>CAMZMU010000085.1:52736124-53336124 GCA_947311845.1 Poa pratensis | reverse complement strand
TTAAGGCAGAAATAAATTTTATAAAGACCAATTTCAACTAAAACTTTGCAAGTTCAGTAACACAACAGTAGGTAAAACAAGGTTGAGAAATAAAATGTTGTTTAGTGCTTCTATGCATTTAAAACATATTTGTTAACAAGGTTGATCAAGTCTTGTCACCAAATAAATTTTATATGACATAAAAGAATTAAACCACATGAGACAATCATGTTACCTTGAATTGTATAGCAATAGATCCAATCATAATACTTTGAAATCCTTCTTGAGGTTCATAAATAGGGCAATCAATACTTCCCACTTTGATAGTTCTAAGATTGGCTATTGTATTTACTCCATATATCTTGTCCGGCTTTTTGGGAAAATAAACAGTATGCTCTTTGTCATTAACATTGAAGGTTACTTTTCCTTTGTTGCAATCAATAACAGCCCCTGCAGTGTTAAGAAAAGGTCTCCCAAGAATAATAGACATATTATCATCTTCAGGCATTTCCAACACAACAAAGTCAGTTAATATTAAACAATTATTAGCCACTTGAACAGGAACATCCTCACATATGCCAACAGGAACAGCAGTAGATTTATCAGCCATTTGCAAAGATATATCAGTTGGTATCAATTTTTCTAAATAGAGTCTCTTATAAAGAGAGAAAGGCATAACACTAACTCCTGCTCCTAAATCACATAGAGCAGTTCTAACATAATTATTCTTAATAGAGCATGGGATAGTTGGTATACCTGGATCTCCAAGTTTCTTTGGAACCTTACCATTGAAAGAGTAATTAGCAAGCATAGTAGAAATTTCCTCATTAGGAATTTTCCTTTTGTTAGAGACAATATCTTTCATATATTTTGAATAAGGAGGCAATTTAATAGCATCAGTCAAAGGAATTTGCAAAAACAAGGGTTTCATCCATTCACAAAATTTATTATAGTGTTCCTCTTCCTTTGATTTATGTTTCTTATTAGGAAAAGGCATTTGCTTTTGCACCCAAGGTTCTCTCTCATTACCATGCTTTTAGCAATGAAATCTTCTTTAGTATACTTTTTATTCTTAGTATGCTTTTCAGGTTCATCTTCACTCTCCTCTTTATCAGAAGCATCATTTTTATCCTTATCATTGTTATGTTCATTACCACTTTCAGTTTCAGCATCAGAGATAGATATACTATTTGGATCATTAACATGCTCATTTTCTTTAATTGATTCAGGAGATTCTTCAACATGTTTATGTTTCTTCTTCTTCTTTTTCTTAGAAGGAGTACTAGTTTCATTAGCTAGTTGAGAATCTTGCTCAATTCTTTTAGGATGTCCTTCAGGATACAAGGGATCCTGAGTAGAAGCACCACCTCTAGTTCCTACTCCATAAGCATGTTTTTCATTTTCTCTAGAAGCATTAACTAGCAGATCTTTTTGTACCTTAGTGAGTTGATCTATTTGAGTTTGAACCATATGGAAATGTTTAATAAGCATTTTAACATCATTAGAAGTTCTTTCCACAATATCATGCAATTTACTCATAGCTCTAGAATTTTCCATCAGATGATTCTGCACTCTCATATTAAAGTTATCCTGCTTAACAATATAATTATCAAATTCATCTAAGCATTGATCAGGAGTTTTAGAATAAGGAATATCCCTATCATCAAAATGTTGGAGAGAGTGTACCTCAACTACTGATGGGTGAGGAATTGGCTTACATAATTCTTCTATTGGTGGTAGATTCTTCACATCTTCAGATTTAATACCCTTCTCTTTAAGAGATTTCTTGGCTTCTCTCATTTCTTCATCACTTAGTTCAAGAATTCCTCTCTTCTTTGGTGTGGGTATCGGGGTCGGCTCAGGTATAGTCCAATCATCATGATTTTGGCTTATTTTATCCATTAATTCCTCAGCTTCATCTGGAGTTCTTTTCCTGAAAACACAACCAGCACAACTATCTAGGTATGTCCTAGATTCAACAGTTAGTCCATTATAGAATATATCAAGAAGTTCATTTTTAGCTAATTGATGTCCAGGCCGAGCTCTGAGTAAAGAACAAAACCTTGCCCAAGATTTAGGCAATTTCTCGGCTTCCAATTGTTTGAAATTAAAGATTCTCTGTAAAGCAGCATGTTGAGCACTAGCAGGAAAATATTTCTGGAAGAAAGCATTAACCAAATCCATAGGACTTTTAATGGATCCAGGAGATAAACTATTAAACCAAGTTTTAGCTTCATCTTTTAATGAGAAAGGAAATATTTTAGTAACGAAGTAACTGCGTTTCTTAATGTCATCAGAAAACACACTACTTAAAGTAGAAAGAGTGTTCATATGTTCTACAACACTTTCATTTTCAGTTCCTCGAAAAGGTTCTTTCTCAACAATAGATATATGTGACAAGTCCATAGAGAAATCATAATCTTTATCTTTTATATCAATGGGAGATGTAGCAAACTTAGCATCAGGAGACAGTTTGTAATTAACAGCACGTCTTGCAAGAAGATTTTTAATAGCACTAGCATCTTTAGAAGCATTGCATTCTTCAATAAATTCATCATCAAGTTCAACATAAGATTCCTCGAAATCATCACTAGTATGATCTCTTAATTCAGGTGAACTAACAGGTGTAATGGGACTTTCATTAGGTGTTTCAGCATTTTCAGTTTGTTTTGACTTAGCAATTGTAGCATCTAGAAAAGGACCTAATGAACCACTCTCATCAAGCACAGTAGAAGCATCATCAAAATTTCAGAAGTATTTTCAGATTCAGCAGAAGTAGCAGCATGTGAAGTATGTGTATGTGGTGGTGTGACAAGTTGACTTATAACAGACGGTGAATCAAGAGCAGCAGAAGTACTCAGAGTTGTACCTCTCCTTGTAGTGGATGGCAGTATGCGAACCTTCTTATCATGAGGTTTACCCATGATGAGAATTGCAGCGAAAATATCACTCTCAGGTGAGCTTATAAATAGAGCTATGCTCCCCGGCAACGGCGCCAGAAAATAGTCTTGATGACCCACAAGTATAGGGGATCGCAACAGTCTTCGAGGGAAGTAAAACCCAAATTTATTGATTCGACACAAGGGGAGCCAAAGAATATTTATAAGCCTTAACAGATGAATTGTCAGTTCAGCTGCACCTGGAAATAGACTTGCTCGACACAGTTTATCAGTAGCAACAGTTTTATAGCAGTAGCAGTAGTGAAATAATAGCAGCAGTAAAATAAAAGCAGCAGTAATAATTGTAGTAGACAGCAGGATTAAAATACTGTAGGCATAGGGATGGATGAACGGGCGTTGCATGGATAAGATAATTCATATAATAGTCAAGCGTAGGGCATTTGCAGATAGATAATAATAAAGTATCCAGGTAATAATCAATCATAGGCATGTGTTCCGTATTTAGTCGTACGTGCTCGCAATGAGAAACTTGCACAACATCTTCTGTCCTACCAGCCCGTTTGCAGCGGGGCCTCAAGGGAAACTACTGGTAATTAAGGTGCTCCTTTTAATAAAGCACCGGAGCAAAGCATTAACACTCCGTGAACACATGTGATCCTCACATTACAGCCATCCCCTCCAGTTATCCCAATTGTTGTCACTTTGGGGCCTCGGGTTCCGGACAATTATATGTGTAAACAACTTGCAGATATGATCTAAAACAATAATTATCCTCATGATTCAATAACATGTTCAGATCTGAAATCATGGCACTCGGGCCCTAGTGTCAAGCATTAAGCATAACAAGTTGCAACAATGACATAAAGTACTAACAACGGATACTAGGCACCATGCCCTAACAATCTGATATCTATTACATGAATGATCTCATCCAATCCCTACCATCCCCTTCAGCCTACAGCGGGGATTACTCACACATGGATGGGGGAATCATGGATGGTTGATGGAGAGGCGTCGGTGATGATGATGGCGATGATCTCCTCCAATTCCCCGTCCCGGCAGGGTGCCAGAACGGAGTTTCTGATCCCCGAAATAGGGTTTTCGGTGGCGGCGGAGCTCTGGAGTGTTTTTTAAAAAGCGTCGATCCCCTCGGGTTTTTAGGTCAAGGGGACTAAGTAGTCGAAAGGGGGACGCGAGGTGGTGCCCGAGGCGGCCACACCACCCCCCGGCGCGGCAGCCTGGCCGCGCGGGCCCATGGTGTGGGGCCCTCGTGGCCCACCTCCGTCTCGTCTTCTGGCTCCGTGTGTCTTCTGGAAAAATAGGAACTTCAGGATATTTTTCGGGATTTTCCCGAAACTTGACTTTCTGCACAAAAATAAGACACCAGGGCAATTCTGCTGAAAACAGCGTTAGTCCGTGTTAGTTGCATTCAAAACACACAAATTAGAGGTAAAACAACAGCAAAAGTGTGCTACACACAAATCTAAGATATGGCTTGTAGATTTTATTAATCATCATAGACACCTCTCCAATGCTACGTACTAGCTGTGCTCGGACGCTTAATAAAAATCTACAAGCCATATCTTAGCGTTCCTTATCTTCAACGCAGCAAACCAATTCAGCACCCTACAGATTAATTACCTCCAAAATCAAAATTATCCAATTGATTATGTGTCCCAATTTATTTTACGATCAACTGGATATCTTCACGCAATAGGGACAAAATAATTTATGACGGGAAATTGTTTTGTTTTGTAATGAGCAATCATAGATGCAATCGCCCACAAATGACTGTCGCGGCAACAAATCGTCTCCCTTGGCCTTTTTTCCAGCAAGGCTTTGATCCATTGGCGCATGCCTCCGGTGCTTCTTTCTCGCGTGTGAATATATACATGAGGTCGACGCTTTTAAAAACGTTGATATCTAGTATTTGTGAATGTACATTAAATGGATACGTAAAAATAATATCGATGCATTTATCTTGTAAAATGCTTTTATATAACAATGTTTTAAAACTATTTTAGGCATATTTTTAACTAGTGGAAACCACTATGAAATCATGTGTAGGAGACCGTAGAGAGTCGAATGTGCCATATATATTGTTCCATCAATATCGGGCACCATGACATGTTTTCATCCCAACTGTTTGTGATGCCAATGTGATGCTTAGTGTGTGTGATTTTGACGTACATGGGAAACAATGATCTATAATTCTTAAACATGTACTTTCGACATTAATATAAACTATCGACACGTATTGTCCCAATAAGAAATCACAAAGTAATAAAACATCTCCTTTTTTTTTTTGAAAGCCCACGTATAATTAACAAAGTACCACATACAGAGTACATAGTACAAGAACACAAAGAAACGTACAATACGCAAGGGAATCAGCACCAAGAACGGCGTCAGAAGCTCCTCCGTCGTCGAAGTCGAAGACCGCCGGCCACCTCCTTACCGCTGCCTGAGGCCACCCTCCTCGTTGGAAGATGCCGCAAAGCCCGTCCGCCGCGCCGCGGCGGAGCTTCTGTCGGTGAACGGCCACGGCGAGTGCCCTCCCTCTCCTTCTTCTCCACCTTCTCCTTTTTGTTCGTGAAAGCAGGGAAGATTATTCAGCTAGCGCGCGTGTACCAAAAATGCAATTATGCACGTACGTGTTTGGTGAAGAGATAGATAGAGTAGTATGGTGAGTGGTGACTGACCGTCGAGTTTGGTGATTGACCGCCATGCCTCTGAAACATTCGCCCGGCCCTTGCTACTGCTAATGCCATCTGACGAATTTTGACTTGAAAAGGTGACACAATCTAAAAATCTACCATCGAATCTACTTTTCATTAGAGTATCTTAAGCTAATGTGTTTAGGCTTTAGCTTGACTGCATTAGCAAAAGAAAAGCTTGACTGAATTTGCAGTTGACTGGAATCGTTCGACCAACTGAACCAACAAGTTGTTTAAAAAAAAAAATAGATGAATTGAGCCCACCGTTATTTTTAGCTAATTTTGACATGTATGTTCATTTGCTGTTTTCAAAGTGAAATTAGCTACCGCAGCTTATCTCTGGGAATGTCGTATAAGAGGGAGGCGCTGGAGAGGCAGGTAGCAGGGGAAGAACAAGTTGTTGAAGGTCCACAGGCTACACGAATTGTTCTACTTTCTTACTCGAGGGTAAACCGAATTGGTATTTGAGGTTTGATGGTAAACAATAATTCCAAAGGTCTCAAATGACATCACTCAGCATATTCCCGAGAGTCTGGTTCTTTTGGTACCGCCGCAAATCGTAATGGTTAAACTAATTAAACCATTTGCGCATTTTTCAGATAGTCGGCCCATACAAAAATCGAAAGCGACACACGTTTAGCGATATGGTACTTGAAAGGGCACGTAAACTTAATTAATTCGGGGTCAACCCAGGACGGATCAAGTGAGAGGTTATCTATCTTGTGGGTTAATGCGGCCTTATCACTTTGACGCCTTCTTTGCTCTTGATAAATCTCAAGAGCCGTATCTACATGTCAAACTTGAAACTTGAGAGATTTGATACTGTAAACATACCACATTTCTAACAAAATTTACGGATTGGTACCACTTGATGTTTCAATCTCATTTACATACCATATTTTTTCGAAGTTTCCGCAAAAAACCCCAAACCGCGCTCAGATAACAAATTGACAGCCGTTCTGACACCCCTGGCCCACCTGTAAGGTCACGTGGCACCAGCCGTGACAGTCTCCGATCCGGGCCCACATGTCAGCCCAATTAAACAAATAAAAAATCTGAGAAAATAGAAAAGGTTCTAAAAAATCTAAAAAATCTAAAAAATCCCCCACTCCCCCCACTCCGGCGACCGGCTCCACCGCCGGACGGCCATCTCTAGCCACAGCGCACCGCCCAAGGTGGAGACGGTACACCCGGCCGCGCCGCCGGAGGGAGCCCCCAGTCGCCCTGCTGGGATGTGCGCAACCACCACGCTCGTCGGAGGCACCCCACCCTCGATCTGCGCCGATGGCTCCCTGACAACCGAGGGCTCTGATGGTCAGGTCCGAGGTCGAAGGAGTTGTGATTGGAGAGTAAATGAGGCGGCGGCTGCTCAAGTTGCCGCCGGCAACAGCGCAGGCGCCCGTCTCGAGCGTCCGGGCCTGCCGTTGGGCAGCACCGCAACAGAGGAGGCGGGGGCCTGCCGCTGTGCAGCCCCACATAATAGGAGGTGGGGCGTAGGCTGCGCACCGAGCCTACCAACAGGTCCAGCTGTAGCGGGGCACCTGCGGCGGGAGTGGAGGTGCTGCGACGACACGACATCGCAAAGGAGGTGACAAGGCTACGGCAGGGGCGGCTGTGCCAGGAGTACGCACATCCTTTCCTTTGTTGTGCCATCTTCTCTCATTTGGCGCGCCATTGTAGATTCTATCCTCCCCTGCCGCGACCGGGGTGGGATGGAAGCTCGTCGGAGGTCGGGGTGCCGTCTCTCTGCAGCGGCTGCTTCCTCCCTGGCCTGCTTGCCCTTTCTAGCCCCCTGAAGCCGGTCGCCGGAGGGGGGGGGGCAGGGCGAGCAGGGGGCACGGGCGCCTGGTGGCAGCGGCACGTTATGGCCGGAGGTGGCCGTCCAGCGGCGGAGCCGGTCGCCAGAGGTGGGGAAGAGGGGGATTTTTATGAACTTTTTCTATTCAAGTTATTGATACTACCTCCTGGGCCAAAACTTTTTTTCTCAGATTGTTATTTGTTTAATTGGGCTGTCATGTGGCCCCGGGTCGGAGACTGTCACTGCTGGTGCCACGTGACCTTACAGGTGGGCCAGAGGTGTCAGAACGGCGGTCAATTTGTTATCTGAGCGTGGTTTGGGTTTTTTTTGCGAAAACTTCGAAAAAATCTTGTATGTAAATGAGATTGAAACACCGAGTGGTACCAATCGGTAAATTTCGCCAGAAATGTGGTATGTTTACGCTATCAACTCAACTTGATATTTTTAGCGAAATTTTTTTGGGCTGGGAGGGGGGCGGTGGCCCCCCTACCTGTACATAGCTCCGACAATGTTCCTCCTTGCTCCTCATATTTATGAGGGTCGAGAGTTGTCTGAGTGTCGAGGGTTGTTTTTTAAACAATTTTAATTGCTTCAAAAATTGAAACAATTTAATAGCTTCAAAAACACATCCAAAAATTCTAGAAAAATATGAAATGATTTCAATTGCGTTTTTAAATAATTCGATGATGTGTGGAGAAGTTTACAGTGTTTTCACAACTCCATCAATTTATGAACCCTTACCTGCACTGTTCATACCAATGATACTACACAAGTTGGGCATTTTCAAATTTATTGCATACATCAGCAGGAAGGAATGCCTAATATTGTGGCAACTTAGTCTAGTAGCTGTTGTCCCACCGTATGTGATTGTAACTCAGCTATCAACTTAAACCGGATCTCCTTGGATTAACAAAATAGTTTGGCTGGATTAGGCTCTTGTTGCTCAATGGCATCCTCTACAATTCAGCTCGCTTTGGATCACCATGTGATCATGTCCCATTTCACAAAGAGATTAAAGTAGCAGCAAGATTCTTAAGGCACACATTTCTTGTTGCAATAGTAGTGCAATTCATCTTCATGAATTGGAATCCTATAGACTTGGTGCTATTGTTCGGCATGTGTGCTACATTACTTTCAAACACCAATGGCAGTGGCTCGAATCTATTTCTCCTGCAGTGGATTTTCTGGAGACAGATTGAATTTCAGAACACCGACAACAAAAACATATTGCGAGCAGGGGCAATTGTGCCAAATATCACTGACTTTGGAGGAAAACCGGCCAAAAATCACTAATTTTTAGCAAAGTTTTCTTGTCCTGGGAGGGGGGCAGTGGCCCCCCTACCTGTACATAGCTGCGCCACTGTTCCTCCTTGCTCCTCATATTTGTGAGTGTCAATTTTATGAATCCATTTAGGCCATTACAACACAATTTGCTTGCATGATTCTCGATCCATCTACACATACAGAGAATTGTTGAAAACATAAACATGCTAATTTTGTGCTTGTTTTTCGATTAATGAATATAATTTTATACCCACTAACTATAAAGCATATTAACTTAGGTAACTAAAACATTCTTAGCTATACCTTTGCTTATTTCATCTAGTAGCATCTAGCAAGTCGGACGATACTCTTCGCGACTCTGCCTCTCCTCTGTGGACGCTAGGATATATTTTCTGGCCGATGGGAAGTTAGATTCTAAAACCCTAGCGTCAGTGTAGCATTGACACAAGAAAAAGAAGCGAACAATCAATCTGTTTTTTCTATACCACGTGAAGCGAGGAGGGCAAGAGGAACCTGGTAGTTTTGCATCTGCTGCGGTTAGCCTTCGAGGACAGGCTTGAATGATTTTTAGTTTGATGATATTTTTTCTCTTTGAGTGTTTCAATAAGTGCCCCCGTCGGCGCCGCTTCTTTGGTTAACATACCCACTTACTACATATTGAACTCTTTGTACAAATACACACAAACTCTCTCTCTCTCAAAACTTTGATCGCTACTATTTGTGAAAATATAATATTAATGCATCAATCTTGCAAAATGCTTTCATATCATATTGTGTGTTAACTATTTTTAGGCATATGTTTAACTAGTGGAAACCGCAACTAAATCATGTGAGGAGACCCTAAAAAAATCAAATGTGCCATATATTTTGGAACTGCTGGAGTATCAGTACGATTCAACGATAAAATTTATAAAAACAATTATCAAAAAACATACAAATAGACACATTATGTCACACTTGTTCCATCTCGGGCATTATCGCATGTTTTCACGTCAACATGACAGGTTCTACGTATTTCCTCCTAGGATTCTCCGCTGTAACATATATATGTGATGCCAATGTGATGCATTACTGCGTGTGATCTTGACGTACATGGGCACTGATTATTCTAATTCTTAACCTTGTACTTTCGCCATTGATATAAACTATCCACATATTGTTCCAATAATAACAAAGTAATACACAACCTCTCCTTTTTGTTCTTGGAAGCAGGGGATCTCTTTCGCAACAATTTCATGCATGCCCCCCTAACGCACGATACCTACTCGAGACTGAAGATTATTCAGCTGGCGCGCGTGTACCAAACATGCAATTATGCACCTACGTGATTGGTGAAGAGATAGATAGAGTAGTATATTTTGTTGGTGATCACCTAATTCTATGAGGTTATGGTGACTGAACGGTCGAGTTTGGTTATTGACCGCCATGCCACTGACACATTCGTCCGGCCTTTCCTAGTGCTGCTAATGCCATCCGACGAATTTTGACTTGAAATGTTGATAAAATCTAAGAACCTACCCGAACTTTTATTTAGAGTATCTTAAGCTAATGTGTTCAGCACTTCAGCTTGACTGAATTGGCAAAAGAAAAGCTTGACTGCATTTGCAGCGTTCGACCGACTGAACCAACAGGTTTTTTTCCCATTATTTAGGCGAATTTAGCCCGCCATTAAGGTTTAGCTAATTTTGACATGTATATTTGTGTGCTGTTTCAAAGTGAAGTTAGCTAGCGTAGCTTATCTATGGGAATGTCGTATAAGAGCGAGGCGCTAGAGAGACAGATAGGAGGGGAAGAACAAGTTGCTGAAGGTCGACAGGCTACATGACTTGTTCTATTTTCTTACTGGAGGGTAAGCCGAATTGGTCTCTGAGGTTTGATGGTAAACAATTATCCCCAAGTCTCAAATGACACCACTTCAGTTTCTTCCCGAGAGTCTTTTGGTACCGCTGCAAAATCGTAATGGTTACACTAAACTATTCGCCCAATTTTCAGATAGTCGGCTCATACAAAAATCGAAAGCGACAGACGTTTAGCGATATGGTACCGGAAAGGACACTTACACTTAATTAATTCGGGTCAACAAGGATGGATCAAGTGAGAGGTTATCTTGTAGGTTAATGCGGCCTTATAATCTTGACGCCTTCTTGCTCTTCATAAATCACAAGGGCCGTATTCACATGCCAAACTTTAAACTTGAGACAATGTACGCTACGTACATATGACCATGATAGATAGTAGAATGCATTATTGCCCTTTTGTTTATCCTGTCCAAATCAACTAGCTGACGTACGGGCGAGCCAGGTTGCCAAAGGTCAGCCGCCATCTTCGTTACATTGTAAATGGACGTCGCTCTCCTCCGTTGGGTGTTATGGTGAAGTTCTTCGACCTCTTCAGCCCTTGGGTCACATCTTCAGGTCAAGGTTTAAAATACAATGGACGTCGCTCTCCTCCGTTGGGTGTTATGGTGAAGTTCTTCGACCTCTTCAGCCCTTGGGTCACATCTTCAGGTCAAGGTTTAAACCCTGCGGTGCAGGGTTGGACGACGTTGTCGCTCTTGAGAACGCCATCTCGAAGATTGTGTTCTCCCTTGTGCTTCTCAGGGGTTTCATTTGCACGACATCACGGTTGGCAGGTGGCCAGCTGGTGATGCGAGGTTTCGCGTGACGGGTTGTGTGGCAACGACGACACCGGTGAGTGATGGTTTGTCTTTGGTGGTCGGCTCTTGTTCCCGCGTGTCCGGTGAGTCTTCATGTTGGTCTTTCCCTCCTACGAGGTTGGAGCTGTTGTTAGGTGTGTTGAGTGACAACAATGACCTGCGTTGAGCGTCCTGGTCATGAAAATCTTTAGTGGTTCAGGTCTTCCATATCTCCCCTTTGAAGCACCTGCCTTCTACGTGCAGAGTTGACTGTTTGGCATGGACCAACATGTACTTAGTGAGACCGATGCGGCGAGAGTTTCTTTGGCGGCCGTTTCTCCGGTCAAGTCGGATTCGCTGACTAGTGGGCAATCTCGACGACGGCTCTCGTTTTAGTGGTGTGTAGGTTATGCTGACAGACAGGAGGCTGTCTAGTTACATGATGGCCGGCGATGGTGTTTCCGCCGGTCTAGACCCAGTTTTAACTAATTAATCGGGCAACTCCGAGAGAGGCGTTTTCGTTCCCGAGCTCATATCACTACAGGAATGAGCGTGTACGCCGACGGCAAAGTTCTACGCCGACGGCCGTCGGCGTAGACCCCGGCGAGGCCAGCCAGGCGACCTGGCCGTCGGCGTACAAAATGCCCTCGGCGTAGCAAGCAAACGCCGACGGCCACCCTCGGCGTACACAGACCGTCGGCGTACAGCCAGCGTCGGAATGGTGCATCCTATATGCAGACGGCTTTGCCGTCGGCATAGGTGTCTCATATTTTAGAATATTTATTCCTTATAAGCTTACAGATACGCCGACGGCTTTGCCGTCGGCACAGTGACCATGTTTTTTTTAATCTTCATTTTTATGTATTTTATTTACTATTCTCAGTTAAGTTTAATATGTTTGATTAATATGTTTTTTATTCATTTTTATGTATATAGCTACACCGAATAACGGTCTCCACCCACATAAAATGACATCGCGAATCTTGTGTCTCCACCCACCGAATAGCGGGTCTAGGGTTTCACCGAAGCGGGGCTCTGGAGCGTCGGAACCCCATCCAAACCTAGGTGGTTCCATACCATATGTATACAAGTGTGTTGGGTGTTTGAAATGTGAAAGATCCTACTCCGTTGTGTGACCGGCTTCACCATCATCACTTTCTCTCTACTAAGTTTCTACACTTAGAGGTGAAAACTCCCGTTTCGGGTAAACCGGGGGAAATCTTGTGAGAACTTGTGATAAAATTTGGTTTCCCATGTTCCCATGGCCAAGGCTAACACAACAAAGCAAAAAAGTCAACTGCCTACCCCCTTTCGACGCCGTTCAAGGGGGTTGACGGGAACTTTGATTTTTTTCCAGCGGGTCTAGGGTTTCACCGAAGCGGGGCTCTGGAGCGTCAGAACCCCACCCAAACCTAGGTGGTTCCATACCATATGTATAGAAGTGTGTTGGGTGTTTGAAATGTGAAAGATCCTACTCCGTTGTGTGACCGGCTTCACCGGCATCACTTTCTCTCTACTAAGTTTCTACACTTAGAGGTGAAAACTCCCGTTTCGGGTAAACCGGGGAAATCTTGCGAGAACTTGTGATAAAAGTTGGTTTCTCATGTTCCCATGGCCTAGGCTAACACAACAAAGCAAAAAAGTCCACTGGCCCACCCCCTTTTGACGCCGTTCAAGGGGGTTGACGGGAACTTTGACTTTTTTCCAGCGGGTCTAGGGTTTCACCGAAGCGGGGCTCCGGAGCGTCGAAACCCCACCCAAACCTAGGTGGTTCCATACCATATGTATACAAGTGTGTTGGGTGTTTTAAATGTGAAAGATCCTACTCCGTTGTGTGACCGGCTTCACCGGCATCACTTTCTCTCTACTAAGTTTCTACACTTAGAGGTGAAAACTCCCGTTTCGGGTAAACCGGGGGAAATCTTGTGAGAACTTGTGATAAAAGTTGGTTTCCCATGTTCCCATGGACTAGGCTAACACAACAAAGCAAAGAAGTCCACTGGCCTACCCCCTTTCGACGCCGTTCAAAGGGATTGATGGGAACTTTGACTTTTTCCAGCGGGTCTAGGGTTTCACCAAAGCGGGGCTCTGGAGCGTCGGAACCCCACCCAAACCCAGGTGGTTCCATACCATATGTATACAAGTGTGTTGGGTTTTTAAATGTGAAATATCCTACTCCGTTGTGTGACCGGCTTCACCGGCATCACTTTCTCTCTACTAAGTTTCTACACTTAGAGGTGAAAACTCCCGTTTCGGGTAAACTGGGGGAAATCTTGTGAGAACTTGTGATAAAAGTTGGTTTCCCATGTTCCCATGGCCTAGGCTAACACAACAAAACAAAAAAGTCCACTGGCCTACCCCCTTTCGACGCCGTTCAAAGGGTTGACGGAAACTTTGACTTTTTTCCAGCGGGTCTAGGGTTTCACCGAAGCGGGGCTCCGGAGCGTCGGAACCCCACCCAAATCTAGGTGGTTCCATACCATATGTATAAAATTGTGTTGGGTGTTTGAAATGTGAAAAGATCCTACTCCGTTGTGTGACCGGCTTCACCGGCATCACTTTCTCTCTACTAAGTTTCTACACTTATAGGTGAAAACTCCCGTTTCGGGTAAACCGGGGGAAATCTTGTGAGAACTTGTGATAAAAGTTGGTTTCCCATGTTCCCATGGCCTAACCTAACACAACCAATCAAAAAAGTCCACTGGCCTACCCCCTTTCGACGCCGTTCAAGGGGTTGGCGGGATCTTTGACTTTTTTCCAGCGGGTCTAGGGTTTCACCGAATCGGGGCTCCGGAGCGTCGGAACCCCACCCAAACCTAGGTGGTTCCATAATATATGTATACAAGTGTGTTGGGTGTTTGAAATGTGAAAGATCCTACTCCGTTGTGTGACCGGCTTCACCGGCATCACTTTCTCTCTACTAAGTTTCTACACTTATAGGTGAAAACTCCGTTTCGGGTTAACCGGGGAAACATTGCTGCCAAAAACAATTTCCAAATTATTTTTATACATAATGTGTGTGCTGGTATGGCTAACATTGTTGCCAAAAACAATTTCTAAATTATTTTTATAAATATCATTTTCCATTTTTTAAGTGTCAAAAAATGACTTTTTTTATGAAGCAAGTACCAAAAAATATGTTGCTAAAAGACACCATCTAATTGTCACAAAAAGTAGTCCATAGTTGATGGATAATCCCAAGTATTAGGAATTTTCTCGATTTCTACCTAATTTCGCCTATTTAAATTACTTTATGCCGATTTTTCAAAAGTAATTGAAATTTGAACTACAAGTGTGCGATAGTTTGCTCTAAATTTTTTTACAAAAATCATTTTAAAGTACACAAGTAGTGACTATATCACAGAACCGTCGATAGTTTTGAAAATTTTGACCCCTTTCAATGAATAGGCACGGCGGCCATTTTGACCGTTTTTTCAAAAAAAATCAAAGAAAGTGAAAATACTCAAAAAATGAAATAAATACTCAAAGAGAGTGTGTATTAGTATGGGAAACAATTTTGCAGAACTGGGTTTTTTCAAATTATTTTTATAAATATAGTTTTTCATTTTTGAAGTGCCAAAACTGACTTTCAACTGTCGATTAAATCTGAACCGTTGAGAAGAAGCACACAATCCGCGTCATTCTAAATGCTTCAATCTGATTGGTTGGGACTGGTTGTTGTGGATTGATGACGTGGCGTGTGTTTGCTTCCTTTTCTCTCTCTCCATTCACGCACAACATGCCTTATCCTATGCCCCCATTCACGCACTGCCTTATCCTTTTCTCTCTGCCATTCACGTGCGGTGGCCGTCGCGTGGCGGGCCTCGTGGGCACGATCTACTGGAGCTGATGGAGGACGGCGACCGGAGGCTGGCTGGCGTGGGCGGCCGTCGCGAGCGGGGCGAGGCTGAGGCGCGGCTGCGGCCGTTGCAAGGCGGCGCGGAGCTTAGGCGCGGTGGCCGCCGTGTGGCAGCGCGGCCTCGTCGGCACGACCTCCTGGAGCTGCTGGAGGGCGGCGACCGGAGGCTGGCAAGCGTGGGCGGCCATCGCGAGCGGCGCGAGGCCGAGGCGCAGCTGCGGCCATCGCGAGCGAATCGAGGCTGAGGCGCGTCTGCGGCCGCCGCAAGGCGGCGCGGGACTTAGACACTGCGGCGCTACGGTGGCCTCCCTCGCCGGCGCCGCTTGCAGTGGCCAAGAGCCGGCGCGCGGTTCCGTCGAGGATGGCGACCGTGGTGACTTCCGGCGAGGGAGACGATGGCGGTGCGGCAACGGCGCCCTCGTACGCCACCTCTCGAGCATCGGCAGCAGCCCTGGCCCCTCCCTCCGAACGCGGCGTCGCGGACCGCATGGTGCGCGCCGGGTACGGCCCGGAGCTCGCCGCGCCTCTCCCCTGCATCAACCGCGGCGACGGTGGCTACCTCGACCGCCCCTGCTTCGTCCGCGTCAGGACGGCGGCGGCTTCGTGCCATCGCAGCCGCCCCGGCCCTTGCCTTCCCCGTCCCCGGCCTGTCCCCAGCGAGGGACGGCGGGGATTTTTTTTACAACGTGTGGACAAGCTATGTCGAGGGCAAAGCCATCGGCGTAGGCTGTGCCGCAGTCAGCTGCCGCCGTGGGCCCCACCTCAACTACGCCGAAGGTTCCTACGCCGACGGCCCGGCCAGGCCCTCGGCGCTAATCATACGCCGACGGCAAACGATACGCCGATGGCCAAACGGTCTGAGCCGAGGGCGTATAACGCCGAGGGCTGCCGTCGGCGTATCATGTGCCGACGGTTATGTGCCGACGGTTTAAGGACCTATGCCGACGGCTTCGAGCCGTCGACGTATAGTCTCATTCCTGTAGTGTAGGCTCATGGTAGATTAACTTTTAAAAAAAATATCAAAATAAAATCTGATAAAAATGGAGACAAACATATACAAGTGTTATATACAGGTACAACGTTTCACGATGAAATAATATTTGTGTCGCTCTGTGCGGAAAAAACAAAATAATGCTTAAAAATCCCATTTTGATTTTGGCCGTGAAATTTCAAGCAGTCGAGCCGACTCGTTGTTACACACCCACGACCTCGATGAGAGAGAGGAAGACGAAATTTCGTCGTTTGGAATGTTTTAGCGGCGATCATTAGTGATTAAATAGACAAATCTCTTTCCGACCGACTTGTTTGACTTTTGCAGCGCCACCATCCCGAGACCGGGCCTATATATGCCGCCAAACCAAACGGCCACCACCTCAAAGCAATACTCCGCTACAGCACACAGACAAGAAGCCAAGAAAAGTAAGATCGGGCTGCTGCCGAGATGGGTGTGAGCCTCCTGCACGCGGTGGCAGCGCTGATGGGCACGTGCACGCGGCGGCTGCAGCGGGCGGCGAGGAGGATCGGCGCCGGCAAGGCCGCCGTGGCACCGTGGAGGAAGGCGTTCTCGCTGCCGACGGGTGTGGAGGATCGCGGGAGAAGGAGGAGGGCGGGCTGTGGAGGAAGGAGATACTGATGGGGGAGCGGTGCCAGCCGCTCGACTTCCCCGGAGTCATCTACTACGACGCCGACGGGCACCGCCTCTCGCAGCCGCCCAGGTCGCCCATGCGCAGCCCCCTCCCGTCGTCCGTCAGGCTCGGCGCCAACGCCGGCCTCTGCTAGTAGCGTCCATATACGCCGAGACACCACTCCTCCTACCTTCTCCTTCGTTGGTCAGTTTGAGCCGAGCAAAAAGATGCCGGCGAAGCTTGCTCTGTTTTTTTGTCCGGTGAGACAGAGTGCGTGCGTGCGTGCAAGGCTCAGTATTCGTGTATATGTTCTTCTTAGTGCTCTGTTTTTTTCTTTCACTTTTCTTTTCTTTTTATATGGTATTGTAATGATAGGAATTATATTACTTTTCTGCAAACAATTGGTGTCTGCAATTTTCTTTGATCCTGCCTGTGGGAGTTGATCAGCTAGGCAAATTCTTCCGGGGAGGGTTTTGGTTTCTAACCACCAATATGCCCTTCTGAAAATACGATTTTGATTTGATAGATGTACCGTTAATCTCTTCTTTTCTCTTCAACTGTACCTGACTATCTGAGTGAGAAGGCGTTGTTCTACTTCGAGAACATTCAGCTACTACTCCCAGTGAGGCGGGTGTGACTGAGGGGGTCGGTGGTGGATGGTGCGGGTTCCCGATGGCGCGATTCCGCGGCGGAGGCTGACCCTCGCGCCGGGGATGCTGCCGTCGGTGATGCCCCCGTTCTCCAGCGCCGCGGGGTCGCCGGGCACGCTTGCATCTGGATCCCGTTTTGCGGTGTTAGATGAAATTGCGGAGGCAGGAGCAGCGAGAGTGGCAGCGGACGCGGCGGAAGATGTGCTCGCGGAAGACTGGCCGTGTCGCGCGAGGATGTTCGCCGGCCGCGAAAATCCGACGAGGACATCGAGAGGGAGTTTTGGGAGGAAATCGGCTTCCCAACGCCGGCATCACGTGTGTGGGAGAGTACGTCGCCGGCGCCTTCCGAGATCGAGCAAGGTACGTGTGTTTCTTCTGTGTGCAGGGCGGCCGCCGCGGGATCAGAAGAAGGAGGATCGCGGTCAACGTCTCCAAGTACCACCGGAGCTGCTCGAGGCTCGAACCAAGCACGGGCGCTGAGGATGCCGGCGGTGAGGATGGGGTGGCGTGGCCCTCTACCACGACCTCGGTTCACGCCACCTCCATGCTTGGGTGACTTCCTCCCGGAGTTGCCCTCTACGGAGGCGCAAGGAGGAACCACGTCGCCGGCAAGGGCTGCGAGATGTGGATCGGCGGCGTCCAAGGCGGTGATGGCGGAGACGAAGGCCGACTCAAAAATTCAAATGGCTGAGTCCCTGACGGATGGGCCCAAGGCGCATGCGGGCCGTCCATCAGCCTGGGTACATCTGGGCCATTGGTACGATGGGCTTTGGAGGATCGATCGATCGTCTAGGTCTCCTTCCTCTCGTTCGCTTCCACCTCGGAACCACGATCATACGCCGCCGCCTGGACTGTCGACTTCATCTCCGTGTACTGCTGCTTCGAGCTCGGCCCCCTCGCGTCCTCTGCGGCGGTCCTTCGCGGAGGTCACCGCGGCGCCGCCGCCAATGGCTGCTCCACCAGGGCACGGTGGCCCTCCATCCTGGGCACCTACGACGGCGGGCGGAGGCCATGGCCGAGGGGCTGGAGTTGTTTTCGGCAATTCTGCCGGACCCCCGACGTTCGCACCTCGGCAACCTGGCGCGACGCAACATGGCCCAGCCGGCGCGGTGGGTACTCAGCCGCCGGCGGGGTTCGCCTTCGGTGCAGTGGCTCAGCCTCCGAAAAGGAAGAAGAAGAAGAAGAACAATGCCTCCGCGGGACAGCAGCCGGCGGCACAGCAGCATGCGAGGATGCCCGTGGTTGGGGCACAACAGCAGCTAGGTGCTATTGGGGCTGTAGTGCAGCAGCCTACCGTGACCGTGACCGGCCAGCAGATGATGCCGGGTGCGGGCCAGCCGGTGGCCGTGCCGACGCCTCAGATGCCGATGGTGCTGCAGGATGCGGTTCCCGTGGATACTACTGTGCAAGGTGTTAAGAAGCCGAAGGCATGGTGTTGGAAGTGTGCGGTCAACACTCACGCAACTAAGGACTGCCCCACCAAACACTACTGCAACATCTGTGATAATGCGAAACATCCGACTCCGATGTGCCCGACACTGAAACTTCCGAGGCCGCAGATGCTTGTTGTGGGTCAGGGTCATAAGGATACGATGTTTTTGCAGTTCCCGGACCATTTGTACAAGGCTGGGCTGGGTCCTACTGACACTCCGGTTGCTCTCGTTACGGTTCAGGGCACGGCCGCCACTGCGAAACAGGTGGAAACACAGGTGGCGAGGCTATGTCCTGTTCCGTCTTGGAGGTGGGAGGCAATTCCTAATGGTACCGATTCTTTCACGGTCAACTTCCCGACCAAGGAGGACTTGCTGAGATTTGACGGTGTTGAACTAGGAGTTCCTTCTCAGGTTACCAAGCTAGTGTTCAGTCAGTGGAAGCCGGAGGATGTGGCGCATAAGTTGGAGTTACATCAGCAATGGGTCCATGTTACAGGGGTGCCGAACCCTCTGAGACACTTCTGGGGCTTGTGGGCTGTGGGCACGCTCATTGGGTCAACGATCGATGTGGATATGCTTGCCCTCCGCCGCCGGGGGGTGGTCCGTATCTTAGTGGGGATGATGTCAAACGATTTATTCAACAATGTTGATGATATTGGTCCATACATTGCTACGGATGCGGTGCTGCGTCTAAAAGGTTTTGACTTCACTTTCCGGCCAGAAAATGAGGACTTTATTCCGGAGGCAGACTTTGTGCCGTTTGTTTGGCAGCGCAAAGGAAAAGACGACTCGGATGATAATGGGATGGAGGAGGACGGTCTTGGTGACCACTCTGCTCAAGGTGGTGCTTCCACCGGTGGGGCAACAGCCTCCAACATGGCCATCGATCCTAGTCCGGGTGTGGGGGGGAGACAGCAAGGTGCACCGACGGCTCATGCGTTGATGGGGTTGGCTGTCACTCCTTTCAATCCTAACCCCAAGACTCCAAGGGCAATTGAGCTAGTGAAGCAATGGAGGCAAGCCGCTGGGCTTAGCAATGCTACAGCTTCTGTCCCAGCTGTTTGTCTCGGATCTGATACAGTGCAGCTGGGAGGAAAAATGTGTTCGGCTGATTCTGGGCTGGACAAGGAGCTGCTAGGCGTGGACTTGGGAGATGGATGCTTCGGCCCCAGCATTCCTTCTGCTGGGCTCGGCGCCTTGACCAACTCTGGGACGCAGGCGACTGCTGCAATGACGAAGTGTGCTGCCCACGCGGATGGTGGCGTCGACGTCTGCCTGACTCAAGATGGACCGCGGCTGCCTGTCTGCGCGGCGACCAGCGGGGACGCTCGGACGTCTTCCACCGCCTGCGCGACGGATAGCCCAGGAGCTGCGACGGAGCTGCTCGTCGGCTCGCTGGGATGTCCGATGAGGAGCATCGGCGTGGGCCTCGACTCGCCAGGGCGTACCACGTTGGAGGTGGACTCTACGACAACTTTGTCCCCCTCCATAGTGGCGTCGTCTCCTCCTGCGGCTCCGGCAACTACCACAATGGTTGAGAGGGCTGCTACATCACCTCCGCCCTCTCCCATTGTGGCCGCACCAGTGGGGGTACAGCCGCCGCCTATGGTGACTCCTAGGCGCAGCGCACGTCACCTCACTGGTAGGGATGGGGCTTCAGCGACGGACGAGGATACTATGGCGAAGGCGATGCGTCGCAAAGCTGAGTCCTTCTCCACTCCTCCTGCTGGTACGTCCCAAACCACCAAATCATTTTTGTCCTTTCCTTCGTCTACTTTATCTGCTAAGTTGTCAGCGGTAGGCGTTAGTTTAGGTAGAAATGAAAAGGAAGTCATGTTATCAGCTAATGTTTTGAAACACGTAGAGTATGACCGTCGTAGAGTTTCTCCTACAGTTTCGACTAGGCCGGTACATTCACCCTTAGATGATGATGATGCGCATGCCACTATAGATGGACAGCTTCTATCACATCTTGTAGGTGAAGTAACCGAGGTGGACATGGATGAGGCTGAGCTGGGATCTTTTGATGACCTGTATGCTACCGGCCGGAGATCCAAGTCTGCCAAAAACAAAAAGAACAAAGTTGCGCGCAAAAGCGCGATTAAGTCAAAATCCCCAACAGTTTCCCGATGAATGGCATTTTCGAAAATAGCAGAGGTCTAGGCGACTTGGCTAAACATTTGAATATTGCGCATCATGTGAGAGATTATAAGTTGGATTTTTTGGCTATCTCCGAGACGGGTAGACGAGATTTTCCGAGCACTCTACTAGACCGCCTTTCAGGTGGTGTGGAGTTCGATTGGCATTCTTGTCCCCCTCGAGGTAGATCGGGTGGCATGTTACTTGGCATCAAAACGGAAACTTTGGAGTTGTTGGGGCGTTCGGATGGTGAATTTCACATTAAATTTCAAATCCGTAACAAGTCCGACAACTTTATATGGAGTTTGTTGCTGTGTATGGTGCTGCTCAAGAAGAATATAAGGCTGCTTTTCTTAGAGAGTTGGTCAACTTAGCAAAGATGATCCAAACCCTATCATTATAGGGGGGATTTCAATATGCTGAGGTACCAACACGAGAAAAGTAGGGGTAGATTCGATACTCATTGGCCCACCTTGTTCAACGCTGTCATCGATAGCTTGTCCTTAAGAGAGGTTCATATGACGGGAAGACAATTCACTTGGGCTAATAGTCTTCCCGAGCCAACGTACGAGAAGCTGGACCGAGTTCTGATGGACTCCCGCTGGGAGGATAAATATCCATTAGTAACGGTTCGTGCACTTGAACGTATAGAGGCTTTTTCGGATCATGCCCCCATACTCCTATCTACTGGAACGTTGACATCGCCCGGGAAGCACCAATTCAAATTCGAATTAGGTTGGCTGTTACGGGATGGTTTCGATGATTTGGTTAAAAGGATATGGTCTCAACCGGTTGTGGGTGATAGCGCTATCCAGCGGTGGAATAATAAGATGCGCAATTTGCGTAAATTCCTTCGTGGGTGGGCAAGACACACAACTGGTATGCTTAAAAAAGAAAAGAGCGCCTGTGTTCCATTATTGATGAGCTTGATCAACTAGCAGAAGTACGCCCTTATCAGCAAATGAGAGTGACCTAAAACGGCACTCGAATGAGCAGGTGGGTCGTATGTTGCGGGGAAGAGCTCAAATGGTACCAAAGATCTAAAGCTCAATTCATTCTACAAGGGGACTCGAATACAAAGTACTTTCATAATGTTGCTAATGGCAGACATAGAAAGAAATGTATTCATTCTCTCCTACAGGATGAGGGCTTGATCGAAGGACAGGATCAGCTCAAGGAATATATCACGAACTACTATAAAGGTTTGTTCGGGGCTCCCGAGGAAGGGAACTTTACTCTAGATGAGTCTCGAACAGATGATATTACCCAAGTAACTCCTGAGGAAAACAACTTTCTTACTGCACCTTTCTCTATGGAGGAGGTAAGCAAGGCGGTTTTCCAAATGGAGCATAATAAGGCGCCAGGACCGATGGTTTTCCGGCTGAGTTCTACCAGCATTTCTGGGAAACCATCAAGTCTGATTTGCTTGAGTTATTTGGCTGCTTACATGCCGGACACCTGAGTTATTTCGCCTTAATTTTGGGGAGATCGTTTTGTTGCCTAAGATTCAGAATGCCGAAAGGATACAACAGTATCGGCCAATTTGCCTTCTGAATGTTAGCTTCAAAATCTTTACAAAAGTAGCGACCATCAGGTTAAATTCAGTGGCAGATCATGTGGTAAAACCTACCCAAACTGCGTTTATGCAAGGGAGGAATATCCTTGACGGTGTTGTGGTTTTACACGAGACCGTACATGAGATGCACACGAAAAAACTTGATGGGGTGATATTTAAAATTGACTTTGAAAAAGCATATGATAAAGTCAAATGGCCGTTCTTACTACAGACTCTGAGAATGAAAGGGTTCTCAGAGGAGTGGTGTGCTTGGATCCACAATTTTGTTACCGGAGGTAGTGTGGCGATAAAAGTCAATGATGACGTTGGCCGCTACTTCCAGACAAAAAAAGGATTAAGGCAAGGTGATCCTCTATCGCCTATACTATTTAATATAGTGGCGGATATGTTGACGATCATGATTGAACGAGCTAAGACGGATGGCCAAATTGAAGGAGTAGTTCCACATCTTGTTGATGGTGGTTTATCTATTCTTCAATATGCAGACGATACAATCCTCTTTATGGAACATGATCTAGATAAAGCTGCGAATCTGAAGTTGATACTATCAGCATTCGAGCAATTATCGGGATTGAAAATTAATTTCCATAAGAGTGAATTGTTTTGCTTGGCGAGGCTCAAGAAGCAGCTGCTCAATATGCCGATATTTTTGGCTGCGAGCAGGGTCAATTTCCAATCATGTACCTTGGATACCAATACATTATCGGAAACTGACTAATGCGGAATGGAGACACGTCGAAGAACGTCTACAAGCTAGGCTATCTAGTTGGAAAGGAAAATTGCTATCTCTTGGTGGAAGATTGGTTCTCATTAATTCGTACTAACAAACATGGTACTGTATATGATTTCCTTCTTCCAAATACCAAGAGGATCTTGCATAAATTGGATTATTTCCGATCAAGATTCTTTTGGCAAGGAGATGGTGAGAAGAAGAAGTACAGACTGGCTAAATGGAATGTTGTTTGTCGCCCTAAAGATCAGGGAGGGCTTGGTATTCATGACCTTGATGTCAAGAACTCAGCCCTCCTAGGTAAATGGCTTTTTAAGCTGCTTACTGAAGAGGGATATGGCAAACACTCCTTAAGAGAAAATACATTGGCACAAAGGCGGTATCACAGGTATATTGGAAACCTGGTGATTCCCACTTTTGGGCTGGACTGATGGCGACAAAGAAACATTTCTTTCGCTTCGGGGTATTTAATATTAAGGATGGCTCGGAGATTAGATTCTGGGAGGACAAATGGTTAGACAACACCACCCTCCGGGATCGATATCCAGCCCTATACAATATTGTTCGTCATAAGGGAGATACCATTGCCACGTCATGCAATGCTCTCCTCCGAATGTGACGTTCAGGCGAGATTTGTTCGGACCAAGACTAGCGTCTTGGAACTCCCTGCTGGCACGGTTGAGATCAGTTCAACTCACACAGGGCCCGATGAATTTCGTTGGAATCTATGTGAGAATGGTAAATTCTCTGTGGATTCCATGTATAGGGCGTTAGTACATTCCGATGTGCCAGTTGATGATAATAAAAAAATATGGCAAATGAAGATACCACTTAAGATTAAAGTATTCACGTGGTATCTTCGTAGGGGTGTCATTCTAACAAAGGATAACCTTGTTAAACGAAATTGGCATGGAAGTACGAAGTGTATGTTTTGTCCACATGAGAGACAATAAAACACTTATTCTTCGAGTGTAGTTTCGCACGTTCTATATGGTCAGCCATCCAAATAGCGTCTAACTTATATCCACCCAAGTCTGTTGCCAATGTTTTTGGTAACTGGCTACATGGGATAGATAAAAGCTTAGAACGGTTATTAGGGTGGGAGCGATAGCTGTTATATGGTCGCTTTGGCTTAGTAGAAATGACAAGGTTTTCAATGATAAAAATGTTTCTCATATGCAGGTACTCTACCGTTGCACAAGTATTCTCCGTATGTGGTCCACCTTACAACGTGTGGGACATCGAGACCTCTTTACGGAGGCGTGTGCACGTCTGGAGGAAGTGGCAAGGGACATTTTCTCACAACATGGGTGGCCGCTTGATCGCCGCATTGGACCTCCATAGGCGTCGAGATTGCCATGACATAGGCGTTTTACATTATCTTGTTGGTTGTAATGCGTCTATTGTTGCACAACTTTTTACTTTCTCTGTTGGATTGCGGCTGTGTGCATTTTTTATGCAGAGGCCGGGTGTAATGCTTAAACTATTTGAGTAATAAAGCCCTTTATCTAAAAAAAACTGTACCTAAACCAGATCACCATGAGTAACACTATGTCACCATCTACATCTGCTATCTATGTGTTGAACGAAACGTACCCTCAAATGCTGTTACGATAAATACTGTACTTCCTCCGATCCATATTAATGTTCTCAACATTGTCTAGATATAGATGCATCTAGTCTAAACACTTAACTAGATACATCCGTATCTAGATAAAGTTGAGTCCATTAATATGGATCGGAGGTTGTACTTTTTCCTTCTCTGTCCGCTTTACGCCGTCTGTTTGATGTCGTACCCGTATCATGAACCAATATGTAATCAAGGCATGTCAGCTGGATATGCTGGTGGCAAAAGCTTGAAGTGATCCACGTTATAGTACACACACAATCCACCGGGATTCAAATCCTACTAAATGCACTGGTGTGTGAACACCGCGATTTGAATCCCCGTGTTTGTCATGTCCCCACAATTCTAACAACCAATAAGAGGTGGTTCTAAATTGTTGACTGGATTTTTTTTAAAGAAATGAAGGAGATGACAGTTCCCAAATGTTTTTTAACTTCTACTAGTATTTGTTTTTTACATGGAGCATATGCTGCTAAGAGCATCCACACTGAAGGAATGCTTGATGGAGCGCTTAAGGAATAATAATAAATATCATAAATTAATAGCAACTGCCAACGGACCAGGATTTTGATCTTGGCCCCCACTTTTAAGCGGCGCATTGTGGAAGCTCTAAGAGGATCGCAAGGGCATAAGATCCATCAGTTTGGGGTATCAGGGCGGATGTGTGTGTGACCGCAGGACCGATGTGGGTCTCATTCCAAGCATCCCTGGAGTGAAGACTTCATAGGTGATGCTTCCTCTCCGATCGCAGATGGGGCCCAACCAGGCCCTCCTTCGCTAGAATGTGGTGTTGTGACCGTTTATTTTGTTGGCGGGGTTGTGGGCGTGTGGAAACCGATAGTTTAATGATTTTTTAGCCCCTGGTACATTAATGAAAAATGCAAATATCTTGTCGCTTTTCAGGAGTTGTGCAACTATCCAAGAGGGGGAAATATTCAGGGATCCCCATCGATCTCGTGTTGATCATTTGATTTAGTATTCAGATGTTAAGGAACTTTCTGGGTGTATCATATTTTCAACTACTCCTTACCGAGTTAAGAAGCAGTACATCTTGGTGGACACTAAACTGAGAGGCCTATGGCGTACAAGTTAGCACCATATATCTTCCTTATCGTCAGGGATTTCGACACCAAAAGGACTACCCGGGAAAGAAAACTACGTCATATACTAGTACCAAGGAAGCTAGGAACAACTTAGCTTAAACGTGAAGAATTTCCCAAAAACAGGAAAGGAAGTCCGGATAAACTAACTACTCATGGACAAAGCTTAATCATGTGCGGGCGATGAGTGTTACTTGTGGCACACGATGTTTTGCCCGGCCGGCCGGGTGCACTGCAAAAATACACCATAGGGCGTCAAGAGACAAACACCAGCCGAGCATTTCCCAGTGCCCCTTAGAGCATCTCCACTCGTGGCGCCCAAACGGCCGCCCAAACGCTTTCCGGACAGGCCGTTTGGGCGCCGTCCGGACTACTTGGCGCATTTGGGCGCCCTCGCTCCCCACTCGCGGCGCCCAAATTTGCAAATTCGAATGTGCCGCCAAACTACACTACGCCAAAATATGCCGCCAAAATACGCCGGGCAAGCCCGGCGTCTGCTTGTCGCCACCGCCGTCGTCGTCGCCGATCTAGATGTTGTCACCGGGCTGGGGCACGTAGCCATAGCCGGGCTGAGTCATGTCGGGGTCGTCGGCGATCATGTCGGGGTCATCGTCGACCTGGCCGTCCGCGCCGTGGCCGGTCTCGGTGCCGTGGTTGACGCCGTTCTCGGGCGGAACGAGCCCAAGCTCTTGCAGGATCGCGGCGCGATACATGTTGTGCGCCGCCCTCGCCAGCGGGTCCAAGTTGGAGACGTCGGCCGTCAAGATCATGAAGTCATGACTCCTCTTCTTGACGGCGGCTTTCTTCTGCTCGAGGTTGATCTTGACGTTGGCCTTCTGCATCAAGGTCGCCCACCTTGCGTTGTTCTCCTCGCGCCTCAAGCTCGAGTTGGAGCAAACATCGGCGAGGACCTTGTCGATGGACGACTGCACTCTGTCCGTCTTTGCCGTCGCTGCCAAGGCCGCTTTCGCCTTCTTGTTCCCGATTGGCCGCCCCTCCGAGTTTTGGGGATCGGCGTTGAGCTCGGCGCGGCCGTTCTTGTTCAAAGTCCGCCGGTGTGCCTTCCATTTCTCACAACTTTGGAGAAGCTTGTAGCAATGCATCAATTTGAAGTCTTTCTCCTTGTTGATGGATTTGTACAACACAAGGGCATCGATAACCTACAACAAAGCAAGCCGACGACAATCACAATTGTACTTAAGCAACAAAACAACAAGGGGATCGCAAGACGGCGGTCACCTGATCCGCCGGGCCCTTCCCGCTCTCCTTCCGGTCGACGATGTTCTCGTGGCAGCCGTGGAACTTGTTGACGAGGCGTTGGACGATGCGCCACCTATGCTCGATGGCGCCTTGGCCGTGCACCATGCTCACCTTGTAGAAGTCCTTGGTGAACCGGCGCTCGTCGAACTCGTCCTTGATCTGGGACCAGTAGGCGGTGCTCGACTGGTTTGTGCCGGTGATCTCGCCGGTAGTAATGGCCTTCCATGATTCGACCATGCACTCGTCTTCCTTGGTCGTCCAGATTGTGCCGCGGCTCCCCTTCTTCTTCTTCGCCGCCTGCTCGCCGACCACAACATTGGTCACCACCCCCTCCTCCTCGACCTCGTCGTCGTTCTCGGCGTCGTCCTCGTAGTACTCCTCATCCTCGTCGAACCCGTCGTCGTCATCCTCCACCCGGGCGTTGTCGTTGATGATGTCGTCCATGATATGGGCGGTCTCCTACACACAAGGAGCAAGGCCGGTAGCCACACCGTCTATTGTACATGCTATGGCTACCAAACGCGGGTTCATACCTGCATGAGCTCCGGGGCGTCGGGAGTCATTCTGTCGATCACATGGGAGGCGCCCGCGTCGAATGAAAGGCTCCGACCGGCGGCCGTTTGGACGGCGGGATCTCTCCGCATCGCCGGCGAATTCAGATCGACGGGGTGGTTTAGATCCAGGCCACAAGAAGGGAAGATGACGTTGGGGTCGAAGCCGCCGTGATGCTGGTTGTCGCCGTACTTGGGGGAGAACCTGGTGCGAGGCGTGGCGGCGGCGCTGTCGGCGAAGAAGGAGGAATTCGACGGCGAGCCGCCAACCTTGCATCGTAGAGTGGCACTGCTCTCTGGGCTCCCTCCCAAGGCGAATGGTTAGTTCAAGGCGGCGACGGTCTTGTTCATGGCGGCGATCTTCCTTGCCGTCAATGGCGCCGCCGTGCCGAGCCGTTTCCTCTCATTCTCCTTCACGCGGCGCCCAGCACGGCTCTGCGTGTCCAATCGGCGCCGGAGTACGTCGAGGTCCCAATCCTCCTGCCTCATCTCCTCCGGCTTCTCCCTGGGCGGGGGGGCCTTGCGCTTGACGCCCAGCGTCTTCCCCGCCGCCTTCGTCTCCTTCGCTGCCTTCCCCTTGGGTGCCGGCGGCGCCATGGAGCCGGCGCGGCGCGAGGGCTTTTCTTTTGGCGGGAGAGATGGCGGGAGAGATGGCGGGGAAATGTGATTTCTGCGGACGAATTGGGGGAAGCCGGCACTTATTGCGATCTTGTCTCACTGCCAGGCGTGGCCCGCGCGTCGGAGGCCGACGTGGCGTCGCGTTTCCTTCCGTCCGGGGCCGCCCTAAGCCTCCCCAAGTTGAGGGCGTGGGCTGGGCGTGCCGGACACAAAACTGGGCCGCGCCGGACCGAATTCGCGTTTGGGCGCCGCGAGTGGAGATGCTCTTATCCGTGGCCCCATCATCAGGTTAATCTGATAGCACTTGGTTTCGCCGGATATGCGTCGATGGTACCGTATGAGTGAGTCCCACAAGCAACATTGATCAACTGCCACCGGCTTTTTTTGCTTGGAGCTATCGATCGGGAAACGGCGAACGCAACGGAACATGCGCAGCACCCACCGCCCGGCAGGTCCAGCCGCGGATGGTTGTTATGCTCTGAGCTTCTAATAGACTTTCTAGATTAGGGTTAAGCTAGTTCCCGCTCCAGCGCCACCAACGGCAGAAGGTGTGGTAATCTCTTGGGGACGTTGTTATGGTTACCTTCCCTACCTCCGAGTTTTGGGTGAAAACTCTTGAGCGTATCGTTCTCGATGACGGTGGCGTGTTGCATCATCACCCTCTCGGGGGAGGTCGTTCTAGAGCCTTATGGCGCTAGCGTGGGCATTCTTGACGGCCTCCTAATTTATGCACATGACTTAGTTATCACCTCTCTCATCCTCGACGTCAGGATCGACGCTCCACGGCTCGGAGCGAGAAGGCAAGCGGCCCTCTCCGACGACAACTTGGTGGTGGGTGCGATACAAGGAGCCGCACGCCTTAGGATCATCTCAAGCACATGCACCCAAGCGATGCGGAGCGGAGGAAATGATGCCGATTTCACCACCCGGAATCTCTCCAAGGATAGTGCAATTGGCGTCATCGCCAAGATCGCACGTACAACTATGATTGCAACCGATTGTTCGTGTGGGCCCACCGGACAATGGGTGCTGCCAGAGGTTGAGGGTACGAAAAAGGGAAAGAGAGTGAAGACGGGCATTGAGTGAGCGAGCAACCACCCAACATTTCCGGCTCGCTAATGAGTGCGCAGAGCCTACATCCTGCGGCATGCTTCTTCCGATTCTGCGTGTGACGGATCCCAGCGAGTAATTGCGGCAGAGTGTGCATTTTCCAGAGCGTCAGACGAGTGCACGAACACTTGAGCGCCTACTCGTGGGAGTAACGCGTGCGAGCGTCTGATGCAGCTTCCACTGTCGCCACCACGAAGGTTTCACCTGGATCTGACTACTAGTGCATTCACTTGGTAGTAAAAACAATGTCGTCAGCATTTTAAATAAATAAAGATTTATCTTTGAGAGAGACTAGACGGAGTAGGATTATCTAGATCTCGCGGGGATGCTTTTCTCTCATTTAGTACGCTCTGACCTGTTTGGTTTTTTCTTTTGGCTTCGGTCATATCATATTTGCTTCTCCTGTATCAATATAAAAGGCAAATCTTTTGCTTCGTTTAAAAAAAAAGATACCAAAGCTGTAACTTGTCACAAAGTGGCCGCTGGAAATATTTCACACGCCCATGGCACTGAACCAACAGACTGGCACCGTTTCCACTCGACAAGCATACACCCACGATCCTGATCTAGTTGAGAGAGCACCACTGCAGCATGGATGCCGCAGAAAATTATCTACGGCCATAGACCACAAAAAACTGAACAGAATGAACTCGGATTGCAGCTCCAACATAAACACCAAGTCACTGACAAATAGCAAAAGAAAACCATGATCTCGAAGGGCCTAGCACGTACTGACATTCCATACTGTTGAGGCAAGTATTTATGACTGACAGCAGAAGCGCTGACGATACAACACAAAATTGCTGCGGCAAGTTTGCGCTCAATCAGCTGGGACTCGCCATCTTCTCAAAGCCTTCTCGAGTACCTCAGCACGTTCATGCACTCGCTCCGCTTCCTTCTCCACCCAAGACCTGATACAAATGAGCTAGTGTCATAGACGCCAGTTCAACAAGTTGCTGCCTTCTATAAAAAGTATGGTACGACATTGGCATATACCCAGCAAAAAGAAAAACAATCAGCAAAGTGACAGGCTTACAAAATCCTGCGAAAATTGGCATGATATAAAAACTGACACATTTTTTGATATATCATGAGACAGAGGTCTGCACAGAAGAGCTAGCTTTCATACAATTCAGATTGGGGATCTAAACCAGTCTCTTAAGATCAATGGACTCTCTCTATTTCTTTCCTTAATACATGACCAGCTAATTTCCCCTAATATCACTGCTGCAATGAGCAGTTTTTTTTTTTGGCAAATGCTCACCACTATATGATAAAGCACCTTTTCCTGAACTAATGCATGTGCACATACATTTACAAGTCTACTCACATAAGATGGTGAAATAATGTTTCGTTGGTACCATATAACTTTATAACCTGCAGGTGCCATGTATTAGTACCATGTACTAACCAAAAGTGAAGGCTGTATAAAGACATACCTTAGCATAGTCAGAGCTTCCTTCTCAGCTTCAAGATACGATTTAGTTTCAGTGACAGCTTGATGCTTGCTGCTCATATCAGAAGACAACTTCTCCAGATCTTGTTCATCAGCCATGACCTCTAGACTCTCCGTGGCTAGTCTATCATACATGACATCAACTTCTGACCTTAAACATACGAGTTCCTGATTCTGACACTCCAAAGCTTTTCTTTCTTTTAGCAAGACTGCAATTTCCTTTTCTCGATCTGTCCTCTCATTTGCAAGCTCATGCAACACATCTTGAAGATGCTTATCAACTTCAAGCTCATGGTCTTGCTCTTTTCTCATTTTGCCTTCCCAATATTGTTTTATATCCCCTCTATTAGTTAACTCGTCCATAATTTCACCTATAACAGCGAGTTGGGACTGATTTTCTGCTTCAAGTCTATTTAGTTCCTCGTGTATTACTTCTTCCATTCGGCCAGTGGTCAGTGCAGCGGCCGCTTGTGCTTTTGTTACAGACTTATGATGTTGAAGGCGCCTTGTGTTTCCTACAAAATGCAGCAAATGCACAAGTCACTGAGGACAGCATATTGGAAAAAGGATAGCTGATCTGCTAACGAATTAAGTACTGTTAGCAACAATACGAATCACAAAATGACACAACAGAGCAGTATCCAGTATGGAGAGTGGTTCTTGTACAAGTACATTCATACAGAAAATAGTCAGCTAAGGTCATGCTTGTTCGTCAATCCATATTTTTCATGAGAGTTCCTAAACTAAAAACATAGATAGCATCACAAGAACAAGTATCAGGACAAAAGAGTAGTTGGAGCAATCAACAGAACATAATGGCCTTATTCAACACACTACTGTCATCCCTTTAACATGAAGAACACCTATCATTTCCATGAGTACAGTTAAATTCACACTGGAAAGCAAATAAGATAGAAGCTTCATGTGGGACAGCTATGTACATGGAAGAAAAACAAAGTGGGCACAATTATAGGTTTTTCACTATATATACTTTCCTTTGCTAACAAATGATGCTATCCTTCCCAGCACAAACTCGGTTCCGGATGCATAGAACACAGAAAACAGAGTACGCTGAGGAAAGCACATTTTCATTACTATAGGAAATGGTGGTTAGAAATATCCACAATCACGTTTAAAAAGAACATTTAGCATGAAAAGCATACTCTTTTTTCACTGCAACTTGCTATAGGGAATTCAACCAGTACAAAAAGAGAGAACCTAGAGGGTGGCACTTCCAGGGCTCTATATATGGACAAAGCAACACACAGAAAGGTTTTCCCACAGACCAAAAACTCAATACTGCCATGGAGCATACAGAGGGTGATCGCATGTGGTGGGTGGAGTGCAGGTGCAAGATAGCTAGGGTTCCTGGAGGTAAACCTCTCTTTTTTCTAGTATATTGACTGTTTTGTCTCCCCTGCACACTATCTCTCTTTCGAGTAAAGAGTCCATCCTCTAGTACACTTGAAATAGAATCCTATCCTTATACAAACACAAAAGACTTTCCTATCAGGTGTCCAGAGTTGGATTTGGATATGAACTAAACCTGCAGCGAATTTGGTGACAATCCTAATGTGGCTGATTGACTGACTTGAGACAAGTTCGAGGGACCTAAGAGTCCACTGTGGCTTCATTGATTGATTATTTGATTGTCTATTTTTCATTCCCATACAGCATATCGCTCTTCGCAGCCAACATTCCATCATCTAGTGCAACTGAAATATAATCCTACCCTAATATGAACTCAAAAGAATTTCCAAGCAGGCGCCTCTCCTGACTTGGATACGAACTAAACCTGCAACCGATTAGGTGTCAATCTTGGTACTAATTAACTGACTTCGAGACCATGTTCATGGATGTAGTAGCCCTGGCACGCCTGCTGTAGTACTTCTAGTACATGACACATACAATACGAAGAGAAGAAACAACCACACACTTTATGCATGAACTCAATACTAGCAAATATAAGCAACTACTTGGAAGATAGACCACAGAGATGCATGCATACAATGAAACCAACCACACGTAAAACATAAGTTGAAACACACCACTAACATATCCAAACAAAATGGAGATCCCAGTCCTAAAAGTAAGAAAGTCCTAAAAGTAAGAAATGACGAAAAATGAGTAAATGACAAAGAATATTGTACTCTTGCTAAACTCTATCAGACTATCAGTATTGCAATTTATAGATAATCCTAGCCTTGCAACCAACTAACAGCATATATAAAAAAATTATGAGCACAACATACCAAAAACTTTGCTGACGATGCTGTGGTTGTGACCAAACAAGTCCGTAAGTACGGATGCTGAAACATCTGGCCAAGCGCTCAAATCCAAAGTATGAACATTTTTACTCAGCATCTGGACTGTAACCAGAGTCAGGATTCACAAAAGAGGAAACAGAAGAATACTAAAAACAATGCCGTATAACAATAAAAAAGATCAAAAGGTATATGTACCTTCTGGTCTAATTTTGATTCAAGTGGATACTCCACTAGTACCTTCCAGTTAACAAGATCAAACCGTGATAGATAACTACAACCATACCAAAATATATATATTACTCAAAACATTTTTGTCATCGATTCATCGGAAGGGGAAAACTAAAAAATCCATATGTTAGACTGTTAGTACCTTTCAGGTAGGAAACTGGAATTTGTGTTGCCACTTTGGGAGCCACTTGTCGATGTTCCAAAGAAGCTTGATAACTTGCTAGGCACAATGCCAGATTCTCCTAAAGCTTTCCATCATCAATGATAGACTGTCAGCATCACTTTATATTACATGGGCCTGTATCTGAGATGTAACGAATTACTAGATTGGGCTTAACACTGTTCAACATAAACAGAAACTTACATTGGATATACAAGAAGTCTGGGTCATCAAAATTTACATCATCGAACGCACTTTCGACTGAACAAGAAGTTATCAGATTCGGTATGATCCTGTGCATCCTTTCCCTGCAACATAATGATAAATTACGCAATACTTGAATGACAGGCAAAGCTCACTTTTTTTAATACTGCGTAGCTTCATTACCTCTCTAATTTTGAGCATAATTTAACAAACCATCTTGCGAATTCTCTCCGAGTACAAAACTCACTGGAGTTAGCATCTTTCTCAATTATCTGAGGCACAGAAGGTGATGAAAAGATCATTAGAACTAATGATTTTTTTTAAATAACTATAAGGTTTCTTAAAGAATAGAGTTAAGCTGAAAGGAATAGGGAAAGCACTCCTAGTAGGAAAGTACTCATAAAATACATTGTGTAAACTACAGAAACACTTGCAGCTCATACATAGTAGGAATGTTATCTAAAACCTACTCCCTCCGTTTTTTAATATAAGATGTTTAGGTGTTGTACATGTTGTCTAGATGCATACTAAAGTGAGTGAACATACACACTAAAACATGTCTAGATACATTTGATGTGGACAAATGCTAAAACATCTTATATTTAAAAACAGAGGAAGTATATGATATTTAGAGAAATATATGAACTAAGAGGATGAAGCTAATTATTTTTTTGTCTGATCAGTTGCAGGTGATACTTCCTACATAACATATAAAGTAATGTGAAAAGAAGATACAGAATCCAACTAAAAATATAGCATCTACAAATGATTTCCTACATAACATATTATATTTAAATCTACAAGAAACTGTATAGTGTAAATTAAGGTCATCTTAGCGACAAAATTTTGAGCTTGTAGTTATAATCCTGTGAGAGAATAACTAGAAACCTTCAAACTAACGGCAAACAGCAGTGATCAGGGGAATACACAATAGAGTTATCTTTCCTACCCATGATCAGTTGAGCGCATAGCCATATACTGACTTGTAAGTGATAAAGGCAACAAACAAATGTATGTACAAACCCTGTAAGTTGGTTTATCAAACAACTTGTCTGCAAATTGAGTTGTAAGACAATGCATTCACAAAACAAAATACGCCATTCATGATTCAGGTAAAAAGCAGAACATATATGTATGGTTACGACTGTAAATATGTAACCTACTTGTAGCTTCTTCAATATGGACAAAGCCTCCTCGTGCGTGGGATCTACAGGAACTGTAAAGGAAACACCACCACCAACAGTTGTTGTGTGATTTCGGCTTGAGTCAACAGATGATGCGTCAGTCCTCTCATCAACAGTTATCCCCAAGACATCAGTTGTACCCTGCTCTCTGACGCTCGTATCATCTTCACGAATTTCTGTTGACTCCGTTATTGACAGCTTCTCTTGAACATAATGAAGTGGAGCCCCAACAAGTTGCTCTAAACCTGAAAATCAGTATTATTGAACAATTAATGTGGTTCTTTCACTCACTCTAAACAAGCTAACTCTATCACAAGAAAAAAAATATGTTTCCACATTGCAAACACACAAGACATCAAGCTAATCTCTAGCAGGTTAGATTAATGCTGTACAAAATAGAGAGTTCCCAACAGCCAAAACAACTTAAAAAAAATACCGCACACGCTAAATCTACCCTTCCATTTTGAATAGCAGGAAGCTTGTGAGAATAGTACAGATGTTAAGGTAGCATAGGTTTCAAACAAAAAATACTAGAATGTTCTGTATTTCTTCTATCCTCTTAGAATTAGCTGTTGCCTATCGTATTCCAATTAATGTTGACTAATAGCAGTAAAATGTGCAATGCTCCGATGTTGTATGTTCGTACATCTAAAGTTCAGTATCACATCGAAATCAAAAGGGGGGGGATTTATCAATTTAGTATGTACTAGTACATGGCAGAGGTTAAAATGGTGAGGAACTTACACTTCCTCGATGATGGCGAGCACCACGCGATCCCGGACAACGCGATCGCTGCCGAAGCCCCAAGCCCGACCACAAGAGCTCTCCCGAACCCTGCAAATGCGATCCCCACGGGTCACAGTAGGACAACAAAATATCCGCGCAAAGGCGCAATCTATCCGCATCCGGTAACTCGGTGAGCAACGAAATCATTCAGAGATCTACCTGCCCTCCGATGTTCCACCGGCTGCTCGGGGAGCCCCCAGCCGCCAACCCCGTCGTCCGAGCTGCCACCGCCGGCTGGAGCCCAGCTAGCGGCCACCTTAGCGGTCGCGCGGCGGCGGAGCTGCGGGAGGGGCGGAGCGTGGTGCCACGGGCGCGGCGGAGGCGGGGTGAGGCGGAGCGTGTAGGTGGTGGCGGTGGCCATGCCGCGGGGCGACCGTGGGCTAGGGTTTTTATGCCGCCGGCCTCATCGTACGGCCTCCATTCTGGGTAGAACTGAATTGCTAGGTCTATTGGAGAAAAACCGAACTGAAGAAATAGGCTTTCGCCCCGCTATATTAATATACCAATCACCCAATACAACAAAGAGGCCACTGCTGGGGCAAACAGCACAGTCATGCCCAAAAGAAAAGGAAGAGAAAAAGAAAAGAAAAGAAAACAAAGCCGACACCGACGGATCAACGAAAACGAAGGTGACTCACAACCGCTGCGCCCTCTCCGGCGAATTCCCACCACAAACCTAGCACTCTAAAACACCGTGTACCAAACAGCACCTCCAAGAAGGAAAGCGACGACGACGACGACGCTGCTGCCCGGACAGACCTAGGGTTTCCCCCGGTACGCTCCGAGGAGTGGGGAAGAGGTACACCCGATGCCCCTCAAGAAGGAAGGGTGACACTCTCAAGCGTCACCACGTCGGTGCCAAAACGGCAGGGATTTCTCCCAACCCCCAAAAAACCACGTCTCGGACAAGCTGAAGCGCTCCACCAATCTTGCCACCCACCAACAAACGCCACCACGGTCTTGAAGTCACCATCGTCGTCTCACCATGGCAAACGTAGCAGGGCCGGCCAGCCTGAGACGAAGCAGCCGTAGACAGGGTCCGACAGAGTCACAACCACGCGGGAGGGAACAACCTCCACCGTCGAAGACGGTAGCCGACCGGCCGCTACGACAAGAGCACACCGAGCCATTGGAACTGGAGGGCGGCAGCAGCGCAGCCACCTGGAGGACGTCCTCCACCGCCATCGGCGGGTGCCGACCGGACACGGCAGCACGGACACACCAGGCCAAGCAGGCCCGGCCGAGCCCGGGGGCTCGTAAAGTCCCCGCCGCCATGCTGCTGCACGTAGGCCGCGACCGCCGCTACCCTCATCGGTCCCTAGGCTGAGCCGGACCCGGCTAGGCCCGTGAAGCTCCCACCGCCACGCTGCAGCAAGGGTGGCGTCACCGCTGTCATCTCCGTCGCGAGCCGCGGATCAGGCCAAACCGGGGGCAACGAGGCAAAACCCGCCCTAACCCAGATCGGGCCCAAAGGGCCCAGATCTGGGCCTGCAGGGCCGGCCTCACCACCGTTGCCCCAGCCACCAACGGCAGCACACCACCACCTTGGCCACCCGCGCTGCACCAGGAGGAGCCCGCCGCCGCGCCTGACCGTCGCCGCCGAGGAGCACCACCAGGGCCAGGGCTGCCCCGCACCGCCCTAGAACCAGGAGGGGAAAGGCTGCAGTCCGCCGCCACCGGCGGCGGCACCCGGCCAAGAGCCGGCGCACACCCTGGCGACGGCGGGAGAGAGGAGGGAAGGAAGGCTCGGGGGGCGGGAGACGGAGAGCGCGGCCCGGCCGCCGAGGGGGCAGCGCGGGTCGCGGGAGGGAGAAGGGTTGGGGCAAGAAAAATGTCACCAGGCCACCTCCGTTTCGTAGATAAATGTAGGAGTAATTTTTTTGTCAAAAGTCAAACCATGTGAAATTTAACCATACTTTTTAAAAACCTATAAACTTCTACAACGTCGAATCGACTTATTAGACACATAATTACATATACTCGTAGTATATCCAAATAATGTTATAGTTGTTGACGCTTTGTTTAGGTGTTAGTAAAATACTAGTTTACTCGTAGTGTATCTAAAGCATACAAAAAACACCTGAAAGCACATTAGTGAAGCCAACAGCGTCATCGTACATCGTCCATCGCGCTCGCGGCCTGACAACTCTACAACAATGTCAAGTCCATCAGGAGCACATTTGCCAACCTCATCGACCCCGAAGAGAGAAGATATGTGGCGCGCTGATCTAGAGAGGACAATGAACAAGACTCGTCTGACATCGCCTGCGTGTCGAGAATGCTCATATCGCCGCCAGCCCCACCGGACACTCCACCATTGATTTCGTGCTCATCCGGCCATTGACAGCTCTTGGCCCACCGCTCGACCGAAACACATGTGCTCTCATCGAGAAGATGCTTCAATTATAGTAGCGACATCAATCTGACAATGATGCCGTCATCGCCAATCTGACAATGATGTCGTCATCGCCAATCTGACAAAGTGAATCTAGGTTTTCACTCAAAGACAAGATCGAAAACTAGGAGAGGTGTTGGGATATCCTTGATGACGTCTTCAAAGACGCAAAAGGACTCATCACCTGCGTCGACGGAAGTCTGATGCAATAGCGTTGTCCCTCGCACTCGCTGCACCGACGATGTCGATGGCCGACTTACAACACCACCTCCCTCGCCTTGCAGCAACCGGTAGGGGGTGGAAGGAGGACCTAGACGACATTGGCAAAGCGAGGAAAAGGGATCTGGGTGGTGATGTTTGTTGGGACGGCGAACAAACTCTCGGACATTAGTGCTAGACGTGCTTGCGGAGAACAAGGAGAAAAGGGGAGAAGGGGAGATGAACGAGGAGGAACAAAACAAATGGTAAGTTGGGAGGCGGCTAAATTAGGGGGACACGCGACGTGCGAGAGGGGGTGACCGATCGCTATGCCACATCGATCACCCGGGCGGTGGAAGCGTTTTTCCATAAAAGAAACTTTGAAAAAACAAAGTCCGTTAAGCAGATCAGTTATGACAACAAAACTAGGGGCCATATGTAGCACACACAGTAATTAATTTACACAAGCAAAGCTAGCCCACCAACTCTCTACATATAACCAGCAAACAAACATGACACAACAATTAACCATCACATATGCTTATCATCAAAACACTCCACAAAAGATGTCCATGTCATCTTTCCACCACCTCCCCACTTATAAATACCCCCTCACCCTTTCTCCAACCTACGAACACTCCACATACAACAGAGAGGCAGGAACTGGCTCTTGAGAATCGAGCTAGTTTTGTGATTGCTGCTCGACCTCCTCGCCGTCCTCCGGCCATGGCAGCCCATGTGGATCCCCTTGTGGTAGGCAGGGTGATCGGTGACGTCCTGGACATGTTCGTGCCCACCATGGCGATGCCTGTGCGCTTTGGGACCAAGGACGTGACGAACGGCGGCGAGATCAAGCCGTCCGTCGCCGCCGACGCGCCCACGGTCCAGATCGCCGGCCGGGCTGGCGATCTCTTCACCCTGGTCCGTGTTCTACATATGCGTGTTTTTCACGTGCCGATGTCATGGCAGTTTATGTCATGGCAGTTCTTGAAGTTGCTGTAAATTTGGTGTTGTGTTTATAGGTCATGACTGATCCGGACGCCCCGAGCCCCAGCGAGCCAACCATGAAGGAGTGGCTTCACTGGTAATTGACGAACTTATCTACTACTCGTGCTTACCAATTGACCATTTTGCTTTCTTAGCATCTGGTACATTCACAAAATTGTACTGATGTTGGTGTGAGCTGATTAATTCTGACGTTTCATTTGGGCAATGATCTCTTGGACCAGGCTGGTGGTTAACATACCCGGTGGAGCAGATCCTTCTCAAGGTAAAAACATTATACTCCTATGTTATATCCATGTCGAAATGGTTATGGAGGTAAATCATCAAGCCTGTTAGTGATTCCACGACAAGCTTAAACAAAAATCCACCTAAAATCGATCAACAGCTTCACAATAGAGTACTGTATGTGCCAGCCGGCCCACGATACCTGTCGTGCCCCGTGTTGCAACACGTGGCGCCGCGCCGGGCCCACTGAATGTCCACGTATTGGCGTCTCGTCAGTGCCGCCCCCGGCACGTGTCGACCTGAGCGGGCCGGCCCCGTCACCTTCGCCACAAACCGCCGGCAGATCGGCCGGTTTTACTCCGACTTTTTGCTTGCTCATAATTAGCCTGATCCCCGTGAACAAAGGAGCACCATGCGTCCATGCCTACGTAATCTCTTGGCTGCACCTGACCACTGTTACTGTTGGAGTACCATCTTCTCGGCCGATAATCTGGTTTGTTTTGATGGCATGGTATAGATGATTAACGATCCATGCGGGCGTGCAGGTCAGCAGGTGGTGCCCTACATGGCACCGCGGCCGCCGTTGGGCATCCACCGGTACGTGCTGGTGCTGTTCCAGCAGAAGGCGCGCATGGCGGCGCCGGCGCCGGGGGCGGACGCCGCGGCGATGCGCGCGCGGTTCAGCACGCGCGCCTTCGCGGAGCGCCACGACCTGGGACTCCCCGTCGCCGCCATGTACTTCAACGCGCAGAAGGAGCCCGCCAACCGCCGCCGCCGCTAGCTCCTCACACCCGCGCGCCGGCCGATCAAACCCGCTAGCTGCTGGTCCTAATGTGTGTGCGTGCGTGCACGCATGCCGACCTAATAAGTTATTACAGTAATTAACCGTCAGTCACCGGTCTTGTCGCTGTCATTATCGAAACAATATGGGTCTGTGTTGTGTCCTATTTATTGGACCATATTTACCTTATTTACCTCATCTCTTTGTTGTGTTTATTGTTAATTAAATTTGCGACTAATTCCTAGTCACCATGGTAATTAAGTTAATTCTCAGTCCGCTGCGCCATAAAATCTCACTTGCTACTCATGATTAACGCAAATTACAAAACAATCCTATGCTCCAGAATATTTTTCTCGGTTACAACCCCTGTTATACAGATCATGAAGTATTGGGGTATTTTTCTCTGTTGCAATCCAACTTATAACTCATAGTACGAGTGATGAAGCAAATCTAACAATCGATGCATACAAACATATATTATCAAAAACTTATCAAAGCCAAACATCAAAGTCGAAAAAACCTAGCCTAAAAAGGAAAAAAAACGTGTATGCATGCCTCCCAACAATAACGCCAAGAGATTACCACTAGCCTTTTCTAAAAAGACCGGAACAAGCCAAATGTGCACACCTCCTAATCTAAGCCTCCAAAAAGGGATAGTCACATTGTGAACCGATGATAAATAGTCCAACAAACGCTCGATTCGGGATTTTCATCCCCGAAGCCGAGGTTTAAGCCACTACCTTCAACAAAGACACGACGTAAACGTGTCGACATTGCGTGATCAGGGATGTTATGTTTTCAGTGGAGTGCACATCTCGTCGTCAAAGCTAGAATATTCCATACAGCCCCGCGTCTGCCAGCAACAGACATTATTTGACACCTTTGTATGAAACTTTGTGTGTAGCACCCACCAATAATAGGCATGAGTTGACGCTTCCTCAAGAGACACCGTGCGTAGCACCTGTCGAGCCGGATCAAACCTGATATGGTGGTGGAGGGGGTGTCCCATACAACCCTCGGCCTTGGAAGCTTCGGGGCCAACACAAAGTTGAAGGCCATCACCATCTTAAGATTCCACCATCACGTCTTTCACACGATCATGGTAGCCGCTACTGTCAAAGAACCAGGTCCACCGACGTTGTAGAACTAGGGCCGTCACACCTGTTTCCAAACTCCTGCGTCACCATGGGATCTGGACTACCGCCACACCACGCTGTACATACGACGTTGTCGCGCAACTAGGGTCGTCACACCTATTTCTCTTTTTTGTGTAACCCAGATACAAAGTTTTTTTAACAAACTTCATATCTAATGTGTATATGAACTTGTATACCAAAATTCAGATTTTTCTGAGAACTATAAAATGGTTTTCAATTTAAAAACAAATCATGTGCCAGTGAGCTCGGAAGGCACTGAAACAAATCACGTCTTTCACATGATCACGATAGCTGATATTGTCAAAGAACCAGGGCCACCGACGTTGTAGAACTAGGGCCGTCGCACCTGTTTCCAAACTCCTGCATCACTATGGGATTTGTACGACTACCGCTACACCACGCTGCTCATACGGCGTTGCCTCGCAACTAGGGTCGTCACACAAGTTTCTCTTTTTTTGTGTAACCCAGATACAAAGTTTTTTCACGAACTTCATATATAATGTGTATATGCACTTGTACTAGTTGAATTTCGACGCGACGTCACGCCGCGCCTTTAGTGAAAATAATGATTGATACTTTTTTTGTTCCGGTTGCGTAGTATAGTTAGTAAGTATTATTAGTGGTTGCTAATTGAACTTGCAGCGGAAAGTAAAATGCAGAGCACATAGAAAACAATCATCTAGCTTGAAGAAGGTAAATAACAGATGTGATAATTTTATTAAGATGCTATTCGCAGCCCACTTTGCATTACTTGCATCAGAGAAAGCTCTTCCAATGAAAGTTGTTTATAGTTGTTGTGAAACTGAATAAGCAACTCAAAATATAACTCTACACTTATAATTTGCAGACCAAATGGACTGATCCATGTTCTCTTTAGAGACACTTCACTGAACATTAGATGTACATTACACTATTTATTTCCACTTTATTTCTACAGAAATTTTTAGCTGCCATTTATACCAAGTGAAATTTATCAGCACGACGATTATTAGCACTTCATTTCTCTTAGATGTCCACTCCCTGCAGATTGCCATATCCATTGATTCAGAAACTAAGGACATCTATAAATGAACAATGGCAATACATGAACAACAACACAATTATAAATTCGTCGGAATTTATCGTTTAGGGTATCTTGAAATACTTAGCAGATTGAATTGTTCAGAAATGTTTGTATTTTTACATAAATTTGTAAGGTAACTCCGTAATCAGAGAAAATGTATTTTGTGAGCATTTATTAAAGTTAAATCCATAATTAGATGAAGTCCACTTAGATTGTATTATCCATATTTTTCCCGGTGGATATATTCGGAGATTTTGATTTTTGAAAGTTTTTTCATTTTTCTGGAAATTGTCTAATTAAACGGGGCCCACATTTCGGAATTGTAACAATTTCTGGAATTGTTTCTGAAAAGAAAAAAATTCTGACTTGTGGGCCCTTTGTGACGTCATGATGTCGTCGTCGGCAATGGCCACCGCGGGCACGGCGAGCACGCCGGCGACGCGTCTGCGCGCGGAGGCGGGCCACCCGCAAGCGGCGGCGCCGCCACATTAGGGCTGACGGAGTGTGGCCGGCGGCGAGAAAACGCGGCGGATGAGGGAGGGCACGACGGCGAAGAATCCGGCTTGCCTCGGCCGCCCCAGCACGCGAGAGTCGACGAGGATGGAGAGGGCGCGACGGCGGAGCTCTCCGTGGCCTTCGATCTGAATGGGGAGCAGCGGAGCGGCGTGGCGGCGCATCGGCGGCAACGGCGACTCCGGCGTCGCGCCGGAGAGAGAGGGGGAGGGGGGATTTGTGGATGATTTTGCAGTGAGGCCCCTAAGTTTTCGTGGAATGGCAAATAGGACCGTCTTCTCGAAAAGTGGTGGGGTGCGGAGCAATTGCTGGATTTGCGAGGGGTGTTTTTGTAAATGTGCCGCAAAGGTGCCGCGCGGTCCGTTGGATCGCCGAAGCGACGGCGCGGATCGAAGCACTGTAGAACAGTAGCTGAGGGATCGCCAAAGCGCTTGTCTTTGATATAGTTAGTAATACCAAAATTCAGATTTGTCAGAGAACTATAAAATGGTTTTAAATTTTTTTAAAATCAATGTGCCGGCGAGCTCGGAAGGCACTGAAACTTTCAGGAATGGTAGGGTTTCTTCCCCAGTTTTTTTTCTTTTTTATGTTGCCCAAAATACAAATTGTTTTTTACCAAACTTCTGGCGTATAATGTGTATATGTACTTGTATAACAAATTACAGATTTTTTGAGACCTAGAAATTTAAAATAAAACGAGCACAAGTGAGCTGGGGAGCCACTCGCAGTCTGGCACTTTGCGGATGTTTTGTTGTTTTCAACTCTTTGCACCTATAGCGCGTGCCGTATAAAAAAGACAGGACACTCGTGCCTGAACTATATGCAAGCACTCAACCCGTTTTGTGACAGTGACTTCCGAATTCTAAAATAGACATCAGCGTACGCAATGCCAAGATCAGTTACGTTAATGGCGCCCAAGTACACTAGTAGAAAAAGCACCTATGGTCCCGGTTGGGCTTGGACATCAGTCCCGGTTGCCCAACCGGGACTGGCCAATCGGGACCAATGCTGGTCCCGGTTGGTCCAAGAACCGGGACCAATGCTGGTCCACGTGGCTAGTTCTGGCTGGGCGTGGGGGAGACCATTGGTCCCGGTTCTTAATACGAACCGGGACCAATGTGTGCTTTTTTTTTGGTATTTAGGGTTTAGGGCCCCCTCTCCCTCTCGCCGGTCCCTCTCGCGGTGCCCCCTCTCCCTCTCGCCGGTGCCCCCTCTCCTTCTCGCCGGTGCCTCCTCTCCCTCTCGCCGGTGCCCCCTCTCCCTCTCGCCGGTGCCTCCGTCGTCTCCCCCTTCTTCGCATCGCCGACGTGCTCTCCATCGTTTCCGTACGCATATTATACGCTCTACTATATACACAGTACATGTTGATGCATATATAATTAATATTCGATCTCTTGCGAGAATACAACTATTTAATTACATGGAGATAGATCAAGCCATCAAGGCATATGTAGTTCATCGTCCGAAGCATAATGTTCTCCCCTTTCATCGATGACCTCCCTAAGCAGAAATCCCGCCAATTCCTCTTGAATTGCTCCTACGCGCAGTTCTGGGTCGATCTTCTCCCGCATTTTGCTGAAAGCAGTTGTTCTCCGCTCAGTGGTCAACTCGCGAATGAACTCGCAAACGTAGAATCCACATAAATTACTCCCCGGTGGCTGCTGCGGACTTTCCACCGTTTTATAAGTTAGCTCATCTTTGAATGGACCTTCTACCTTCTGTTTGAAAATTGTCCAACACCTGCTTTGGCAAAGAAAATGAACAAAGGAGTTATTAATTACTTGACATCAGGGAACGAACGAAAGAGGGCGATATAATGCGATAATGATTGAAATTACTTGTTGAGCATTTCTTTCATGTCGGACCACAACGCTTGGTCCCAACTTAATGAGTCGTGGACTTCAACTGTGGACTTGTCAGGTTGAATGCTTAGCAGAATCCAGTGGAACCTGCGGACGTTTACATAAAGCAGACATGCATAGCTCATCAATTACACTTAACATCGAGAAAGCCAAATAAAAATATGTACAAGACAGAAACACTCACCTGAAGTTGTAAGGAAATAGTATTTCCGTACAGAAATGTTGCATGGTTAAAAAGGTGGTCAGGTCATGCTCCACGTCTTTGGGGTGATTGACTAACGTATGTGAATTCACGATATATGGGTCAACGAACCCAACCTCAAAAACTTTAGATCTTTTGCATTCCAGCATCTTCATTCTGCATAATAGCGTACAAAAGGATATATATATAGTCAGGATAATATAATACAGGCAATGAACGAGCTGAGCTAGAGACTTAATTACGAAAATAAATCACTTACAGACAATAGCAAGAGAGGATAGATTTGTCGAGGGCGCGCTTTTGGAATAACTGGAACAGTTCAGTCAGTTGAACCTGTATAATGTAACGTTTGAAGAAATGCTCCACTCTAACGTCCAGCGGAAACCACTCTTTCGCGTCCTTCTTTGATGTGTGCACCAGGTACCAGGTATGCAGATTTCGCATATGTGTTGATAGACCCGTCATCTCCTCATTACTGACCATAGGCTCCCCTTGGACATATTTCCGTGCCATCTCTAACATTGGCGCATGTTCATAGCCTAAAAGTTGACCAAGGCTCATACCCAAGGCGGTAGCCTGTTCCTTGGCCTGAGATACAGTGACACCAAGTTCTTTAGCAGCAGCTATGGCTCTGGGGTCCAATAATTCCAGGTCCTTATCCATAGCGACTCTGAAGTCCTTGTCGACATCGGAACACACTATGAGCGGGGGGACCGATTGATTTTTCTGCTGTCCGAGCTGGGCAATTTGTTTCCCGCTTTTTGCACTTCTTCCCTTGTTCTGCTCAGACTGGGCACGTGCTAGCTTAGTAAGTTCACGACCATAGTCAGATGGCAGATTCATCGATATCTGGGATGGCTGCTCAAGGAAGGACTTTCTCCACTTTTTGGATTTTTCATCGTATACCGGCTTCTGCTCGGGCTTTTTTGGTGCAAAAAAAGCCTTATTGTAGGCAGCCACCTCCGCGGCGTTTTCCGCTACAGTCCTGTCATAAGGTCTAATGGGAAGATTCTTATGAGGTACTGTTGGGAGGGGCGACCTTTTACGTTTCGGTGATCGCTTACCCCTCATAGTACGAGCGGTGGGCGGAAACGGCTGACGCGGCGGCGGAGACGGCTGCGCTGGAGACTGGTGAGGCGGTGAAGAGGACTGTTGCGCTGGAGAATGCTGAGGCGGTGAAGAGGACTGTTGCGCTGGAGACTGGTGAGGAGTCGATGGCCTTGGCTGCCAGTTCGGAAGCACGATGAATTCCTTTGGCCATAGAATGGTCGCTTTCTTGGCTTCTCCAAGTTCAAGCACCTCCCCATCTTCACCTGCAGGGTGTTGCAGCTTCAGCTCCTCATAATCTTTCATCACTTCATCCACCGCGACAACAGCGTAGCCATTTGGAACCGGAGAGAAATGGTAAGTTGGATTAGGTCCAATTGGTACGACATAGCCGACCGCCACCTTCACGGTTAAGTTAAAAACTTTCACATGCATCTCACAAGGTGTGCTCTCCGTGATATCATCCACTGGGTAGCGACGAAGTGGAGCCACTGCATCATCATTACCATCCTGGAGCTCCGTGGAAGCCACGCTGCTTTTCCGATTCGATGGGCCACCGGTACCATCGCATGCAGCTTCTACCATGTGCCGTTGAGATTGGCCGCTAGTACCTTGCTGGCTAAGCACGGCAATTTGTTCCTTCTGCAGCTTTAATTCTTCTTCTATATTAAGCAGCCGGTCTGCAGCAGCGCGTGCTTCCATTGCCTCCCTTTCCTTTCTCCTCTGATGGCTTCTATCAGGAAATTTCTTCCTGTGCTCGGGAATCGCAATTGTCTTGGGCTTGGAGCCAGGTACGCCTCGTAACCGTCCGTCGTGTTCCTTATTCCCAAGGGCGCGTGTGAGCTCGTCATCCTCTCTATCGGGAATGAACCGTCCCTCTTCAACATCCTTTACTGCATTTCTAATTTCTTGGATGGGTAGTAGGGGATTATCTTTGTGTCTTCTGTTATATATGCACTTCCCTTCTGCGTCCAACGTGCCCCCATGCCCGTAAAACCAATTTCTTGCCCGTTCGATCCACTTGAGTGGCTCTGGAGTGATCCCATTAGCCAGCAGGTCCGCCTCAAGTTTCTCCCACTTAGGCATGCTACCAGCGTAGCCACCAGGCCCCATAGTATGGTGGTACATCTTTAGAGCAGCATTTGCCGCATTTTTTGCAGACTTTTCCAGAGCTTCCTCTGATTTCTTGTACGCCACAAATTCTTCCCAGTAGTCCTTTATCTTCTCATACCCTTTATCGAAGTCTGGAGTCTTATTTTTCTTGACAAACAGTTTGTTCAATCTTTTCTTCCAGTTCTTGAATAGCTCGGCCATCTTCTTAAGTGCCCAGTCCTTGACTTTTTGCTCCATGATTTTCCGGGCAATCTTTTCTGCCTCATCTGGATCCTCCTCATCTGAATCCACCTCTGGCGCCGGCAGGGTGAAATTAACCATGAGCTTTCTCCAAAGTCTTTCTTTGCCCTCATCGCTGACATATAGCTGTCCTTTCTCCTTTGGCCGATGCCATTCTCGAACGGTGATCGGGATGAAGTCCCTAACAAGAACTCCGCATTGCTTTACCATTTTATTTTTAACACCAGGGGGAGCAGTCGGTGTGCCGTCTTCAGCGACTCTTTCGATCGTGTACCTTTCTTGGTCGCCCAACTTTTTGGCTGGGCCTCGTTTTGTCCTTACAGAAGATTTGCTCGATCCGGAGGGCTAAAAGAAGAAAGAGCGTTAATATATGTATATAGACAGCAGAGGCTTAATTAATACAATCTTCGGCTTCATTAATATATGTATATGCACCTCGCCGGAGTTTGCAACATTTAATGTTCCACCGGAGCCTTCGGCTTCTCCCTCGTCGGCTTCTCCCTCGCTGACTTCTCCCTCACCCCGGCCGTCGGGTTCTACCTCACCGGAGCCGTCTCTTCGGTTGAGAGACTCATCTCCCTCACCGGAGTTGTTCAAAAACTCCGTGGTGACATCGACAATATCTTCCGGCCCGCGGATTATATCCTGGAGGATATTTTCCTGATCTTCGTCTCGTTCCATAGTTTCTGCAAATTAAGAACAATGTACTAAAATTAACATCAATATATAGCAAAACTAAAACTAACACTAACAAAACTAATTCTAGCAAATGGCTAACAGAAAATGGCTAACAAAAAATAGCTAAAACCTAGCAACTAACCTAGCAACTAACACTAACAAATGGCTAACAAAAAACCATCTACAACTAACCTAGCAATTTCTATAACCTAACAATTTCTATAACCTAATAATTTCTATATCTAAAAATTTCTAAACATATTAATCATTTTAATCTACAATGCTACAAATTCCTAAACACTAAAAATCCTAACACTAAAAATCCTATTTGCTATACTAAAGTACTATACAAATTCCTAAAATTTCCTATACAAAAAGAAATCCTATTTACTATACTAAAAGAATATACATTTTCCTATACAAAATTCCTAACACTAAAAATCCTATACAAATTCCTAAACAAATTCCTAAAATTCCTAACTCATTTTCCTATACTAAAATTTCCTATACAAATTTCCTAAACAAATTCCTAAAAATCCTATACATTTTCCTATACTAAAATTTCCTATACAAATTCCTAAAATTACTAACTCACCGCGAGAGGCGGCGGTGCGGGCGGCGTGCGGGGAGGAGGTGCGAGAGGCGGTGCGGGCGGCGCTGCGAGGCGGCGGCGTGGAGGCGCGGGCGAGGTGTGCGGGGAGGAGGCCGTCCGTGCGGGCGGCACGGGCGTCGAGGGCGCGGCACGGGCGGCCGGCGTGCGGGCGGCGCGGGCGTCGAGGGCGCCGGCGTCGAGGGAGCGTCGAGGGCGTGGCGCGGGCGTCGAGGGCGCCGCGGACGTCGACGGCGACGGCGGGGCGCGGCGTGGGGCGGCGCGGGCGTCGGGCAGCCTGCCGGCGTCGTTTCGCTCTGCGTCGCGCCTCCGGTCCTTAGTCGATTTGCGTGAATGGGGAAGAAGAAAGAGCGCGAGCAGTTAAGTAGCAGGGTCTTTGGTCCCGGTTGCTGGCAAGAACCGGGACCAATGCATTGGTCCCGGTTCTTGCCAGCAACCGGGACCAAAGAGTGGGTCATTTAATGCCAGATCCAGTGGCGCGCCCATGGACTCTTTGGTCCCGGTTCTTGCCAGCAACCGGGACCAAAGAGTCCTTTTTCAAAATTATTTCGAACTTTTCAGTTCTGAAATGTTGTTCCCGCCTTTTTTTTTCTTATTTAGGTGTTTGAATATGAATTTCAAATGGTTTTGAATCTGAAAAGACTTTCAACATGAAAAGTGTTTAAATTTGAATAAATAATCCAAAACCATTTTCTGTTTTCTGAAATAATTATTCTAACTATACAAACTATTAACCATTTTGCCATTTTCAATTAAAAATATATTAACTTTATTGCATATTTTGAATTGACAAAACTTTCAACGTGAAAAGTGTTTGAATTTGTATAAATAATCCAAAATCAATTTTACATTATTATTGTCATTTTCAATTTAATATGGATAAATTCATATCTTTAAATCCGTAAGTCGAAATTCGACAAATAATCCGTAAGCAGAAGTAAATGCAGAACAATTTCAGTAAACCTATATTTGTAAGATGAATGTTTGGTGTTGTAAAATGCAGAAGAAAGCAGATAAAAATTATTAATTCATTTATCTTAATGCATTACATAAAAGGTTTAATACATTATTACACATGATACAACGTCTCACAAGCGCTTGAAAGAAACACACCCCTGATCCAACATCACCAACATTATTCTACATAAACGGACTTGCTGGCTCGAAGGCCGTAGGATTAGGGGGAACGGCGGGAGGAGCCAGCCCCGTGGGCGGCCGCCCGGTTCTCGCGCGCACGTTTGCGGCGGAGGGCAAGATCCATGGAGGATGAGTCTTTCAGCGCCCAATCCAGATCGGAAGCCTCCTTCGCCTTGAGCTGGTAGGAAGTCTTGGCTCGCTGGACAGGGTAGTCGCGGACAGACTGGAAGGAGGCTTCCATGGCCTCCTGTATCTGCAACCCACAACCTTCTTCCCCGTCGTCGCTCCAGTCGAAGTCGTCGTCCTCCTCCTCCTCCGCGGGAGGAGCGGCGGCGCCTGGTGGAGGTGCAGCGGCGCCAGGTGGAGCAGGAGGCCGGTAGCTGGGCATTCCTCTCCACGCCGATCTCGTGGGCATACGGCGGGATAGACTCCCGCGGTTGCGCCCAAGCGCGCTCTGCCGAGCACGCTCGACCTCGTCCAGAAGGCGCTGCGGCGGGCGTGGCGGATCCATCTCGTGGAGACGATGCGTTCGTGGCTAGGAATGGTGGATTAGGGTTTACCCCGTCGGCGACAATATATAAAGACCTCCAGGGCAGCGCTGGGGGAGGACACGTGCCCAGGGAAGCGCTGGGGGAGGACACGTGTCGTGACCGCAAAGCCCGTCTTACCAACCGGGACTAAAGAAGCACACGGATCGTGTGTTTCTTTCAAGCGCTTGTGAGCCGTTGGATCAGGGGTGTGTTTCTTTTGAGGGATTGTGAGCTGTTGGATCAACAGTATCACGACCACTTCGTGAGCCACATGACCCGGTTGGTGTTACCAACCGGGACTAAAGAAGCACACGGATCGTGTATTTCTTTCAAGCGCTTGTGAGACGTTGGATCAGGGGTGTGTTTCTTTTGAGGGATTGTGAGCTGTTGGATCAGCAGTATCACGACCACTTCGTGAGCCACATGACCCGGTTGGTGTTACCAACCGGGACTAATGAAGCACACGTACCCTATATATAGCCGCCCTCCTCAGACAGGTTACTCACTCACACAAAACATTCCAGCGTCACTCGGAGAGGCATCTTTGGGCAACCAGCGGCAAGACGTCTCTGATGACTGCCGCTGCTTGGATCGAAGTGGCGCTCAAACACAAAACATTCCAGCGTCACTCGGAGAGGCATCTTTGGGCAACCAGTGGCAAGACGTCTCTGATGACCTGCGACCGTTCCAAACGGTTGCAGATCATCAGAGACGTCTTGCCGGACGGTTGTAGATCATCAGAGACGTCTTGCCGCTGCTTGGATCGAAGTGGCGCTCAAACACAAAACATTCCAGCGTCACTCGGAGAGGCATCTTTGGGCAACCAGTGGCAAGACGTCTCTGATGACCCGCGACCGTTCCAAACGGTTGCAGATCATCAGAGACGTCTTGCCGGACGGTTGTAGATCATCAGAGACGTCTTACCGCTGCTTGGATCGAAGTGGCGCTCAAACTCACGAGCCACCGTCGGGCTGTATGCAGGGGGAACTGTGTTTGGATGGTCGAAGCTGAGGTTTGAGAGGTTCCCACGGGAGGTGTGGGAGCCGACAACCACCTACCACGCGTGTTTCACCGGTCGTCATGCAATTAATTAACAGAAAACAAAAAAGAAAACTCACATGTGATATAACCCATTTCTTCTAGATGGAAACTCCCATTTCGTGTATTATGGTTTTCACCACATAAAGGTTTAATACATTACTACACATCACATAAAGGTTTAATACATTACGTTGATTTACATAAAAGGCATGAACCCTTCTTCGCGTATGTCCCTGGCCTATGATCGCTTCAGCCGTAACCATGGAGCATCTTCATTATTTAACGGGATGCTTGGGTCAGTTCTCACTGTGAAGGGCGGAATTTCATCAAACTTATCATAATCTGCTGACATGTCTGTCTTGTCCTCGACTCCCACGATGTTTCTTTTCTCTGAAAGAACTACGTGACGCTTTGGCTCATCGTCTGATGTATTCGTTTGCTTGTTTTTTCTTTTTTTCGGTCTGGAGGACATGTCCTTCACATAGAAAACCTGAGCCACATCATTGGCTAGGACGAATGGTTCGTTCTTGTAACAACCAAGATTCTTGAGATCCACTGTTGTCATCCCGTACAGCTGGTCTACCTTTATCCCTTCTCCATTCATGTTGACCCAACTGCACCGAAACAAAGGGACCTTAAAAGTAGGTCCATAGTCAAGTTCCCATATCTCCTCTATGCGACCATAGTATGTGTCCTTTTGCCCATCGTCGTTTGTTGCATCAAAGCGGACACCACTGTTCTGGTTGGTGCTCTTTTTATCTTGGGCGATCGTGTAAAATGTATTCCCATTTATCTCGTACCCAATTCAATACAGTCGAAGATGGTGACGCGGCCAACAAGTAGAGCTGATCTCCGACAGTGGTGTCATTCATGAGCTGTAATCGCAACCAACTGCCGAAGGTCTCCATGTGTTTTTCTTTAATCCAGGAGTCATCCTTCCCCGGGTTCTTGGAGCGTACATAATTCTTGTGTTCCTCGATATACGGAGCCACGAAGGTGGAACTTTGTAGAACTGTGTAGTGTGCTTGAGTTAAAGAATGCCCGTCCCTACATATCAGTGCTTTCTTTCCTAGCGTGCCTTTTCCACTCAGTCTCCCCTCATGCCGTGATTCAGGAACACCAATCGGCTTAAGGTCAGGAATAAAGTCAACACAGAACTCAATGACCTCTTCTGTTCCATAGCCCCTTGAGATGCTTCCTTCTGGCCTAGCACGGTTATGAACATATTTCTTCAAGACTCCCATGAACCTCTCGAAGGGGAACATATTGTGTAGAAATACAGGACCGAGAATGGCAATCTCGTCGACTAGGTGAACCAGGAGATGCGTCATAATATTGAAGAATGATGGGGGGAACACCAACTCGAAGCTGACAAGACATTGGACCACAGCCTTCTGTAAACTTGGTAGAGTTACTGGATCGATGACCTTCTGAGATATTGCATTGAGGAATGCACATAGCTTCACAATGGGTACTCGAACATTTTCCGGTAGAAGCCCCCTCAATGCAACCGGAAGCAACTGCGTCATAATCACGTGGCAATCATGAGACTTCAGGTTCTGGAATTTTTTCTATGCCATATTTATTATTCCCTTTATATTTGACGAGAAGCCAGCCGGGACCTTGATACTGCTCAGGCATTCAAAAAAGATTTCCTTCTCTGCTTTGGTAAGAGCGTAGCTGCTTAAGTATTGACGCCCTTTATCCGTCTGCTTGTTGTATGGGTCTTTCATACGTTGCTGGTCTGCCCGTGCTTCCGGTGTATCTTTTGTCTTCCCATACACGCCCAGGAAGCCTAGCAGGTTCACGCAAAGATTCTTCGTCACGTGCATCACGTCGATTGAAGACCGGACCTCTAGGACTTTCCAATAGGGTAGCTCCCAGAATATAGAGCACTTCTTCCATATGGGTACGTGGTTGTCAGCGTCATTCGGAACAGATAGACTGACAGGACCCTTTCCAAAGATTACTTCTAAATCCTTGACCATGTCATATATAACATCACCATCAGGGAGGTTAGGCTTCTTCCGGCGATCTGCCTCACCGTTGAAATGCTTGCCGGGCTTTCTTACGGCATGACTGTTCGGAAGAAATCGACGATGCCCCAGGTACACATTCTTGTTTCCCAAATGTATACTTTCAGTCTTATCTAAACAGTGCGTGCATGCATTGTATCCCTTGTTTGACTGTCCTGAAATGTTACTAAGAGCAGGCCAATCATTGATGGTTACGAACAGCAACGCTCGTAGGTCAAATTCCTGTTGTTTGTGCTCATCCCACACACGTACACCTGGTTCGGACCACAACTGCAAAAGTTCATCAACTAATGGCCGTAGGTACACATCAATGTCGTTGCCGGGTTGCTTCGGGCCTTGGATGAGCACTGGCATCATAATGAACTTCCGCTTCATGCACAACCAAGGAGGAAGGTTGTAGATACATAGAGTCACGGGCCAAGTGCTATGACTGGAGCTCTGCTCCCCAAAAGGATTAAAGCCATCTGTACTTAGACCAAATCTTAAGTTCCTTGCGTCATCTGAAAATGTCGGGAACTCTCTGTCGATTTTTCTCCACTGGGACCCATCGGCGGGGTGTCTCAACTTCCCGTCTTTCTTACGCTCTTCTTTGTGCCATCGCAACAACCTGGCATGCTCTTTGTTTCTGAACAGACGTTTCAACCGTGGTATTATAGGAGCATACCACATCACCTTAGCAGGAACCCTCTTCCGAGGGGGCTCGTAATCGCCCTCAACATCACCAGGGTCATCTTGTCTTATCTTGTACCGCAGTGCATTGCATACCGGGCATTTATCCATGTTCTCTTACTCACCGCGGTACAGGATGCAGTCATTAATGCATGCATGTATCTTCTGCACATCTAATCCTAGAGGGCAGATAGCCTTCTTTGCTTCGTATGTAGTCTCGGGCAATTCGTTATCCTTTGGAAGCTTCGGCTTCATTATTTTCAGTAACTTCTCAAATCGCTTGTCAGAACAACCAGTCTCTGCCTTCCATTTCAGCAGTTCCAGTGTGGTACCGAGCTTTGTGCTGCCATCTTCGCAGTTTGGGTACAGCAACTTTTCGTGATCCTCAAGCATGGCCTCCAACTTTAGCTCTTTCTTCTTCAACGTCTTCCATAACAGTATCACCGCATTCCTCAGGGAACATAGGATAGTTGTCATCATCCTCCTCTTCTTCATTGTCTTCCATCGTAACCCCTCTTTCTCCGTGCTTGGTCCAACAATTATAGCTGGGCATGAAACCTTTCCGAATCACGTGGTCTTGAATGGTTCTCGGGTCAGAGTACTCCCTGACGTTCCGACACTTCTCACATGGACAAGGCATAAAATTATTCACTTTGTTTGCCTCAGCCACATCGAGAAATTTATGCAGGCCTGCAATAAACTCGGAACTGCGTCGTTCGCCGTACATCCATCGCATCCGTGCATCCATCTGCATCATATATATAATTAAGTTTATCAAATACCATTACAATAACATCGTGAATAGTGAAATGACCACCGTACATCGACACGTGCAATATTTCTGTATCAATTACAGATGAAAAGGATATAGTTGCTAACCTCGGCCGAGGATATCATCTTGTGTGAACTTAAGTGCGGCTCGGGCATTTCATTGAACACATCTTGTGCGTGGCAAAAGGAAAAAAAAAACTAGCACCCACTTCCCACCAATCCAACCAGAAAAAAAACAGAGGAGAGAAGAGAGGGGGTGGGGGTTATTTTATAGGCAGGGGAGGGGTATTGGTCCCGGTTCTTGGCACGAACCGGACCAAAGCTCCGCGGCAGGCCACGTGTCCGGCTCTGGAGCTTTGGTCCCGGTTCGTGCCAAGAACCGGGACCAATGCACCAACCGAACCGGGACCAATGGTCCACGGGCCCGTGGCAGCTCGAACCGGGACCAGTGCCAGGCACTGGTCCCGGTTTTTCACTGAACCGGGACCAATGGCTGGAGCGGCCCTGGACCAAAGATGGTTTTTCTACTAGTGGTACATCGGCGGCAAATACAATTGGCATATATAGCCGAATGAAGTGAAAGGCTAGACGGAAAAGTGCCTCTGTAAAAGAAACAGGAAATTGTCTCCTGGAATAGGATGCTATGGTCATGGTTTTCATTGATTGGGTTCTTGCTGATCTTGAGGTATCTGTCATTATCATAGAATCTAGCATGCGTTCTTCGTCTCCCGCTAAGGTGGCGCAGCAAGGTAAACCATCAACTTTGTACGGACCGGCCGAAAATTAGGAACTAAACAAGTGGAAAGAAAAGGGAACATCTTTATTTATATTTATGCGAAAAACGTGGATGGGGGTTGGGAAACTCATGTGAATAGATATCTGCATCAATCTAGTGGAGATTTCCTGCCTCCGAGCTCCAATGATCTGGCTATTTAGAAAAAATGAAAATAAATTCAGATGTAGGATATCCGATGAACACGCAAAATATCAATTTAAAATACTTTGTATTTTTAAATCTCTCAATTTATCAGATTTTTTCAATTTTGTGTTGGACATAATTCATTTATATTTTCCGAAAAAAATCTTAAAATCGCAAAGTGAAGATCTGTCAACTGAATAGTTGATTAAGAAGGAGTTCAATGACAGTAGACATACATGAACGGTATCTAATCTTTTTTTTTGAATAACCGCAAGAGAGCTGCTATATTGATGCGATAGAAGGAGAGCTCAAGATGACCGATGACCCAGTTTATAGGAAAACCGGGCCCAAAAACCGTACAAAGCGACACAGTTTATGAGGGAAACCGTCTAATCTTCTTTCAAATACAGTAATTGTACAACTCTCATTTCTATGTGGTCCCTGCTTGATTAATCGCCTAATTCTATACGAGATACCATAACTAAGGTGATTTTACGTCACGTCCAGTTTTTGACCTTCAGCAAATAAATCACTGCAATCAAACACACAAAATCAATCAGAAAAACTTCTAAACTAGAGTTTTCTAAAACAAAATAGATACGTTACCAGCCGGATCTATTTATTTTATAAGGTCGATGCATCGATAAATTTACCCTGAAAGAATGGAGTTTTCTTTGCAAGACTGAACCTTCTTATTCTATCATGTCTATCGGACGTTCATGTGTTCATCAAAAATAATAACAAAACCTTGATTAGCGTTTGTAGAGGATTTGAGGGAACTAATCCTTCCCGTTTGGTAAGGACAATTTATACAGAACTGATTGCATGGTTAAATCTAGCCTTTGGCAAAACAAATCCCTCCTTCGTCTCCCTCCCCCCCCCCCCCCCCCCCCCACCCCCACCCCTCGCTCCTCGATCAAAATATTTACAAATCTAGCCTCCGATTCGGTGCTAGTAGACATCGCCAAGGTTGTACATGTCGCCGCCATCCGAATCCAGCGCTGAACATAGATTGGCATCGAACCTTATCCTCCATCTGTCTAGTTGCCAAAATGACTTCGCGCCAACACACGCAATATAGACGCCTTACGTACTGGCACCGAACCACGGGCCAGATTTGCAAATAGTTGAAACATTAGTTTGGCCATGTGGATAGATTTTGGCAAAAAAATACACAAACAACATGGAAAGTCATCTGTGCTCCCCAGGTCCAGTGCTTCCTTCGTTTTAAAATAATCAAAAATTTACTTAGAAGTTTTAAAATAAACTAAAATAATTCTGGATGTAGTCCATGATGTAGCCTAGAAACATGCAAAATCACAACGCGTTTTTTTTGTATTATGGGTTACACAAAAATGACAAAATCTTAAATTGTTTGGAGATTTGAAACACTATACTCACATATGTACATTTTCCTTTTTTGTTTAGCTCAAAATACAAAGTATTTCTAATTTAAAATATTTTTAAAATAAATCAGTGATATGATTTTTCAATTTTTTGAAATTTTAAAATATGCAATTTTGAATTTTTTTAACACACAGAGAACAATGGAGATCGGGAGTAAGAAATCTCCACTCCAAACAACAATTGTTCTCTATCTAGATTATTCAGAAACAGAATTTGTTGGCCACATGCAGGCCACTCTTTCTGCATGGATGTGTGGCAGCAGGCAGCAGGTGCATATGGGCGCGCACTATCATATCATGTGGGCAACAGCAAGTCTCAACCAGGAAGCACACCATTCTCGGCTCACTTTTGTTTCTTTTCTGCACAGGTGGCTTACCGGGAGTTCCCTGAGGTGGTACCAAATCGTTTGCCTCCAACGAGACAGGAGGCCTGGACACGTCACAGGGACGGCGATTCTCTGGGCGGAAAGTGAAACCATCGTTTATCCAATCAAATCTTGTGGTACGATACGAATCTAGGACATCGATCGATGTATTTCTTTTACGTGGTCATGGATGTGATGTGCCTCGCTAAACGTTTCTTTCGGGCAATCGTTTGGACTTTACTGGTTGCTCATCGAGAGATTATGTTTGATCAAGATAATTGCGTATTTTTTGTCAAATCTGTCATCTAGTCAAAAGTAATATCGATCTGGCCCCTAGGCGAAACTATTGCTAGATCTGACCCACAAGGTTGACGCTAAATAGGATGGGGCCGAATTTGTGCAAGTCGGCGCCAACTGAATCCAGCGCCGAAAAGAGGTCAGCATAAGGAGCTCGGCACCGACTACACAAGTTCGGCTACATTCTTTTTGGCGTCGACCTCGGGAGTTATGTTTGCAAATAGTTTCGCACATGGGCCAGATCTGGTAGTACATTCGGCCAGAGGGCAGATTTGGCAAAAATGCGATTATTGCAAGGTTCACATTTAAGGGCCTTCTTAATGTATTTCATCTTAAACCATATCATATGAATAAGTTTTCGATGCAATACAACGTAGGGCCTATCTTCTATAAAGTTATGGTTAATCTTTTCCTCTTACCACATCTTGAATTTCCATGGTCTCCGGTCACGTTCACACCCAAGCCACAATTTGGAAAATAGTCTACTCATGCTATTTTCTGTCGAGGCACGAAAAAGTGAGGACTGAAGAGAAACTAAACAACGAACAAGAAGACAAAGCAGAAAATTGAAAGAACTCATCAACAACTAGATAAACTGATGACGCTTAAGTAATTAACAAATTAGAGGCATGAAAATACTAACTATGTGATGGTCAACGAGTGTGATAACAAAGAGGGTGAATCTTAGGATAGGCGATGTCAACCATGTGTCGTGCCAACATGCCTCTCGTATCGATGTTGCGCCAACATGGCTTCTGTTATGATGGTGTGACAACTAAAGGTTTCCCGTGGCACGGCCTTAAGCTAATGGGTCTACGTGTCTCGCTGGGGCAAAGATATAAGAGAGGAAGCTTGCTTTGTGTCGGTGATGCTCTCTCCACTCTCGTCACATGTCACATGGATGAATCCTACAAGTTTTATCCGATTAATGCCTGAGGCCAGTACCGAATCCTGAAAATCGACCTATGCGAATGTCACACAAGATAACCAAATACAAATCAATTTACATTAGCCTATAAATCATAAATTACTCAAACATAGCGTTAATCAACACAAAGTTGGGGAGAATTATAACCCAACCTGGAATATACGTTGGCGAAGAAAAACATGGCACCAACTGTTTTGGTATTTTCCCGACAAAAATTAGAGAGATGACGCGATTTTTTCGATTTAGACATGCTTGGACCACCCCAAATAGGATCAGAGATAAAAACCACTTGGAGCTATCAATCCAGACCGTATTGAAAAGGTTCGTGAGACACATCCTGGAAGAGTCAAAATATTCAGAAACGAGGTCCAAGAATGAAGAAGGGTAGAATTACTGAATGAATACGAGTTGTGGCTAATACCCATGGCATAAAAGATGCATTTTGATCCCGAAACCAGCACAGAAAACCGGGAAAAAAAAGAGCTGTGCGTCACGCTAGACGGAAAGCAATGTACCGAGGAGGACAAAATGGGCCAGGCCTTGAACAGCGAGGGGGTGAGCGGAGCCGCGATAGCGCACGCAGCGGGCGGCAAATATAATTTCCTGGATAGCTCTATATTTGGAGGCCAAAAATGTTATTGTGCAGCGGCCTCTAAATTTCTTCTGTAGACCGGCCTGTTTTAGGGCATTTGGTCTTAGCCAAAATCGACTCAGAAGTGGGTCTCTAACCGTTTGACATTGGTTGCTTTGTGGGCAGCTTCGAATTATCACAAATGGTAGCAAGTGGTCATGTATACAGAGTTTTAGGTGGACCTTGTTGTGATATACTTTCCTGATCCTAAACCGCCCAGACATACCTTTGCACAAATGCAGTTTACTTTACTTGGTGATGCAGTAGCTTCACCTTGATTAGCTCTGACCTTGTAATGAGGTCCACCCTCTAGTCTCTAGGCCTTGAAGAAACACTAACATCAAAGTTCAAAGACTTATAAGATCTAATTAACATGATAGTTGCAAACTACCAACAAACAAATAATCAACAAGCCATAACCTTGCTGCAACGACAGGATGGTACTCAGAGGCACAGGGACAAGATGATGGCCGTTGCGCCTAGCAGGGCGTGAACGCCACGCCCGACGGCAGGCGCAGCGGCGGCGCCATTGATCTCTGACGACGCGACGGCGAGCGGCATATCGTCGAGGGGGAGCGAGCACGTGGCGGGGGCGCCGGTAGTGCCCGCCTCATCGGCCGCCATGATGGCTCGGATGACTGCAGTAGCGGCCGACAGGTGTCGCGTGGCGTTCCGCTGCAGCAGCCATGTCAGCCCCATGAGCTGGCAGTCACGCTCACGTGGCCCGCCGCCATGCTTGGCCTTGGTCGACGTGGTGTTCTTCTCTCCACTGGCGTTCAGCTGCAATCCATGCCATGACACAATTGACAGTGAGAGATACGATTAGGTTTCAGGCAACAGAATGGAACAGCTTAACCAATCCAACTCATGTGAGTGAGGGATACAAATTTCGGAAGAAACTGTATTGTCGACCCTAGGCACATGTCAGTCACTGTTTCTTAAACTCTCCACATGGCATGGAGAAAGAAGAAACCCAAAAGTTCACCGTTGAACATAAACTGTCGAGGTCAATTAGTAGTAGGGCGAACATGATGAGAGAGATTCGAGTTGAGATGAAGAGACAAAAACCTCGCTCTCACACCAGCTGGCCCATGGGACACAACCTCACGGTGCTAGCGCATCTCTAGGAACTCTGCGAACCCTCATGTGACGCATCGTAGATCTCTGTCCCAAACCGGGGGGTCCCTTACCCTGATGTTTCTCTTTCTTTCACTCTCGAAAATTATAATTCGTCCATGGAAGAAGACAGAGTCAGGGTCGGAAAGCAAATGATTTGGCTTCGGCGGTATGGTAGGGGAAGCGGTAGCTTGCTTGTGATCCTTTTTAGGTTGATGAAAAAGATGAGACGAGAGGAAGCAGCGTGAGCATCGAGTCCTGAACCCAAAGTGAAAGTGGAAAAGCGAGTGGTGGAGTGGAGACATGGTGTTCTGAACCAAATCATGCTCCTCCAGGCCCTACCCATTCAGCCCGGAGCACTCACTGAAATCTCATCTAAAAGGATCAGTCAGTAGAACCAACAAACACGGTTTATTACTACAATCGTTATACTGGAGTGTGTACTGTTTACATATATTCTTGTTGCCATTCACTGATGTGATCTTCCCAGCCAAATGTAAATCTTCAGACATGCAGTAGATGCCAGTGACTGCGACTTACTATGAACTCCTACTGTTCTAGTTCTATGACAGAGATGACGTGCTGGGTTCCAACATTTTCCAGGGTTTTTTGTAGGCTATCGGTGAATACTCTTGACCCGTTTACTCGGTGGGAAAAAACTGGGACCGCCTGTTTGTCTGTTCTGATTCCCACATATTCGATATTCTAGGATAAGTTATCAACTCAATTTCCCCAGTTTCCATTTAGGTGTTTGCTAACAGATACTCCCTCCGTATCAAAATATAAGACTTTGTACCTACTTATATTTTGATATGGAGGGAGTAGAACCCATCTTGGTATTGTTTCCTCATATCGAGTAAATACAATGTGGTAGAACAGATAAGATTTCTAATAAGATAATTTCACTACGGTGTCATCTGAACTGCCTACTAAATATAGATACTACATACCAAGACGTCGAAGAGTCTGTTAAGTGTATATTAGGCCCATAGTTGGGCCCAGCCCATGTAACTCCATCATGTATATCTTCATGTGATGAATATAGAAAATGAGTTTTTGGTCTCATTCTTCTCCAAACAATAACATGGTATCAGAGCTGGGCGTCCCGTCGCCGTCGCCGTCGCGGTTGTCGCCGGCGTGCTGACTCCGGCGTGCTCCCCGGCCGTCTCCATCTCCGTCGCCGTCGCCGTCGCCATCATCTCCGTCGTCGTCTCCGCGGCTTCGCCATCATCTCCTCGTCTCCATCTCCGCGCATCGCCTCCTCCATCTCCGTCGCCGTCTCCGTGGTTCCCTCGTCATCTCCACGCATCTCCGCCGCACATCGCCTCTCCTCCGGCCCCGCGTGTCTCCGCGCATCGCCGAGCTTCATCCCCGCGCATCGCCGAACTCGATCTGTGAGTGTTGACTTATCCGGTACCAGTCCCGGATTTTTCCAGACCTGAATCCGGATTAACGAATCAGCTACTGGACCCGAGCAGTTTCGCCCGGATTTCATCCGGTTCTGACCCGGAAATCTTTCCGGATTCGTTTCGGTACCAGTCCCGGAATTTTCCGGACCTGAATCCGGATTTTCCCGGTTCCAGATCCGGATTTTTCCGGACCTGAATCCGGATTCTACTGGATTTTACTACTGCTGTCCATTTTCAGTGCTTTGTTTGCTGCCATGGCAAGGAATGAAGGTTCCATGTCTATTGATATCAAGCTGGATGGCTCCAACTATCGGGAATGGGCCTTCTCAGCTAGGACGGTTGTGAGAGCTGCTGGTCTTGCCTCTCACTTGACCGATGATCCATCTACTCGAGATGATGAAGCAGCAAAGAAATCTTGGCAAAAGGCTGATGATCGTGTGATGGGAGCTTTGGTTCTGGGTGTTGACCCTTCTCTCCGCATGAGTCTTGAGCATCACACATCAGCCAAGGAAATCTGGACATACTTTGAGCAGCGGTATCTTCAGCCTAGTGGTGCTCTTCATTTCTCCTTGCTACAAAATTTAAACAGTACTCAGCAAAATGACATGTCCATGGATGAGTACTATGCTGCCTTCACTCGCATTAGCGGCCAACTTAGCTCCATGGTTCCAAAGAGCAGCCCTGGTTGCACATCTTGTGTGGCTAAGGAAGAATTTGAACAACGAACACTCATGTACCAGTTTGTGATGAAGCTGAGGCAGGAGTATGAGAACATCCGCACTCAACTCCTTGGTCGTACTACTTCTCCCACTTTGACTGAGGCACTTGCTAGTCTGATTGCTGAGGAGACTCGTCTTCGTTCTTTGGCTACGACTTATACATCGTCTCTACCCAACAGTGTCTTGGGTTTTCCTCACCGGACAGGTCCTCCCAAGGCTACATGGCGACCTCCGTCGCGTGACATTGCCCTCATTGCAAGAAGATAGGACACAATACGGCTGGTTGTTTCCAGCTTCACCCAGAGTTGCTAGCTCAGTTTTATGCTAGACGTGCAGCCCTTCAGGATCAGCAGCGTCCTGCACCTAACCGTACTCAGCCTCAGTTTGTGAGGCCTTCTACTGCTGCGGTCACTGAAACATCAGCTAGGAGTGCTTCTGTGTCTGCTCTTTCTCAGTCTGCTGTGGCTCCAACTCAGCCTTGGGTTTTGGACTCTGGTGCCTCTTTTCATGTGACATCCGACCACTCTCAGCTTGTGTCTTGCCAGCCAGTGAAGGATGGTGCATCTGTTCAGACTGCTGATGGTACATCTTGTTCTGTTACCCATCAGGGTTCTCTTTGCACATCAAAGTTTACTGTCCCGGACATCTCTTTTGTTCCTCAGTTGTCCATGAACCTTATGTCTGTTGGTCAGATTACTGATATGAACTATTTTGTTGGTTTTGATGCCTCCTCTTGTTATGTGCAGGATCGTCAGAGCAAGAGGATCATTGGAACTGGCCATCGCCGTAGAGGATCCACATCCCTCTACATCCTTAACAACTTGCACCTTCCTTCGGCTTCCACTGCATCATTGTTTCGCTCTGCAGCATCTACATCAAGTTCTACTTCGTCTCTTTCGTTTGCCCAGTGGCATCATCGTTTAGGTCACTTGTGTGGTTCTCGTTTATCTACTCTTGTTCAGCAAGGTGTTTTGGGTCGGGTCCCTGTAGATTCTGGTTTTCATTGTAAGGGATGTAAGCTAGGCAAGCAGATTCAACTACCATACCCCTCTAGCACTACTCATTCTAGCCATTTTTGATTTGGTGCACTCTGATGTATGGGGCCCCTCTCCTTTTGTTTCAAAAGGTGGTCACAAATATTATGTCATATTTATTGATGATCACTCTCGATATACTTGGGTGTATTTCATGAAGCATCGTTCTGAATTGATTTCTATATATAAGGCTTTTGTGTGCATGTTGCATACTCAATTCTCCAGTGCGATTCGTGTTTTTCGTTCTGACTCTGGGGGGGAATATCTGTCTACGTCTTTTCGTGAGTTTCTCTCTTCTGAGGGTACTCTCCCTCAACTTTCATGTCCTGGTGCTCATGCCAGAATGGTGTTGCTGAACGCAAGCACCGACACATTGTTGAGACAGCTCGCACTCTTCTAATTTCATCTTTTGTGCCTACTCAGTTTTGGGGTGAAGCTATCTCGACTGCTGTCTACCTTATCAATCTCCAGCCTTCTTCTCGTCTTCAAGGCAAGTCTCCTGGTGAGAGTTTGTTTGGTTCTCCTCCCACGTATGACCATCTTCGTGTTTTTGGTTGTATTTGCTATGTTCTTTTAGCACCTCGTGAGCGTACCAAGTTGACTGCACAGTCTGTTCAGTGTGTTTTCCTTGGCTATAGTCTCGAGCATAAGGGCTACCGTTGCTATGATTCGTCTGCTCGTCGCATTCGCTTTTCTCGTGATGTCACTTTTGTTGAGGATAAACCCTTTTTCTTTTCCCCTTCGACTCAATCTTCATCATCAACCACTTTCGAATCTACCTCCTTTCTTTCACTTCCACCTATATTTTCAGATGATTCTGCACCTGATCAGTCTTCGGGTACTCTCCAGCATATGATTCACCAGCTCCTCCTCTAACTAGTTTTCCTTTTCATTATAGTCGTCGTCCTAGAGTTTCACCAGATATTCACTCATCCATTCCTTTGTCTTCTCCTCCGGCCAGTACTACTGATCCTTGCACTGATGACTCCTCTCAGACAACAAGGTATGCTCTTCGTGATCGCACCTCTCTTGAGATTCCTAGCAGATATCGCAATGATTTCTGTGCAGGGGCAGCTTATGAGCCTACTACTTATCAGGAGGCAGTGGTGTTACCTGAGTGGCAATTGGCTATGTCTGAGGAGCTTGCAGCTCTAGAGGGTACTGGTACATGGGATTTGGTTCCTCTACCTTCTCGGTCCATCCCTATCACTTGCAAATGGGTGTACAAGGTCAAAACCAAGTCAGATGGATCTGTGGAACGCTACAAGGCTCGTCTTGTTGCAAGAGGTTTTCAGCAGGCTCATGGGAGAGATTATGATGAGACTTTTGCTCCAGTTGCTCACATGACTTCAGTTCGCACTTTGATTGCTGTGGCTGCCACTCGTTCATGGAAAATTTCCCAAATGGATGTGAAGAATGCTTTCCTTCATGGTGATCTGCATGAGGAAGTATATATGCAACCACCTCCAGGTATTGAGGCTCCATCTGGTCATGTTTGTCGTCTTCGAAAGGCTCTATATGGGCTCAAACAAGCTCCTCGTGCCTGGTTTGAGAGGTTCACTTCTGTGGTTCGAGCTGCTGGCTTTTCTCCTAGTGAGCATGACCCAGCTCTCTTCATTCATACATCAGAGCGTGGGCGTACTTTGCTTCTACTGTATGTAGATGATATGCTGATCACGGGAGATGATGTTCGATATATTTCCTTTGTCAAGAAAAAGTTGAGTGAGCAATTCAAGATGTCAGACTTGGGGTCCCTCAGTTACTTTCTCGGAATTGAGGTCCAACACACAGATGATGGTTACTATATCTCTCAACAAAGGTACACTCGGGATTTGATTTCGCGCTCTGGCCTCACTGACACATGCATTGCTACTACACCCATGGAACTTCATTTGCAATTGCGTCCTACCGATGGAACTCCCCTTGAGGATTCCTCTCGTTATCGTCATATTGTTGGCAGTCTAGTGTACCTAACAGTAACAAGACCTGATATTGCACATGCAGTTCATATTCTCAGCCAATTTGTGGGTGCTCCCACTTCGGTACACTATGGCCATCTACTTCGACTGCTTCGATATTTAAGGGGTACTACATCTCGCCGCTTGTTCTATGCTAACTCAAGTCAGCTCCAACTTCATGCTTACTCTGATTCCACTTGGGCGAGTGATCCCGTCGATCGACGTTCAGTCACTGGTTATTGCATATTTCTTGGAACATCTCTCATTGCATGGAAATCAAAGAAGCAAACTGCTGTGTCTCGCTCTAGCGCTGAGGCTGAGCTTAGGGCTCTTGCTACTACTACATCAGAGATTGTGTGGCTCCGCTGGTTATTGGCTGATCTTGGGGTTTCATGTCATACACCTACACCTCTTCTCTGTGACAGCACTGCTGCTATTCAAATTGCTAATGATCCTGTCAGACATGAGCTGACTAAACACATTGGTGTGGATGCATCTTTCACTCGATCTCATTGTCAGCAATCTACTATTAAGCTCCAGTATATTCCATCAGAGCTTCAAGTTGCAGATTTCTTCACGAAGGCTCAAACTCGAGATCAACATAGTTTTCATATTCTCAAACTTAGTGTATCCGATGCTCCTGATCCACCTTAAGTTTGAGGGGGGGGGGGGGGGGGGGTGTTAAGTGTATATTAGGCCCAGCCCATGTAACTCCATCATGTATATCTTCATGTGATGAATATAGAAAATGAGTTTTTGGTCTCATTCTTCTCCAAACAATAACAAAAACTACTTCATTAATCAATTGGCATGTTCATGCTCAAGAATATAAATAAGCTACTGAAATACTACAATGTCCCTCATATCCAAAACGATTAAAAAAAAGGTCTGGGCCACCCTTGATTTAAAGAAATTTCATAGAAAGTTGATTATTGGTTACATCCGTGATTTTTTCAATTGTTTTTAAAACTCGTAAATAGTTTTTTAAACTATCAGGATTACTGGTGCTCGGGAGCCAAAGACTATTTTCGGAAAGTTAAGAGGATCCTATTTCTTAGAAGAAAATTCTATAGTTTATTTGTCTTGTTTCTTGTAGTATTGGAACCATAGAAATTTTTCTTATATAAGTTATTTTTCATGCAATTCCATAGAAATACTTCCGTAGGACAAATCTGATGAAAAATTCCTTGGTTCCAATGACAACTCACATACAGCTATTCATACTCATGTACTTTTCATGCCGTGCAATAGGGTTTTTGATTCCTGTAATATTCGACATGGCATTGTAATCCTAATCATGTTTTTCCTATTTCTACGTTTTTTAAAATCCTGCTAACCGATCGGAAAGGCCTTGAGTTCTTTGTTCTCAACGAAAAAGAAGCATGATTACTTGATTAACTCTCATCAAAGCGCACAACTTCACTAAGTTTCCATCAAAAGATGTTGGTAGTATTGCAAAGCGTACGAATGGAAGCATCCAGAGTTCTGAACCCAAGATTTATGATTACGAAGGGGCTTACCAGGTTCAGCGCCCGGAGGCACCGGGAGCAGCCGGCGAGACCCGGCCGCGCGCAGTCCCTCTCCAGTCTCCTCGCAGCCCTGCCCGCCGGGACCGGGCATACCGGCCGCCTCAGCCTCACCCCGCAGTAGCAGAACGGCACGTCGCACGTAGTCCCGTTGCTCCCCACCTGCGGCTGCGGCTGCGGCAGCGTCGCCCCCGCCGACCTTAGCGCGCGCTCCGCGGCGCCCGCGCACTCCTCCGCGTCGTCCGGCGGCAGCGGCAGGTCCGCCACGTCCGCCGCCGCAGCGGGACGTTCCGAAAGCCCCCCGCTTCCCAGCGCGGTGGGCGCGTACGCGGCGTAGAGCCAGGCGGCCAGTGCGGGGCAGCACCGCAGCCGCGGCGGGAGCGCGCCGCCAGCGTTGCAGGAGGCGAGGACGGCCGGGAGGAGCGGCGGAGAGGGGGTGAGCTGGCAGACGGAGGAGGCGGCGGCGGCCTCGGACTGCTCCGGGAATGCCGGGATGGTGGACGCTGCGGCGGGCTGCGCCTGGGAGGCACCGGTCGACGGAACAGCATCGACGGCTCGAGAGATGCCGGTCAGGCAGCGCCGGCGACGCCACGGCGGCGTGCAGGAGGAGGCCGGTGGCGGAGAGTAGGAAGACGATAGTGCAGCTGAGGCGACGCATGTTGCCTAGTCCGTCCGTGCCTAGGTGCTCCGGCAGCGGGCGTGAGCTGTACGGTATAGTGCTCTTTCCGTGGAGACACACAGTGACGAGTGTGAGAAAGAAGCGGATAGGCACGGAGACGCAACTTTAGCTAAACCTCCGTATCCTCTGTTAATATGTGAAATTCATTTTGGCGAGCATGTGCTCGTGCCACCAGAAAAAATATTTTAAAATATTAAGAAATTCAGAATAAAAGTTAGCGCCTACATCTCGACATTTATGTGTGCACACCAAGTTTAAAGAAATCAGACATTTTTGTGCCCCGTTTAAAAAAGTCACATGATACAAAAAAAAAACTGTTCATAAACAACGTTGTGAGCACATAGAATATTGAGATGTACGCACAATTATTTGTCAAATGTTTTTTGACATGTCAAAATGTTTTTAAACGGAGCATGTTCCCGGGTGTCAAAACGTCACTCACCTGTTAACATGGGATATCGTCTACCAGATCGTTGCAGTACTTTTTTTAGCGACAGGAATATATACATGTTAAAAAATATTTAACAATGTAATGCCAAGAACTGTTCAGACATACTATGCACCCACCATGAAAAAAAAATCCCCACCAAAGTAATCAACAAAACACACAGGTAGTAACCAACTAACAACGTTGGGAACACCCCATCTATACAAGTTTTCTCCAGCAATAACTCCTCTATGAAGTAGGAAGGGAATGGTACACTACACAAGCGTCATCTTTCCCAATCTAGCCCCAAGTAACATCATGAGTTTCACGATGAAAATAAGTCCAACATCTCCAAACAAAGTCTTCAACAAGGGATTGGTTAGAAGACCATCATAGCGAGGGAATAGTCACAAGAGCCTCGTTACAAGATACAATATTGAAGGCCAGACACAGACTTTTCACCTTGAAACTCGAGATTTGGTACTTGAAAAACAACACCAAAAACAAAGTCTCTGGATGATGCCACCCCACGGACTGCGTTGCCTAGCTTTCACCAAGGAAAACCTGAACTTGTAGACGAAAGATAAATCGAACTCTCAACTTTGAATCCGAAAATTGACACTCTAAACTTATCAATCCTAGTCTATTCTAAACCTTGTACCTGTTTTCCACGTCAGAAAAAAAAACTCAAACTGCTAGTCTCACTGACGCCACTGACCCACTTGTCATATTCATCTTCTTCCCCCAATTCCTTCACATTTAAACAGATCCCCTTTTCATTTTTTTGGTCCGTCTGGATTCCCAGGCCAAAGAGCCGCTGCGAGGGCGGTTGACGGTCCGGCGAGCCGCGCTGTAGTGCTCAGCATGCACTTCGACATCCTAGGACGAATCACGGCCGGCCAACGCCGCGGGTAGCAGCACGTGCCGGAGCGTGTGCATCCGGGTTGCGCAGAATGGCATCGACACTCCGAGCTCTCTCACATGACTGCCCCGATTGGATTGTCGAATTTGAGGCCAAAACCCGCGTAATTTCCGGTCCGCTACTAATTTCCGACGCAGGCCAGTAAACCCACTTGGTTGGTTGTTTTCTTTTCCTGGGCGACGTGATTTTCGGTCCGTTTCCCTCCGGAAACATCACGGACCAACGAAAGTCCGTATTTTTAACGCCGGTTTCGCTGTGCACTAGAAAACAGACTCGCCGATCGTTACGGCCGGAAAAATCGACTGCGTTACCAAGCGGGGCCTTAGTTGAGGATGACCAGTGCAGCGAGTAGCAAGCTAGCAGCGTGCTGGAGCATCGCACACGCACAGGCGAGTGATCTATTCGCCGTGGACGTCACCGTAGCAGCACGACTCAGGATGGGAACGGTCCGGGTCGGCCCAACGGGTCCAGGGCCGGGTCGACCCGTTCCCATCCAGAAGCACGACCAACACCTTGATTAGCCGCCGCTTGATCCCTCCGTCAGGAGCACACACAGCCACCTATACGTATGCGACCTGCAATTGCATCTAGGATGAATATGACATGCGGGCCTGAATCGTCAGTCAGGACTGTGCTGCTTGCCGATCAGCATCCATGCATCCGTGACTGCCTGATGCATCCCGACGTGATCTATTCTTCACGAGCAATAATTGACGTGAACGCATGTGACGTGCAAACTCGGAATGTTCTCTCAAGTGTTGGAGCCAGTAGATCGATCAGAAAGTACTGGCTGGTAGTAAATGTGAACGAATGGTTTAGTTCTGACTACGTCTTGTCTTGTACTCCCTCCGTATCAAAATATAAGTCGCACTAGTCACTTACCACACATATGTATGTAGACATGTTTTAGTGTAAGATTCATGTAAGTGACTAGTGAATCTTGCACTCAGCGGCGGAGCTAGGAAGATAATCCTGTGGGGTCAAAGCTACACTTTTCATAGATTTTACCTAATTTTTGGTATTTTTTCTATAAAAATAGACAACTATACGAAGGATTTGCTAAATAGCTGTGGGGTCGGCTGACCCCACAGCTATAACGTGGCTCCGCCACTGCTTGCACTAAAACATGTCTACATACATGTGTGTGGTAAGTGACTAGTGCGACTTATATTTGACACGGAGGGAGTACTTACTTGTTGAATATAAATATATTGCACAACTCTTTCCATCAGTACGGATTTTTTAGATAGATGGCTAGTGCAACAATTTCTATATGGTATCAGAGCTAAGAGGTCTCGAATTTAAGATCCTGCTCACGCAGTATTAAAAAAAAACAAAAAAGATTCTGCGGCCTGCACCGAACCCACGCTAAGGACAAAAATAGATTAGACGTGAGGAGAAGTATTGAATATAAATATATTGCACAACTTTTTCCATCAGTTCGGACTTTTAAGATAGATGACTAGTGTAATAATTTTATAGTACTTACATTGTTTTATCACACTCTGCATTTCTAACGTAGCTGCTGACGAAATATAATCCTCGGATAAGAATTTAGTTTTGGGAAACGTATCTCTGCAAATGTGTTGTGGTACCTTAAAACGAGCAATGTAGTTTTAAGCAAAACGTATCTCATGTCAAAAAAATAAATAGGAAAACGTATCTCTACACTTTTTGTTTTTTGATGGTAACGTATTTCTAGACAAATTTTGAACAACCCGACCTCGATCGGTCCAAGTCTAACGGAATAGTTTTTGTCTGGCCTGCCAGATTTTTAATTGGGCTTGGAAGCCCACATTGGCGAAACCATATGGGTCTATATGTGTGCTAAGGTCCAAGAAACCATGAACGCCAACAAGAGCGCGAAAATTCTTAAAATGGGCCGACCACCTATCTGTTCCTGGGCTCTCTTCTTTCACCACATGTTGGCTTCTCTTTTCGCCCCTCGTCATTTGTTAGCACAACAAGTGGCAAAGTGGGGCTAAATATGAGAGAGCAATACAAGAGCACGGAATGTTATAATTTCGTTTATTTTGAGAAAAAGATGGAATATTTTTTGAACCAAGCGTCCAAATTACGAACAATTTTCACTGTTGCATTACTCGCGTCGAGATATTCGAAACTAGATCCACGTTGATAGGTTTGAACTATTTTTTTTCATACTTCCAATATTATGCATGCATTTCAAAATACTCAGTGTGATAGACTTGAAAGTATACACAATGTCGTATGGAAATTGAGTATTAAGGTTCCTAGAATTCCTTATGCATATTTCACTACTTTCCGATGGACTGAAATTTCAATACTTTCTTGGTCCCTGTTTGGATGATGTCACTGCATTTAAAGATTACCGAACTTTTTAATTAGATCAAATGTAGCATATAATGTTCGATTATTCTAAGATGGAAATTTGCACTGGCTAAGCTCTCCCTACGGGGCGCTCTGGTCCGTCCGATGGTGGTTGCGCGGCAAGATGCGCTACACGTTTGAGTATTCTCCTATTATTATCCACCATAGGCCCAACAAAGAGTAGATTTACCTCAACCATCTCCGTTTTCCCTATTCTAGGCTTAGAAAACCACCACATCCTCTGCTTATTTCTAGAGGTGGCAAAGCACTGCCTACGACGGTGTACGCCAGTCGCAAGAGCTAACAACCCCTTGTCGTCGGTGTGATATCGTGGAGGGGAGGTTCTTTCATGCCCCGAATCAACGACAACCCAGTTCTATTCCCCTTAATTGCCCCTAGACACACCAACCATACCATAATCTCTCTCCATCGTGATGACTGGCGTGAGCTCTGGTGCCCGCAAGTGACACCGCCGCCCTTGAATTTTTTTATTCTCCTCCAAGGTGACCCACCAACACATCCACCCGAGTTTCCTAGATACAGCGTTCAAGGACATCGAGCTATTCGAGGGGCAGCGCTTGAGAAAGCGGTTGCCGAAGCCAATTCCGAATCCTCGCTACGAAGCAGGACCATGCCACGAGACACTTCGCCGTATTCCCCTACTCCCCGCCCTCCTCTGATGGCACCTTCTGCGGCCCTCGAGACGATGAACCCTACACCGTTTTGACCACTAATGCATGTCACCCTTCTTTGATTTTTTAACTAATAAAACATGTGGATTTTTGTACCTTTGTAACCTATTGTTTCATAAATGAAAAAATGATGCAGTAGGGACCTTCCCTACTGTTTCCGTCAAATGTTTTTTGTATCATTAAGGGAAACTCCAACAAGAAGGATCAAACGGACACAAAATGCGTCCATTTTTTGTTCGTTTAGGTTGCCTCGCCGATGGGAGGACACGAGGTAGACACGCGTGTACCCAACACGGTGTACCCATTTGGACAGAAACGAGGGGAGAGAGTGAAAGACACCTTCAAGAGATCCACTCATAGGATTTGCTATGACTATTATCCCCCATGTGCCATGGACTATGGCTAGAGAGGGTCCGGTGAGTTGATCGAGTGGCCCATGGACCAAAAAGCGGACATAAGCTTTGTTATGCTACCAAGTAGGACAATCTGCGAATAGGGGCGGACATCGGACATTGTCCGCCTTGACCCAAATCTAGCCCAAAATTGGGTTAAAAATGGGTTAATGAACAGAAAACCGAACGTGATGGCCGTTCGTGATTTCAGTCCACGCGTATAAATGAGGTCATCTCGTCGAAGATGCTCTAAAACCTTTATTTGAACTAGCATGGCGGCCCTCGCAAATGCGAGGGCATCAACTGTACTTGCTTGAAAGTGTTCAAGAAATAAAAATATGTTTCACTGATATCAATCACATTATTTTCAGTGATGTCACAATAAACAAAATTGTACAACAACTACCATAAAAGTTTTTGTACACAATATACCACATATGCGAGTAACACCTTTGGCACTCTAAAAATTGTCATTAAGTGATTACCATGCCATATGTTGAAACACCCTTGTAAATGATACCGGATATCGTAAATTGAACAATAATTTGTACATGATTTGTGATCAGTACGCTACGTTAGTTATCTCTAATAAAAAACGTTGAATTAAGATAAAACGGTAAATCGCACTAAATATTGAGTATTATCTTGTTTTGATGTTTCTTTGGCTCATTTAGTCAATCCATGTCACACTGTGCAACACTTTACAAACATGAACATGGTGAAACTTTGACTGTTATTTATTATATGAATATGCTGCTAAGGGTAAAATTATTTTTTTCTAGGCATATGTTAAAATGTTCATACGCCAGTTTTCAAGATTAAAGAAGCACGGATCTAGATTCTCCAGACTCTTACCTTTTATTACTTTTCATTCAATGGTTCTACACACCTGGACAAATGTATTTTTTGTGTTATGCAAAATGACTGTGTGGCTTGGATAGCATTGTTTAAGAATACTTAATTAGTCGTCAATTTTGTTGTGCAATTGAACTGACATGTGCTTTCAGGTTGATTTTCTTACCTGAGAGAAAGACCTATACAATAGTCCAAATATGTCTACAATACAAACCAAGCGATATCCACGAAAACAATTCATAATAACTAATTCTACGTTTTTCAGTTCCTCAGATTAAAAATAGTATTGACACACCGTGCTCGAATACTGAATATGAAACATATCAAGCAGGAATATGTGGTGAGTTAACCCTTTATAAATCATTAAGTCAAAATATTTTGTAATAATGTGAGCGACATTCTGGTTGATAGTGTGTCGTTTAGTGTTGTCGCTTCATCAATTTTGAATGATTGACACTTTGTGTCTCATTAAGTCGGGATATCCGTTTAGTGGAAGGACATTCACAATCTCTGTAATTTGTGTGAGAGACGCTCCCGTCGTGAGTAATGTTATGACTTCATTAATATTCAAATTTTTACAACTCCGAAAGGCGTTTTGTGAGAGTGTTTGTCTCATGGCGGTCGAAAAATTTGTCATTTATGTGTACTAAATAATAGAATAATGTACGTAGTGCGACTAATGTCGTGACTTTATTAATTTTAAAATTCCATAACTCCAAACTCCAGCAGACGTTTTCTGAGTACTTTGGTTAAGTATGACGGTAGTCAAACTTATTTCATTTATGTGTACCCAATCATAAAAACAACATACTCCTCCGTTCACAACAACCCTGTGTTCTAAATTTGGTCAAAATGAAACTATACAGCTTTCTTACCAAATATATAGAAAAAATATCAATATCTAAAATATAAAATCTTTATTATTTGAATCATCATAAAACGTATTTTCATGTTATGCAAACTTATTTAGGAGTATAGATTTATTGCTACATCTTTAGGAAAGTTTTTTTCTTGGGAAAATCTAACGAGAGGCGCCGTACGCGTCTCTCTTCTGTGCGGCGGCGCGTTGAGATTCACGCTCACCAAATCACGCGGACGTGAGTATGGGAGAGGCAGCGGTTGAGCGACCCCACACCTATGAACCTTTTTTTTTCTAGAACCGCACACGCACACGCATTCCCCGTGAGGTCTCCTAGATCTTGCCGTCGCCGCGAGAGCGCTCGCCGTCGCCGCCGGCCTCCGTCGCCGCTGGTGCGACCGGGGCGGCATGCGTGACCCCCTCCTTCGCTGAGAGATCTCTCTCCAAAGCCATTGTCCTTCCTCGCCGCTGCTGCGACTGGGGCGACACGCCGAGACGATTTCTGTCGCTGCGAGAGCTCTCGACGGAGCCGCCGTCCTATCTCGCCGCTGCTGACCGGGGGCGGCACGTAACACGCCGGTGAGCATCCCAGTCCCACTCTCGCTTCTCCTACTGGATGTGTTGAATTTGCTCTGGTTAATTTCCCCCACCCCATGCGCTTCGTTTGTACACAGCGGCGACAAAATCAAAGCGACGACGAGGCTTGTGGGTTTTCACGGCGAGGAGAGTGTTTTGGTGCTTCAGCGGTGGGGTAGGTTTTTTTTCCGGTGGGCCGACGGGAGATCTCAGTGATGATTTCTCCGTTACTCGTCGATTTGTCGCAACCGCTCCGTGACCTCGCCGGCCGGTGAGCATCCTGTGCTTTGCCGCTCACATGTGATGTAATCCCTTTGTGCACATCTCCAGATCTGAGAGCCTGTTGGTCTCTACGGCGTGGCTATCATACTGCCGATTCACATGCACAAAACATAGGTCGTGAATTTTTTTGCATGCTCCGATGGTGTCATTTTCGAGTTGTTTTGAATATTCCGGTTGCTTCAGATGGCTTCATGTAATTGTACCGTGTGCCATCATAAAAGAACTGGGTAGCTAACACAAATTAACCTGGCAGCAAGCATGAATTAACTTGGTATTTTGTTTTGAAGTTAACTAGCATGATTTAACGTGATAGCTAGCATGAATTAACATGATAGCTAGTATGAATTAACATAGTATCTAGCGTTTTGAATTAACTGCATGATTTTAATATGGTTGGTAGCATGAATTAATCGCTAACACACATTTCATGTTGCTGCTGTTGATGGAGTTTGATAGGGTAGTGGTGGTGGACTGTGATGTTGTAGTGATGTTTTTAGCGTTCGGTTGATTTGTTGGTACATAGGTGTAGGGTTTGATGAGACCAGCACGACATGCCGCATGCCGGACAATGTGAGGTCGATTTTTTGTGTTGTTGTTCTTGTGGTTCTCGAGGTCAATTTAGATAGGCTTTTGTTTTCTCATGTTGGATCCTTGGGGCCTGGTTTAGAAAGGGAGTATTATTATGGTATAGATAATGGTTGTGCAACTGGTTTTGGTGGAGGTATTATTTTTCAAATTCTCGAAGCAAATTATTGGACTAATGTAGTTTGTATGATGGCTTGGTTTGTGCTTCTTGTTTTATGTTTCATCAAATTGTACAAATGGTGAATGTGACCTGGAGATTTTGTTTTTATGTGTGTTGGTGTTGTTGATGGAGTTTGATAGGGTAGTGGCGGTGTTCTCTGATGTTGTACTGATGTTTTTAGCGTTCAGTTGATTGGTTGGTACATAGCTGAGTATAAAAATCCTGGTAGCCGTCTATGGAAAATCTGGTAGCTATGCACACAAATCATGGTTGCTGCATTCTTTTACCTACAATGTTCGCTTTTTGTATTTCAAATCCAGTTAGCTGTGTATAAATATCCTGTCATCTGTGTATGGAAAATCTGGTAGCTATGTACACAAATCTTGGTAGCTGCATTAGTTTCGCTACAATGTTTGTTTTTTGTATTTCAAATCCAGTTAGCTGTCTATATTGTACCCTTCAGGTCTGGGTGTTTGAGCACTTAATTCTGCCTTGATAATTTCCAAGCCCATAGTAGTTTCGGTCGACACCACCAAACATTGTCCGTTGTGTTCAGTAGATGCATTCTCTGTAGTTCATGCTATGGAAAAAGAGTTTTAAGTAACTGTTCAACTAATACGTGCTAACTGTTATAAAACTACTTGGTAAGCACTGTCAAGTATACTAGTATCTATAATACCTCTTTTTAGCTAGATTTTTATTTTGACCTCATAGCTAGCATGAATCAACATGGCATATGTAACCTAATAGTTGTACTGAATTAACCTGTTAGTTGAATTGAATTAATCTGGTAAGTGTTTTGTGGATAACCTGATAGCTGCATTGAGTTAACCAGATAAGTGTTTTGTGAATAACTTGGTTGTTGAATTGAATTTATCCGATAAATATTGGAGGACAACTTAGTAATTGCATTAAATATATCTGGTAAGTGTTTGGTGAATAACTTGGTAGTTGCAGGAAATTAATCAGGTATTTTCTTGTGTAGAACCTGATATATGTGTGAAGATAATTTGTTGACCGTTTAAGTAGAGAATATGATATTTACCTTGTTCTTCTTCTTTTTGCAACAGGTAGATGAAGATAAGAACCTACTACTTTGAAGAATTAAGATTTTGTTGATCCAATATCTACTACTTCATGGCATGTTTATGATTTTCAAGTTTGTAGATATAAATTCAACACTCTATGCAAACTTATTAGAAACTTGTGGGAAAGTTTGTAAGTACCAAACCTATCGAGCACTATGTTCTATTCTATAAGGAAAAACACTCAAGTGATATGTGTGTTTCAATGTTCAGGTTGTGTTTTCATTCTTGTTGTTTTGGGGAAGGTGTTCCAATTTGTTTCCTTGATGAGCATAGAAGTTTTTTTTTTTTGGATTTTGGATCTATGATAATTGTTTTTTAGACTTACGGTAATTGTATTTGTGAAGATCCTTTTGTCGTACAAAAATTTGGCTATCCATTTGTTTTTCATGTAATTTTTGTCTCTAGATTATCCAAAAAAAAATCTATTATGGTCGCCTGGTACTGGTAATGGTTCGGCTGAGTTTTCAGGGGTTTTGTCTCGGGACAGAAGGTCGGATCGTTTCTCGGGTGATTTAGTTGTGGGCCATATTATTAGCGCAGACATCAAAATCACTTAAATTTGGTTATTATGGGCTTTTTGTGTGCTGGCCCAATAGCAAGTCAAGACTCACGCTCGCTCGTTCGCTCATACGGAAACGGAATCGCGGGAAATTGACGCGAGGGCAGCCGCCGCTCCGAGCTACTCCCTCCGTTCTAAATTACTTGACTTGAGTTTGTCCAAATATGTATGTATCTATACTTGTTTAGTGTCTAGATACATCCGTATTTGGACAAACCCAAGTCAAGTAATTTGGAACGGAGGGAGTACCTGGTAGCGGTGCCGCTCCCTAGCACAGTCCTTTTTTCTTCCACCCTTTGCCACCACACGTTTAGGAAAGTTTTTTTCTTCTTCTAGCTGTGAGGTTCGACGTACATTTTGCGTGCATGAGCGTTGTTCCTAGGGTCACATGCAGCACGTGATATTTAGCGAAACGATTAGCTGGTTAGGCATCCGGCCGGATCGATCGATTAGCTAGTTACCATATATCTGGTCGGATTGTACACATCCGAATTACGTACGCTGGCCTTTTAGGGAACGGAAGTGATTTTTGTTGTTGTTGAGAAAAACAGCTTTATTAATCAAATAACAGAAATATCGTCAATTAACAAGGAAGCTAAAAAATCCGGCGGATCTTCAGCCAAAACATGCGGGAGAAGATCCGTCTCTATCGATAAATAATTTGGTTTAGGGGACGTGATTTGTTTTTTTAAGGGAACGGTACGTGTTTTTTTTTTTTGGAAGCTATGGTGCCAGCCAAGGTAGTAGTCCTGGTTTTTAAACGTTATTGTGTCCGACATGTTACGTGACTACTAATAAATCCTAACCACATATTTTAGATCTAACTACTAAAATTAATTTAGATGATATGGCTTAGCGTGGTGGCTTTATTAAACACCCGCACATTGCTTTTAATATAGGAGTAATAGATATGAATTTCATGATATATCTTTCGCAATATATAAAACATACTTTATTGGTTAAACTTCGACTTTGAAAAATCATGTGCACCGTCTAAATTAGGACGGAGGGACTATAAATCAGACATTCAGGTCCTATGCTTATCCAGAAAGAGACGAACCTTAAGAAGTGCTGATCATAAACGTATAACCCTCGTCGACGGCGTTCTATCACCGGTTCACCCCACTCCCCTTGTACTCGCCGTCGCTGCTGTCGGTGTCAACGTGCCGTCCCCTGTAACCTCCATTAAGGCCGTGCGCTAGATGTTGATAATAACGACGAATTGACGTGGTCGCTGAGTGCATTAATCAACTAATCACGGACTCCACCGTTTGATTAAGTAGATCCAGTCTCCATCAACTTGGAAGGTCCAGCTCCGCGCATTGCTTCCGGTCGTTCTTTAGTTGTCGATGGTACAGGTAGATGCGCTAGCCAATAAATTACACCTATCTGGGACCCAAACCGCTTAGACAACCTCCGGTTCATATACGCTGAAATTGTGCTAATCGATATAATTTTTTTTATAAACTAATCGATATAATTTTATTTGTTATTATTTCTGTCACTTTCTACAGAAATGAAGGGTCTAACCTTTCCCTCATTCCCGGTATCCATTATCCGGTCCTAACCTATATTTACACCCTAACCAGAGCACGCAGGAACCATTCCAGTTAGGAAGTTAAGCTGTTTTCTATTTATTTTACTATACTTGGAGTCAGATTCTATCCGTTTATTCACTAGACCTAGAATTTTTTTAATTCTGTTAAAAAATCGTTTTTTTTTCAAGACATGCTATATTTCCCATTCATTATCCCTTAGGATTACTCTTGGTAATGGTGAGCCACATGTGTAGTTTGGTGAGTTTAAGGCAACAGATAATGTAGACTTGGCTGTAAGAACTTGTAACTGCAGAAGATGGCAGTTATGGGGTATTCCATGCCATCATGCATATCATGTTGTATAAGTGAGAGGATTATTCCACAAAGCTTGGTTCACAATTTTTATAATATTACCAATTATTATGAAGCATATGGGTGTAACTTGATTCCATTTAGAGGCAGAGTCCATTGGGAGAAGATGAAAGGAGTGCAGGTGCATCCCCTCATTTCACAAAAGTAATGGGAAGACCCAAGAAGAACATCAAGAAGGCACCAAAAGAGAAGATTAATTAAGGGGCAAAATAGTAATAAAGCATAGTGTTACCATGCATTGCCGCATTTGTGGAAAAGCATAGCACAATAAAAAAATGTCATGACAAGCACATCCAAAGTACGCAAGTTGAGCAAGCTGAGGCTGTGGCAGCATATGATGAAGAATTTGATGATCCTCATACGTCAGGTATGCAATGTAACATAATGCCACAAAATAGCATGGTGCATTGCAGGATATAATGCGACAAAATTCGATCAGACCAAACATTGGAGCCTACACATCAATAAAATAGCATGGTGTACAAATTAGGACAAGAGGTATTTTCCCATACCTTTTGGAAATATTCTAGTGAAAATAATATTTTCCCAGATTTTTTTGACAATATTCTAGTGAAAATAATATTTTTCCAGATTGTTTTGGCAATATTCTAGTGACAATAATATTTTTTAGATTGGTAGGAAACATTGTATGACAAAAATATTTTTCTTAGATTATTTTTTAATATTCTAAGTACAATAATATTTCTTAGATATTTAGGCAACATTCTCTGTCAAATATTATTTTCTTAGATTATTTGGAACTTTCTAAAGACAATGGTGCATACATGTGCTGGTTCGATTTTTTGCTTAATGTTTGGTTTTTTAGGTTGTTTATTAAAGTCGATAATCATAGAAGCTTATGTCTAGTGTTCCACCATCTCCTGCTGGAAACACATGATCTCTAGCTTGATCAACGATTGTCGCTATGCGTGCATCATGTACTTGTTGAAGGTTGTCTCGAAGCTCGGCTAAAGAGATGTAAATCCCAAAATCGAGCTTTGGTTGAATTCATCAATATTGGGACACATGTAACAATCTTTTCTCGGAGGCTTTGTTTGTACTTTCCGTTATTCGATCATATGTTGTAGCGTTTGTAGTAGGATGGTGGAGCAAGACGAGTCCATTTTGGGCGGCCTTATATTTTTTTTAATCTTTGGTTGTTTATTCGTTCGACGTCAATTTTTGGCTTCCTATATTATTATAAAATTCAATAATATATGGGTGTGCATCAATCCATGTTGAGGCCGGTGATTATCCTCTGGGGAAAAATATCCATGTATATTACAATGTATAACTCGTATCAAATTGTAACCCGTGTGACAATGTATAAACCTGACCCAAACACGTACTCACTCCCTCCACAAAAGGATGTCTCAACCTAGCCCAAATTTGGATGTGTGTAAATACATCCAAATTTGGGCTAGGTTGAGACATCTTTTTTGGACGGAGGGAGTACATAAATTGTCGAGATTTTTTTTCCGTTTACTAAGTGATGATCGAGTAGTCCTGCTCCATCTGGCCTTAATTAGTTGTGCCTGGCAATTGCCTTGTTAAAGGCATTATTTTTGCGAGTGTGGACTTTCTTCAGGGTGAAAACCCATGATCTATGATCAGGGCGACGACAGTGGTTGAGCACCGTTCCTTCTTGGAGGCGTCGTTTTTGAAGATTCTGGACGTCTTGTACTGTTTGGTGGTGTTAGGTCAGCTACTACAAGGAATAGACTACTCTAGCGGAGCTTTTCTTTTTTTGTAATTCTTCTTTTTATTCTGGGTTGTGTGCATCCGTGTGGCCGCTAGGGCAAAACGTTGTTGCAGAGGATGGATGTAATTGGTATCTCCGCGATATTAATATATACTCTTTATCTAAAAAATCTGGTCAGTGATCACAGTTTCTCTCGGAAGCAGCACAAGTGAAGGGTGACATGACATGTAGAGGGGGTGAAAGAAACGGGGAATCTCTTTGCTCGTTCCAAGCTTCAGTCAATTGAGAAGACAAAAACTCAGCGTATCTTCTGTCCACATTGCAAGACTTTCATTCTTCTGGAAAAATTCCTGATGCAACACCACTTCCCAGATTGTCATGTGAAATGCACGAAACCAAAAGTTGTCTTGACATGCCATTTTTTCTCTTGACGTAGGAAGTACGGAGTAGGAACCAAATGGAACAAAGATAATCATCTCTGAACCCAATTTGCTCATTAATGTCACCATCTGCACTCAGTTTGTACAACGTGGGTGCTGTTGAAAAAAATCGTGTACACCGTGATACGGACTGTTGATACTTTCAGAGCTACAAAAATCCATCTCAGAATGCCGGCCATACCATGATCCAATCCAGCTAGTATGTACAACATCATATAACACCTAGCGGCAGCACGAGCAACAGCCTCATCATCTTGGCTCGACGACAGTGATGGAGACGTCGTTGATGGACTGGGGCGAGTACGTGGACTCGGACTTGGTGGAGAAGGGGATCATCGACGCCGGGAAGGTCCTCAGCCTGGTGAACAGCGGCGGCCTCGCCGGAGCGGGGAGGTTCATGTGGTCGCTGATGAGCATGAGCAGTACGGTGGACATGGTGGGCCGGAGGTCCGGGTCGTCCTGCACGCAGAGGAGGCCGACGTGGTAGCACCGCCACGCCTCGTCCTTGGAGTAGGACCGCCCCAGCGCCGGGTCCATGAACTCCGGCGCCTTGTCTTCTGTCCACAGCTTCCATGCCTGCATATAAAGTTCAGTTAGCGTCGCCACTGAAAAATAACAGCTAGAGTTCTTACAGAGATCGTACGTCTTGGATGAGGGTCTGCTCGTGCTCCTCGAGGTACAAGGCGCCGTTCCGCTTCCGCCGAGGATCTCGACCAGAAGGACGCCGAAGCTGAACACGTCGGACTTCACTGAGAAGACGCCGTCCATCACGAACTCCGGCGCCATGTACCCGCTGGAAAATTCAGGTCAGTAAACCCCGCCTTGGTCACCATGGCCAATTGTTGGCAGTAAAACCACTGCAAGTAGAATCTGTGGCGGCTTACTATGTTCCGACGACGCGGCCGGTGTTGACCTCATTACACTCGTCCTCGAAGATCTTGGCCATGCCGAAGTCGGAGATCTTGGGGTTCATCTTGTTGTCGAGGAGCACGTTGCTGGCCTTGAGGTCCCGGTGGACGACCTTGAGCAGCGAGTCTTCGTGGAGGTACAGCAGCCCTCGGGCAATGCCGAGGATGATGCTGTGCCGGGTTTTCCAGTCCAGCTGCGCGCTCTTGCTAGCGTCTAACAATTAACCGAACAGAACACTTTCAGATCAACTAGTAAATAGAAGAAGCATATACTTACTCTATAAAAGGTTAAATCAGCTGTAAATCACGCGTGTGCAATAAGCAATTGATTAAAGATCTCGTTGTCCAGCCGAAAAAACTGGGCGTACCATGTGGTGCAGGTCCCGGTGCGCATCAACCCATAATTATGTAGCTACTTACAGGTTACACTCAATCAAGCCGATGAGTTAATGTAATCGATTGCTCGCTTAAAGCGCACGGCACATCGCTCACTAACTAGGCAGTAGCTAGGCACAGCAGTGGCTGGCCCCCATTAACCAAACGAAGAAGGAATTTAATGGCGCGACGCCGCAGGTTTCAACCACCGCCGAGCTCAGCTACCAACCGATGGACGAGACGGCGGTGAAAGGAAACGCACCGAAGAGGAAGGCGTCGAGGCTGCGGTTGGGGAGGTACTCGTAGACGAGCAGCTTCTCGTCGCGCTCGGCGCACCAGCCCAGCAGCCGCACCAGGTTGCGGTGCTGCAGCTTGGCGATCAGCTCCACCTCGTTCCGGAACTCCGCCGCGCCCTGCCGCGACCGCGCCGACAGCCGCTTCACCGCGATCTCCGACCCGCCAGTCAGCACGCCCTGTTTGTTCATTAATTTACATGGCACACTTATGGCAAGGAATTTGAAGATGAGTAGCGAGGAATTCAGAAAAATTTACGCACTCTGTAGACAGGGCCGAAGCCGCCCTCGCCGAGCTTGTTGGCCTTGGAGAAGTTGTTGGTGGCGGCGTGGATGGAGGCGAGGTCCATGAGCGGGAGGTCCGAGCTCGACATCGGCCTGAGGCTCCGTAGCAGCGATCTCCTGACGGCTGGAGAGACCAAAAGATTTGCATTCGTCCACAAATCAGCACAAGATTGCGCTTCTAGGAAAATCCTAGTACAACAACCAAGAAGCAAGAACACGAACGCCGGATGAACAGAGGAGTGCTCCAGCCATGACGTACCGTTGCGCTTCCGCCAGCGCCAGCAGTAGATGCAGTAGAAGAGGGTGCAGAAGATGACCACCACCAGCACCGACACCATTATCTTCATCGCGTCCTGGCTCGAGCCGCGCCCTGCAGCAGCAGCAGCAGCAGCAGCAGCTGCTGCTGCCTCGTTGTCAGCCGGTGCCGGGGAAGACGCCGTGCCCATGAGCCGGCGGTGCGCCGGCCACGACATGTTCTGTGCTCCGGCGGAACCGGAGAAAGGCTTTCGTGTACGGACTGAATGGTGTTTTGCTGATGATTGCTTGAACCTTGATGTGGTGAACGGAAGAGGGGAAAGACGTGAGAATGCAGAGGACGAGTGGGAGTGAGTGAGAAGATGGTGGCTGCCTCCTTCTGAAAGGGGAGTATGTCTACCTACCGGACCTCTGTTTTGTGTTCTTTCAGCACCAGAGGCAGTCGATTGACCCAGCAACAACCGATTTATTATCCTCTTCCTCTGCGTGTGTCGCCCACCAAGGGGTGAAAAGGGCACGTTTGCAATGGGAACTTGGGAAGTTTCTTCCATTTCTTTCCGTTGCCAGGTAAACCCTAGGAGGTCCCATGAGCTCTAAAATACCACTAAGTTAACATCCTGAAGAGCAGATTTATCCATCATGGTTGTAGCGGTAGAATATGCGATGTCATGTTCACGATAGAATAGCCTATCTGTCCCAGTTAATTAAGCTACTAATGAGCTTTCATAAAGCCTCTAGTTGGGTCTTCTTCTTCTTTTCATAAAGCCAGTTGGGTCTTAGTGGGACGTTGAAAGATAAGTGTAGATATTTATTATAACATAAGCCTATTTAGCACCTATTTTTCATTAGGAAAAACCGAGCGGACTCGGTGACACTATAAGCAGGTTTGCCTAGCAACTCTTATGAATATTCTAGCTAACACATCAACCATTAAATTAAAAATCAAGGGATGAATAAGGTCACACTGTCTAGCACCTCTCAGTCACAAAAATTAATTGTTAACATCATTGATTCGAACACAAACATGTCCCCGCTCATGAACTAGCTAGCTTTAGTTTTTGTAATAGAACTTCTGTTAGTTGGGTTGACGAGCCTCCGGCTGGTTAACCAGTAGTTTGGTGAACGATGTAACTGTAAACGATGCTTAAGGCAGCAAGTTGTTGACACACTCTTTTCCTTGTCAGGGTACCTAATGGGACTGGCAAGGTTTTTAATGAGGTGGCTTGCTGACCTAATATAGAGTAGTTGAAAATTTCAAAAAAAAAGTAAAGTTTTGACCAAGTGAATCCACTTTGGGCCAAAACCACTATATTCCATCATTGAAGCAGGATATCTCTATTAACTCTGTCATAAGCCTTCTCATAATCCAACTAAAAGATGAATCCAAACTGACCATTGTGGGATAAATCATGTATAATATCATGTGGAGACACCACGCTATCCAAAATGTACATACCCGTAATGAAGGCAGTTTGGTTGGTGAAATTATTTTGCACACATCGAGAAAATTTTAAAATAGAAATTAGTCAAAGCTCTTGACCTGAACTTATGTATAGTTACACCATGAGATTCTTCTGGAATCAGGGTAAGCAAAGAAAAAAAATAACTCTAAACAAATCTGGCTCTCCTTTATTCCATTCTTTTGTAACTAAATCCCTCTTAATTAAGTCCAAAAACGGATGGTAAAAGAGAAAAGAAAGACCATCAGGTCTAGGAGACCCCTCGGCATAGGAGCTGAAGACAGCATCATTAACCTCTTGTTCAGTAAATTTAGCATAGAAAATATTTTGCTTTTCAGTAACTTTTCAGATTCATCCGCTATGTCCAAACTAGCATGATAACAAAAAGGGATTTGTAATACTATTAAATAGCAAGAGTTATTAGGAGTCCTCACGAGTAGTAATCTACTTCTTCCTCCTTCTCAGGTTAGCTATAGAATGGAAGAACGCAGTATTATGATCACCCTCAAATAGTTGCCCCTCCATAGACCTTTGTCCGGCCTTGATCTCTTCCTTCTTCCAAAATACGTAAGCTTAGATGAATATATTTCATTCTAGAGTCTAGACTTAGAATTTGGAGAAATGCATTGAGATTCGAAGAGAATATCAAATAAGTCATACTCAACAATAATTGTTTTTTAAGTTTGTGTTGTGAGGATTCTATATTCGCACACCATCCCTTAAAACTTATTATAAGATTTCTAACCATAAAATGCCATCTGACAATGGCTTTGACAGCTGACAAGGAGCTTACTATGATTTAGCAACTACCTGGCTAAAATCCTCAATCCGCAACCACTATTTTTTAAATCTAAATTGTTTAGTTTTGAGAAATAATCATGGCTCCAGTATCTAGTAATAGAGGAGTATACTCACTTCCCAGGTCATGGTGTGGTCGGCGCCCCATGCGACGAGGTCGGTGTGGGACCCCGCTCTCCTCGTCGCAGGTGTCTGTGGCGCGTGTCCTTAGGGCACCTCCAACGGCGTGGCGCAAACGGACACCGAAATTGGTCCGCTTTTGTCCGTTTGGGGGCGGACCGCGGACAAGGAGAGGGTTTGGGGTGGGGGTGGCTCCAACGGCATGGCGCATAGTTAAATAAAAAAGAAAACGAAAATTAATTTACATAAAATAGGTAGCAAGGCCCCACGGGCCAGTGACACAAAATGTACAAAAAAAAAAGAAAATAACCCTATTGTTGCTGGGTTAGGGGAGGGGCGGTGCCGCTGGAGCAGCCGACGCCGCGGCCAAGAGCTCGCCGTGGCCTTAAGCGTCGTCATCCGAGAGGATGATGTACGGCGGCACCTCGTAGAGGTGCGCCGGCGGCCCTTGTGGCGGTGGCGTGGGCGGCGCCTCGGGCTCTTGCGGCCATGCCGGTGCAGGCTGCCACGCCGGTGCATCGGCAGGATCACGCCACGGTGACCACGGCGCATGGCGGAGTCCCCAGGCGCCGCCTCCTCGTTCTGCTGCCGGTTCCAGGCCTCCGCCTCCTCCTGGCGACGCCAGGCCTCCGCCTCCTCCTGGAGGGCCAGGCCTCCTCCTCCCGCTGCTGCCGGAGTGCCTCGCCGACGCCCGGAGTGCCTCCCCGAGGCCAGGCCACTGGCCAATCTCCTCCAGATTGGAGGCGTCCAGGCCAGCCTGGAGGGCGGCATCGTCGTCGTAGGCAGCGGGCGGCGCGGACGGCGCGACATCGGCGGGCCACCATCTTCACCGCTCCCGTCGGCGCGTCGTCGTCGCTCGATCCGAAGTCGAAGTCGACGTCGCCCTCGGAGTCGTCTTCCTCCTCCACGGGCTGGTAGCCGGCCGGTGGTTCGGCCGCGAAGGCCGCACGACGCGCTGGTCGTGCTCGAGCTCGAACCACCGATCCACAGCGGCGAGTTAATCGCGTACGCTGGGTCGTGGACGAGATCGGCCGGGAGGAAGCTCCGGCGGCGGAGGATCTCCTCCGTGCGCGCCCTGCCGGAGCGCGGGACGGCCGGCACGGCACACGCCGGCTGTTCAGATGCCAGCCATCTGGGAGATGCGCATCACCCCACGGCAGGGGCGCTTGCACCTCCCAGTACATCTCCGCGACGTCCCTGGAGACGCGCGCTCGCTGGGCACGGCGGCGGGCGTTGCGGGCCGCACGGAGCTCCTCACGGCGGCGTTCGGCACGGACGGCGGCGTCGGAGGTCGGCCGGGGCGCGCGCGAGCTGCTGGCCTCCGCATTGTGGCAGCCCTTGAAGAACCAGGCGGCCTTCTTCATGGTGGCAGGCGACGGGGCGGCGGCGGCTAGGTAGGGTTTGGAGTGGACTGGAAGCGGAAGTGGGGACTGAGGAGAGTGGGGATAGGGTTCGGCCAGCGGTCCCATTTAATAGGACCCAGCGTAGGTAGCTGAAGCGGCACGGTCGCTGCCAGGTGGGCCAGCGGGACAGGGAGGACACGCGCTCTGTCCGCGCGTGGACCAAATGCGACCAAAGGCGACCAAAAATGGGCCGCGTTGGGGTAAAAACGGTGTCCTCCCGGACAATGGCGATATGCGCCAGCCCGTTGGAGCACCTCCGATGTCCGTTCGGACAAAATCGGACTGGGCTGTTCGTATGCGCCAGCCGTTGGAGGTGCCCTTACAAATCGGTGTGCGCCACCATCCCGGCCCCTCCGCCATCCTCGATCTGCAGCAGCTGGCAGTTCTTGGACGTGGAGAAGGATCTGGCTCGTCACAACATGGAGGAGGTTCTGGCTCGTCACAACATGGAGGACGATCCTGCCTATGTAACGACACAGGTGCCGGTATTCGTGGCACGTGGCCCCTACCTCTCTGGCGTGAGCTTGAACACAAGTGGTAGTTCATCTGCCAGGTGGAGAGGCACTGATCGGGGACGCCGTTGGATGCACCCACTCGTGGAGCTTAGTTAGGGCAAAACCGGGTCATGGACCGCCCAGCCCAGGAGAGGGAAAAAGTTTATACCTATGTTGCTATGTAAAGCACACTAAGTTGGCAATCACTAGAAAAAGGGTTCCCTTTGCAAAGTTAACCCCACCATCGTTCTAATTGTGACAAGTGGTTCTTCTCACATGATTCAATTTTGGTTGTCTACATGTCTGTCATGTGTCACAATTAGATTGAAAGTGGGGGAGTAGTGTATGAGAGAGAAAGGGAGGGCATACACGTACGTGGGCATCAGTTTTCCCTTTTTGCCTTTTATTTTTCAAATCTGAATTTTAAAAAACGAAATATCTTGAGAATCGTTTATCCAAATTACGAACCGTTTTCACTTTTAAGCTTCTCGCGTCGAGATCTTCAAAACTAGATCCCATCTTGATATGTTTCGACGAATTTTTTTTTGTACAACCGGCTATATAGTTGTACAACCTGTATCTGTACAACCTGTGTGTGTCTAGTTGTACAACCTGTATCTGTCTAGTTGTACAACATGTGTCTGTCTCTGTGCAACCCGTTGTTATGTCTAGTTGTACAACTGCGTTTGTAAACCGGTGTCTGTCTAGTTGTACAACATCTGTCTGTACAAACTTGTCTGATTAGTTGTACAACCTGTGCATATAGGTGTACAACTGTTCTGTATAATTTGTACACCGTATGTTTTTGTTACTCCCAATTCTATTAATTTTGTACATCTTGTTTTGTGTAATTTGTGCACCGTCCTTTGTACAACCAATAGCTCATAATCTGTACAACTTGATATTCATGCAGGTACAACTACCGTAGATTGAATTGTACACTAGATGATGGTTGAATTGTACACATACGGGGAGGCAGTATGTACAGTAGCGCACGCAAAAAGCCAAAAAACAAACAATCAGCAGCAGCGACTGGTCGCGTATATAATGGAAGCTGATCGTACAAGCCAGCAACCAAAATCGTGTACGCGCGGGGGGGGCGGGGGGGGGGGGGGGGGGGGGGGCTTGGTCTTCGCTCCTGGCGCGCGGACATACGGGAGATGGGGACCGATGCGCTGCCGTTCTCTTTTTACTTCCTTGCATTGTGCTGCACGTGGCACGCTCGTACGATGCCAAAGTTCCCTTCAGGAAGGAACCCTTCGCGTAGCGACACCCCCACTAAGTTACTAACCCAGCCGAGTCCAATTGATTTGTTCCCGATTCAGCTAAGTGGAGCCATTAAGCCCACTAAATATTGGTTGACGATTCATTGTTCCTGCTCCACTGCTCGTACTGGGTGACTGGACGCATCCATGGCGCTGGTTTAGGGCAGCAGCCGATCTACCGCCGGTGGCTCAACGGCGGAGGTGCAGCAGCACTGCCGGAGACACTCCATCCGGCGAGCGGCGACCGTCTAGCAGGCCGCCCACCGCTCAGCCCAAGCCCACCAAGTTCTCAAGCGTCCAAGTACAGGGCGGCAGGCGCTGGCGGCCAGATAGCTAGCAGGTAGCAGCGGCAGCGATCGGCGACCAAGTCCACCCTGCTGCAACCTGCAAGTGCAAGCCTACAGCAGTGCAGCTTCTCAAGAAAATGACAAGGAACCACCACATTTGCGGACGAGATGTAAAAAAATCACGTTTTGTCCAGCTTCTCCAATCCCCCAACAACATCTTAATTCTCACTTTCTATATTGACAATAGCAGCTAAAATTATTTGGTAGCATGAATAATTCTGTAGTATGAAGATGGAAGATGTGATTGAAGAATTTAGAAATGAAAAAGGTCGAAGAGGTGGCCTCTAGTATGTAACTTCATGCCTTATGGTCAAACTGAATCTTAGTATGTTTATTTTGTTTTGGAGTAATTCACCAAAGGTATTGAGTATTGACTAATGGCTATTTGCCTTCTGAACTGTCCAGACACCTCAAACCTAATATAATTAGAGGATGTCCGGACAAATGTATTGGTTTTACCGCTGGAGATGTTCTTACGTCTCAAGGATTATAAGGATTATGTAAGGTTAAGACATGTATCTAACCAGCGGAAAATAAATAACATCAACGCCTTTGATTTAACATGTAATTTTCTTACACGCTGCTAGCAACACCAATTGAACCCATCCATCAATCCAAGGTAAAATAATAATCAAATGAGAATAAAAAATCATAATCGAGTAAGATTATTATCAAATCGTGTGTGTACATGTAAAGTCGCATAGCAGGAACCTCATCGCGGCTGGACGGCAGTGATGGAGGCATAGTTGATCGACTTCTGGGACACGGACGGCTCGCAGCTCTTCCGCGCGGACGAATGCGCTGACGACGGGACGTTCCTCAGCGGCCTAGATGGCGCAGGTAGGCTCATATGGTCACTGACGAGCATGAGCAGGACGTTGGACATGGTCGGCCGGACATCAGGGTCGTCTTGGAAGCAGAGGAGGCCGACTTGGAAGCAACGCCGTGCCTCATCGGCCGAGTTTGATCGCCCAAGAGCGAGGTCCATGAAATCGGCGGCCTTATGTTCACTCACAACGTCCATGCCTGCCAAAAATTAATTTTTTATTAGCTCTAATTCTTGGCTTACGCGATGAAGCATTTTAACAGAATTTTATCAAGATGGTGAAACAGGTTTTAAAAGGTCACTCTATACGTCTTGGATGAGGGACTGGTGGTGCTCCTCAAGGTAGGCTATGCCGTTCCGCTGCCCGCTGAGGATCTCCAGCAGGAGGACCCGAAGCTGAACACGTCCGACTTCACCGAGAAGATGCTGTCCATGACGAACTCCGGCGCCATGTACCCACTGCATCGAGATTTTCAACTTGTGGTGATTAGCGGCCAGTGATCTAAAACACATATTAGTAGCTTTTGTGCTTGGTAAATATATGTACTAGGTTCCGACGACGCGTCCCGTGCTGACCCCGTTGCACTCGTCCTCGAAGATCCTGGCGAGGCCGAAGTCGGAGATCTTGGGGTTCATCTTGTTGTCGAGGAGCACGTTGCTTGGCTTGAGGTCTCGGTGGACGACCTTGAGTAGCGAGTCCTCGTGGAGGTAGAGCAGCCCACGGGCAATGCCAAGGATGATGTTGAGCCGGGTATTCCAGTCCAGCTGGGCGCTCATGCTGGTATCTAGGAATTAAATACCCCATGGATCTATACTACTATTAAACAAGCAAACTTAATCTTTTCTACAGCCACCCCAAATAGGTACACAGGTCGACCTATACCGTTGGATTACCCGATCTGATTAGATCTAACAGACTGGATTAATCTAATCAATGCCTCGGGTGCGCTTAGCAATTAGCATTGGTGGAACGACACCGAGCGGACGAAAACTCTGCTCCCCCATCCGCCCGCATCCCTTCGCTAATCTCACGCTGCACCCCCACGCCGCGCCTCCCTCACAAAGCCATCCTGGCCTCACCGCCCACCACACACGCTGCCTCCCGGGTACGCCGCCACCGCCGCTGGAGGCCTCCGCCACTGCCCGGGTAAGGGAGACCACGCCGCCGCACTATCCCGCCGGAGGACGCCACCGCCTCCGCCCCAGGCCGGCAGGCCGCATCCTTCCCACATGACTGCGCCCGATCTGCGTCCCTGCCGTATTGCTGCCTCGCGGTCCTTCGCGACGCGATGTGAGTCCATCTGGATCCGCTGAGATGGAGAGGGTGTCGCCGGCGGGTCCATCGCCTCGAGTTTCGGAAATCGGGAGGGGTCGGGAGAGGGTTCAGGATAGTCGTCGATGCGATGGGGGCGAGGACTTTCCGGGAGGGGCGGCGGAAGGCAGCCGAGGGGACGCACACAACGACCCAGAAGACTACACGAGGGATGCCGGTGAGCATCATCGCGACGGACGCGGTGAGAGTTGCACGTGAGATCCCTCTGCCCTGGTCGCCTCCTCGCCGCACGCCATCACAAGGCACCAAGAGTGGCATGCGTGGTGAAGAGCGCTGCTCAACCAAGGTGAGTGCCCCTTTCATCACTCTGTTTCTTTCTTGAGCGCGCATGCATCAGAGCAGCTTCCGTGCACGGCCTACTCCTTATGAATTTTCTTTTCTTTTGTGATAGGGCCTCTCAACAGCGACTTATGCTTTGCTAGATAAGTAGAGTATGGAAATATCATGTATGGTGATATGAGTATATTGCTTTGTACAGGTTGAGATTCATAATATGATTTTCAGTACATTTGGTTTCATGACAGAGATGGGTATTGTACAGTTTCATAGTCTTTTCTTTGCCAAAAAGGACAGGAGTTGTTTCATTGACTGAAAAGAGAAAGAGTTCATGTACAATAACATGGTCTGTAGGATAAGTGATATACACATAAGAGGAACTTCCTTTGTATAGCAAAAACTGATGCAATTTACCTCGACATTTTACTTTTGAACCGTGAGTATTTTGAAATAACATATTTTATGTGGATCAAAATGAACTAGGATCTATATGGTTTTTATAATTTTATTGAACTCAACTGGATACATGCATTGCATGTTCTTTCTTTGGGATAGATGGATTGTGGTCACAGTAGAGCTACGGTAGGTGTCCATCATGCTCCAGACCAACCACCCCATTCAACATGCTTCAAACCTGGTTCAATGTAACATGTGTTCATTTTTTTTCAATTCTGTAAGTACATTATGTCGGTGTGCATCGCATAATTCTTGCTTGGTTTTGCTTGGCGCAGAGATCATGAGACTGAGTTCGATACTAGAGAAGTAACTGGTTACCAATGTTGAATAATGGTAATATTAGGATCCTTAAATCCATCGCGTAGTTAGCTTGATATACTTCCAACGCTCTTGCTATCATGTAGAAATACATGTTGATTGGCACAACCAGCCTGATCTACCTATTGCCTGGATGAACCAGTAGTAATTGAAATCTATGTTCGATGCAGACTCTAGACCACAGCTCATTTTCTTGTTTTCCTAATTGTCAGGTTGAGATCTAATTTTACATCTGAAGAATTAGTATGGTCAAGGACTGGATACATAACTTTCTACCTATCAAGAAGTACTTAACCGGGTTCATGTCTTCAACTTTGTAGGTACCAATTCCTACTGATCAAGTGTATGCTATCAATGATACCTTGTCTGCTGAAGGAGCAGCAGCTGACTATGAAGCTGTCTTGAAGCAACTTGTTAACAATGGAGTTGTTGCAATGTCAACAGCGACTGGGTTTCCAGGTTTCATCTAATGCTTCTCGGCATGGGCCCGGACGGCCATCTTGCTTACCTCTTCCCAGGCCACCCTCTTCTTGGAGAATCATATTTTGATTGGTTCCAACTTTTTGTCGGCCTTTTTTCTTCAACAACAGCAGGAAGCAGTGAACTGATGGAATTGACACTTCAGAATGCGCTCGACAGATTTGGTGTAGGCTTCTACCACCGAGAAGTTTGTAAAATGCCTGATGTGAGTAAAGCTAATATTTACATTAACGAACTATACTGATGCCATCAGAACAATGTGCAACTCATTTCATATCTGATTGCTTAGGGTCAATAGGTCTCATTATTGCTCTATTGTTTTCAGTACTGACAAGGCCAAGAGTAGTTGTAAGTTTGGCTGTAGTTTTACATCAATTTCTCTGGTAACGAAACACAAAATCATGCATGAAGTACACTACTTATCAGTTACATTGAGCACTATTGCATAAATATCCGATCTACAATATTGCATAAATATCCGATCTCCAATATAGCATAAGTACCAATTGTTATGTCTGAACCATCAATTGTTGCTTCTGTTCTCCTTTTTTTTCCATTAACCTGATATATTTAATAAATTATTTTGGCTCATTGGTTTATTTAACTCCGGCATATTTGATATTTGTTGAGTACTTGAGAATATCATTTGGTGGCAATGAGAGGCATGGATATGTCATTGTGAGGATGGAAAGACACAACCATGTTCGGCTGGCTTAATATTTGTGCCCTCATCATAGGTGACTATTTTGCACAGCTAAATGAGGGCTTCATTTTTAATAAAATGATGAAATGTGTGTTGTCCTGTCTGAAGCATGCACTTTCCCATGTACTTATACCACAAATGGTTTGATTGAGTTTAGTGAACATTACTTGTCAAAAACCATTTGATTATGATCTCTGGTCAATTTGGAAAAGCTACGCGTACTGATGACAAATTAGTTTATGGTGTTCATGCATAAATGGATTCCAAGATGGATGAGATTCAAGAACCAACCTAGCAGGCACCCCATGCAGTTGGAAGTTCTCGCTAGAAAAATGAAAGCATGTATGTGAGAGGTTTGCTTAAAGTGTAAGGACTTTGCAAATCTATTCATGGGATTGCCAAGTCCTTTTCCCTCTGTTTATTTTCATTTGTGTATCTGTGACTTATTCAACTATGTAACCTTGTTATTTCCCAATTGAAAGTCGGAATGCTTTTCAATGGTTTGTTTTGTTTCCTGAAAGATCTTTATTTTGCAAGAGTTAGATCTATCTGTACAAGCCAGATTATTTTCTGCATGTTCCCTGATACTTCTTTCACACGATCCTAAGAAGGTATTGTCTGTAATATTGTTTGTATAACCATGTATCTTTTTCAACTTTCTTTTTCCAAAACCTTAAACGAATCAATGAGCACATGTTGTGCAGATATGCTGATATCATAGAAGTTGTTTGAACGCTCCATGTCTCTTATGATAACAAGACGTGAAAATAATACGTAAAATCCCTGTGAAAACATGAGTAATGAACTAATTACGATACGTCTCACCGTTGATAATGAAATAATTCTTTTACATGATATATTTTTTGTCAATTTAGTTTTTTATGGTTAGGGGTATGAGCAAATAGGACATATATCAAAAAATGATAACGCAAATTCGCATGTCTCACTAACCGTAGCAACGTAGGGGAGGGGAGGTCGGGACCTTAGAGTCAAAGGAATTAGAATCATAATAACATAAGATGTGTCATGTAGAGACGTGCGTGCACGTGCAAAGCTACTAGTATCACAAGTAATCAAATGAGGTCTGTGGTGACCAACTAAAGGAGTTGGCATACTCTCTTAATCGAAATAATTTTATCATCGATTAATTTGGTGTAAATTCAAGTTTCTACTCTTTAGATCTACATGATATCGGTCATTACTTCCAAACGTTAAAGGGTCTGAGACAAGGTGTCCCGTTATCACTGCTATTATTTAATCTTGTCGCGGACATGCTGGCTATCCTAATTGCACGAGCAAAGGATGATGGCCAGATTGGAGGATTGATACCTCATCTAGTCGATGGTGGGGTGTCCATTCTTCAATATGCCGATGATACAATTTTGTTTATGGAACATGATCCGGAGAAAGCGGTAAATATGAAACTCATACTTGCTTTCTTTGAACAATTGTCCGGATTGAAAAAATTTTCATAAAAGTGAGGTATTTTGTTTTGGAAAGGCCAAAGAGGAACAACATGTATACCGAAATATTTTTGGGTGTGAGGTGGAGCTTTACCTTTTAAATATTTAGGTATACCAATTCATTATAGAAAATTGCTGAATAGAGAATGGAAGCCAATAGAAGACCGTTTTGAAGGGAAATTAGGATCATGGTTAGGCAAGATGCTCTTATACGGGGACCGTCTGGTTCTAATTAATTCAGTTCTATCAAGTTTACCTATGTTCTTACTATCATTCTTTGAAATACCCAAGGGGTACGGAAAAGATTGGATTTTTATAGATCAAGGTTCTTTTGGCAAAGCACCAACTTAAAGAAAAAGTATAGGCTTACCAAATGGAATATTATATGTCGGCCCAAAAATGAAGGAGGTTTGGGAATTGAGGTTCTTGATATTAAAAACAAATGTTTGCTGAGTAAATGGCTGGTTAAACTTCTAAATGAAGAAGGGGTATGGCAACAAATTTTAACTAATAAGTACTTAGGGACCCAAAGCTTATCTCAGGTGGAGGCAAAACCGGGTGATTCACCTTTCTGGAAAGGCATCATGCGGGTTAAACAAGACTTCTTTGCGAGAGGTTCTTTTATAGTTGGCAATGGCCTCCAAATTAGGTTTTGGGAGGATCTTTGGCTAGGGGATCGTCCTCTAGCTGAAGATTACCCTTCTCTATATGCCATAGCGCGGCATAAGAAGGTCCTAGTGGCAAACGTGTTAAATTCAACTCCATTGAATATTCAATTTAGACGAGCATTGACAGGTGATAAAAGCACAAGATGGATACACTTAGTGCAGCGGCTTATGAGTGTGTCTTTAACGAATGAGGTAGACAAGTTTAGGTGGAAGCTTACAACGTCGGGGTTGTTTTCCGTACAATCCATGTATGCGGATTACCTTCATGGGCACACAGTGTATTTACGTAAATATCTGTGGAAGCTCAAAGTTCCTCTCAAAATTAAAAAAATTATGTGGTTTCTCCATAAAAAAGTGTTGCTAACGAAAGATAATTTAATTAAGAGACAATGGACGGGTTGCAAGAAGTGCGTTTTTTTGCAATGCTGAAGAGTTTATACATCACTTGTTTATATCTTGTCCTTTTACTAAAAACATATGGGGGCTTCTTCATTTTACCTTTAATATATCACCACCTTCTTCCATTAATAACTTGTTTGGAAATTGGCTTATGGAGTTGATAAAAGTACTACAGCCTGCATTCGAGTCGGTGCTGCCACTTTTCTATGGGCCATATGGAATTGTCGGAATGACATTGTCTTTAACAAAACAAACATGCCTAATTTTCTGCAGGTGATCAACAAGGCGCTCTACTGGATACAAATGTGGTCTTTCCTACTCCCCGAAGATCAACGTGGTCTGATGGATGCATGATGTATCCGGCTTACGGCGGTCCTCCGTGCTATCTTGTGACCCAGTGGGTGGCTACATACTAGAAGAATAGATGTTTAGCTTGTCTATCTTCTTTTGGCTCGTTTTTGTGGCAACTTTAAGTGACCCGTGATTTTGGTCTGTAATAATGCACTCATAAACTCTTTTCTTTATATATAAAAAACGGCTGTGTGCATCGTCCTCGATGCAGAGGTCGGGGCCGCAAGCTCCTTTATCTAAAAAAAGATCTACATGATTCATAACGACTCAATTCAATAAATTTGTCATAAACTTAGATTAATTAAAACTGATTGCGGAAATGTGCCCGACTTAAGGGTTCTCATGTTGAGAGGGATGACCTCGACATGGCCTATGTCCGGCGCCTTAGACGCCCTTAGGCATATATCTCTTCCAGTTCACTCATTCTCTTTTCATTCCTCCACATCCACATATGTTCATCTATACTATCTATTTTCCCGAAAATAAGGCTATAAGTTTTTTCAAAGTCACAAATTGTAAAGTTTGATCAAATTTGTATAAAATTTATTACCATCTGCAATACCAAATCAACAATTTTTCATATATCAAGATTTTTTTTTTGATGTGATATCTATAATTAATGTGTGATAATCTTAACAGTTTTTTCTAAAATTTGGTAAAAATTTACATTGTTTGACTCTAAAAGGAGTATAGGTCTTCTTTTCAAGTACGGTGGGACTATATTTTACCTTCCCTCACTCCCTTTTGTTTCAGATAAATATAGATAGTATGTCGTGATATTACAATCACCTTCGAATCAGTTGTGCTATGAAACTGATTTGGCTACTTGACACATAAGTTAGGACTATAATCTAACTTGTACCCACTACCCCACTGTTGCAAACATCTTGGACAACTAGTTCGATGGAATAGAATACAAATATAGAACCCTCATTAGGGTGAAGGCGATTGCCGTATTATGATTGCTTCGCGTACATAGAAATGATTTTGTTTTAAAAATGAGAATTCTTCTCATTTACGGGTAATTTATCAGAGTATCTATTTGATCCGTTCGTGATCTTTTTGACAATGCTTGGAGTACAAAGACCTTTCTTTCAAAAAAAAAAGACCTTTCTTTGGAGGTGTGCGCATGGTTGAAAGCGACGACGAGTCGACGAGGATGTTTTTTTTAACATGGATGGCAGTTTAGTCTACGGATAGGTCCTCCAGCACCATCACCATACACATTTCTATATGGATTTCATATACTTGTTTTATTTTTTTCAACAGTTTTGCTACGTCTCAGTCGACTGAGACGAAACTTCCGTCTCAGTCACCTTCGTGCTTTTGGCCCGGTTTAGGTTGTGTCGGTTGTGATGGGCTAGTCTGTGTTATTGGGCTTGGTTTTGTTGCTTTGTTGGGCTTCGGCTTGCTTTGTTGTGCGTTGGCCGTTATTTAGGCTTATCTGCTTCGTCTGGATCCTCTCAAAAAAAAAATCTGCTTCGTCTGGAAACTGCCGAGCGAGTGGAGTGGGGAGAGCGGTTCGTCGTCACTGCCGATAGCGAGGAGGAGGCGCTGTTCTCGCCGCTCGATCCCCGCCAGCCACCGCGCACCGCCCACCGCCGCCCCCGCCGCGAGGTCGCCCGCCACCGCCGCTGGGAGAGCGGTTCGTCGTCAGTGGCGATAGCGAGGAGGAGGCGCTTTTCTTGTCGGGCGCCGCCCGCCACCGCGCACCACCCATCGCCGCCCCGCCGCGAGGTCGCCCGCCACCGCCGCCGCCGCCGCCGCAGCGCGTAGGCTGGTGTTCTTTCTTCGTTGCTCCGGGAGGTTTGCATCAGATCTCACGCATTTTAATTTTTTTGAATAATGTTTTCTTGTTTGTGTTAGATCCCGAATGATGATAGATAGATAGGTGATTGCATGTGATTTTTTGTTGTTGTTTCTGTATGCATGGTAGCGATTTTTGTATTCTTTCTGTGTTCTAGTGATCTGTACTGAGTGCTCTAGTGATTTTTGTCTTGTGTGATATTACTCTGTACATGATACTGGTTCGAGAGGTGTTATCATCTCTGTATTGTTGAATTGCTGCTTTGTGCTTGTGTCTTTCGTTTACTATGATGTGATTTGAATGTTTGAATTTTGTTTTGTTCTTGTTCATGATCAGCTCTGTTCATGGCTCTTGCAACTTGTTAGTTTTGATTAGTTGGCAGAGAAGATGTGCGTAGTGTTCTCATGTTTGTTTCTCCCTGTGGTGTATGTTTTTTGGATTAGGTTCTGAGCAGATTGAATTTTCTCCCTGATGTAGTGTTGTTGCATTTCTTTGACATGAATAAGTCTGACACTATCAAAGCCTAAGACATTTAGAGGTACTGATTTTTGCAGTTGCATCCTTGCTTCTCCTTGCTTTTTGAAGCTTTCGAGGTTGTCTGAACCAATCTCGTTGATGCTAAGTTATACCTCAGTGAATCACTGTCAATTTGCTCTGGCTTTGGGTTTGCTGTAGTTCAGTCTCTGTGACTTTTTTCTCCATCTATCAATGAAGTTTTCTGGTATTCTTTTCTACTTCAAGGTGTTGCATCACTTTCAGTATGTGAGAACACAGCACGCCATTTTTGTCAAACTTGCAACATATACATGAGTATTCTTCATTTCGCAAACTGGTACTATGTAGTTTCGCTGCATATGCTCCTTGATTGCATAGTTTCCTGCTTGGAAAAGCACTTATATGTTTGTTTTCCTCTTTGCTATCTGAGATGTAACCTTGTTACATCAGTTAGGTTGTGTTGGAACTTTCTGAATATTGCCAGGTTGTAGAGTTCATGAGCTTGCCTCTCTATATAGTTTTTTTAGTACAAAACTTGATTGGTGGTACTGTCTTTTTTTGCTGCATTGTGATCAAGCTCGTCCTCATTTGCATGAATTACAGTAACGATCCGCTGATATTCTCTTAGGAAGCTAGTCATGCTGAACTGTGCACCCACACCTTTTTTGAACAAGGCATTTGTTCCCTGGCTTCTCGCTGTTGCTAGTCATCCATCTTTTTCACATGAAATAAGCATGTCATGTGGGTTGCAGCAGGGAACACTGCAGCAATTGCATTTTCCATTTGCTTTGTCTTGATGAGTTATGATTGATTGTGGAGGCCTGCCTCCCATTGCTAATAGGAACTCTCTGAGAATTTGCCTTGTTACATCAGTTCGTGTTCTCTTTTTTTATCCATCTGTTTATTGCTTGTATGAATTGTAGTTATTGTTCTCTTTTTTTTGTAAGATGGTTGGTTTGTTAAAGTGATGATTGTGTTCTGCATTGTTAGTTGCCCTAGTTGTATGATGCCCTTTTTTTATTTTTCAGGAATGGCTTCAATGTCTTGCCCAAGGTGCGGGCAACCTGCTGCCAACTGTGGCAGGTCTGACAGGCGAGCTATGTCCTGTGACATTCAGATCAATCTTCCCAATATCACAAAGTGTGCGGTATGTTTTTGAAATTTGTTTCTTGCACTTTTTTTGTGGAATTTGGGTTTTTCATTTGTGTTGTATTTGATTATTGGGTGGTGGGTGGACCATTTTTATGTTGTTAATGCAGATTGTTCCATGCTACTTCGAAGAGAAGATCAAGGAACTTGGAGACAAGTGGCTTGTAGCGCAAACTAGTGGCGATCATTTGTTTGATTTTTCTGTTTTAAAAACAGAGTGCAAGACTTTCTTATGTGGCCCTTTCTGGAAGTCTTTCGTGGAGCATCATGACATAAGCTTGGGGGATGTTGTTAAGCTGGAGTGTTTTGAGGTTGATGAAATGGAAGAAGAGAATCATCAGAATGCATCGCCTGCGAAGGTTTACGCGACTGTAACTGATGGTGCTGGCAACAACAAGCCCTATATACCTTTGGATGGTATAAGTTTTGCACTGTGTTTTGTTCTATAAGGCTATGTTTCATTTCTTTTTGTAATGTTTCTTGTCTTGTTTCTTAAAAAAAATTATCAAATGTTTACAGGATATCCTCTGTGGGAAGTTCCATCCTGTGTTAGAGCTACATTACACAAGACTGTTTTTGATGACCCATGGGCAGTTAATGAGCGTAGCATGGGCCAGATCATATGGGAAATGTACAAGGAGGTTGGCAGGTTCTATGAAGGCGAGTTTTACCATGTCCCTGATCTGCAGTATTATGTGAAGAAGCTTTATGTAGCTGATCTGGCTCCACATGTCTTGGTGAGAAACATATGTACCCCCTCTTACTATCCGTATAGTAATAATCCTATAGTGGTTACCGAGGGATTACAAGATAAAAACAGGGGATAGAACGATCATATCGCAACTCTTCCTATATGTTTCCTCATATTTTTTTTGTGCTGTTTAATGTGCTTGTGCAATGCCACGTCAACTTATCTGATTTGTGTTGATCAACTTTTAATAGATTTTTGTTGCCTACAACACACCATCAAATATGTAATGCATAGTTCTATAGGTTTTGGTTGCTTTTTAAAAAAAATATGTAATGTCTGGAGTATCACACACTTATGCTCATGTCTTTTTCTTCTTTTTTATTTGTTGGCCATGGTTTTTTGTCGGGTACTGAAAATATGTTGTTCTTTTGTGTTTGGATTTTCAGTCAATCCCTAAGGGACTCTTCCGTGGATTCAGCTACCCTAGTGATGGTAATGTGCTATACTGGAACAAGGTTATGGATGAACCTATTTTGGGTAATTATCGCCTTCACCGTTCAAGGATTGAACTGCGGACTGGTTTCCACACCTTCTGCAACCAGCTCGATTTAGTACCTGGCGCTGTTATCCTTGTGAAGATTGAAGTGAGGGAGTTGGGCATTGCGCTGGAGGTAGAAAAGATTGAAGTATGAATAGTCATCTCAAGTATCTGGTTTTCTTTTTCTGTAGGATGGCAGTTTGTTTTGTAGGAACTCTTTTGCTTCTAGTGTTCCCATTTTGTAAATGGGTATGCAAGTATCGAATCGTCTGTGTAAGACTCGTAGTCATGTATGTCTGGATAACGTGATGTAATTTATGTGTTAGTCTGATGCCTTTGTGTTTTCACCTTTTGCTTTTGTGTGTGTAATTATGTAAGTAATGTAGTGTTTACTCTTTGTTTTGTCTAAATGACGTTCAGGCATTCACACTTTCATTCAGAATGTTGGTTTTTACCCTCGTGGATATATCCTCTTTCTCATTTTTTGTACACTGGTGCAATGGAAAAATCATTGGACAATGTTCCAGATACAATTCTGAGACTTTTCAGTGGACAATTGGTTGGGTTCTCAGTTATCATTTTCCCGCTGTCTATTCTTTGAGACTCGACTAGCTTGAATAGTCCTGCCATATATGTAGAACCATGGTTCACAGCTACCATGCATGCCATGTTCAGTAAACTCATAGATGGTCTGTTGTCAGGTTGAGACGTACTAGTAAAGTTACTTGTTTTGCAATGAAATTCAATACATAAGGTGATTAACTGTAGCCTTGAGGTTGAGCTAATTAAAAATGGTAGTGTGGCATTACGAGAGCTAAAAACTTTGGACTTCCTGGACTGTGTTATTATTATTATTATTATTATTAATTTGCTTTATTAATTTTAATTTTTTAAGCCAATTTTCAACTGCGCTTGCAACTCGGGTTTTTATTATTATTATTTTTTCTTTATTAATTCTAATTATTATTTATTTTTCTTTTTTGGAAGCTAGTTCCAACCAGGCTTGCAACTGAGTGTTTTCTCGAATATTATTATTTTTTCTTTATTATTTTCTATTATTATTCTATTTTGTTTTTTTAAGCCAGTTCCAATCACGGTTGCAATTGAGTGTTTTCTCGAGACAGAGGCCAGTTTTCAAATGCGCTTGAAATGAGTGTTTTCTCGAGACGGAGGCCAGTTTTTTCAAATGTGCTTGCAACTGACTATTTTGTTTACTATTTTTTTTTTGGGAGTCAGTTGCAACTGCTGATGCAACTCGGGTTTTATTATTTTTTATTTTTTTATTAATTTTATTTTTTTAAGCCAGTTTCAACTGCGCTTGAAACTTGTATTTTATTATTTTTTTATTATTTTCTATTATTATTCTTTTTTGTTTTTTGAAACCAGTTCCAACCATGTTTGCAACTGGGTGTTTTCTTGAGACAGAGGTCAGTTTCAAATGCACTTGCAACTGAGTGTTTTGTTTACTAATTATTATTATTATTTGATTTTTTTTTTGGGAGTCAGTCGCAACTGCAGTTGCAACTCGGATTTTATTTATTATTTATTTTTTTACTAATTTTTTTAAGCTAGTTTCAACTGCGCTTGAAACTCGGATTTTATGTTTTTTTAAAATTTTCTATTATTATTCTATTTTGTTTTTTTAAGCCAGTTTTCAACCACGCTTGCAACTGAGTGTTTTCTCGAGACAAAGGCCAGTTTCAAATGCGCTTGCAACTGAGTGTTTTCTTTACTAATTTTTTTTTGGGAATCAGTTGCAACTGCAATTGCAAATTGGATTTTATTATTATTTATTTTTTATTAATTTTATTTTTTTAAGCCAGTTTCAACTCCGCTTGCAATTGAGGTTTTTTATTTATTATTTATTTTTTAATTTTAATTAATACTTTCTATTTTTTTTTGGAAGCCTGTTTTTTGCAACTGCGCTTGCAATTGAAATTTTTACTGAGTCAGGTCAGTTGCAACTCAGCTTGCAAAAAAAGTTTTTTTCCCGAGATAGGCCAGCTGCAACTCCGCTTGAAACTGAGTTTTTTCCGAAGATATGTTAGTTGCAACTGCGCTTGCAACTGAAATTTTTCCCGAGACAGGCCAGTTGCAACTCCGCTTGCAATTGGGTTTTTATTATTATTAATTGTTTTTATTTTAATTATTATTTATTTGTTTTTCTGAAGCCAGTTGCAACTTCGCTTGCAACTGGAATTTTTTACTGAGACAGGTCAGTTGCAACTCAGCTTGCAACTGAGGTTTTCCCGAGACAAGCCAGTTGCAACTCCGCTTGCAACTGCGTTTTCTATTATTTTTTATTGTTTCTTTTTTTTTTTTGGAAGCCAGTTGCAACTGCGCTCGCAACTGAAATTTCACCGAGTCAGGGCCAGTTGCAACTCTACTTGCTACTGAGTTTTTTATTATTGTTTTTTATTTTAGTTATTATTTATTTTGTTTTTTTGGAAGCCTGCTGCAACTCTGCTTGAAACTGAGTTTTTTCCGAAGATTTTTTTTCAGTTACAATTGCGCTTGCAACTGAATTTTTTCCCGACACAGGCCAGTTGCAACTCCGTTTGCAACTAGGTTTTTTATTATTTTTTATTTTTTTTTTGAATTAATTATTATTATTTATTTTCTTTATTAATTTTAATTTTTTAAGCCAGTTTCAACTGCGCTTGCAACTCGGGTTTTATTATTATTTTTTCTTTATTTATTCTAATTATTATGTATTTTTGTTTTTTGGAAGCTAGTTCCAACCACGCTTGCAACTGAGTGTTTTCTCGAATATTATTATTTTTTCTTTTATGATTTTCTATTATTATTCTATTTTGTTTTTTTGAAGCCAGTTCCAAGCACGCTTGCAATTGAGTGTTTTCTCGAGACAGAGGCAAGTTTCAAATGCGCTTGCAACCGAGTGTTTTCTCGAGACGGAGGCCAGTTTCAACTGCGCTTGCAACTGACTATTTTTGTTTACTAATTATTTTTTTTTTGTTTTTTTGGGAGTCAGTTACAACTGCTAATGCAACTCGGATTTTATTATTATTTATTTTTTTATTAATTTTATTTCTTTTAAGCCAGTTTCAACTGCGCTTGAAACTCGTATTTTTTTTATTTTTTATTATTTTCTGTTGCGACTCGGATTTTATTATTATTTATTTATTTATTAATTTTTTTAAGCTAGTTTCAACTGCGCTTGAAACTCGGATTTTATTTTATTTTTAAATTTTCTATTATTATTCTATTTTGTTTTTTTAAGCCAGTTTCAACCACGCTTGCAACTGAGTGTTTTCTCGAGACAAAGGCCAGTTTTCCAACCACGCTTGCAACTGAGTGTTTTCTCGAGACAAAGGCCAGTTTTCAAATATTATTAAATTTTTTTTAAGCCAGTTTCAACTCCGCTTGCAATTGAGGTTTTATATTTATTATTTATTTTTTAATTTTAATTATTATTTTTTATTTTATTTTGGAAACCTGTTTGCAACTGCGCTTGCAATTGGAATTTTTCCCGAGACAGGTCAGTTGCAACTCAGCTTGCAAAAAAAGGTTTTTTCCCGAGATAGGCCAGCTGCAACTCCGCTTGAAACTGAGTTTTTTCCGAAGACATGTCAGTTGCAACTGCGCTTGCAACTGTAATTTTTCCCGAGACAGGCCAGTTCCAACTCCGCTTGCAACTGGGTTTTTTATTATTATTTATTTTGTTTTTTTTAAACCAGTTTGCAACTTTGCTTGCAACTGAATTTTTTTACTGAGACAGGTCAGTTGCAACTCAGCTTGCAACTGAGGTTTTTCCGCTTTCTACTATTTTTTATTGTTTTTTTCTTGAAGCCCGCTCGCAACTGAAATTTCCCCGAGTCAGGGCCAGTTGCAACTGAGTTTTTTATTATTATTTTTTATTTTAGTTATTATTTATTTTTGTTTTTGTTGGAAGCCTGCTGCAACTCCGCTTGAAACTAGGTTTTTCCAAAGATATTTTTCAGTTGCAACTGCGATTGCAACTGAAATTTTTCCCGAGACAGGCCAATTGCAACTCCGTTTGCAACTAGGTTTATTATTATTTTTTATTGTTTTTATTTTAATTATTATTTATTTGTTTTTTGTATAAATTATTATTTTTTATTTTTCTTTATTAATTTTATTTTTTTAAGCCAGTTTCAACAGCGCTTGCAACTCGGGTTTTATTATTTTTTTTCTTTATTAATTCTAATTATTATTTATTTTTGTTTATTGGAAGCTAGTTCCAACCACGCTTGCAACTGAGTGTTTTCTCGAATATTATTATTTTTTCTTTATTATTTTCTATTATTATTCTATTTTGTTTTTTTAAGCCAGTTCCAATCACGCTTGCAATTGATTGTTTTCTCGAGACAGAGGCAGTTTCAAATGCGCTTGCAACTGAGTGTTTTCTCGAGATGGAGGCCAGTTTCAAATGCGATTGGAACTGACTATTTTGTTTACTAATTATTACTATTTTGTTTACTAATAAAATCCGAGTTACAACTGCTGATGCAACTCGGATTTTATTATTATTTATTTTTTTATTAATTTTATTTCTTTAAGCCAGTTTCAACTGCGCTTGAAACTCGTATTTTTTTTATTTTTTATTATTTTCTGTTGCGACTCGGATTTTATTATTATTTATTTATTTACTAATTTTTTTAAGCTAGTTTTCAACTGCGCTTGAAACTCGGATTTTATTTTATTTTTAAATTTTCTATTATTATTCTATTTTGTTTTTTTAAGCCAGTTTCAACCACGCTTGCAACTGAGTGTTTTCTCGAGACAAAGGCCAGTTTCAACCACGCTTGCAACTGAGTGTTTTCTCGAGACAAAGGCCAGTTTTCAAATGTGCTTGCAACTGAGTGTTTTCTTTACTATTTTTTTTTTGGGAATCAGTTGCAACTGCAATTGCAACTTGGATTTTATTATTATTTATTTTGTTATTAATTTTATTTTTTAAGCCAGTTTCAACTCCGCTTGCAATTGCGCTTTTATATTTATTATTTATTTTTTAATTTTAATTATTATTTTTTATTTTATTTGGAAGCCTATTTGCAACTGCGCTTGCAATTGAAATTTTTCCCGAGACAGGTTAGTTGCAACTCAGCTTGAAAAAAAAGTTTTTTTCCCGAGATAGGCCAGCTGCAACTCCGCTTGAAACTGACTTTTTTCCGAAGACATGTCAGTTGCAACTGCGCTTGCAACTGTAATTTTTCCCGAGACAGGCCAGTTGCAACTCCGCTTGCAACTGGGTTTTTTATTATTATTTATTGTTTTTATTTTAATTATTATTTATTTGTTTTTTTGAAGCCAGTTGCAACTTCGCTTGCAACTGAATTTTTTTACTGATACAGGTCAGTTGCAACTCAGCTTGCAACTGAGGGTTTTCCGAGACAGGCCAGTTTGCAACTCCGCTTGCAAATGCGTTTTCTACTATTTTTTATTGTTTTTTTTTTGAAGCCCGCTCACAAATGAAATTTACCCGAGTCAGGGCCAGTTGCAACTCTACTTGCAACTGAGTTTTTTATTATTATTTTTTATTTTAGTTATTATTTATTTTTGTTTTTTTGTAAGCCTGCTGCAACTCCGCTTGAAACTGGGTTTTTTATTATTATTTATTGTTTTTATTTTAATTATTATTTATTTGTTTTTTTAACCCAGGTGCAACTGCGCTTGCAATTGAAATTTTTACTAAGACAGGTCAGTTGCAACTCAGCTTGCAACTGAGGTTTTTCCGAGACTGGGCAGTTGCAATTGAGGTTTTTGTATTATTTTTTATTGTTTTTTTTTTTTTTTTTTTTGGAACCCAGTTGCAACTGCGCTTGCAACTGAAATTTTTCCGAGTCAGGCCAGTTGCAACTCTACTTGCAACTGATTTTTTTATTGTTTTTTATTTTAATTATTATTTTTTTGTTTTTTTTGGAAGCCTGTTGCAACTCCGCTTGAAACTGAATTTTGCCAAGATATGCAAGTTGCAACTGCGCTTCTAACGGAATTTTTCCTGAGATAGGCCAGTTGCAACTGCGCTTGAAACTGAGTTTTTTATTATTATTCTTTTATTTAATCTTTTATTAATTATATGTATTATTTTTTTTCTCGAGACAGGCCAGTTGCAACTCAGATTTTATTATTATTTATTATTTATTAATTTTTTTTAAGCGAGTTTCAATTGCGCTTGAAACTCAGGTTTTGTTATTATTTATGATTTTCTATTATTATTCTATTTTGTTTTTTTGAAGCCAGTTCCAAGCACGCTTGCAACTGAGTGTTCTCTCGAGACAGAGTCCAGTTTCAAATGCGCTTGCAACTGAGTGTTTTCTTTACTAATTTTTAATTATTATTTTATTTTGTTTTTTCGAAGCCAATTCCAACTGAGCTTGTAACTGAGTGTTTTCTCGAGACAAAGGCCAGTTTCAAATGCGTTTGCAACTGATTTTTTTCTTTACAAATTATTATTATTATTTTGTTTTTTTGGAAGCTAGTTCAACTATTATTATTTATTTTTTCTTTACTAATTTTAACTTTTCAAGTCATTTTCAACTGGGCTTGCAAATCAGATATTATTTTTTTTCTTTATTATTTTCTATTATTATTTGATTTTGTTTTTTCCAAGCCATTTTCCAACCACGCTTTTGCAATTGAGTGTTTTCGCGAGATAGGGCCAGTTGCAACCGCGTTTGTATTTGAGTTTTTTCTCGACATAGGCCAATTTGCATCCGGTCATGGAACTGAGTTTGACTTTTTTATTTTTGCTTATGGTGGATAGTGCAAGTTGATAGTCCATGATCTATGGTGATCTTTTTTTGGAATTTTGCCTTATGTCCCCAAGGTACCTCGAGATGAAGTTGTCGAAATGTGCTTTGCAAATCATTTTTTTTTGTCTAAAACTAGTTTGTTCGTTCATATTTTGTATTTTTTGTTTTTGTTATTCAGAATTTGTTTTTCGGTTATTTCATTTTTTTTTTGACGGCAGTAGTATGCATATTTTGTATGTGGTTTTATGCAAGGTGGGCCAATGTTTTAATTCAAATTTTTTTTTGGTGCACGGCGTTGGGTGCACCTAACAATTTTTTGGTCTTTCTGGACCGTTCTCTTTGTCCGTTTGCTTTGCCTCGCACGCCACCTATTTCCCCTTCGAGTGGTTTCTATCCATTTCAAACAGTGCTGGCAGAGCGGAGAGGGGGAGGTGGAAGGCAAGCGGCGACGCGGGGTGGGGGGCGGTGGGGGATCTGCTCCGCCGTTCGCCGACTTTCGCTGGCGCGGCCAGTTGAGGCGCCCTCTTCCGCGCCGTACGCGCCGACGTCCAGCCCCGCGCCCGTGCTCGCCGCGCTTCCCCATCGTGGCCGCGGTCGCGCTACTGTTCGCCGCTCTTCCCCATCGTGTCTGAGGTCGCGCCCCTGCTCGCCGCGCTTCTCCATCTTGTCCGAGGTCGCGTCCCTGCTCGCCGAAGCCCGGTCTTCTCGATCCTGTCCAAGGCCGCAGCCCTGCTTCCCGAGCACCGCGTTTTCTCCCCTGCTCCGCGAGTAAGCTTCTTAACTAGCCATGGCTTACAAGCACGGCATGCATGTGATTCCTTGTTGTAGATTCTACAATCCGTTGTGATTCGAGCGTGATTTAAGTTTGTATTTGTAGAATAAGAAGCTTGGTGTGATTCCCTGTGTAGAATTTGTGTTCGGGCCTTGGTAATTTCGAGCCCCATAACGAGATTCTGGTGTCTAGTTGATGTTCCCTTCAATCCACTGAAGGAACAGTTTGTGCCCATGAAGTTGTTAGATTGTATTTGTTTTCCAAAGGCACAACTACCTGAGTTAGGGGTGGCATGCCATTAAGTTCATTCAGAAGCAGTTCCTTTATGAGTTTGCTGGTGTGTGAATGGCATGATTTACCTTTTTGTGTGTATGAAGGTGGTGTTCTGTCAGTAATCCTTGCTGATGCTAATTAGAATGCTCCTTAAAGCATTTTTTTAGTAGTGTTATCTGAACTTGTTATTTTCATGCATGTAATGTTCTGAAATAGCAAGAGAACACTCAACAGTTGTGTGTGTTTTTTGTGTGATGCAGTTGTGTGGTTTCACTAACATATGCAATTTTGCTGATCACTAACTCTTTTTATTTTTAGGAAACTATCATTGCTGTGCTTCATTTTATAGTTAGTAATGTGTATATGGTGCATTTTTTCAGATAATTTGTTCTTATGTTTTCTATTTGTTGTTTGTTAGGAGTATGGCGTCTAATGGAGGTCGCGTTGATGACCATTCTGGACCAAACACACCTGAAGATGACAAGAAACATTACATCAAAACCAGAGAGAATGAAATGACAGATGAGATTTTGAGGATTGTAAGTGATACTGTATTTTTAGTGCAAGCACCTCAAATTTTCTAGTGTGTGAGGGATGTTTTTTTGGTCTGTAATGTTATTGGAGAAAGTCTTGTATATGAGAATTTCTTTTTGGTTTGAATTTTCAAATACTATATTTATTCTCCTTTTCTCAAGTCTAACAGTAGTGTTACTTGACTGTTTATGTGTTCTATTCTCTGAAGGTGGCGTCTAATGGGAAGCGTGTTAATGACCCTGCTGGACCAAATCCCGCTCAAGACGACAAGCTACCTTTCAACAATACCAGTGAGAATGATATCACGCATAAAATATTGAGGATTGTAAGTTATACACTTATATACATGGTTGTTTTCATCTTTGATTGTACTGATATCTTATAATGTGGTTCAATTACATGCTTCTTCTTCTGTCTGTTGCATGTATTTCAGATTGTCAGGAGTGTGGAGAAGAAAACTCGGCCAAGAAGCTCTTGTAAAGTAAAGAGAAAGGTTAGCGCTGTCTCATGTAGTAGATTTTTATATTGGTTATTGGTTTGTTGCCTTTTGTTAAACCTTTGTACTTATAGTCTAACTTTATCGCTACAATGCTTATTAATTCTTATTTGTTGTTGTCATTTTTTCAGAGAAAATGTTTGAAAAAGGTTCAAGCTAATGGCAGCGATGCCGATGATGAAAGGAATGCGTACAGCAGGTGTAGCATAACATTCTTTCACCAAGTGCTGCAGAGAGTCAAGTCTTGCCCACAGTACGTGTCCCTTGTTCACTGGATGGGTTTCGGTGAATTGCTTCAGCTGGGCGATTGTTGTGTCCCTAGAGGTTTTGTCCAATGGATTGCTGATCGTGTTAACACTGAAGAAGAGTTTATCAGGATTGGGTCCAACAAGATTCCGTTATCTGCAGAAGCTGTTACAGATACATTAGGGACTCCCAGTGGTCAAATGCTTGTGGACAGTGATGAGATGGCAGGGAAAGTTGCATTTCTTGATATTTTTGGCCTTAGTGATGTTCCCTCATTCAGATATCTGGGGAAGATGATTATGGGGAAAGAACTACTGCCAGATCACATGTTTTGCAGGTGCTTTATGGGTGTTGCTCTCCCTTGTTTTCTGTGTCCAAACTCTAACACAAAGTTAAGTACGAAGTACTTGGGTGCCCTTGTTTGTGTGGAAAACATCAAGGATCGCAACTGGTCAAAGTTTATCCATGAATGGCTTATTGCATACATCAAGAAATACCACAGAGAACCTTTGAAAGATAATAGAGTATATCAGACTCTTGGTGGATGTATATATCACATATCAGTAAGTGCACATTCTCAATCTCTCCTGTATCAGAGCATGTTTTTTCTGTTACTTAACTGCCTTATGTTTATTTTTCATTGTATCTTTTAACTTTTCGTGTTATTTGTCTTTTGTATGTCAGGTTCGATGCTTGGACTTTGTTGATTTTGGGCCAATTCAAATGCCCTCAACTTTGCCAAGAATAAGAGTTTGGAAAGGGGATCTCATAAAGGTGTTTGCTGACATGTTTATGGCGACTAATGGAAAATATGGCTTGTACCCAGTAAGTCATTTTATCTGTTGCATGCAAACTGATACCTACATTTTTTTTGGTCTGAATAGCTCTTGTATGTGCAGTGGTTGTGTTAATCTTTGTGTGGCATTTTTTGTTGTTCATTCTCACTTACACTTGTAGCTTCATTCCTGTGTTTGAAATGTATCATTTTTGCGTTATACAGATCAAAGATATATCTGAAACCTGTTACTTCAGAACGGGCAAAGGAACTCAAGCACACATTTTCTCCGATGAACATATCAAAGCTTCAATAGAAACAGCAATTGGCAATTTAGTATCATGCGAGGTACGTGTATGATAGTTTGTATATCTTTATTTTGATGCTTTTTCTAGTGTGTATTCTTTTTTTTCTTCAGCATGTCCATTCAGTTTGTTGTTAGTAGTAATATATAGCTTTCTTTTTTGCTTTGCTTTTTTATGTTTTAGATCAAAGATAGTATATCAGCAGCATTCACATCAACTGTGAAGGATAAAGATGAAACAATACAAAATGAAGTGCAGCAGCTGGTTGTTCTTATTGTCAATGCTTTTGTGTCAAATGATTTGAGGTCAGATGAGACCGAAAAACTGCCGTCTTCACAAGATGATAATGACTCATATAAAACAGCACAAGATATGACTGCCAGCACTACAACAGTGCGGATTAATGATGATCTCCCAGCTCAAGATAATGAAGATGGTAATTATTTTTAAATTTTCTTTCTCAAAATGCTTGTCTTTACTGCCTGCAATTTACCTTTGTTGACTTACTACTTTTTGCCGTGTCTTTTATTTTGACCTTAATTTTTCTGTCTCCTTTTTGTTGTTCTAACGAACACACAGATGATGAGCCTCTAAAACAGCGAAAGAGGAGACGCTGCGAAGCTGTTGATAGCTCTCAGCATTCCATGTCATCAGATAACAAAGTGGCTAAACAGCTGCCTACCAATATAACTCAAGGAGAATCTCAGTTGCCGCATATGCAGTCAATAAGCCTACAACACATGGTCACAGCATCGGACCCGCCAGAGCACACCAAACCATGTGAGTTACTCTATACTGTTCTGATTATTTTTATGCTTGTTCGTTGATAATTTTCTTACAACTTTTTCTGTTTTTGAGCAACTCTTGCTGATTTTTTTTCGGCTTAACACACCTGTAGCACAAGAAACTTCAATGGATTTGAATAATAATATTTTTGAGGAAGAGGATGGTCATTTCAGTTTTGCAAATGCTACCAACGAGAAGGTTTGTCTTTTGTTTTGTATTAAATCTTTTTGTTGCCTTGTCTATGATTATTTTTTAAAAAGTTGCGCCTGATGATTCTTGCAATTCATTCATCAGGTCTCAGAAACACCAAGACTCAATATGCAACAGGAAATACCGGAAGAACAAAATACTGCCAGCAAAATGGACACTGATATTGTTTCAGCAAACATGTCCTCATATGAGACCAGTCTTGAGGTCCAAGGAGAAAGAACAGATGCACCTACTACTGCCACCAAAATGGACACAAAAGTGGTTTTACCAATCAGTAACTACGGTAAACTATCGTTTCATGCAATGTTTTTTCTAATATACATTTTTTGTTTTGATGATATTTTTTAATGTGATTATATTGTTAATATGCAGGTCATAGTTTGAATGCTGTTGGTCATCAACAAAACATTCCAATGAATAGGGGCCAATATTTGCAAATGGCTAGGAACAAGTATTTTTGGCATGATGCAAGTATGCCGTCCTTTAGGCTACAAGAGGACCAAGATGATAACGGGAATACCATTGAAGAGGAAGAACTGTTTCGGCCTGTGGGAATGGATGATTTCGAGTATGCCAAAAAAATTGAGGTTAGCTGTCATTTGTTTTTTTACCTGTCTGTCTTTTACATGTTTTTCTGGTGTATTGGTGTGAATCCTTTTTAGATCGTGATATTTTGTTCATATTCTAGTCGTGCACGATCTGTATGTTTGTACGTCATTTTTTGAGTAATGTTATTTTGGAAACAATTTGCATTGTCTATCTCACGCAGGATGCAATTCTGTATTGGGAGCTGTGCACTGCTGAACATGATACTGCATTTAAATCACCCAGGCAATCAAAAGTTTCATCTTCTATTAAACAGGTTATTTTTAATCTTTTTTATGTCCTGTTTTTGGCTTCTGAACCTTTTTTAGTATTATGTTGTTGACTACAGTCAGTATTGAAATTTGTTGCTTCATTTCAACTTATTAAATATTTTTTATCTCACAGGATAACTTTAGTCCAAGAGAATATGAAAGCAGTCCGCAATGTGCACAAAAGGAGCCTACTGCTACGGGCCTCACTAACACACCTAAATGGAGATCTGGATTCCGAGATAATTTCGTTGATCTCGTAAGGCTCTTCTCATTTTTCATTTTACTACCAAAAATGTATATTACCTGATTCATTTGTTGTGTTTTTTTGGTGGCTTCAGTATATAAATTTGTTCTATTTGTGTTCCCTTTTTGTTTCTGTGTGACCAGGCTACCCCTGAAGCTCCATACACCAGTCAAGAGCATTTCAAGATAACTAATTCTGCCTCCACCAGCAGACCATTTAAGCAGGATAACTCAAAAGCATTGATGGCTGGGCGTAGGTTGTTTCATGGTAGCCCAGTTGATCTCCACAGCTCTGAAGGCAAAACAGCCACAAGAGAATTCATGCTGATCGAAGATGATGTGAGTGTTTCTTGCTTGCAGCCTTGTTTTTTATTTGAATGTGGTTGCAAATAGTTACACACTGATGTATAAATTCTGGGAACTGAATTTTGATTCTTTCATTGTTTTTGTGTGTTGGTCATTCAATTATTTTTTTCTGAACAGTTAATATGTTTTGTTTGTGTTGATACTTTTTACATTTGAACCATGCAATGTCTACTTATAGGATTCTCCTGAAGTCCAAATTCTTGGTGAAAATTTTGCAAAGCAACCTCGCAAGCAAATGAGCAAACAGACAGATGATATATACAATACTGAACTCTCACTAGGAAATGCTAGTTCCTACCTTGGAAAAGAAAATGTAAGACCTCAAAGGGTTATTCAGCGAAGTAAATGGGTAACTTCTCCTTATGACACCAACCATAATGTCACAGTACTTCCTATACATCAAAGAGTGTGGGAAGCTGTTACTACTCTATGCGATTGTCCTCCACACGATGTGTAAGTATGCTTACCTCGCGAGTGTTGATTGTACATTTATTCCTTTTTTCAATCATCTTTGATGGTCTCTTAGAATGTATGTCTGTTTTATTTTTCTTTTCAGTTCATGGGTAATAAACTTTGGTGGCGTTAAGGTATCTATGTTGCAGTTAGGATCGTCAATGAAAATAAATGGGAAGGTAGAGGCTTGGGTGATTAATGCTTTCTGTCGCAAGTTGTTCCGGGATAAACACCCAAGAGTTTCACAGAAACATTATTTCTTCAACACTGTATCTGTAAGTACACCCAGCACACATTTTCCACACGCTCTCTTGCAAGTTGTATTTTGATCTTTTGGTCATTAGCATCTGAAGATTGTGTCTAAACCTTTTTTTAAATACTTTTGTGTTTCTCAAAAACAGGACCACTTTCTTGAGAAAGCAAAGAACAATGAAATGAAAATGTTTAATCATAGGAAATCAATTGATTCATTCAAGGGTGCTGGGAAAGCATTGAAACTTGACGAGTCTGCCAGGGTATGGCTTTTTGCTTAGTATCTTGAGACGATGTCTGTTTTTTGTGCGCCCATCTTTATGTTCTATTGGTTCCTGTAATATATTTTTTATTTCTTCCTTGTGAGCCAGCTTGTATTCCCGTCGGTGATGAGCGACCATTGGTTTGTGTTTATGGTTGATTTCATATCACGAAACTTCATTTTCCTCGACTCTGTGTTTGGTGAGGATAGCTCGTATCACAATTATGTATGGAAAAAGATGGTAAGCTTTTTATTCTATTTTTTTCATCTGAACCTGAACCTGACTTACATTTTGTTGTTTTGGTTCTCCAAATAGATGGACAGCTCATTTTTGTTGTTTGCTCTTTTGTAGCTGATATTTCGTTAATCACTTTTTCTTTTTCCACAGATCCCAAATTTCATTAAAACATGGCACGAGGCGAAACAGAAATACATCGACTTTCAAGACTTTGGGAGGGTGTACCCGAATGTACCAAAGCAGGAACCAGGGTATTTTTCTAAACATTCTTTTTGGAATAGAATTCATCTTCATTTGTTTTTTAGTTATCTTGTAGTTATTTTTGTGCTACATACTAGTGTATGAACATCTTTTTGTTAAAACATTTTTCGCCTTATAACCTTCTGTTGTTCTTTCTTGGTTTTTGATTTTCACTAGGAGTGATGATTGTGGAATTTTTTCAATGAAGTACATGGAACTCTTTGACCCAAGGAACCCTAGGCAATGCTGTTTTTCATCCAGAGATATTCCCTACTTCCGTGTCAGATACGCTCATGATATGGTAATGAGCGATCACAACAGTCTGCATGACGCCAAGTTCCTTGTCTGCGGTTTCGATAGTGAGGTATATTTTAGTTACTTTTTAGCTTGTTTTCCCCTCGCCTTTCTATTTGTTCAGTCTTTTTCATGTTGATTCCTCTTTTTTTTCAGAAGCATACGAGGTGAACCGTACAGTCTGCAAACAGCAAGACTTGACTACCTTTTGTTAACACATTTCTGAAGATAATTCTGAACAAATGAGCAAGCTATCCAAAAACGATCCAATACATGAAGACTCCTGAAGCTTTCAGTTCATCGTCATCAATGCTATATTACGAGTGTTTCCATTGTAGTTTGTATAGATATCATGGATGTATCGGTCTTTTTGCTCGCTTCTATATGTAAAAGTCTAAAACAATTTTCAGTGATGCGGCAGTAAGCATTACAAAGTGCCTTTTCTTTTTTGTTTTTCTTTTCTGCTTTTGACTTCTACATACATACAAGAAAATATATTTTGTGGTCTTGAAAATATATTATCTATTCTTCTACATATACACTTATGTGTGTCATGTGCTTGCAGCGCACGTATATGTGTTATACAATTTTTATACACAGTATTTTTCAGGATTGATTTTGTAAAAGCCAAACATACATATTTTTTTCAAGCAAGGAACAGCATTGTATCTGCACTGCGAAACAAAAAGGTCTGTATTCTTGCACGGTTTATGCTTCTATTTTTGTCCATAATAACACAAGAAAAAGGATAACTAGGTTCTGTAAATGTCTACTGAATCACATTATCACTCTCCAACAACATATTCATTAGCTTTCATCCTCATCTTGCGTTTCTACTTCTTCATTAGCATAGGACCAAAATTGTTTATTGCTTTCACTCATCTACAACGTTCTTCTATCTTCAGCTTCAGCTTGCTGATCCCTTGTTTTCTTTTTGGCCTGAACCTTTGTCTGTGCTTGTTTCCTTGGTTGTTTAGCACCTTGCTTCTTGCCTGCTATCAGATTTTGAAAATAGGATATTAATTTTTCAATGTCAAATCATCATTACAATAAATATTTTTATTGTATGTTCTATTTAAAAATACAGCAATACCTGCTGTTTTCTTTTTTGGTGCATTCTTCTCGAAAACTGATTTGTCTATATGTTTGTTTGTGCAGCCTGCAAAGTTGTGATCATGCGAAGAACAATGACTGCAAGTTATCTCTTGTTTGGAAAACAGTTCCTCGACGAAAGTCTTTTGCCTCTTTGAACTCTTTGGACGCCCAGTCGATGGAGCAACATCAGGGTCTTGTATGAAGTCTCCATAACCATCTGGGTGAGCTGCTGAACTTTCTACCCCTGCTGCTTGTGCTGACTGTTTGTTCTTAGTCTCTTCTATCTCGTCTTCCTTTGCCATCTCATCTAGTCTTTCTTCTATGCCCTTGCACATGCCTGTTACGTACAAGTACTGTCTGTTTTTGACCGACCCTTCAGATGCAATGTTGCTGAGTCGTCTTGACAGCATTGTGTATCTCAGGTGTCGGTTGCTTGTTGTTAGGTCTATAGGTATATTGTACTGTTTGTCTCTGATGTCTTTTCTCTGCTTTGGTTTCCATCTGTCTATGTAGTACTTCTCCGGTAGTTCAGTCAGGTTAAGATGGGTCAGGACCCTTAGTATGTGACCACAGACTATCCCATCTTTTTCAAATTTGCAACAAATGCAACAAAACTCCTGAGCTTTCATGTTCACAGAAACAATGTATCTCCTAGGCCTGAAATCTTGAAGCTGTAACATTGGAGTCTTGTAGACTGCATACGTCACATTCCTTTCTATCTCGTCAACAAGCAACTTAACTGAAAATAGTATTTGCTTCTGAAATTTGTAGAATATTTTTCGATTGTAGATTCGGCCTGCTTGCAATTCCAGCTCAGTGTAGATGCGGTAGTAAGGTTCAGTTGTCCTTGTCTCGCAGTCTTGTTTCTTCTCCATTTCTTCAATGTTTTCAGAAATTTTCTGATACTCACCAAGGAAACTTATGACACTGAAAGTTGAGCAAACATTGTCTTTGAATATTGCGTTTGTTCCTTCACTACGAGCAGTTGATTGAATGAATGGGAAGAAGTCTTGCTTGAAGTAGACAGGAACAAACTTAGCCCTGTACTTCCACATGAGCTTCAAGTAGTGTAGGTTGCCCACTTGGTATCTTTCTATCATTGCTGGCCACAGCGTCTCAAACTCTTCAATGGTTAAAGAGAACCGGAGGATGTCACAGAAATCAGAGTGGAAGTTCGGTATCCTTCCGAAACTGCGCCCACACTTCTCCTGTGCTTTCTTTTTTATGTGGAAGAAACAGTTTCTGTGTCTGCTTTGTTTGAATACTGTGTTAATTGCGTTCCCCATCGACACGCACTGGTCTGTAATAACTGTCTTTGGTTGCTTACCCCCCATGCAGTGTACAAAGGTCTCAAACAACCACTCAAATGTATCTGTTGTCTCATTGTGAACCATTGCACACGCGAACAAGCAGTTCTGAGCATGCCCGGTAACTCCAACAAATGGTGCAAATGGGAGGTTATACTTGTTTGTTTTGTACGTGGTATCGAAGCTCAAGCAGTCACCGTACAGGTTGTACATCTTCCTTGAGAACCCATCTGCCCAGAAGATGCATTGCGTCTTGTTGTTACTGCCTGGAGCGAATTTGAATGCATAGTAGAAATCTGCATCCTCGGACTGTCGCATCCTGAAATATGCCAACACCTGCATCAAGTCATTTGTGTTGTTCTCATTCCTTATCGCTGTCATTTGGTTGCTAACATCTTTCTTTGTGTAAGGTACATGCTTGGGTTTGCCTCCCCTGAGGTATGTCAGTATTGCCATGATCTTTCTTGTCGGAAGCTTGACTGAAGTGAATGTCCGGATGAATAGCTTCTCTTGATCCGTCATGTGCTTGTGTGACCTGAGGAATTTTGTTTCATCTTGCGGGCTTAGTTCATGATTGTGTTGGAGCACAAGACCGGTGACAACCCATTTCCCGTCTTTAATGGAAACAATCATTTTTGCCTCACAACCGGTTATCTCAATGGAATTCCTTGTCCGCTGACGTTTTGCTTGAGGTTTGTCTGACCCTGCTTTCTTCCTGTCATTCTCTCGTCTTTTCTCCTTCCTTTTTTCTTTAACTTCCTCTGAGACAACCTTTCCGGACCGATTGCATGTATAAGTGCGCCTACTGCCAACTTCATCGCCTGTGTTTTTTCCCTTGTAGTTGCTTGCTTTCTTGATTGAGAAGCCACAAAGATCAGCGTATTGGTTGTAAAATCTGTGGGCAGCAACCTCAGTGGCGAAAACCATGTCCATATGCGGAGCATGCTCGTCAAGAACCTGCTGGCTGTAACTTTCCGCAGCGGCGACACTTTCATTCTCAAGGAAGTTGTGAATGTCTTCAGGGGTGAGTTGCTCTACCTCATCTACATCAGGTGCATCCAAGTTTGTCTGATTTTGTTCTCCCTCTTGACTGTGCTGACTAGCTTGTGTTTGCGGTGGTTCATGCGCTTGTACAACATGTGAACTTGCTGTTGAAAAATCAGTTGGATCTGCCCCATCTGAAATTTGATCTTCATTTTCATCTTGCTGGTTTGCATTGTTGTCACCCTGCCAATCATCAAAACTGTCTGTGCTGTTGTCCTCTTCATCTTCTTGGCCAAATACCGGTGCTTCTTCTTTTTCTTCATCGTCACTTTCATGCATTGTCTCTGGATTCCAATTTCTCCCAGTGACCATAAATGTTTGGTTCTGAAAATCATGAACAAACATAGTTATAGGTACAATCAATGAAAATAGTGACACTGAACAACACAAGCTTTGTATGTTCTATTATGTACCTCAAGTCCCATAGGCTCCTCAAAACCAAGTGGCTCGTTTAAGTAACAATTGTTTTGGTTCTCAAAAGCCTACAAAATAATTGTAATAAAGTGACCACTATGAGTACAGCAACAAACAGTAACCATAAATAATTAAATAAATTTTTTTCGTAAAACATTTCACCTGTGATGACGATGGCCCATCAACTGAAAGTAGAAGTTGTGTATAGGACATGTTCATCAACTGCAATAAAAAACAATTTGTATTTTCTGGTTAGATTTTTTGTTTGTACCAAGTTTTCATATGTTTTTTATGGAATATGGTAAATTTTTTTCATACATCTATATCATCATCATATGTTGAATTGTATGTTCCACCAAGACCAATCTGGTTGCTAAGCCCCTGCAAAAAAACAGAGATATGCATTTTGTTAGCTTGATGTTTTTATCAAATAGGTAATGTAGTTGTTTTACAAAATTTTGTTGATTGTTTTTATAAATAATATAATGTCTTTTTGGTGGTCTTTAAAATTGTTTTTACAATGTTTTTTGGTCTCTCTTGTGCAGTTCATTTTTCTTTACTACACATAAGCTGTAATTATGCAGCCTTTGTAACTGCCAACCTCTCACCTACCCCCATTTATTACCACAGGGCATTTATTCTTGAAGCTGGTAGAAGAGAAGCATCAGCTATAGGTCCCTCCGCATCTTATCTTCTATTCTTCTACTCAGCCCCTGGCTCCTGGCTGTTGACCTAACCAAGGTGCTTCTCTTTGAGGAAAGAGAACAGACCCTCCACATCTGCAGCTCGGTATCAAAGGTGTGTACTGTCGATGCCATATGTTACTCCCCTTCTCTTTTCTATGTTCATTTCTCTGTCTTCCTTGTCTCTTTCTATGTTTTGTGATTTTGATTCAGGCATGTGCATATGACATTCTTTTTGTGTGTGTCAAGCTTGGAGCTCTTTGTTTTCCCTTCAGTATGTTTAGTTTGTGCTCTTGGTCTTTACTGCTGTATGGAGCATTACTTGTTACATTTCACAAAAAACTTAGATCTAGCAAATTGTTTTTGATGCTGTGGATTCGTTTCTTCTTATTACATGAAGTGCAAAACCCGTGGGAACCCTGTGCATATGTTATATAGTTGGTAAATAGATCTATTTTTGTGTTTGTAAAGATTGGAGCTCTTGTTTTCCTTCAGTATGTTCAGATTTTGCTATTGGGTTTTACTGCTGTATAAAGCATTACTTGTTACATTTCCCAAAAAACTTAGATCTACTGAAATGTTTTGATAGTGTGGATTCGTTTCTTCTTATTAGATGAAGTGTAAGACCTGTGGGAACCCTGCTGGGCCTTGCATGGCCAACAAAAACAATCTTGTGTGGGGCTTCAGCATACACCTTCGATCTAAATTCGACATTTACTCGGTTTGTCCTTATATCTAGCAATCCTCTTTTTTTGAAAATCATAGTCAAGTAATTTATCCATATAGCAGTTAGCAATTATTTTTCTGTGACATCATTTCTTTTCTTTTTTGTGTGTAACCACAATACGCAGAATGTGCCCTGTTTCATGAGATTTGTTGTTAACAATGTGCTGGGCGATTTCATGCGAGTTAAAACACCAGAGAATGAGTTCTATCAATTTGAACTTGACAAACTTCAGTACAAGACTAGGATTTACGGTGATCAATACAATGAATTCCTGGAGGACTACAACATGGAGCAGTCGGACATTATCGTGTTTGAGTTTGAGCCTGAGAAGGATTATCTTCATATGTATCCTCAAGATCAGGATGGCATCCCAAAAGAAAAAGACGTGCAACGTACAAATCTTTTTGTTCGATGTCTGTTTTATGTGCATTCAATTAATCCAGACTTCCTAATTGTTATTTTGTTCCTTGTTTCTAACTGTAAAACAGCGGTGTTCGTATTTGATGATTCTGCAAAAGCTGTTGTTATCTCTAAAGGAGTGAAGCCGAAGCCATCAGAGATTGCAAACATAAATGATGCGGTTCTGATGCGTGGACTAGGACAAGGTGCTATTTTCATACACAGGCTGACTGAGACTGATATCAACCTTAACGGCCTGGTACAAACTATTGTGTTTCTCTATTTTGTTTTTTGCAACTCCATGTTCTCAAATTCATTTATATCAACACTAACATCAGTGTTTTGTGTTTCTGTTGGTTTTGTTTTTTGACAGCGCATTCCAAAACATCTTGTGTCAGTGATAGACGTCCCAAGAAGCGGCACATCATATCTTGTCTTTGGGCACGAACAAAACATGACCCAAGCTAACTACTGCCCAACTGCCGATAGCAGGATCCGTTTCAAAGATGGCTGGGCAGAGTTTGCTCATGAACACAATCTGGGTGCAGGAATGCTGGTACTAATTATGTTCCACAAGATGAATGACGACAACCTTCAGGTTTCGTTTGATCTTGTTGGCATTTGATTACAGCCAGTGTGAGAAGGTGCAATGCTCTTTGTGAGCGGTTACCTTTGGTTGCTATCTGTGTCGTGTCCTATCTAAATTAGGGATTTGTTTTTCTGATTTTAAAAAGACATCTTATGCTATCAAAGCACCCCGCAGAAGTACTGGATGATTGTAATAAGGTTCTGAACTTTTTGTATGTTGCACTATCATTTTGTTTTTGTTGTGTTTTTAAATGTGCTATCTTAAATTCATGAACCATCAGGAGCACACAAAATTCATGTACCTGGTTATAATTTGTGTTGTTTGTATGTAGACTGAAATAGTTGCTTGGCTCTGGAACATTTTGCATAAAATGCTCCTGATGGTTCATATCTGCTATTGCAAATGCGTGCTAGCAATTTGTGTTCAATTGGTTTTCATAATATATACTGACCTTTTGCAGAATTTCACAATCATAGTAATGATTTTTGTTAGTGCATACCTGATTGCTGCCATTGTAGCTTGACTGAAACACTGAAGATTGTCCAGTTTGGTCTGACCAGATAGTCATTTCCCCATGGTATCTCTGGTCTGTGCAGTTCGGCACCTGCACATGGTAAGTAACAACTTATTTCTTGCATCAATTTATCTTACATCTTGTTGCGTAGCAATGAGTATATATGTCACATGTTTTTTTCTCACAAACCTGAGTCCCAATGATGCTGTCATCTTGCCAAGATTTTCCTGAAATTGTTTGCACACAAGTTAATGGTGCTGTTGTTTTTTTTCCAGATCATTGTAGCATAAACAAGCTAGAGGAGAGCATCGTCAGTTCCTTCTTCATTTTGTAGCGCAAACAAGCAATTGAGGAAGAAATCAAGGAGAAGAACTTCTGGAGGAGAGCATCGACAGATCAACTGCAAGCTTGTAAGTTTCGATGCCTGAACTTTTACCTTTTTCTTCTTGATTTGAAGTGCCGATCTTCTCCTTCCCCCTCTCCATTGGATTTGATTTCCCCTTCTGATTTCGTCAGTTCTTCATCTTTTCATGATTTTGGAGCTTCTGTTCTTCGGTTCGTCATGAATCTGGGGAGTACAAGAGAGGGGCACGAACTGACGCCGCTGGATCGCGGGAGCAGGTAAAGGAGCTGTGTTTTCAGGGATTTCCTTTTTGTTTGTCATATGTTTCGAGGGGTTTTTTGCAATTTTTCCAACTTCGTTTCCTTGTTACTCAAGTTGGGCTTTTCTTCAACACAGACAACACAGACAGCCCAACAGCAGCCCAACCAGGACGAACTCAGCACCGGACAAGAAAAAAAAAAAAACAAGCCCAACAACGACTGGATGAACAAACGGGCCGAATTTGTCTAAATGGACAAGGGTGACGTCACCTGACTGAGACGTAACTTACGTCTCAGTCAGCTGATACGTAGAGACTCCCTTTTTTCAATAAATAGTATATATTAATATCGCGAAGATACCATATTTGTTTCATTCCTTTTTTAAACCTATTTTGTTATGTGGCTGTGTGCATCCCAGCGTTAAAGACCAGGTGTGAACTCACTGTATCTTGTATCTCCTTGATTAAACTTTTTTAGTTTATTAATAGTGTCCGTTATCGGGGAAAAAATAGTGTGGACTTCTTAAAATTGAGCGCTAATTCACGCCCATATGTCAGGATTTTACTGCAGGTGACATGAAAACGGAACGCACCGAAGAGGAAGGCGTCGAGGCTGCGGTTGGGCAGGTATTCATAGACGAGCAGCATCTCGTCGTGTTCGGCGCACCAGCCCAGCAGTCGCACCAGGTTGCGGTGCTGCAGCTTGGCGATCAGCTCCACCTCGTTCCGGAACTCCGCCGCACCCTGCCGCGACCGCACGGACAAGCGCTTCACCGCTATCTCGGCCCCGCCGGCCAGCACGCCCTTGGATCCCATACAAGTTCAGATTAGCAGCAGAAACTGGCTAGTAGTCGACTGTTCATTCATACGTACTCGGTATACGGGGCCGAAGCCGCCCTCGCCGAGCTTGTTGGCGCCGGAGAAGTTGCCGGTGGCGGCGTGGATGGCGGCGAGGTCCATGATCGGCCTCATCCTCTCGCTCTGCGTTCTCCTCACGGCTGACAGCGAACAAGAATCGCATTCGTCAAGTCAGCAGTTCAGCACAAGGTCCGGTACTTACTAACTGAATATAATTCGGTGACGTACCGTTGCGCTTCCGCCAGCGCCAGCAGTAGATGCAGTAGAAGAGGGTGCAGAAGATGACCACCACCAGCACCGATACCATTATCTTCATCCCGGCCTGGTTCGAGCTGTGCTCCTGAACTGCAGACGACATACCAACAGAAGGTGAGCAATCAGTTCAGTCAGTCTTGGGCTCTTGCTCCTTCGCTCGCAGACTCTCTGTACTGCACTGTTTGCTGGTGTTTGCCTGAATAATGATGGGCGCAAGAGAATCTGGACTTCTTCCTGTTCCTCTTCTACTCTTCACACAAATCCTTGTTTACTAGTCATACGTGAATCTGAAAGTCTGCCTTCTACTCTTCACACAACTCCTTGTCTACTAGTCATACGTGAATCTGCCTCGCCTATTGATCTCGTCAAACGAGTCTGGCTTGCTTTTTTTTTGCGAGGAAGGATCAAATTACAAACTAACCAAGACTCTTACAGAAAAGCCCAGGAACATAGAAAATTACAAAGAAGTCCACCCGAGCTCTGGCTTCGTCTCCGTCGAACAGGCCGCTGCGCCGGCGAAACCTGCCGCTGCTCCTCCATAACCTTGGACTGGGAGGATCCCCATCGCGACCAGGAAGGCGACGCTCCTCGGCACCTGAGCACCTCCACCCTGCACGACAGACGACGCCGCCATCTTGGTCACCTGCAACTTCACCTTCAAGAACCACAAAAGCCGGCGCCGCCGCCACACGGCCTCCGGCGAGGGGAAACTCGGGGGCTCCACCGAGCCGGAAGTGTGCTGGGGGCGGCCGATCTGCAGCGAAGTTCCACCGGAGCACCCACCACAGAGGAGAAGGTAGCCACCTGCAAAAGCCACTCCGGCGACGCCGCCATCTCCACAGCGCCTCCGGCTGGCAACCTACGAGGACCTACACTATATACACACCGTGATCCGTCGATTCCCCAACCTCCCGCCGCCGGAGCGGCCGTCGGAGGCGGGGTATCGAACGGGTCGACGGCGGCGAGGTGGTCAGCGCGGGGGGGGGAGCACAAATCGCCCTTCCTCAGTACTGTAGCGGAGGGAAGGGAGAGGTCCAAGCTCTCTGATGTAAAAATAATCTGATAACGAGTCTGGCTTGCTGACATCACTGCCCCACGCCTACAAGAAAGTCAAGCGGAGAGGTGGCCGTTTACGCACCAGATAGCCAAGGGAGAACCCAATGATACTCAAACACTTTACACGGGCAACTAACACTTCATGGATTGCCTGAATACAATGTCAAGGTGAACTGCTGAATTGTTGCGCACCACAGAGTGCAGCATATGTTGGCCCAATCCACACCATGCAATTCAAATCGTGAGAGTGAAGTGCCTGATCCTGTCCGCATGTAGGTATTCCTCCTCGAGGTCTCGCCAGGTGATCCCTAGAGATTAGTATACTCATGCATTATTCTCCTGAATTGATCAGCACCAGCAAGATCCCGAAAAGGAAAATATCTAAAAATAAATATATGTGTGCAGTCATGCAGCATATGTACACTGCAGCCATCTGCAGCTTTCCGTCCAGGTCATTGTGTTCTGTTGGCTTAGCTGACCAATAACCATGTCTCCTAGAAAGTACGGCATTGACAAGTCATTGACCTGAATGCCAATGCAAGTACGAAATGTTTACATCTTTGAAAGAGATTGTCATGTTTTTTGAAGGAGGCAGAGATCATCAGTTACTACTTGCATTGCATAGAGGATGACGGACTGAGATTGCATTGTCAGTTCAGTTAGGACTTTCCTCGCAAAGGCTCAGTTGGGATCTGGGAGCACAACTAACGAATTGATGGTCGAACGGCCACGCTCATGGTATTGTGATTTGGATTAGTAAGCACACGACGGGCCAAATTTGCAGCCCACCTCTGAAACTCATCGTCGAAGTCTCAACTGTTCGTCCCTGAAGCTGCGGTCGACTGTTTTACATAGGCCGATGCGAGTCTCATGCAGTTCTCATAACGCCTGTGTTTTTATGGTCGTCTGATGGACTGATGGCGGTGATGCTTATGGACAGCATCAACGATCGTTCTCTTCTCAGCGGTGAGTGTGATTTTGCTTGGTAGCCAGATTGGTTGGGTGTGTCATGTTGACCCTGTTTAATGCCGGTTGACCTTTGAGTTGGTTGTAATCTTGGTTTCGTCAGGTTTCTACAACACCTCCCCGCCCAAACTCAAAAGTTTCCCTTACTACTTAATTAAATTTATTAAATTCGTTTTTTCATGGTAATACGTCTCTCATTTAAATAAAAAATAGGTTACAAGGCACATACACACACCAAACTTACAGATATGAAAAGATATGATAAACCTATGTGACAAACCAACTCTCATTCCTCTTATTCGGCACCACCGTAACAACCACCAAAGAGAAGCGAGACAGATGTCCGCCGCCATGTAGGTTCCCATGTTGATCGCGCTCGTTTCGTCCCTAACATACCTCCCAACGTACCTAGTCCGCCGCTGCGTGTACGCAAACGGATATGTACGTGTACATATGCATACATATCTAATTGGGCCATACGGATTTCTACAGAGTTTCATACGATTTATTTATCCATTCATTAATTAGGTAAGGACCATCATGCCTTTCATCTGTTATTGTGTTTAAGTTTGGGGAGGAGTGTAGCGAAGCAGAAGTGTTCCTGAAATGGTAAATCTTTTACCTTAACAAGATAACAATATTCTATCATGTCATCGTTAACGACTATGCGGACTTTACTGCAACAGTATTACAGTAGCTACTAATTGATGTTTACAGACCGGGTCAACAAAACAAAACATGGACACATATCACAGACAAGCAAGCTGTTTTGTCCAAAGGTACTGATGTAATGCTCTGAATTCTTGGAGAATGTACTAGTGGTAGCAAGTCGATCGGCTTGCTGCTAGCTCCATTGACGAGTCTGCTGCGGCGACGAGAGCATAATGGCGTCGAGCGCGGCCTTCACCTGGGAGATTTCCGGCGCCTCGCCACCCTGGGCAGGCCAGAACGCGTCCGTCTCCAGCACCTGACATTAGCAGTTCAGTTTGCTAATCAAAACAAGGCCTAACAATAATTCGAAGCGGAAAACGCTGGATCTCATATTATCGAGCCGATTAATGCCCGTACCGTGAGCTGGAGCTGCATGAACTTGACGTAGGTGATGGCCTTGTCGAGCATGGTGACCATGTCCACCTTGCTGCCGTTGGGCACCAGCTCCTGCAGAGCTCTCAGCCGCTCGCCGATCCGCTCGCGACGGCTCTGAAACACAAACATCCGGTAAATCTCGTCAGTTCACCGAGAACTAATCACCATTGCGTGCGAGGATTCCGGACGAAACTCCATGAGCGTGCTTACCTTGGCAGCATCGCCTTGTGGCTCTTTGGGTGGACTGGCGCTCCCGGACGTTTTGCTGGGCTTGATCGCCGATTTCCTGGCGCCACCGCACTGCTTCTTGCAGCTTTCTTGTTCTGCTCCCTGCTTTGCCTCCGCGCGCGCACGAGGCCGCTTGTGCGACGCGGACGCCGCCGTGGGGTGGTCGAAGGAGAGGACCGAAGCAGGGGAGGAGGAGACGCCGGCTGCCTGCGTCCAGGCGACGTCGTGCCCGTGGACCTCGCTGGGGATGCCAGGCTCGGCGGCGAGGACGCCGGTCGGTGACTCCCATGCGTGGCTGCCGAGCAAGCACTCTTCCTCGAGGAGGTGGGGTTGGTAGTGGTAATCGTCGTACCCGTAGCCGAAAGCCAGGCCGCCGGCGTCCATGAACGGCGGCACACCTTCGCCGGCGAAGCGGTCGTAGCAGAACGAGGCTGGCTGACCCACTAGAGCCATGGGCAGGCAGTGACGAACGCCAACAGAAACAGGTGATGGACCTGCTTATAGGGTGCACCGCAGAACCACACTAGTGTATAGCTCGCCGAGCGACGTGCGTGTATCGGTGTATGTCTCTATATGGCACAGCGGGGAGGAGTTAAGCTGCTCGATTTGGCAAGGTAGTGTTGGGTACGGCGGCGTTATATAGTGCAGCTCTGCAACGACAGCCACATGGCCACTGGGGAAGATGACGATTAAACAGTGGAGGCATTAGAGCAAGTCCAGCGGTTCTCCTATAGCCACCCCGATACGAGACATAGGGGAGAGAGGAGGAAAAACACCACTCCAGCAGTTTCCCTAAACGTCTCCCCTATAATCGGGTTCCCCTACCCAGGGCTCCTTCTCCCCTATGTATTGCGGAGAGAAGAGTCCCCTATATGTCTAAAACAACAATCAATCTGATAATTACTCCCTAATTTTTCTCCCCTCCTCTAAAACAAGTAATCAGTCTGATAATTACTCCCTAATTTTTCTCCCCTCTACTTTGCTGCAATTTTGATACTGCATGCCTTGTACTGATTGCCGCTAGCTGATGCTACTTTGCTGCAATTTTGCTAGTGCTATCTGTATGGTACCGCTATATTTGTGTTGAATAAATTGTTGCTTCTTGTTTCGAATTATGGCACTTATAGAAATAACCGTTACGAAGTTAGTTGCCAAATATTGTTAAAATATAGGTGAATGTGATATAGGGGAAAGATTATTGGGAAACTGCTGGAGATGAAAAATATAGGGGAGGAATTTTATTGGGAGTCCCCTACATGAAGATATAGGGGAGATTTTATTGGGGAGCTGCTGGACTTGCTCTTAGCATGGAGGGATTATAGAAATGCAGTCGCATTTAATGCCTGATCAAGTTCCTGGGTACTGCTCTCCATATGATCGATCCAGCTTCATAATTGCACCTGATTCTGTTTTACATTTGCATTACTTAACTGCGCTCGATTTAAGCACAACAACTTCATAAAAACTGGTGCCACTGTGTACATAGTAACATACTCATACTGCTACTCCAATAGAATCTGCCCTACATGTGTCACACTGTTCAGCATTGGCCAAACCAGTGAACAAGTGCCTCATACATTCTATCGGTTATTTGAATATCAATCATAATGCCATGCAGTCGATGTGATCATTAGGATCATTTGCATGCAATCGGTAATACTTCCGAAATATTTGCTCAAATAATGCGAACTAATCATCGGACTAACATAAGCAAGCAAAACATCAAATCTAAGCACTGAACATGTAAAACCTCCAAATCGTTTTGGCATGAAACTCTAACCCGAAAACCGGGATCAGCTACCAAACGATCTAAGATGAACAAGATCAATATCTCCATCTCGAAACACTAAACCAATAACAACTACTAATCACACACCCAAATCGAAACACTAAATAGATATATCCTCAAATCAGGCAAGAAACCCTAACAAGATAAAATAATCTACCGTTCATGTGACAAATAAGCACACATCGGTATAGATATATGTTCCTATACAATGTGCCGAGGGAAGGAGTGGAGGTCGCCGGCTTGATCTTCCGCCGCTGTGTTCAGATGTGGAGCCGGGAGGGAGAGGAACCGCCGACGATGAGAGGAGTTGAGGGGGGGGGGGGGGGGGGGGGGGGGGGGAGTGTGGGGTGAGGGGATTTATGACGTGTGTAAGCAACGTGGTTTCTCATGTCCTTCACCGAGCGTGCGCCCACGTGTCTCTTTGCGGGTCCACGGATTTTGCTCCACGGAAACGGCCGCTTCTCCAACGCTACCTGATTTTACACCCACGAGATCTGGATAGAGAATATGTGGGCTGGTAAAACACTACGGATGCACAGAAGAGCCGGTTCACGAGAACTTCCGGCAGAGGGCCGGAGAGGGGGACTGTTTGTAACAATTTCTGTAGTGCAAGTCACGGGAAAATTTCTGTCACAACTAGCTGATCTTGCTTACACATGCAGACTCCTCACGGCCTTCACCTAGCTCCATTTCTTTTTATTTCAGTCGAGTCACGCCATGCCACGGAAGCTTTGCTCGAGGGTGCATATAGCATCACAGGTACACTTCTTTTATTCACCCCTCTCTATCGGTAGTTCCGTACACTAGAAGACTAGATGTTTAGCGCTCTTTTCTTCAAATGGTTGATCGATCTTTGTAGCCACGTTGAGTGATCCTTGAAATGTAAAACTTGAAACTACTACTGTTACTATGCAATAATTGCGGTGACTGTACATCATTTTGATGCATCATTTTGATGCAGAGGCCAGAGATCCGCACCCTACTTTCTAAAAAGAAAAAGTCACCCCTCTCTATCGGTAGTCCCGTACACTTCTTTTATCCGTAGTGTCTCGGTTTTCACAGCCAAGCCAGGAATGTCCACGGCGGATTAGGTTCCTAATGACTTACAAAACTTCAGGGATAAGATACTTATGCCTACAGATCACTTTGATCGATGTAACTAACAGGGTGTTAATCTCATGGCTTTGATACTGGCTAAGATATGTAGGCAGTTGCTTGCACCTTGGCATCTGCCTTGCTCTGCCTGTCTATTCCTCTTTGATTTTTTATGTACGATGCACATGTATGGCGGAGCGGCCAACTCTAATCTCCATCCGTGGTCATCAATGCTCCGTATATTCGAACAAGATCTCCTCCTTTTAATAAGTCCCAAACTTGAAATTTTTAACCCAAAAAAAACATGTCTAAGTAACAACGACCGACAAGTAGTAATTCATCCCATCTTAAAATCGAATTTTTGGGCCACTCGATCATGAGCAAATTAAAAAGCACAACCTACCGTATATGTATTGTGTTGGAGGTAACTGGGCAGAGGGAATAGGAATTTGGGGCCCTGAAATACAAAGTCATACTATGTTTGATTAGAGAGAACAGGAATTTTAGAGAAATCAGGCATGCAAATTGAGATTCTAACTCTTGGCATTTCAATAACAAGACCCGATGTGAAAATTGGGAGGGAATTCGAAAAATGTTATTATTAGGTTTTGAGCTTGATTTTCAAAAAAATCGGAAACGGCATGTTTAAATCTAAGAAATCTGTAAAAAACATACAAGTACATACACTTACAAAAACCAAAAATGGAGGCCGCACTCCATGAAGACATTTAATTTTAAAATTCGTAAATATATTTTGAAATTTAAAAAATCTGAAAATAATACTGGATGTAGACATTGTTGTATTCTAGCAACGTGTAAAATCTCAATTAAAATAATTTATATTTTGGTATACAAAAAACTAACAAAATCTGACAGATTTGAAAGTTTTGATTTTTTTTTTTGCATTGTTCACTAGTTTCAAATGTCAGATATTTTCTATTTTTGTTTGCCCAAAATAAATGATATTTCTAGTTGAGTTTTTACAAGTTGATAGAATACAACATTGATACATCCAGCCTTTTTTTAGATTTTTTTTTAAAAGTTTGCAATATAATTTTCGAAATAAAGAGCCCCTATAGCCCGTGCTCCATTTTTCAACTCTCTATCTACTTACCAAGTATGTAAGCCAAAGTTTTGTCAACATATATTATCATTTGTGATCTACACAAAAACGACAAATATGGGCATCAAAACCGAGTTTTTTTTCCACCTTTTCAGAGTCATAGTTTTGTGATTTTTGTGTAGCCCAAAATAAGTTAATATAACGTATTTTAAGCAAAATTTTGCAGGTATATAGATTATATCATTATGTATCCACGTAATAAGTTCAATTTATTTAAATCGATATATCATTTCTATTTTTTGCAAAATTTCAGGCTCAATGGAGCCCGAGCCAAAACAACGCTCTCGAGGGAATTGGCTTACACAGAACACCTCGCCCCTCACCATAACTAAAGTTGCCATCTCTTAGCTAATCCTCCGTGGATTTCCATTAACCAAACAAGGAAAGAAACAAACATCTCTTAAATTATGCGCACAATTCTGATTCGCCAATGAACCGAGAATTCTGACTAATATTACATTAGCCCTTGTCTAATCTCTCCATAACTCCTCCAAACTCTCACTCCCTTCCCTAGTTACTAGTAGCATGCCAACTTGCAAAGTCAGAGCCATTAATTTAATGATTTAGGTTGGGTAGGTCAACTGGTATTATACATTTTGGCAAACCAAAAAAAGGTCAAATGCGTAGAGTTAAAGAGTGTGTGTGATGGGAAGGCTCTAGACTGAGTCTACTCAATTTGTCTAGGCTGGGGTAAAGCTGTGACGGTGATGGTACATTATATTTTAGCTGTAGTGTCTGGGTTTTCACTGCCAAGACAGGAATGCCCAGTAATTTCAAGGAATCATCAGATAAGAAACTTTTCAACATAAATTACTGCTGCTAATCCCCTAGGTAAGATATGTAGGCAGGTGGCTCCGCCTCACCAGCTCTGTTTGTCACCAAGATGAGAAACCATCTGCTTATTTTAATCTCCGGGGTGTTCGTTACACGCCCTGTCAATTAATGCTCTAGTCTAGTGGTTCATTGTGATGGCCAGGCATGTGAAGTCCAATTAATGAGTTGATACGCCCTGCAAATTTACAACCTCTGACTTGTGATCACACAATGACAGGGTGCATCTCAGCCGTTGGTCCAAGAATGCTCGCATACACTGCATAGCAGAGCTCAAGCTTATATTCTGTACAAATCATCCACTCGCATTATAAATACACGGACATTGTTAGTAGTTTTTTCATCATTGGCAAATAGCAAGTGCTTACAGAAGGCATCGGTGTCAGCAAGAGAGGTTCATTCCTGGGCTATGCTCTTTCAACGGTTGACAGAAGAGGGGGGGACGGGCAAGGATGATCAGACTGCTTGGTTCGGTTTGTCAGAGGTATTAAAAAAACCTTCTTTTTGGACACTAATTGCACATCTGTACCAAGAAAAGTATGGAATATTCTGTCTGATTGGGGAATTTTATGATGGCCAAGAGACATGGCTCTCTGAGCCCCTGAGGCATCGGAGAGATATTTTTTGTTCATGATGGCTGGCTCGTGCCGTATTCATTTATGTACAGTTGCTTCAGTGATTAAGACAGCGAGATCAGGATTATTTTTGGCGCATGTTGGCATTATTGCAATTTGAGTGTAATTTTTTCTAGATTACATTTTGCAAGGTGCATCATATAGTAAAATAAACCAAGAAGTTTGTTTTAGTTTTGCAACTAATAACCAAGAGGTTCACGCAACCCCGAAGCGGTCATCCAAACGATTTTAGAGTACCTGAATCATAAAATGGCTCCCATCGGCTCGTCTATACGAGCATGAAAAATTAGACGTCGCCTGAAACCTGCTAGGCATTATCCACGTCCGGATGACGCTTGGAGGACCATCCAAAACCAACTGCTCGCCCGCGAGGCGAGCTCCTGCACCCATCCGGTGGAGTCGGAGACCATGAGGTTGAGCTGGGAAGGGAGCTCGCGCCTGGGAAGGAGATGGGACACGGCGCCAATGCCAATCGAGGGGGGCCTCCTGAATTTGGCAACTGGAAACATGAAGAATTAGCTTGTAAAAGTATAGTTGTTAAATAAGATACTATCAAAATAAAGAGATAAAGAGAATTGATGAAGACATGAAAAAATCATGATCTTGAAAAATCACTGTTGAAAATAAAATAAAGACGGTGAAAAATATATTTGAAGTTAGTTATACTAGAAAGTGTTATATTTTGATACGGAGGGAGTAGGAGAAAGAATGTACACGTCCTGAATATAGAGTTCCACTGGAGAACTGGTAATGTGTAAAAAAATAATATTTTTAGATGATGTTCTACTGGGAGATAGAGTACCAAATTAGATGAACCACTAGAAATGCTCTTACATCGCTGACCTCAGAACGCAGCAGAAAAAATAGAACGTATGTGTCGCACTGTGTGCAGCTAGTGCGTTCAGCAATACAAATAAATAATCGTTTCAAGTTATATCCCAAACCCTGAATTGCTTTGTACCCTAACATAGTACTACCTCCGTCCTTAATTATAAACGTTTTGATCTGCGAAAAAAAAACTACAAGACATCGGCTAATTTGGACTACCAAAACTTCTTATCATTTGGGACAGGAAGTACGTAAGTCCTAGTAACCAACCAAAACATAACATAGATTGCTAGTAGTGTCGCCATGTGTAAGCAGTGGGGTTCACAACGCCCGGGTTAGTGAAGGTTGTTGTTCCTCAAGCCCCAGGTTATATGTCCTCTGTTTATGCTCATGCGTTTTTGGCTTGTAGAACATACACGGCTGTTATTAAGGGGAAAAAATAGCACGAAAGAGATAGAACACAGCAGAGTCTGCACCTTCAATGAAATGGACAGAGCTTACAATGCCAGTGAAATATCAAAATGTTGTCATTCAAATTCAATTTTCTTTGAATTGTCACAAGCTACAAGATGGGACAGGTTAAATAGCATACAATACAATAGGAGCCCGGTTTCTATGTTTGACACGCTTTGCAAACTCCACACCAAGTTTGAGGATATAACCAATACACAATGGCCTGCGCATAATCGTCTACTCCACCCTGGAGAGATGTAGTTCATGCCTCCGTATGGTAAAAATGAGCATCAAAACCATCAGGGGAGTAGAGAAATTTTTATAACCACAGGTGCTCCAATCTGCAGTCAACGCAATGCGACAATCCTTAACTTATCAAATCAACATCTTTGATCATTTAGTGCCTCATCTAGTGAGACAGGCTGGAAGATAACAATCACCATGTTTTCTGCCTCCAACAGCCGCAATACGGTTGCAGTATTGACATAGCCTCCCCTGTCATCACTTACCTGATTGCACGTGCTGAAAGCAAATTCTTCATTTTCTTTACCAAGAGTTCAAGACTGATGGTTTGGGTAAGAATAGCCACGTCCCCTCCATGTATATCCATACCCTCTTCCATAGTAGCCACCACGACCATGAAGACCGCCGCCACGGGGGCCGCCCCTCCCTCCGCCCCGCATGCCCATAGGTCGATGCCTTGCGGAATCACCAAAGGTCTACAGACAGTTTCTTATCGTAAGCACTGACTGTCAAGCAATATGGTAAGGTTAAAGATGCAACGCCATTACCTCTGTGTCTATTTTTCTCTGCTCGGAGAATTTGATTCTTCCATTTCTTGCTCCATTATCAATTGTGTTGCTTGAGAGTGAATCAAAGAAGTCGTCTTTGACATAAACAGGCTTCAAAAAAGAGACTAATCAGCACCAGCGAACACATCAATGAATAACAAGAAGCAATCCATAAAAAATGCATACCTTAACATCTGGCTTTCCAGGAGACACCACGTCGTCTTCCAGAACATTGTCTTCATACTCATTTGGATCGTCACTAAACTGTCCATTGCTCTTACCAAGATTGTCCCATACTTCATCTTTGTTGAATTTCTCATTCATAGCCATGAAATCAAAGTCCTCGGCAAACTTGGCTACGGGACGTGATTGCTGAGAGGAGAAATTAGTAAGACAATGTACCACTATTTTAAAGAAGAGTGCACGGATCATAGTATCTAATGATGCAGTATTCCAGAGTAGTAGATTCATTCATGTGCAGTTGATAGTTACGTTAGCTAGTCACGAGACATGCAACTTAATCATTGATTTTACTTCAGTTTTATTGACTGGAAAAGTAAAACCTTATTTTAGTTCACTATACTTTCAAAGGAAAATGGCTATATATATTAACGCAATCTTAGCTGGTTAGTTACATTGTTTTTTCAAACATTGAAAACATCTGCTTCCACTAACCAAAATCATCCCTATTCAATAACTTTGGCATTGTTAGGATACAACAGGGAGAAAACAATAGATCCATTCTGCTGTAGAATTGTTTTAGCAGGAATTCGAAACTAATCATGATACAAAATAAGGTTGAAAATGCCATAGTTCTAGCAACTAGCAATATTTAGCGGATTGTTGCTACAACTGAATGAACAGCAAGGCTGTTGTAAATACTGATGTTTTGGTGAGCATGTTAGTGCAATTAACAATAGTATAATCATTAAATACCAATTATGTAACTAACAGTAGAAATATTATTGAACGGACACTATTTCAGAAATATTGAATACCAGATCATCCTTGATGTTTATAAATTTCAATAGAAGTGATACCTAAATGTTCTGAATATGGTTGGTACTATAGAACAAAGCAATAACTTCTGACAAAGAACCAATCATTTCCAGATTTGAAAAGGCTGTAAGGTAATAAAGCCTGTGTTAAATATACCTACCACATTTGCTCTGCCTCGACCTCTTCCACGGCCTCGTTCTCTATGATTATACTGAGCATATGAGGAAGCTCCAGCAGGCTGAAACATGAAAGTATTAAAAAAGATATATTCACAATGTACAAGAAACAAGTACAGAAAGTAATCTTCCTCGGTACTAGAATACTACCTTCTGAAGAATGGGCTTTGGTGCTGGCAACAAAGGCTCCTTATTTACAGATGGGAACAACATGTTGTTTAGCCTTCTGTTCAGTCTGCTTAGCTTCTTTATTTTCATTCCTCAGCTCCAGCTGCCGCGATGATAGAACAGTAGCAGAAGCAACCTGCGGGTGTGAAACTACAGAGGAAGTGGGGTGTGAGGATGGAACCGTAGAGGCAGTCTGAGAGGATGAAACCACAGAGGGAGGTTTAGAAGGTGGAGCCACCACAGTAGTTTGCCTGGTCTCTGATGAAGTTAAGGAATTAGTTGGCAGAAGTTGTCCAGAAGAGACCACTGAAATTGATTCCGCAACAGTTATTGCACTAGAAGCGATGTTAGCAGATGGTGGCTGGGAAGGTTGATAAGTTGACACAGAAGCAGGTACATTGTCGGGCTTGTCACTGCTGAGAGAAGCCACACTAGAGTCCGGTAGAACAACCGGCTTATTGTTCACTATAGAAGGCATGCCTTGGGACAGGGAGATGCTGGGTTCAACCATGAAAGTGGAAGGACTAACAGATGGGGGAGTTAAACCCACAGAGAATACAGGAGCAGGAACAGCTGACAGCTTAGTTGGCAGCTGGCTCACTTGTGTTTCAGCTGTAGATGCACTTGATGAGGCAGGGACTGCCGATACACCTAAATTTTGGCTTTGATTATTACTAGGTTGCAGTAAAGAAGGAAAGTCTGGCATGTTTGGAAACCCAGCTGGCATAGGATATTGCACAGACTGCTGCAGGGCCTGTGGAACTGCCAAACCATGTGGGGGGCGCAGAAAGGGTGGTTGCTGCAGATGAGCAAACCCAGTTGGTGGGGTGTAATATCCCGGCCAGTACATCGGTGGCATTGCAAGGCCACTTCCATTTACAGACGATTGCATAGGTGACGAGTTCCATGAAGGTAAGCTGGGTGGAGGTTGAAATGGATTCCCTTGAAATGGAGGTGGCATCTGAATCCCCGAATGAACATTTTGTGAGGTAGGAGGCAAATTTCCTTGAAATGGGGGTGGCATCTGAATACCGGACTGAACATTTTGTGAGCTAGGAGGCAAATTCCCTTGAAATGGTGGTGGCATCTGAATCCCAGACTGACTATTTTGCGATGTAGGGGGCAAATTCACTGGAAATGGTGGTGGCATCTGAATTCCTGGCTGCGCATTTTGGGAGGTAGGAGGCAAATTCCCTTGAAATGGTGGTGGCATCTGAATTCCTGACTGCACATTTTGTGAGGTCGGGGGCAAATTCCCTTGAAATTGTGGTGGCATCTGAATTCCTAACTGAACAGTCTGTGAGGTAGGAGGCAAGCTCCCTTGAAACGGAGGTGGCATCTGAACTCCTGACTGACCATTTTGTGACGTAGGGTCAACTGCTGTTGTGCTTGCAGCAGGAGGCAAGCTTGTAGACGCTGAGGTAGGACGAGGATAATGTGACTATAAAAAGAGAATAATAACAGTAAGCAAAGACAGATGGATGATATTTAAGCAATCTAACAAGTTCTAAAACAGAAAAATGTGTTTTTCTTTCAACAGTGGTTAACAAGGAAACAACATTAACCTGAATAATAGCTGGATCATTGTGTAACGAAGCAGGCTGAGCTGGTGGAGAGGATTTGACTTGTAAATCCTGAAATAAAGCAACTAGAGTTAAGAGTTTAAGACACAGCTGTCAAGAAAATTAAAAGATGACCAGCAGGTGTAGTGATAAAAACAGTACATTCATTAAGAGTGATCCGTATTGCATGCATCTTTCCTTGTCCAGATCTCTAACGAGTATCATATCTATTTTCAAAATGCTTATGAACAAGATTGTCTGTATGTTGACGGGAGTATCTTAGAATTTTACGGTCTGATGATCATGTTCCGATTTTGATCCTGGTTTCGTGTAGGATGTAAATTCAGTAAAAACTATAGAATAATCACCTTAATCTCATGATCTCTACTCTACAATAATAGTTTGAAGGGTATCCTACAACAATCATACGAACCCAATCCAGACAGAATAAAAGTGAACCTTCTTAGGATCCAATCTTGGCAAGGTTGCTTATGAGCATCTATCATCCCAAAAAAATCCGCAATGGTAAATTTTAATTTTAAAATCACACAGCAAGCTAAGTTTGATCTCATTGCAAGCTCCTATTCGTTAATCTTGTATCTCTTCGCACAAGGAAAAGGAAAGAAAGGAAAAGAGTCAAAAAGAAAAGATGAATGACCAAGCAAGGTGTGCCAAGTACTCTCTTGTAGGAACCGCAAAGTGTCAAGAGTAGAGAAAGGAAGAGCGGTAGGCAAGCATGCAAATCCGTTGCCAACCAACTTTTGCAATCGAGCTAGTGTCTTTCCTTGCATTTCTACGACACGAGCGCTAGTCTTTGGCAGGAAGTTTTGTATGATAGTTCATTCCTGCAATCTTTTGAAGATTGTCACTTATTGCATTGAGTTTTGTATGATAGTGTGTGTGTGTGTGTGCAATCTTTTGAAGATTGTCACTTATTGCATTGAGTTTATTGTGGATCGTTACTGACTTTTACAATATCTTCTTCAACTTCAATGGCTTCTAGTTGTGCTCTAACCCTTTCCAAGCTCCTCATTAATACCAGTATTGAGTATAATATGATTACCAGTTCAATTATAACATAAATGACCAGAATTATCTGAGAAGCACGTCGTGCATTCCAAAAAAAAAAAATTTCCAAAATTTTACATACCAAACCAGAAAACACTGGATTAGTGGATTGTCAATAACAACTTACGGATATAGCTTCAAACTATACCAGTATTGGATATAATTAGATTACCAGTTCAACTATAACAACATACAACCTCTGTTCCGTATTATAAGTCGTTTTGGCTAACTAATTTAGTTTGCCAATACGGCTTATAACACGGAACAAAGGGAGTATATGACAAGAATATGTAATACTTTATCTGATTTACCATCATTACCTTTATATCACTTCCTCGAAAGAGTATATATTCATATATCTTATCGCTCGCAGGAATCTGTTGGCCATCCTTCTTACGACCTTCGCTTCCAAATGAACGAACTGCAACGTGGTACAACACAGAACAACGTAGTAAGAAAAGGCTAATATGCCACATGGGAAGAACTACTACCAAACTGGTGTCTCTAGGGAGGGAGCTATTACGATACAGGTACAAAATATTGTTCAGACATCAAAATTTCTTAGTGCATCCATTTCAAATTATCGGCTGATAAAATGGTTAGCTCCTATTATGTACCTATCCTCAGTATGCAGAAACTATCAAGACGTAGAAACTGTGCCTGAAAGAGAAATGTTTGCTTGTTCCGCCCTGTAAACAGATGCATGGCAGTTACATTTTGTCGAGCACTAGAGAGCTTAAGCTGGAGAAGCTTCCCCAATAAGGAATTTTTTTGGAAGCGGTAACTATGGCCAAATATTAAAGCCTTTGCTTGCTTGTCCACAATTAATACTTAAGCTGATGTGTGCCAAATTGCCAATTGGTGGTGCAACAGACGCAATGGGACCCTTGGACATGCATTATTCCACACTCCAAACATGGCAAAGGTTCCAAGGCCCTTTCAGCTGTACAACAATACAAGTCCCCCACGCGATTTGCGGGCAAGCTGTTAATATTAATGCGATACTAGTCGCAATTAGATTACTCTAGATGGACAACAAAACAGAAGACTTTCCAAAAGTAATGTGCATCGCACTGGCTCGTTGTGGAGAGTTCCCCCAGCCACATAAGTCATCCTGAGCTGTAGACCTCAACTTGCTGTGTTACTACTACAGGTAAGTGAATCGAGACTGAAAATAACAGATCTTCAGCTAATCGCCACATCTGTAAATTCGAACTCAGCATCGGGCAACAGCACCTAACAATTCACCCGCATATTATTCAGAGCGCAACAGCACCTAACTTAAATCCCCACTACTCCGACTGCACGAAGGGATTCAGAATTCCGCAAGAAGAGAAGAAAAAAGAATTTTCCCCCAAGAATAAGAAAACGAAGAAGCAAGAAGGCGAAATCTAAAACCTAGCCGCATCGCTGGGTACTCTGCCCAGAAATCGGGCGACCGATCGGGAAGGGAAGGTATGCGGGAAAGAGACCCACCGTTCCTGAGGCCGATGCTGGACTCCTCGGTGTTGATGGTGTAGAGGACGCCCTCGTACCGGATCTCGCTCTTGGACGTGAGGCTTATGACGCTCCCGATGTACGTCTCCGGCGCTGCCGCCATCGCCGCCGGCCTCGCCTAGGGTTCCGATCCACCCCACGCCTCCAGTTCGCTATTCTTTTTTCCACGCTATATTGTTTCCTGGTTATTTCCCCCTCCCTTTTTTAAAAAGCCTTAGCTAATCGCTCTCGCCTCTGTTCCATGACAACATGCTGCTACTGCTTGGCTGCCCATGACAGGTGGGACCCACTGGAGATTACGATGTTTGGGCCCATGTGGCAGTGACTACTGTTTTAGTACGGGCGGTCTCAGTACGGTGGATCTTGTGGATAGGTCTGAGTACGAAGTCGCAGCGGCAAAAAATTCTCTGGGACGCGCACGCACGCGGCGCGCCGGCTTGCCGACGGCAAAAAATGAGTTAATCTTTTCACTGAAATAATACATTGCTTTGTTGAAGTTGTTAGGCTTAGGAGTCAGATCATAGTGCTTCGTCTCGGTCATGTTCGCTCAATTGTTGTTGTCCCAAAAAAGCCCAAATAGACTTGGCTCACCGACCACATGGAAATATGGGGGCGAGTAGACTAAGAAAAGAATTGGATCGACTGGTTGTAATTGTTTCCACACTTGTTCAGCATGTCTCTCTATAAAATAAACATTTCTCAACACCACCTCTTTGTGCATTCAAATGGTAGAAACGTGTTTATCAAAATTTACATTCACTTTTATGATCACATATTAGTCGTTGCAGTGCTGCATCTTGAAAGTTCTGAAAGTCTGAAACGTGTCTATGATGCCATTTTCGAACACAAGTTTATATAAAATCTAAAATACAAGGAGTCGTGCGGCCGGCAAGCCCGGACGGCCACGGAGGATGGAGGGATGGTGGATCGAACCATGTGTCGTTGTCTAATAATGTAGACCAACGTAAGAAAAGAGAAAATTTGCGTCTCTGTGTTCTCTATGTCAAAAGCCATTTCGGGTGTGTACGGTTCATTACTAAATTTGGGATCTGTAAGAAATATTTGGAATATTTCTAGTAAGAATTATATATTACAAAAGATAATTTAAACATCACAAAGATACTATTAAGATATTTGTTACTCCCTACGTCTCAAATTAGTTGACTCATATTTATCTATATATAGATATATCCTCACACTGAAATAAGAACAATTTTGTAATGACAGACATTCAAAGTGTATAATAAAGTGATATATTATTATTAGAAACATTTAAATATGGTTAATTATGATAACTATATAAAAATTATACTCGTTAGGATTATATATAGTATAATAAAAGTAATCAAAAAGTAAGTATAAAATTTTAGTATAAATATATTTATGGAGGGAGTAGTCACAATCTTTAGATAATTTTATTATAAATAAGCAAATAATTTTATTATAAATAAGTGTAAACTATACAATATACAATTGTTGAAACACAATTTGAAAACAAAATTTTTCTTGTAAACTACAATACTTCGGCACAACCAAGTTTGTTCGTTACAGTTGTATAAAAATAACATTACAAAAAATGTAGTTACATTTTCATATGGTCAATATTGTAAATAATAATAAACGTTAGTACTATAGTATGCAAAAAAAATTGAAGTTTAGTACAGATTATAATAGACATTAGTATTATAGTATGCAAAAAAATAAAAACAATTGAAGTTTAGTACAGATTATAATATTTAGTTTGCCTCAAAATAGACTTGGCTCGCCGGCCACATGACAATGTAGTGCGAGTAGACTAGGAAAAGAATTGAATCGGCTCGTCGCAATTGTTTCCACACTTGGTTCAACATGTCTCTCTAGAAAAAAAACATGTCTCGACACCACCTCTTTGTGCGTTCAAATGGTAGAAAGGTGTTTATCAAATAATTCATTCGATTTTATGATTACATATTAGTCGTTTTTAGTGGTGCGTCTAGAAAGTTCTATGAGTCTGAAATCATACCTCCGATTGATATCATATTTCAACACAATTTTATAGAAAACCTAAAATACACGGAGCCGCACCGCCGGCAAGCCCGGACGGCCACCGAGGCTGGAGGGATGGTGGACCGACCATGTGTCGTTGTCTAACTGTGTAGATCAACGTAAGAAAATAGAAAATTTGTGTCTATGTTTTCTACTAGATGGATATGGGCGCTTCGCCGTGCCATCTACAAAGTGTTGTGTCATTCTGTGATAGTCTGATAGACATAGTAGGGTTGGCGGCGCTACTCACACCAAATACTATATCATCAAAATTACGAATCCAAAGCCTATCAGAATAGAAAATACAATCGAAAGTCTATTAGAATAGAAATTGCACTAGTAATGGCATGGATGCGGCTCTTTAGTTAATTCATGCGTTTAAGTAAATTAGCGGGATAAAATCCAGTGCAGGTGTGTGTGATGTTTAGAATAATAGTGCTAAAAATAATTAACATTGGTCTATGTCTAATGTTCATGATTGGCACATCCTTTTTTCTATCTTTTATTGGTACATTCTTGCTCATGCACAATGAACCTTATTAACTCTAGGATTTGAAGATGAGCACTGCCTTTGAATGGTGGAAGCGACTTGACTTACTGTAAAACCTAGTTTCTTTGACAAAATCCTTAAAAACAACACCCGCTAGAAGTTTAAACAAATTATATGTCTGGTGTATAGAAATATGCTGCAAATAAGAAATATGCTGCAAATAAAAAAAATCAGCACAATGGCCAACCAATGTTGCTGCAAATATGCTGCAAATAAAAACAATGCAAAAAAAAAATGCTGCAAATAAGAATTTTTATTCTAGCGGCAATGTTGCTGCCTCCAGCCAAGCCGTACGACTCAAAACTAAAAAATATCAGCACAATGGCCAACCAATCTTCAGCAAGATCACGTAAAGAATTATCTCTGCAGTCCCTCATCATCACCAGCTATGATTGGAAGCTTAACCTGTATGGAAGGAGAACCTAATAACCGTTGGTTAGTGTCATAGAAATGAGAACTACAAACACCAGCTCATAACAGGGTCGTTGTAAAGATGCACATAACTTTTGTCCACCATGAGGAATTGATACTGAAGACAACAAAAATTCACGACATGGGAGTATAAATATGATTGAATAGCTCGATGATTAGTTACTTATTTAGCAACAACTGATTGAATTCCCATACAAAAGATGTCACTAGCTGCAGCTTAGTCCAAAGAAGAGAATTTATCAAAAGCTGATCGAATATACTTTTCATTTTTTCCGTTACTTGTTTCATTGAATACCTCTATGTTTAGTTAGCTTTTAAATTCCGTGGCCCTTATAGCAAAAACAGTAAAACGTGAGCGCAAGGTTCTCAACAAAGATGATGAAACACTGCATATAGGTCGAAATTTGCTTTTATACACTTTAAAGAACTTAAAAAGGCTCTGAGCACGTGCCAATTGGGTATTAGCAAAGGATTTTGCAATAGAGAGGAAAGAAAAACTAATTTAAATTGGACCTAAATCCTCAAAACAGGGACCTAAATCCTGACGAAATAGACTTGCGTCCCGCTATATTAATATAGCAACCACCCGATACAACGTGAGACCACTGCTGGGGCAAACAACACATTCAAGCCCAAAGAAAAAAAGAAAGCGAAAAACAAGAGAAAACAATGCCGACATTGGCGGATCCACGAAAACAAAAGTGACTCGCAACCGCTGCGTCTCTCCAGCAGATTCCCACCACGATCCTACACTCCGAATCACCGCGTGCCAAGCAACACCTCCAAGAAGGGAAACGATGACACGCTGCTGCCAGACTAGTCCTAGGGTTCGGTGTCAAGATGACAGGGATTTCTCCCGACCCCCCCTCCCAATCCGAAGCGCTCCACCCATCTTGCCGTCCACCAACAAACGCCACAACGGAATTGAAGCCACCAACGTCGTATCATCATGGCAAGAGCTGCACGGCCGACCAAACTGAGAAGAACCGGCCATAGACAGGGATCGACAGCACCACACCCGCGCGGGAGGGACCAGCCTCCACCGCCATAGACGGTAGCCGACCGGACGCAACATGCAAGAGCACACCAGGCCACCATTGGAGCAGGAGGGCGGCAGCAACACAGCCACCTGGAGGACGTCCTCCACCGCCATCGGCGGGTCCGACCGGACGCGGCAGCAGAGACACACCAGGCCGGGCAGGCGTCGTGAAGTCTCTGCCGCCACGATGCTGCACGTAGGCCAGTGTCGCCGCCATCCTCGTTCAACTCCAAAAGGCCCGGCCGGACCCAGCCGGGTCCGTGAAGCTCCCGCCACCACGCTGCAGCAGGCGCGTTGTCGTCGCCGTCACTCCCGTCACCGGCTTCGGAACTCAGTCAAACCGGGTGGAAGGGTCGAGCCTGGCCCGCCCTGACCCAGATCGAGCCCGACGGGCCCAGATCTGGCCTGCAGGGCCGTGGCCATGCTTGCCACCCGTGCCACCAACGGCGGCGCTGCCGCCGTGCTTGCCACCCGCAGCGCAGGGACCCTGCAGCTGGAACCGCCGAAGACCCTGCAGCCGAAGAACCTCCGCCGCCTGTACGCACCGCCGGCGCCGCGCCGCCCCGCGTGAGGACGACACCAGGAAGGGAGAAGCTGGGGGCCGCGCCGCCGCCCGGGACAAGCCGCGCTGCACGCCGACGACGGCGGAGGAGAAGAGGAGGGAGAGGCGCGCTTGGGAGAGAGCCGGCGGCGCGGCTGGTCGCCCGCGCGGGGGGCGACCAGTCGCGAGAGGTGGGAGGAGGAGGGGAGGCGAGCCGGGCCAGAGCGGCCCGACAGCGGCAGCGGTGGCGGTGGAGAAACCCTAGCTAGGGGAGAGGAGAGAGCGCATGTCGGGGTCCGGTCCGTCGCGCCGTTTTCGGGACCTAAATCCTCAAAACAGGGACAATGTGATCGAGCGATTGTGAATGTTTGCACGAATGCTCTGCAATGGTCGCATGTATACTCTAAATGCTACAGCTACCAAGCAAAGATAAACTTATGTACATACAAATTGTCGCTCCAACGAAGATTTCTAGCACCGCATAGGAATAATTGTCCTTTTTTTCGGGGATAGGGATAGTTCTCCTTAGAGACATAGCATGTAATTGTGCAACATACATGACTTAAACACAATCATGGAAATGATTGGAATTATTAAAGCAAAAAAAAAGCTTTATGGTTTAGTAGCTAAGCTCACGTCGGTGATATGCGCATGGTCTTTCCAGTTGGTTTGGTATCTCTAGAGAAACAATGCTATCAGCCACAACTACAAACATTAGAAATATATATGCGCACAGAGTCACAAACACAATGAAGAAACATGAAAGGGTAAAAAAAGATACATATATTATATGCAAAATAATGCAGCCCTAATTGAATAATTCAGAATGTCTATGACTCTGGATTTGGCATCATTTTGCTGCAAAAATATCTACCAAGTGTAATAACGCAGCGGTAAATCATATAGAACAGTAAAACTACTGTCAAACAAAATCAATGATTTAAAAATGAAAATTTCACATTTCATCACGAAGTTGCACCGAAGAATGGGTGGGAAATAATACATAGCGATACGGAAACGATGCCGGTCCATAGCAAGGAATCGAAACAACCACATCTCAAGGTATGAGCGAGAAGGATACAAAGAAAACACTTTCACATCAAAATGTGTTGTTTAATGAACAAACAAATTAGCCAATAGATTGTTTTAGAACAACAGTGCCGACCTGGGTGCGCAATGAGGTGGCTCCAAGATTTCGGTGGAGGATACGACCTAGGATGGAAGGGCGGCCAACAATTTTGGCGTGATTGACGTGATTCTCTGATATGGATGGTGATTCTCTGATATGGATGGGAGAGCCGGCGGGCAAGGAGGTGTCCAGGGTCAAGGTCGTTACAAGCACTGGGCGGCTGGAAACCTGGAGCATGGGTGCGCCTTGAAAAAGTGTAGGCCACACTATCAATCCAACTACTCTCTGGAAAACATATGAAAGTACTATCCAGCAATAGCACCATCAACAAACCAACTTATCCATCCTAAAGTTCTCAATTCCTACCGTAACTCTAAATACCAGCTAAAGATTCTACAACTCGAGTTCTACTATAAAGAGCAGAACGTTAGCTTTGCCTATAATCAAAAAAGATCATGTATACTATCAAAAAGTACAAAAATATACAGCCTGCTATTCACTCTAACAATCTTTTTTTTTAACGTATCGGTTTTAAGAAGGAAAGGTCAAGCAGCCGTTTACAACGCGTTTTGCCACATGCGCCGAAAACGCCAATCCACCAAAAGAAAAACAAAAGGGATCACTCGCCAACCCTCCACCTGTCTACGGGTCCTAAGCTACCCCTAAACATCCTTGCTGCCCGCCACAGGTCAGCCTCGGCTTCTACCATCCTGATGGCGGTCGCTGTCGAAGGAGTGTGACCTTCGAAGACCACTCCATTCCTATGCCTCCACAAGCTCCAGCAGATCAAGTTGATCGCCGTCCACAGGTCCTTCTCGTCGTTACCTCCCGGCGTCTTGGCCGGTAGCCAATCCACTAGACGATCATCATGATCAGTGATCGGGGACCGAATCCACTCTACCCCACTTGTTCAGGAAGGAGTGCCAAACCTCTCTAGAGAGGACACAACCAAGGAGAAGGTGGTTTATGTCTTCTCCCACTTGGTCGCACAGCGGACAAGCAGTCGGTCTAGGCAGCCCTCTTCGCCCTAAGCGGTCTGCAGTCCAACACCTGTCCAGAAGCGCCACCCGTCTGTGCTCCCCCGCCTCGTCGTCATCAGCGTCGGTCAGATCTCGTCGTTTTTCAGAACTCGTCGCTCCGGGTAGGAGGCTGCCCGGGAGGCGAGAACAATGAAGGAGCCCACGGGGGCGCCAAATCTGTTGCTGAAGGGCGCATGACGTGTCGATCCGCGGTCGGTGCAGTTGCCTTTGGTGAAAGGACATTTCTATCCCTATGTTGTTTTGATGTTTGTTGACAACACAATAAGCGTACTAATTGTGTGCTAAAATATTTACAGGTACATCTTATACTTGCACATGATGGTTGGACTTATCCTCTAGAAGCATCAAGCATGAAGTTGTAGTTTTCCTAGGTGTCATCTTATAGGAAAACCGTACTATCCAGAGGGGGATCCGTTGTGGAAGTTTGGGCGGAATCGATCTTGTACATCTATTGTGCACAAACCACATATGCTGGCCGGTAATACCGGCCCTTCGCTTCACCGAGTCAAAATCCAAATGTTGACCGGCTGGTCTCTGCCGTTCGGTACTACCGGGCCTTTTGGGCCGGTAGTACCGGGCCTGCGCAGATTCCTGGCCAACGGCCACATTTCGGTGGATACAATAAATATCTAGTCTTCTTCTCCAAAGAAGCTAAGCTTTCTAAAATACTCTCTCCACCATTGTTGCAAAGCTTCAACCTCCTAGATCTCCCACTCCATCGGTCTAAACACCTTCATACTTTGAGGAGTGATGGAGGAGGTCTAGATCTACACTTCCACCAAAGCAATTTCGTTTCCCCCCACTAATCCCTAGCAGATCTTGTTACCTCTTGGGTTCGTTGAACCCTAGACGGAAGTTGTGTTCTTCGTGGCTTTGGGAGCCACGGGGAAAAGCCAAGAGCCTCCAATAGAGTTGTGGTTGCGTGCCTTGGCCTTGTGATTCTTGTGGCTTTGGGCCGGGAGCCGCGGGAATTCGGTGAGAGCCTCCAATTCGGTTGTGGAGTGTGCCTCATCCTTGTAAAGGTTTGTTGCCGACCTCGAGGGCATCATATAGTGACTCGTGAAACTCCTCATTGGAGGATAACACATGGGAGATACGGTGTGCCATATCAAGTCTATTCGGGGCTCACTTGTGACCCTGCACCGCTCCAACGAAGACGTAGCTTCCCTTGGGAAGTGAACTTCGGTAAACATCTCCGCGTACCGTGTGATTATCTAACCTTCCTTTACTTGTATTGCTAGCTTAACTTGTTTAGAATATCTTGCTAGCTTGTTTATTGCTCATCATATAGGCTTGTTTACCTAGTTACATATGTAGAGAACTTATATTTGAGCAAAGCCTTAATTTGATTAAAAGAAAAAGAAAAATTGTAGTTGCCTATTCACCGTCAACCTACTCGATCCTTTCATCTGGAACATGCTGAACCGGAGGACGATGAGGACGACTACATACTCCCGCTAGATCGAAAGGTAATACATATTTTTGTGACGGGTCGTCGTGTCGATGTACTATAGGGTTTTGTCATTGTTTCTGTTTAGGTTATTTTCATATGACGAGTTAAAACATGACTCCCTCCGATCCATTATTAGTGTCGCTGGAAAAGAACAGACGTAGCACAAATCGGTAGTGTAAGTAACTCATGTCTGACTTAACTCGTTTGCAAAACAAATGTACATTTCAGTGACATCGCATAAAAAAGTCGGGTCTTTGCTAATGTGTTGTTGTCCTCCGACATAATTGTTGGTACATAACAATTATGCAATGGCTTTGTAAGTTTATTTTTCTGTCTTATGCATCCTTTATGTTATATGTCCTTTATGCTATATGTATATAGGAGCTAACATGGATTCATATATTCTCTCATTCTGTTTTAGTGACCACTTTATAGAAGAGCCACCTTTAGTATATCAACACTCACTTATTGCACCATCGGCAAAACATGGTGCTGATCTGAATATTTACCTCATTTAAATGAGCTAAATACAAAGTAAGGGACAAAGTGGCGAGGTTATTATATTTCGGTGACACCGTCCAAGAAGTCACACGGCCATGTGATTGGACAACTTGTCTTCTTTCCCGATGTATGTACCTTGAAATGTAATGATGTAAAAATATTCATAGGCTCTTTATTATATCTATGTTATGTGAATATATATTATTGTTCACGTATGATGTGTATGCAATGAATCAATGTGCTTTCACTGGTTATGTTGTATGCAACAAAAATGTATAGCACTATATTATGGGCAACCGAAAAATCTCAATGCAAACGAGTGGACAAAAAACTCTGTAACTGATGAGCTCGACACTAGTGACATGACCTAATAATCTAATTGATGCAGATAGTGTGACCATTCACTTCAAATCCAAAAAGGCATAGATGATAGAACTTGTATCAAAATATTTGATGCACAAAACAAAAGGAAATAAATATCAGAACTCTCTTGTATTCCATTTTCTTGTTTGGCAGTTTGCACAGTTCTTCTACATGCTCATCAAGTCCTTGAATAGGATGAATGCAAAGTTTAGTTTTGGAGATTAGCCCCCGCCCCCCCCCCCCCCCCCCCCCCCCCCCAAAATTTTTTTTTTGACAAGCGGAGGAAGTGATTAATAAAGAACTCACAAGCTAGGTTTGGCCGCATTGAGGTCCAGTAGACATTTTGGCTCTATGCCAAAGAGATTGTAATGACATGATATGATCAATACATCTCAATTCGCAAAAAAAAAACTCACATGATAATTATCCAAGGACACAACAACCACCGTCGAAAATGCCAAAACCATAAGACATTCCAACAAACACGTAGTGGGCAGGACACAAAAAAATCGAGCGAGGGGATCGGCGCACGCCCTGATGACGCCCACCCTCGGTTTATGAGAGAGAGGGGAGAGGAAGAGGGGAACAAAGATGGTGTACTAGGGAGGCAGACAGACCGGGCCATCGGGGTCAGCAGAGGAGGGCGGCATGATCGATGCTGGAGGCGCCATCTTAGCCCACGAACCACATGATGGGGACGGCGCCCGGAGACTCCACCAGCTGCAACGCCGCCATGCCTCGGCTAGATGGCAGCCTCTTTCTCTTCCCATCGGAGATCCTCCTATCTCCCTCCTTGTTGTCGCCACCGACGACGATGCCGAAGATTGGACCGAAGCGACAGAGCGGACAAGGGGATTCTGTTCTTTTTTTTTTTGCTCACCGGTGTACGTGATTATTTGTGTTTGTTTTCATGGATCCGAATTATTGGACCCAACTTGTCAGTGAAAGAATTGACGGTCAACCGTCAGCGAAAGATCAAGCGGTTAAAAATGCTGGTAGCGTGGATGGTCTCAGCAGCAGGGGTCACCAACAAGCTTACAACTTAGAATAATGTCAAAAGCCATTTGGGGGTGTGTAAGGTTCATTGCTAAATTTGAGATGTGTAAGAAATATTTTTTGAAAATATCTAATAAGATTAATAAATTCTACAAGATAAGTGAAACATCAGGAAGATACTATTAAGATATTTGTTACTCCCTCTTAAATTAGTTGACTCATATTTGTCTATATATAGATATATCCTCACACTGAAATATATCTAAATACCTTCGTATTTAAACAAATCTTTGAAACACAATTCAAAAACAAAATGTTCTTGTAAACTATAATACTTCGGCACAACGAAGTTTGTTCATAACAATTCTATAAAAAAATACCATTACAAAAAAATGTTGCTGCATTTTCATATGGTCAATATTGCAAATAATAATAGACGTCAGTACTATAGTACGAAAAAAATAGAAGTTTAGTACAGATTATAATATTTATTTTGCCCGGAGCCTGCATCTCCACCCACGGTCTAGAAAGTGTATAACAGGGGTGAGATAAATACACACAATTAAAATTCAACATAAATCTAGTAAGATTAATATATTCCAAAAGAGAATTGAAACATTAGGAAGATACTATTAAGATATTTGTTAGTACCTCCGTCTCCAATTAGTTGACTCATCTTTTTCTAAATATAGATATATCCTCGCACTGAAATACGTCTAAATATATCAGTATTTAAACAAATCCGCGTCAACTAATTCGGTACGGAGGGAGTAGGTCACAATCTTTAGATAATTGTATTATAAATAAGTGTAAACTATACAATATATACAGTTGTTAAAACACAATTCAAAAACAAAAAATTCTTTTAAACTACAATACTTCGGCACAACCAAGTTTGTTCATAACAATACGTTATTAGTTTCTTGGTTATTTCCCCCTCCATTTTTAAAAAGCCTTAGCTAATGGCTCTCGCCTCTGTTCCATGACACGATGATGCTACTGCTTGGCTGCCTATGACAGGTAGGACCCACTAGAGATTACGATTTATGGGCCCATATGGCAGTGTCCGGGCGGTCTAGTATGGTGGATCTTTTGGATAGGTCGAATACGAAGTGGCGGCGTAATGGCAGATTCATGTGGCGAGAGAAGCGTGGACTCGCCTTCCATGACACCGTGGGCCCACAATTTAATGAAATTTTCTAGTGATCGGTTTATGCTAGACGGATATGTGAGCTTCGCCTCGCAGCCTGCATCCCGTCCTAGCACATCATGTCAAGTGCGTTGAGCCCGTCTGGTTCCCAGGCTTGGTGTTACGTCATTCTTTTGTCTTAGTGTTGTCTGTAGAATAAATTTACTACCGTTAAATGGCGCGTGTTTGTTTTGTTTTGGTCTTATTAGTATATGACTACTTCCGTGGAACAATTGCAATGCAAAATAAAGAAGAACAGCTAGAACACCAGGGGTCGCATATATCATCTAACAAATCAATCACATAGATATGCAAGACCAGAATCAATGCACTTTGCCACACCTTGCCCGATGAGGTTTTCAGGTTCCTTTTCTAGCTCAGGTTAGCAAATTTGAATCACAAACGAAAAAATATTCTGGAAATAACTATTGTATGTAAAAATTCTAATATGATAAAGCATAGGAATATTTTTCAAATCCATCTTGAAAGATTATAAAACACACACATGTTTTATGTAGTTGGCATACACTCGATATCAGGTTAAGTGGTCAACTGAATCAAGGCTAAGTTGGAACATTGATGTGATTTAATAACCAGTCGTTAAACAGATCATAGCCAGCTCATGTTATCTTACTCAACACCTAGCACCTAAATCAGCTCCATATGAAGCAAGCAATGTAACAGCCCAGCGGCTTACAGGAGTTCAACTGAGAGCTCACCATCCTACTGAAAAATTATTGACAGTAATTAGCGCAAGATTACAGAATGAAATTAACACTTCACTCATATTCACCCGGTGAGGACGGCGGCACGCACCCGCACGCGAGCTAGGGCTGACGGCGAGCTTGAGGGAACCGCAGGGGGGGTAGGGAAGAAGGAAGCAGCGCCTCCGGCTCCAGCAGCTGCCCCATGGAGCAGCGCCTTGCGGAGGAGGCGTGGTCGACAGTGGTGGTGCAGCGGCGTGAGGGAGAAGGGGATCCCAGAAGAGAGGAGATAGGGTGTGTGCGATGTGTGGTGATAAGGGAGAGAAGATAAGGGAGAGAGAGTGCAGTGGGGGCTGGGCGTACGACTACAACTGATGTACCTGTTTTCCACTAACCAACACTGACGTACGACTTATTCTATGCGCCAGCGGTAGATCCCTTACTACTGGCGCACAACGAAAGTGTTTGGTCACGCGAGCTCGTAACTAGCACTAACGTATCGTGTGGGCTAGACGTTATAAGTTTACCGCTGACATACATGTTTGGCGTACGTCAGTGGTATATAGCATTGACGTACGAACATTTTTGCTCGTCAGGAATGCGTTTGCATGTGTAAGATATTCCCTACAAGTGTTTGTAATTTGTAAGCCCACCAACTAATGCAGCTCTGGACCGGGGTCCTTCCCATGTTAAAAAACTACCAACAAGACCCGCATATAGTGATATGATTAGTTAATTAGGCCCTGCTTGGAAAGGCAGTTGATTTTTTCCCTCTGTATTTCTAGACCCCTCTCTGCTGGTAAAATACATGGAGGTAGTGAGATCCGTAATTTTCCCGGCACCTTTCCAGCCTGGAAACGACAATCCAGGCGGGGTCTTACTCATTTTCTAGCGAGATCGTGACCAATTTTGATTCAAACGAGAACAACCTTAGGAGTGCCAAAGTCCCAAACAATGACACAGTGTTTTATTGTTCAAGGTTTATCTTTTTGAAAGATCTAGCAAATGCGGGCTTCTTGTTTTAGTAGCAAGTGGAGACGTGTAACAACTTGACGAACTAATTTAGCGCCATGGAAAAAAAAAGAAAAAGAAAATCTACGTCTATAACCTTATATATAAAAGATGGACAGACAACGGCTTCTCAGCGCACCTATTAGCTACAGTAGCTATAGTAACGAATCACAGCCGTCCGCCCACCGATCAACGGCTCACAGCTGCCCCCATCCGGTGAACAACCGCGCACGGAACTGTAGTTGCACGAATATTGACGCACAGCTACAGCCGGTCGCACACCCGCAACCGGTCACCTGCGCAGAGACGCGCACGAACTTTGGCGCGCGACGCCCGTCCGCAGCCGGTGCACTCTTGGCGCGCACGATTATTGAGATGCGCCATCCGGTCGCCCCCGCCGCACCATTTTTCAAAAAGAACCTCGCAATTCAAGGAATTTCTTCACAACCCACCGCTTCTCGCTGAGAGGACCTCGCCGTAATTTCTAGAAACTCCAAGTGCCCCGCTGTAAAAGCGCCAGCAAATCCTCACCCTCTCCTTCTCTCTCCCCGCGCGACCACGGCGTCGCCGCCGCCGCCGACACACGCCGTCGCCTCTACGGCCCTCCCCGTTCAAATCGACGTAAACTACGTGCTCCGTCGCCGCGTTGTCTCCTTCCTCGCCGAAAACCACTTGCTGGGACGACCGAGACTCGACGGAATCGCCGCCGCCGTCAGCTCGCTCCAGCCGCCGTGTTCGATCGCCGCCGCGGACGCTCCGGTGACCAAGAACCAGCGGCGCCGCCGCTCCCGGACCCCCCGCGTCCTGGCGCATTCGTTGCGCCCAATCACGCGTGCCGGCTTGCGGTGCCGCGGCGTCGCCGTGGTGGTCGCAGTGGTCGCCGTCGACGCCATCGCAGCCCCAACCACGGCTGACGTCATTGCGACATCAGCGTGGGCCCAGGATGCCAGAATTTTTTCTTTTTCGCATGAATTTCAAAAAAAAAATCTGACAGGTGGGCCCTACTACTTTACACAAATTCCAGAAAATAAAAAAAATACAAATTCAATAACTTTGAATTTACACACCAAAAAAATGAAAAAAAAGCAAAATAGCCACAAAAAATACATGCCATACAATAAAAAAAATTCTAAATTTGAATATTTTGAAATTTCAAACGTCTTCCAAATCTGAACATTCCGTAAACGTAAAAAGAATTCAAACCTGAATAACTCCCCGATTCGTGTAATTTTCTGAAATCTGAATAAAATTTGAACGTAAACATTTTTAAAATCCCAATAATTTCCAAAACCGGTCGCACTCCCCGCACGGATTTTAGTGCAATATTTTGCAAAAAAACACCCGCAAAGAACTGAATTGGAATTTGTGCAAAGTCTAGGGATCTTCCTAAATAATCGTCCGCACATCTCGCTTTTCCTCTCTTCTCTCCTCGCGTGATCCAAAGCTCCCCGCCGCCGCCGACGCGCGCGCAGCTACTCGAGCGCGAGCTCGGCAACGCGTCCGCGTCCAACGCCAGCGACCATGACGTCACCTGATGACATATCAGCGGACCACATGTCAGATTCCTCGCATTTTTTTAATTACCAAGAGAATGACATGTGGGCCCCCCTGTCAGACATTCAGCAATTACAAATACCAAATTCAAAATTTATTTACTACACGGGCGCGGCAATGCCGCGCCAAGTTGCCTAGTATGTAGAAAGTCGTATGGGGTGTAGAGACGTATTTTAGACGTGAAGAGTGTCCATCCAAGGGATTCAAATTATATTATATAATACTGATCATTGCTAAATTTGAGAAGCGTAAAAAACCTTTTGAAATACTATATATTAAGGTGATCAATAGATTCGAAAAGAGAAGTGAACCATCGCGAAGATAATTGTGAAAAGATGGAAGTCCACGAGGGTGCCGAGGTTGTCATCCGAGGTTTCGCACGTTGGAAGACCAGGTAGCGTCTCGGGAAAAGAATACACTACACTGCAAAAGCCAGACACCGTTCCTAATTGTCATCTTCTAGGCCCTAATTAGTTTGGAGATCTAACAGCACTCCAAGAAAGAAAAAGATGTACACGATCTAGAATTGACTGGCTTGAATCCGTGTCATCACATAGCCAGAGGCACAGCACCCAAACATAAAAGAGGCGTAGTTCTTCCAAAACAAGAAATCTGGCCTGTTAACCACCTTGGAGCGCGCCTCGGCCAGCGCCGCCTTCACGGCGCAAAAGCCGAATTCCCTTGGTAGCGCACATTGGCATGCTGCGGACACCGGCGATCGCCGCGCTGCCATCACCGATTCATACGCTTTCGGCCTCGCCTGCTTGACGACGGCCGTCTGCCCATGAGCGCGGTGGCCGTATCTTGCCCGAGCTGCTCCCTTGGCGGCGCTGCTGGTGCTCGCGCTTCTTGCCTGGGCCTGGGTGACGAGACGAGCCGCAAGGCGAGCCGCCCGCTGCACCACTGTCCTCATCATCTCGATTTATGGATTGACTGCTTGATTAGCAGCAGCAACGAATATGCGCAAGTGTCCAGGGTTGATCGATCTCTGTTGATTCTCGTGAACGCGATCCTGCTTGCCTTGCCTGGGTCTGGTGGCAAAACATAGGTATATATAGGTCCAGACGGAGACGGACATGCAGAGTCGGAGTCTGGGTATTAGTCGGAGACCAGGACGGAGACGGACCAGTCCGGTTGATGGTGTGGCTGTGCGGCAAGGACAATCCGTCCACGGTCCACCAGCGTCTGTGGTCTGTTCCAAAACGGGGATCTTCTCGCGCGCCGGTGTTCGTAGTGGTTGGTCGAATGACCTACTCCACAAGCACTATGTACTATCCTAGTCTAATTCTCACGACACTTTATATGAACCGGAGGTAGTATTTGTATTTTTATTACTTTTTGTGTATTTTAGTGTTGTAGGTGATCTTTTTCGGAAAAAAAGTGCTTGTGTTCCAGGGGTAAGAGACGACCGTTCTACGAATTTCTCCCACCCGGCCACCCGCGCGTTCTCTCTTTGTCGCCTGAAAAATCCGGAATTGTCCATATAATTAAGTAGCAACTGATGTTCTCTGTCCCATGAAACCTGATTATCTCTACCAAAGATGTAAATATTTCGTACTTTGCGTTGGCGTTTCAGGTCATTTACCCATATACACGCTATGCCGTATTTTCTGGGAGATATGGTTATTGGTCAGCTAAGCTGTCACACCCCAAATCCAGAGTTATACATAAGTTTTATATGCTTTTAGCCATGATAGTCAAGAGTTACTGGGTTTCCAATCCCAAGCAGCATTTCACTTCAGGCGTGCCGGAAACACTGGTCCCACAAAAGCACTCGAAATACTACCACGCTAATCATAAACAAGAATATATAACAATGAATACAACAATCATGTTAAGCTGTCGGACTCGGCCTTAGAGTTAGACATGTTGGGAATCGTAGACAGAAAACAAAAAAATTCCTACCAACGATAACCTTAAACTAGTCAAGATCTATACTATGCAGATATACTAATACGGAGGAGATCAGAATACATACGCTTGTAGACCAGAAGCGGGATTACGTTCCCGTGTCGGTGGAGACGACGGCGCCGACCTCAGGGTCGTGTAGTGGAAGAAGACAGCTCCCGGCACCAAACAATGATGCCTCGCGGTTCCACACACGTACGGTGTGGATGACGACCTCCGGCCTCCAGATCCAGCAGAGCAGCGGAAGTGGAAGAATGGATCTAGCAGCACGGCGGTGTGCGTACAGTGGAGAAACTTCTCTCAAGCCGTGTGCAGCCCCAATTGCGGAGTTACAACTTAAACGGATGAGAGAGGAGGGGGAAAGGTGCGTTTTCAAAGGCATATGGGCACCTCTATATAAAGGGGAGGGAGGGCAGCCAACTTTGCTGGCCTGGCCATGTGGGAATAGTCCCACATGGCCAGCCGCACCACCATGGTGCGCCGGCCCTATGTGGGCCCCATCTGGCCCACCTAGGCCGGCCGGCCTCTCTCCCTTTTTTTCCTTTTTTTGGGGGTTTTCCCCTAATGGGCCCATATAGGCAAAATGCCTTTTAAATTCGAATTTAATTAAATAAAAAGTATATTTAATCACTAATAACACTTATTAATATTAAATATATATTATTTAATTCATTCGGACTCCGAAACATCTTTCGTTGCCCTCCGATCTCCATCAGACATGTCCGGAACACTTCCGGAGTCTCCGGTTTCTTTTCTCTCTTAAATCCAATCTAATCGTCACCCACCCTTAAGTGTGTTACCCCACGTTCGGGATCACTCCAGACATGATCGAGACACGTTCTCCGATCAATGACTAACAGTGGGATCTGGATACCCATGATAGCCCCTGTGCGTCCACGAATGTCTTTTATCGTTTGAACCTTTAGACATCCAGTCTCATCCTCTTGCCTAGCGATACTTAGATTGTCCGAGCATCGTTCTCCGGTATCACGATTACCGAGCATGACCTCATAATCGATAAATCTATCTTTACTCGTCTGTGATATTACATCCCCGTGACCTAGTCACATGCTTGCAAACTCATTGATGTAATCTCACCGAGTGGGCCCAGAGTATCTATCCTGCTATGTGGATTGGCAATTTCCGCTCTCGATCACTCACTTCTACTGCTTCCTTCCGATACCCGAAAGTGTCACATTTATTGTTACGCTATATAAGACATGCCGTTTGATGCGATCAGCCGCACCTTACAGAAGCAGAGATTTGATATGATCTCACGGTCAAAGGTATGAACACTACGTTTCTATATTTTGGGTATGTCCATCAAATCATTCACCCAATGATATGACTCCGTTGTCAACCGACGTGACTGTCCATGATCAGGAAATCTTGATCATCTGTTACCCAACGAACTAGTTAAATAGAGGCTACTAGAGACCTGGTTGTTTAAATACCACACGTGCATTAATGTTTCCGCTTAACACAGTTATATCATGGTATTAAAACATATTATGAACAATTGAGATATGACAAATAAAATCACTTTATTAATTGCCTCTAGGGCATATCTCCTTCAATACAGTAATGCCATGTGTCACTGGTCATGCCACATACCGATCGAGAGTACTCTCGGACCACTCTAAGGCCGATGCACATCGGCATACGTGCTCGGAATGGATCATCGGCCACACAACCCCTCAACTGCGCCATAACACGAGCATAGCCAAAACTGCAAGACAACGAGCCCGAGAACCATAACCCTTCAACCCTTGTACTTTATATCCATACACGCATCATGTGCGGGATGGGTAGCGGACAACCGGTATAAAAGCCGACTCTACGACATGAAGTAGCACAATATATCTTATACTAGAGGTAGCTTTATACACAAAGGTCTCACGACCCAACATTACATCATTCAACAGAAAGCAGATATTTGCTATTCAACATGTCCAGCAAAAGGCCTAAGAGGCCAGAAAATAAGCAACATAGGCTACACAACCTACAAGTTCCAGTCTGCCACCTGAGAACCCAAGCTACTTGTCGATTTCAACGTAGAAACCACCATCAGAGTGAGGAACTTCACCTGAACCAAATTTAAGCAAGGATGAGTACTGAAGATACTCAACAAGACTTAAGTAACCTATTATATATATCTGCTCGTTCAGAATGGTTGTATGAGGGTTTGTTTGCATAAAGCCATTTTTTCAATGGAGGCAGGGAAAAGTAGAAGTCGTCTACTTAGAATTTCTTTATAAAGCGGATAATGGAGCAAGTCTACCTCCAATATTCATTTGATATCCACTAACTCATCATCAGCGTCACCTATCCCCGTCGATACCCTCGAGGAAGCACCATTTCATTCCTTGTCAACAAGTTTTACGATCATGAGAGGCGACTTCGCGTAGATTTCACCAGATATTGAAAATCGAGCTAAGAGCGGCCAAGTATGGCTTAGTTCAGCCAATCGTCGCCAGCTTTCCTCAGGCGGGGCTTGCCGAGGGGCTGGGGCGTCTGGTCTAAAAAGCGTCTGCATGCTGTCTTGCGTATCGCGGTTGAAGCAGGCCTCCCGCGGGGCGAGTTGCGGAGTATCTCCCCCGGCGCCGCGGGTACACGAGGTTGTGTTCGTGTGACGCGTTTCGAGCGCAACACACGGCTACACCACCCGCTCTCGGCTACCTCGACATCGGCACAAAGGGCTACCACCTTGCTTGAGCAACCTCGTCGGTTTTCCACTCGAGCCACAACTTTCGTGAACGTCGACTCTTACGACTTTGGTGGTGATGTCCGTCGGCTCCACCTTCGGATTCTTCTCCAGTCTCACTGTCTGATTCGCTACCGTTGTGACTGTGGGGGGTGTTGAGTATCGTGATTGTTTAGCAAACATAAGATATCGTAGGATTTATTCTGCCTTGACTTGTAGTCCAAAAAGATCATGTACTCCTATATATACGCCCTAAGGCTCCAGCAATACATCAATTATTCCACCAATCTCTCTCCATTCGTTCCACACGCCCCCTAACGTCTCTTGCCTCTCCCCCTCCCTAAGAATTCCTTCGGTCACGGCTTCCGGTGGCTCTGTCGTCCGGAGACGATGGGAGGGAGGAGGCCGGCCACCTCTGCATAGTCGTAACTCTATGCTGTCTATAGGTAGAGCGCTGGATCAAAAGAAGAGAAAGTATAGGTTAAAAAAGTGGAACATTGTGTGCCGGCCAAAGTACTCGGTATAGAAGTGTTAGATATTAAGAACAAGCGTTTGCTTTGCAAATGGATCTTTAAATTGCTTAATGAACAAGGAGTTTGGTAGGAGCTCTTGACTAACAAGTATCTTTACGAGAAAACGTTAGCTCAAGTTGAGGCTCAGCCTTCTGACTCTCCCTTCTGGAAGGGGTTGATGAAGGCAAAAATAGAGTTCTTTAAACATGGAAAATTCGAGGTTGGGAATTGTCTTCAAGTACGGTTTTGGGAGGATGTTTGGTTAGGCCAAAATTCATTGGCACACGAATATCCTTCCATGTACAATATTGTGAGCCGCAGGAGCGTGAGGGTGGCCGACACTTTGAGGGTAGCTCACCTCTCCCAATCCATTCAGTTCCGCCGAAATCTTGTTGGGGACAAATGGACTGCATGGCTTCATCTAGTTCAGAGATTAATGTGTGCATCTCTAACTAGTACACCGGATGTATTTAAATGGAATTTGAGTACTTCGCGTTTGTACACAGTCAAATCCTTATATGCTGCTTTGATGAATGGACACACAAGATATCCTACGAAATACTTGTGGAATTAAAGATACCATTAAAGATTAATTTTTTTATGGTTCCTTCGTCGGAAGGTGCTACTTAGTAAGGATAACCTGATTAAACGGCGTTGGGGAGGCTGCACTAAGTGTGTTTTTTGTCATGAAAACGAAACTGTCCATCATCTTTTCATATCATGTTCTTTTGCTCGCAATATTTGGAGACTCATTCATTTTACCTTTAATATATCGTCACCTACTAACATTGCGAATATGTTTGGTTCATGGCTTAATGGGATAGATGCTAAAACAAAGGCAAGGATACGTATAGGCGTATCTGCTTTGCTTTGGTCAATTTGGAACTGTCTAAATGACATCGTCTTTAACAAAACAAATATTGCTCATTACTTGCAGGTTATCGACAAGGCTGCCTACTGGATCAACTCTTGGTCCCTACTCCTACCTGTGGATCAGAGGGCGCTTATGGATACAGGATGTACCCGCATGCTGGCGGTTGTGCGGTCTATCTTGTGCCCGGGAGGATGGTTCAATTATAAAAGGCTGAATGCATAGATTTGCGATCTTCATTTGGCTCACTTTCGTTGCTACTTTGTGTGATCCATGATTTGTAATAAGCTGGCTACTTACGCTACATACGTTTAAATTAATATAAAAACGGTTGTGTTCATCATTTTGATACAGAGTCCGGGATGACCCATTTCTAAAAAAAAAAAGTGGTATCACGTGATGAGCGGGTTCACTAGACGTTTTCCCCAACTGGCTGGTAATCAATTTCTTAACTGCTATATTGGACAATTGTTCCTACTCGATCATGTCGCAGGCTGCAGCGAACCACAACTTAACTGATTTCCACATTATTTCCCCTCCTCCTCCTCCACATACCGACGTTGTTGACCTCCTCTCCCAGGTCAACGCCGTGTTCTGTCTCTCACACGAACGACCAAGAGTAGCCCAAGACTGAACCGAGTGCTGCACATTCTGTTGGTCAGCAGCTCAGGAGCATGGCGGCTCGAGCCAGGACGCTGATGGTGGTATCTTCTGCACCCTCTTCTACTGCTGGCGCTGGCGGAAGCGCAACGGTAGGTGACTCAGTTCCTGAGATTTAGTTAATGAGCACCAAACCTTGTGCTGATTTGACGACCAAACAAGCCAACCGAAGCCCTGATGCAGGATCTCAATAATTTGGAAAACGAATAACATTCATAACCATTTTTCATGAAACCAGCATCGAATTTCAAGAACTATTCCCAGTGGTGAAAACCAAGTTCATCATCGATCCTCAACAAGTATCTGCACAACAACAAGCATAAACTTGCGCAACATGTATACAGACGCAAGTGCATGGCCGGCTCAGGAATCTCTATGCAATGCAACAATCGACAAAGTTGCAAGTTTCAGTGTTCTAGATGGACACTTGCGTGTTCTGAACCCCTATCTACATCACCATTGCTCCTTCTGCTAAGGCCTTCAAATTAGCCGCGCTTCTCAAAACTCCACCATGTTTATGAAACAATGACCTGTCAAAGAAAAGAAGATATAAATGAGTACAAGTAAGTTTTCAGAAATACATGAAAAGTGTTTAAAACAACCAAGTCAAGCATCGCAAAAAGATTCGTAAATTTTTATCCAACTCTCACTACAATCATACACTTACTGCAGATGTCAATAGGTAGGTAACAACAAAATTCGGTGCAATTAGTATTCAAAGAATTTTCCAATCTTGGCTACACTAGCGCAACTGGTGACTAGATACCGCAAGCAAATATTGTCCAGATCATGCTAATTAGATAAACAGCATTACACAAGCATCGCGACAGAACACTACAGAAAAAAAAATGCCATAAGTTGAAGAGACCATCAAGGAGCAGAAGAATAACTAGAATGACGCTAGTAATTTTTTTTAGCTTACCACGAAAGGATGTGTACGACATTCCATCAACCAAGTATCGAAAATGGCCTGGTTTTGATAGTGTAAAGGCAAGCTAGCGTGCTATCCTCATTTCCATTAGAACAATCTGGGCATAGATATTCTAGGTTGCAGAGCATATATCTAGAATCTTGAAGCAGCAACTGACACATTCAGAGGCATACATAAAATTCTAGACTGCAAACAGGTCATATATCAAGAAAGCTTGAGAGTACACGAGCTCTTACCATTTACTGCCCAAACCATCCTCTTCTTTTTCCATGTACGGTTGCAATCGCCAGCTCCCGCTTCTTGAGTTCAAGCTCCTGATCTTTCTCTTTGATTACCTTATCTTTCTCTTCAGACTCTTTCACTTTGATCTGCAACTCGACTTCTTTATCGACATACCCTTTCAATAAGTGGATAAGGAACGCTATAGAAGACCCGCCCAGCATCATCATCTTATACCAAAAATCGCTGCAAAAGGCAAAACATGATCATATGTTAGCCTAACCAATCTTCAGCCAAAGAAACCTGATCAACATCAATAGCACTATGATAAATCAACATTATGTGCAGGTCTAGAAAATGGATCCAACTTGGACATCATGCAGTTCACATAAGAAAACGTAATGACTAAGCAAAAACATCTCAACTGCCATAACCCAATGCTATTAACATTTGTTAAGCATCAGCACTGCCCCTGGAAGGTACTATCTCACACGCACAACGCCGACTATTGTTTCCGCTGTTGCAAACAGCACAATGACAGTACAATTAACTACTACAGTTACTGCAGGCCATAAATACTCGGCAACGAAACCCTGGGACAGCAGACAAAACAATCTAGCAAGTTTCAAGTCTACTGTTTCCTAGCATTGTGATATGATGTTAAAAGTCCTTCAATAGCCTAAACAATCCAGCAAAACTAGTATGGCTAAGAATACAGAAGCAAGTTTTACACTGCCCTACATGGTATTATCTCAGAGGCACAGCAACGACTACTGTTTCTGCTGTCGTAAATAGCACAATGACAATAAAATGAACTACAGTTACTGCAGGCTATAAGCATTCGACCAACATAATAACGCAAGCACACAATGCTACCAAAACAATAAACTCACAAAAACTGGAGAATGCCAACTGCCAGCGTAATAATGCAAAAAATGGTAATACAGCAAATTCTGCGACAGACAGCACCAGGCAACTCTTCTGGCGCTGAACTCATGTCATCAACAACACACCAGCAGCAGAAACACCAAGATTCAGGTATGGCATCCGGGCAAAAACCGACACTATTACCAGCTACCATTTTGCAAGCAGCATTTCAGAGTGTTAGTTCCACCGTTGTAGCACCAACAGTCACTATTCCTGCATCTACTAGTAATCTGAAGGCAGTAATCTTTCTATCCCCCAGGATCCATCTGCAATAGCTGGACAGCTCAGAATATCACCACCCACCCTCTTACCTAAACCACCATACTCCCAGCTAAACATAAAATCTTAAACAGCGCCTAAACATGAAAGAAACATCTACTACAGGGGACCATTGCAGGCAAGAAGTGCTCCCTGATTTGGACAGTGCTCACCAAGAATTCATTGATACAATCCAAGGGGAAACAACCTCCAGAACCCAGGTTGCGCATGTCCAGGACTCGAAATTGTCAACAAGAGGTGCAAGAGGGTACATGCTAGGAGTTTGTTCAACTCAAGACTCCCAACGTACAACCAAAACTCCCTCACACGCGACGATTTGTATGTTCTTCGTGTTATCCCTTGTGCTGATTTTGACCAAGATTTAAAGTTAACCAAATAGTATATGAAATGGTAGCCATTAGTAACAAAGCTATACTATACTCATGTAGGATCTGCATCGTACAATAACATAGGTCCACTACCAAAAATACATACACATTGTGCAATGTTGACGGATGTTGCCCAGCTAACTATATGAAAAGCTAGTTCAAACACTATAACAGCACCTCGCTGCTGAAAATTCTCATCAGATCCTCTCTACAGAACACACATTACAGCATGTCACCGGCAGTGACGCGACGACTTGGACCGTGCTCAAGATCAAGACAGGCAAGAATCGCTCCGTGTGCTCTCCCCACCAAGAAGGACGGAAAGATGAGTACCTGTCCGCACGTGGTGGCGGAGGAGCACGGCTCGTAGCCGTGGAGGTGGAGGGCGATGCAGAGGTTCCCTCGGCAAAGAACGGGCACTTCTTCATGGCCAGGGCCTCCCGCCCCAGCAGCTCGGCCTTGAGCTTCCCCTCCGCGGCCTTGCGCCCCACCTTCCCCGCCGCGCCTGGCAGGGGTTCGGGCGCAATCTTGCGCCTGGGCCTGGCCCTGGACTCGGAGGGCGCCCTGGGCTCTCCTGGCGTCGACCTCCCCACCGCAGATCGAGGCGCCTTGGGTCGCGTCTCCGTGGAGAGCTTGCGCTCTCCCGGCGCAGCCCTCCCCGCCGCACCTGGCAGTGGTCCTCCCGACCCGGAGGTAGCCCCAAAGCGTCGAGCGACCTGGGCGGCCACCTTCCGCGCGAAGGAGGTGGGGGGTGAGGGACGCCGGAGATGAGGTGATTTGGCGGTGAGGGCGCTCCGGTGGCCGGTGGGTTAGGCTTGCAAAATGCGGGGGGATTTTGGTTCGGGGGATTTTGCGGGGAGGGGACGGGGAGAGGTATTAAGCGCCGCGAGGTGGATGCGCTGGCCCAGCAATGCAACGGGCCGGCTAACTTTTCCGGTTTTGTTTTCTTTATCTTCCTTATTACATTCTTTTATTTATTTTCTTATTGTATCTTTACTCATTTTCCTTTTTTTATTGGTTAACTTTTATTATGTTCTTAGTTTCATTCCTTTTGATTTCAAGGCTATAATTTCTTTTTCCTTATAGTCGAAACCATTATGTCATGTATATTCGAAATTTGGTTTGGCCTGTAGTCGGGATGTGTCACACGGCGTTAAAATCTTGGCCTATATAGTCTAGTGGCGGAGTGCCTCGCACGGGAAGTGCTGGTTGCGACCCGCGAAGAGGAAAGGCAGCACCACCGCGCAACGGAGTAGCTCGTTGACCATGAGTCCAATGAGGCGGCCATGGATAGGACTCGATAGGAGCATCCGAGTGCGTGCATGCGGAGTTGGAGTTCTACTAGGGATGCAGAGTGAAAGGACCGAGTAGGTTGACTAGAGGGGGGGTGAATAGGCAACTACAAATTTTCTTTTTCTTTTAATCAAATTGAGGAATTGCTCAAATATAAGTTCTCTAGATATGCAACTAGGTGAACAATCATATATGATGAGCAATAAACAAGCTAGCAAGATATTCTAAAACAAGATAAGCTAGCAATACAAGTAAAGGAAGGGTAAGAGATAACCACACGGTGACGCGGAGATGATTCCTGAAGTTCACTTCCCAATGGAAGCTACGTCTTCATTGGAGCGGTGCGGGGTCACAAGTGAGCCTCGAATAGCCTTGATATGGCACACCGTATCTCCCTCGTGTTATCCTCCAATGAGGAGTTCCACGAGTCACTATATGATGCCCTCGAGGTCGGCAACAAACCTTTACAAGGATGAGTCACACTCCACAACCGAATTGGAGGCTCTCACCGAATTCCCACGGCTCCCAAAGCCACAAGAATCACAAGGCCGAGGCACGTCTCCACAACTCAATTGGAGGCTCCCGGCTAGTCCCCGCGGCTCCCAAAGCCACACGAACGACCACGACCGTCTAGGGTTCCAAAGAACCCAAGAGTAACAAGTTCCTCTCTAGAATGGATGGGGAAATCAAATCGCTTTGGTGAAAGGGTAGATCTAGGTCAACTCTCTCAAGTCCTAGAAGGACAAGGTATTTGAGTGGGTAGAGAGAGATCTACGAGTTTGAAGCTTTCAACAATGGTGAGCAAAGATATTCTGGTCAGGTGCCTCTCTTGGAGAAGAAGAGCCGACTTAAATAGGCCTGCTGGAAAACTAGCCGTTTTTGCACAGATTCGTGCAATCCGGAATTGGTTCGGATTTGGTCCGGAATTCCGGGTGACTCGGAATAATCCGGATGTAAACCAACTAGAATCCGGACTGAGTACAGTACCGGAAACTCAGCCCGGAATCAGTTCGGAATCCATCCGGAATTTTCCGAGTAGGTCGGAATTCCGGACCATCCTGATTTTGTCTAGTTTGGCTTGTTTTTCAGCAGATCTATTTCCGACAAATTGCACCAAGGTTGTAGGAAGGCTATGGGGTGCATATATGGTTTGTGAGCATAATTAAAAGATTTCCCCAAGCTTTCCAAAGAGCAACCCCTCTTGATAGTACGGCTTCCCTACGACTCAAATAAATTAAATCTTCGGGCCACCGACTTCGATCTTTTCTCCTTTCTGAGGGGTCAATCATGGCCATGTGCTTTTCGTCAATTGTACCTGTAGTACTTTAGCACACGGTAAGACCATCACTTATGTTGTTAACAAACACACAAAACTATATTAGGAGACGCATGTCCTTTCAATCTCCCACTTTTTGGTGTTTGATGACAACATAATGATTTGCATAGAGATATATATATATATATATATATATATATATATATATATATATAATATGATCGATGAAATGAATTTACAAAATATAGACGGGCTCCCCCTTGATGTGTGCATATATTAGAGTTGCATTTGAATACACAAGATGCACACAACAAGAATCAACACTCCCCCTATATTTTATAAACCAACAAGATGTGCAACAATAGAGATTATAGAACAATTTGATATAGTTGCATAAGCTAAATAAGACATGACAAATGATATCATAAAGACTAGATCACAAGATATGTAGATAAATAACATAGACTTTAAACATTACAATCACAAATACCGGGCAAAGCATGTCTTACCACATACACACCAAGGTACAACAAGAAACATAAAGTTCTTACACATATGAAGATAAAGGAGCACAAGCTTATAAGATCAAACGAAATGAAAAAGCAAGAAGCTTGTGCTCGCCCATGCAAATCCCAGGAGCAACCTAATAGAACTCATTCTCCCCCTTTGGCATCAAGACGCCAAAAAGGGGAAAAGGAGCGATGCTAACACGCAACCCAACTACTCATCCTCCTCGTCCTCATCATAAGGAGCCCCAAATATGAAATCATCATCTGTAACTGGTGGCATAGGTATATCCTGAAACGTCGTGGGGGCCAAAGATGGATCATCCTCCTCAGTAAGCAAACCAGCTGCCCGCCTATCCGCATTCTGAATGCGGCGGCCCTCCTTGGCTAACTGCGAGCGTCGTGGCTGTAGGCACGGGCATCCCGGCAGTTGGTAAACATCGCCTGGAAGAACCTGGAGATCGCACTACCTCCCTTTCTCCCCGGAGCGGAAGCGGAAGGAGGAACGGGAGCACGGGAGCTGGAGGCACGAGCACCAACCAAAGAACCTTTGCCCTTGGCATACTCACGAATCTCAGGACCCTTGGAGAACACAGGAGCAAACAGATCTGGCTTAACTACCTGATGACAAAGCATAATAGTTTCACCAGCCAGATGGTTGATGAACTTCTGAATGAGAGGTGCATATGCTGGAGTCCTCTTGCTCATAACCCCAGACTCAATCTCACAGTATATGAAATCCATAACATCAATCTTCCTCTGACGGTTAGGCTTGGTGTAGTGCATGAGGTTAACCATGTACCCACGAACAGCAGAAACATCACCAGCCTTACTCATAATGCTCTCACGGAATATCTTAGCAAGCATGTTGTAGCATGGATACATGTTGGTGATATAAGGAGAATTGACCTCGTCATACTCTGGAGGATAGCAATCATCAAGCGAACTCTTGTCAAACTCGTTGGCGGAGTGAATCTTGAAACCATTGTCACCATAGATGTTCTCCCAATCATATCCCAAGGCATGAGCAAAAGCAAACAATGTGCTTTGAAATTTCCTTGTCCCGGACATCCAAGTCATGGTGCGCACACTATCATTTTTGAAGTAAACGGTGCAATAGAATTGACTAATAAGCTCGGAACAATAAGATTGAGAAGTCAAGGCTACCTTCAAAATGTGCATCTTCTTGAGTGTGGCATAAATGTGAGCAAGATAGGTGTCCTTGTGCTCATTGAGATATTCCTCATCAAGTTGCTTGGCCACAACAACCGTGCCCTTCTTAAGTGTCGTGTAGTACTGATAACCCCCAAGAGCAAAGGATCACTGTAGCACCTCTCAATGTGGAAGTAAGGTATCGATCCGCAGGAGCAAGAAGGAAAAGTTATCTATTCCCTACAACTAAAGTGTCACAAGTTTTAGTTGATTATGCACTAAACAAGTTTAGAGAACAAGATGGTTGGTTTGATGAATGTAAAAGTGTCCCAATCCTCTTCTTTGCAAGAGGACAAGACAAAGGTAGTAGCAGGTGAAAGCTCTCAAAGAGAGAAAGCCCAATCCTCTATGTAGCAAGAGGACAAGCTCAAGTGTGTGTTTCTTATAGGAACAATGGACATGGTTCATGGGTTCACTTAATCCTCTCTCTCTCATCTACGGTGATCATCATGTTATAGATAAAGTACACACAATTGTCATGTTTTAATGGTAGCTTTTTATGACGGCTATATGTCCTAAAACACATAGTTGAAAGAAATACTCATTTGTGTTGCTAGGTCACCCCTCGTAAGGCTAGCGTGGTTTCTCTCACTCCCACATCATACTCTTTCTTTTTACCCCAGATAAGGATGTTGGACGGTACTGTGTCACTCAATACCTATGCCGTGTCACATCGGCCATCCCGTACCCACATACATCATACTTCAAAGTATGACAAATCACAAAAGCTCCAACACAACGGTAAATGCATAACAAATCATCTCACACCACAATATTCACCACAAAGGTAATACATAGATGACCGTAATCATGTTCAGCAGCTCATACGGTACTAATTAGTGAAGCTCAAGAGAGAGGAGAGATACAAAAGTTACCACCACAAACCCTAGTCCAGGGGGTGGACTACTCCCCCTTCATCATGGTGATGATGGTGGAGAAGTTCTTGCTGTAGATGTTGATGATGAACACGCCGGAGGGGGTGGAGCCCTCCGGAGGCGATTCCGGCGGCGTTTCCCCCCTCCGATCTTCTCCGGCGGCAGCCTTCTGTCTCTCTGTTTCGTGGTTTGTGTTTCTTCGCCGCCTCCTTTCGCGAAACGCCAGGGGACCTTTTTTATAGGCGTTTTTAGGTCAAGACGGAGTCGGTGGACGAAAAATCGACGGCCACGGAGCACCGAGGGGGAAAAGAGCTGGGCCCACATGGCCAGGTATAGTAGGCCATGTGGGACCCTCCCATTTCCAGCGTGTTGGGCTTCTGGTCTTCAATTTAAGCCCATTGCGTTCGTCTCGAAAATTCTGAACCGTGCTCTTTGGCCTTGCCCTTTTTGGAGTCCCGAAGCTCCCAGAAAGTCTGAAACACTAAAAAAGTCGTTTTCTGGAAAAACAGGGTTAATTCCAAATAAATGGGAAAACTATGAAATATTCCCAAAATCATTATAAAACATTGATATAACCCTTATATGATGCAAATATGATTGGAATATGAGTAAATAAAGTGCAAAGTTCATGTATGCATTTTACATGCATCAACATCCCCAAGCTTGACCCATGCTCGTCCTCGAGTATGAAGGTGATAAAACTAACATGGACTTTGCAATTTACTATTAACAATGGATATCAAAGATGATTACAATTGCTACATAAAGTCAAATGATTCATTCTTCAAAGGAGTAGCAATATGCAAGATAGTTTATGAAGTGATATCAAGTATTCAAGACAAGGATATTCATTGATAGGTCACAAAGTGTAACATAGAAGCAAGTAATATGGACCACATGTATGCATAATGATAAGCAAGAACATCCTACAATGGTCATAGAGTGTTGATGACGTGAAACACACGTTCGTTGGGAGACCCCAAGAGGAAGGTATGATGTAGTCAGCAGCAAGTTTTCCCTCAGAAAGAAACCAAGGTTATCGAACCAGTAGGAGCAGCAACTCTTCAGAAGGTTGTCAACGGCGCCAGAAAAATAGCTGTCGCAGGGAGTCTGGACTGTTGACGTGGAATCTGCACACAACACAATCAAACTACTTTGCCCCAACGAAACAGTGAGGTTGTCAATCTCACTGGCTTGCTGAAAACAAAGGATTAAACGTATGGTGTGGAAAATGAGTATTAAATTGCAGAGAATGAAAAAGGAACAGTTTGCAGTTTGTGGTTGTTTAATCAGTGTAAAAGAATGGACCGGGGTCCACAGTTCACTAGTGGTGTCTCTCCATAAAAGATAACTAACATGTTGGGTGAACAAATTACAGCTGGGCAATTGACGAATAGTGAGCGCATGACAATGCATATACATGACATGTTGACTACTATGATATTTAATTGGGCATTACGACATAATACATAGATCGTTATCCAACAGCATCTATGACTAATAATCCACCGCCGGGTTGTCATCCGAGTCCCCCGTTGGTATTAAGTTGCAAGCAACGGATAATTGCATTAAGTAAAGTGCGTAATGTAAACAAACACATATGCCCGTGGACATAGCATCGTTAGGTTATCCCTAGTGGCAACAGCACATCCACAACCTTAGAACTTTCTGTCACTGTCCCAGGTTAAACGGAGACATGAACCCACTATCTAGCATAAATACTCTCTCTTGGAGTTACAAGCATCTACTTGGCCAAAGCATCTACGAGTAACGGAAAGCATGCAAGATCTTAAATAACATATAAGATAGATTGATAATCAACTTGACATAATATTCAATATTCATCGGATCCCAGCAAACACAACATGTAGCATTACAATAATATGATCTTGATCATGTAGGGCAGCTCACAAGATCTAAACATGATGGCACAAAGTGGAGAGACAACCATCTAGCTACTGCTATGGACCCGTAGTCCAAGGATGAACTACTCACGCATCACTCCGGAGGCAGGCATGGCGATGTAGAAGCCTCCGGTGACGATTCCCCTCTCCGGCAGGGTGCCGGGAAGAGGTTCTGAACCCTCCCGAGCTAGGGTTGACGACGGCGGCGTCTCTGGATCTTTTCGTGGATATTTGCTCAGGTACTTAGGGTTTTCGCGTCGGGGGGAATAAGTAGGCGAAAGGGCGGCGGCTGCGGACCCCCGAGGGGCCCACACCACCCAGGGCGCGGCAGAGGGGGGCCCGCGCCCTGGTGCGTGTGGCCTCCTGGTGGCCCTCCTCTGCTGCTCCTTCGCTCCGTCAGGCGTGTTCTGGAAAAATAGGCACCCCCGTGTAGTTTCGTCCAATTCCGAGAATATTTCCAGACTAGCTTTTCTGGAATACAAAAACAGCAGAAAACAGGAACTGGCACTTCGGCATCTTGTTAATAGGTTAGTCCCAAAAAATGTATAAAAGTGATATAAAGTAGATGCAAAACATGTAGCAATTGGTATAAAACAAGCATGGAACATCAAAAATTATAGATACGTTTGAGACGTATCAGCATCCCCAAGCTTAGTTCCTACTCGTCCTCGAGTAGGTAAACGATAAAAACAAATAATTTTTGAGGTGACATGCTACTATCATAATCTTGATCATATAATATTGCAAGGCACATGTAAATGAATGAAGTGATCCAAGTCAATGGTCTATAATTTGCTACCAAATAGATAATGAGTAAACAATGAATCACACAAGCTAAACGTTTTCATGAATAGTACTTTCGAGACAAGCATCAAACAGTTTTGCATAAGTGTTAACTCATAAAGCAATAGTTTCTAACAAAAGGTATTTAATCAACACAAAGGAAGAATTTAGTTTCAGCATTTGCTTCAACTTTCAACATATTTATCTCATGGATATTGTCAACACAAAGTAGTATAACAAGTCCAATACATTGCATATAACGCATGTTGTAACAAAGTTGACACTAGTGTTTGCTTGTGGAAGACAGAAAGAATAGGAAAACTGACTCAACATAAAAGTAAAAGAAAGGCCCTTCGCAGAGGGAAGCAGGGATTAAATCATGTGCTAGAGCTTTTAGGTTTTTGAAAGCATATAGAGATTGCATAAAATATTTGATACTCCTCCCAACCTTGCTAACACAAGCCATGGCTAACCGAATCCTCGGGTGCCTTCCATCAATCACATACCATGGAGGAGTATCTATTTTTGAGAGGTGTTTGTTAATTGTCAACGAATGGTAGCGGGTGAGAACAGTATTCTACCTGTCGAACGGACTTTTAAGAGCGGCTCCCATGAAGGACGTTATTTCTACCAGCAAGGCAGATCATCCCTCTTTCTCTTTGGTTTACACACATTCAGGTATTTCACTGTTTGTCATTGCTTACTGATGAATCAGGGCAAAAGTGTGAAGAGAATTAATTGGTTAAAGTTGTAATTAATTGGGACTGGGCACCCCGTTGCCAGCTCTTTTTGCAAGTTATTGGATAAGCGGATGTATATGCCACTAGTCCAGGTGTAAAAGTCCACTCGACAAATAGAATAAAGAATAACCACACTAATTCCTCATGAGCTAGTAAACATTGACACAAAAAGGGAATAATAACATTTTGAATAATTTAAAGGTAGCACATGAAAAATTTACTTGGAGTGGCAAGGAAATACCACATATAGGTAGTTATGGTGGACACAAATGGCATGGATTTTGGCTCAAGGATTTGGATGCACGAGAAGCATTCCCTCTCAGTACAGAGTTTAGGCTAGCAAGGTTATGTAAGCAAACAAGAATATCAACCCGTACACCAAGTTTTATATGACAAACATATTGCAAACGTTATAAGACTTCATACCGTCTTCCTTGTTAACCAAACCCTGTTATTAGAAAATATCTAGACCTTAGAGGTACCACCGATGCAAACCAAATTTTCAACAAGCTTTACGGTAGTTCTTCACTAATAGGCTTAACTCATGTGATGCACAATTTAATCATGATCTACTTGTTAACTCAAAACAATTGACAAGCATCAAGTTATCCATTTTAGTGATCTACAAGATTAAGCAAGTTTTTCCTTATACCAATTACCACATGCAACATTTTCTGAACCAACCAAACACCAATCAATTTATTTCATCAACTCTCCAAACAAATATAAGTGAAGCAAGAGAGTACTTTCTACAAAAGAAAGCTAATAGCTCTGACAAGAGATACATGAAAACAAGAGCTAAAAGCTGAACAGCGCTAGATATGAATACTCAACAAATATAAGTGAAGAATAGGAGTATTCTCATGAAAAAGCGGAGCGTGTCTCTCTCCCAATCAAGAATGCTAGGGTCCAGTCAAGCTTTATTGAAAATAAAATGCAATACTGAAAATAAAAAGCACACAGACGCTCCAAGAAAAGCACATATGATGTGAAAGAATTAAAATATAGTTTCACTAGAGATGACCTGATAATTTTGACGATGAAGAAGGGGATGCCTTGGGCATCCCCAAGCTTAGACGCTTGAGTCTTCTTGAAATATGCTGGGGAGATCCATGGGAGCCTCCCCAAGCTTAAGCTCTTCACTCTTCTTGATCCTATTATATCATCCTTCTCTCTTGACCCTTGAAAACTTCCGTCACACCAAACTCAAAGTAGATCTCATTAGAGGGTTAGTGCATAATCAAAAATTCACATGTTCTGTAAAGACGCAATATGATTTGTTACTTTAAACATTAGCTACAGCCACTGATGTTATGTGAAGCTCTTCCACCCAAAAAAGAATTTCACTCAACACTAGTAAAAGAGAGAATGCGAAAAATAAAAAGGCATAATCTGTCTAAAACAGAACAGTCCGCAAAGACGAATTTTTTCGAGGCACTTACGACGCTCAGATCGAGAAACTCTGAACTAATGAAAGTTTCAGACATTCATAAAGATTACGCACAAAAATTTCAGATTTTTTAACAATCTGGTGATTTTAGGAATTTCGTACAGTGAACAGCAAAAATCTGTTTCTGCGCAGCAATCAAAATTAAGCATCATCTTATCATTAGAGGCTACTCTTGGCACAACAATGCGAGAAAATAAAGATACAAAGGAGTTGCTACAGAAGTAAACAAACTCCTTGACTAAACTGAAAATAAAAGATAATGGGTTGCCTCCCAAAAGCGCTTTCTTTAATGCCTTTTAGCTAGGCATAGTGATTTTTATGATGCTCACATAAAGATGAGAGTTGAAACATAAAAGAGAGCATCAAGAGCATATATAAAACATGTTTAAATCTAACACTCTTCCTATGCATAGGAGTCTTATAAGAAAACAAGTCAATTAAGCACAAAGTGACTAGCATAGGAAGGCAAAACAAGTGCAACTTCAAAACTTTCAACGGACCATTAGGTCTTAAAGCAAAAATCATATAGAAGCAACACAAGAGAAAGCTCAAAACTTTCATCATAAAGAGAGGAAATTTAATAACATGAAGATTTCTATAACCATATTTTCCTCTCTCAAAATAATTTTCAGTAGCATCATGAACAAACTCAACATATAACTATCACATAAAGCATGCTTTTCATGATCTACAAACACATAATTTTTATTAAGCTCAAAAAGTGGGGTTATCAAACCCACTTTTGACAATAATAGTATAATAAATATCATTAGGCAATATAGGACCATCATCAAGAGCATTATCATATATAACATTAGGGAGCACATTTTTACTTTCTGCAATTTCCTCTTTTACTGAGTCAAGGAGGTTGTTTACTTCAAATTTATCAAAAGAGATATTTCAATAGAATCATGACATTCAAATATAGCATTCTTCCTCCAAGCTTGGGGACTAAAAATATCATTTTTATCAAAACCAGCTTCCCCAAGCTTAGAGCTTTCCATGGCATTAGCAATAATGGTGTTCAAAGAATGTATGCTAATAACATTGCTACTATCATGATTGTTATGCAAATAAAGTTCCATAGGCTTTTTAATTTTCTCTTCAAACACTTCATGTCCCAACTCAAGATAAATTTCATAAAGCTCTCTCATGTTGTTTTCAGCCATAGGACTAGTTTCAAGGAAAGTAACCATTGATAGCAAGTAAAGAGCTAGACATAATAACTAACAGAAACAAAACTGAAAATAAACTAAATGCAAGTAACTAATTTTTTTGTGTTTTTGATAATTGAAAGCAAACAAGATAAAATAAAATAAACTAAGCAAGACAAAAACAAAGTAAAGAGATTGGAAGCGTGAAACTCCCCTTGCAGAAGACTGCTGTCTCCCCGGCAACGGCGCCAGAAAAATAGGCGTCGAAGGGAGATAGGAGTCTGCTGAAGAAGTGCTTCCACTCCCCGGCAACGGCGCCAGAAAAATAGCTTGATGACGTGAAACACACGTTCGTTGGGAGACCCCAAGAGGAAGGTATGATGTAGTCAGCAGCAAGTTTTCCCTCAGAAAGAAACCAAGGTTATCGAACCAGTAGGAGCAGCAACTCTTCAGAAGGTTGTCAACGGCGCCAGAAAAATAGCTGTCGCAGGGAGTCTGGACTGTTGACGTGGAATCTGCACACAACACAATCAAACTACTTTGCCCCAACGAAACAGTGAGGTTGTCAATCTCACTGGCTTGCTGAAAACAAAGGATTAAACGTATGGTGTGGAAAATGAGTATTAAATTGCAGAGAATGAAAAAGGAACAGTTTGCAGTTTGTGGTTGTTTAATCAGTGTAAAAGAATGGACCGGGGTCCACAGTTCACTAGTGGTGTCTCTCCATAAAAGATAACTAACATGTTGGGTGAACAAATTACAGCTGGGCAATTGACGAATAGTGAGCGCATGACAATGCATATACATGACATGTTGACTACTATGATATTTAATTGGGCATTACGACATAATACATAGATCGTTATCCAACAGCATCTATGACTAATAATCCACCGCCGGGTTGTCATCCGAGTCCCCCGTTGGTATTAAGTTGCAAGCAACGGATAATTGCATTAAGTAAAGTGCGTAATGTAAACAAACACATATGTCCGTGGACATAGCATCGTTAGGTTATCCCTAGTGGCAACAGCACATCCACAACCTTAGAACTTTCTGTCACTGTCCCAGGTTAAACGGAGACATGAACCCACTATCTAGCATAAATACTCTCTCTTGGAGTTACAAGCATCTACTTGGCCAAAGCATCTACGAGTAACGGAAAGCATGCAAGATCTTAAATAACATATAAGATAGATTGATAATCAACTTGACATAATATTCAATATTCATCGGATCCCAGCAAACACAACATGTAGCATTACAATAATATGATCTTGATCATGTAGGGCAGCTCACAAGATCTAAACATGATGGCACAAAGTGGAGAGACAACCATCTAGCTACTGCTATGGACCCGTAGTCCAAGGATGAACTACTCACGCATCACTCCGGAGGCAGGCATGGCGATGTAGAAGCCTCCGGTGACGATTCCCCTCTCCGGCAGGGTGCCGGGAAGAGGTTCTGAACCCTCCCGAGCTAGGGTTGACGACGGCGGCGTCTCTGGATCTTTTCGTGGATATTTGCTCAGGTACTTAGGGTTTTCGCGTCGGGGAATAAGTAGGCGAAAGGGCGGCGGCTGCGGACCCCCGAGGGGCCCACACCACCCCAGGGCGCGGCAGAAGGGGGGCCCGCGCCCTGGTGCGTGTGGCCTCCTGGTGGCCCTCCTCTGCTGCTCCTTCGCCCGTCAGGCGTGTTCTGGAAAAATAGGCACCCCCGTGTAGTTTCGTCCAATTCCGAGAATATTTCCAGACTAGCTTTTCTGGAATACAAAAACAGCAGAAAACAGGAACTGGCACTTCGGCATCTTGTTAATAGGTTAGTCCCAAAAAATGTATAAAAGTGATATAAAGTAGATGCAAAACATGTAGCAATTGGTATAAAACAAGCATGGAACATCAAAAATTATAGATACGTTTGAGACGTATCAAGTGTAGATGAAAATCTGAATATAAAAGGTGGACACTTTGGAAAGATGTATATGTGAGTAGAGGTAAAGCATGCATAAGTTTCATCCAACTTCCAAACTCTTCTACTTAAGTTAATGATTGCAATAAGGTATTCATTGCTGTCAAGCTCTCGTTGCCCCTATCATAGCATCTTGAATGATTAAGGTTAAAGTGAAAGCAAATATGAGTAGTGTGCTTGATAAAGAATGGGTTGAATGTCTCATGCCCCTTGACTACAAGTACTTACACCATGTGTTACTCAATTTGGGAAACAAAGCAAGTTCAATTAAATATCATTGTAAGCATAATAGTATCATCAAGAGCGTCAACTGGGGTACCTCTTGTCCCAAGATATGGAACTAGCCCATATCAAAATGACAAGACAAACAAACAAAATGAACAATCTCTACACCCTTTTTATTTACCATTTGGAATAGTTTTTTATTGCAAGGTGTATCACAGAAGGTTCACCATAGTATGTAAGTAAATTTCCACCATGAATGATGCATGGCTTAGATTAGCGGCCCAGGCGTCTCTCTAACCATTTACACAAACTCATTTAAACTCACTATATTTCCACATTTATTTCAACATGATAAGCATCCATAGACAAAAGCACATGATATCAACTAAATGAGATGAAGAGCGTGTTGAAAGCTTGCCATGTGACAGCACATATGTGCTAACTTCCAACCCAAAACATTCATCAAACCACAAACATCATAATCTTAATCACAATGGGTCAAGTTTTATTAATGCAAATAAAAGAACATTGTGCATCAAGTTCGTGAGAGCTATACAACCATTTTTTTCATTGCAATCAATAACATAAACATTTTCATTCAGAGGTAAGATAACACAAACAACATGTTAAACATACTCGTAATAGCATAAAGCCGATAGGTAGATATGGTGGACTCACTGGAATAATTTTGGTTGAAGGTGTTGGAAACAAGTTTTTGCTTGTTGGAGTTTTTGGGCTAGCAAAAGGGAGAAAGTTGACCATCTAGATGCATGCATGAGTGTCCATAGAACTAACTAATCCTTGTTAAACCAAGTAAAATAACAATCAGCACCAAAACATGAATAAGTGATAGCTCTACAAAAAGAATTTGCAAACTATTACTCATAAACAAGCTCATGAATCATGCAACTATATGTATCATTAAAAATCAAGTCAAACATCCCTTTTCCCAATCTTATAAAAGCATCCAACATATTTCAAGGGAGCGCCGTTTTGGCTCCCGGGTGTAGATGCACCCGGTATTTTCAAAAAAAATTCAAAATTTGAAAACTCATCAAAAAAATCTGAAAAAAATCATGCACGTACATGACCATGGTACGCACCCCCGTATTTTTTTCGTGCCAAAATGACATAGTACGCGACCTGTACAAAAATGACAAATTTCCTGTCAGAAAATGAGATTCAGATTTTGAATTTCTGACAGGAAATTTGTCATTTTTGTACAGGGCGCGTACGATGTCATTTCGGCACGAAAAAAAATACGGGGGTGCGTACCATGGTCATGTACGTGCATGATTTTTTTCAGATTTTTTTGATGAGTTTTCAAATTTTGAATTTTTTTTGAAAATACCGGGTGCATCTACACCCGGGTGCCAATACGAATTTCTGCATATTTCAACCCATATTTCCAGTAGCTCTCTCATATATAATTGATAGTGTGGTGGTCTCTCAAGACTCAAACAAAAACAAAAACGACGCTCCAAGTTTATGCGATAAAGTGTTTCGATCGTAAAACAGAAGTTGGACGTGTGCAAACCGAGAGTGTGTAGGTCCAGCGGGGTTGTCTTCACATCCCCAAGCTTATGGTATTCACCATCCTTGGATAGCTCTTGGTGCATCTCCTCCAATCCCTGTGAAAAAACTTCAAAACACCGTTTCTCCCATCTCTTTTCTGTGGGGTGCATTAATAGTGATAAACAAATAGGTTCCTTGCTGCATATAATCCTTGAACAAAAATTCATATGACATGTCCAGAAAGTGTATAATGTTGTATGCCTACTCATAAACTCAATTGGATCAAAAAGATTCAACTTAAAAGCTCAAAGCATGCATCAAACAAAATGGGACAGAATCTGTCCAGAAAAACAGCAGCAGCAAAACGTATTTTTCTACCCTACCAAACTTTCTCGAAAAATTCCGAAAAAATTCATGCATACAGAGGATGAAAAGTTGCAATTACAGTTCAAATATGAGCTCATTCGGAGTTACAGAATAAAAATTAAAAATCATACCGTGCACTGACTCGTGCAGGAATAAAATCTCCGAACTCAATAAGTAACTTTTCAAGACCAAATGGGTAAAACTTGGCACTTTATTTAAAACTCCAGAAACTAAACTAGACACAAAGTCTCTTGGTACAGCAAGAGGACACAAAGAAAATCACACAAAAAATAGCCGGGTTGCCTCCCGCAAAGCGCTTTCTTTATAGTCATATAGCTAGGCTTGATAGTTTTAATGATGCTCCCATAGGAATAAGAGTTGAATATAAAAGAGCATCAAGAAGCAAATATCAAACACATTTAAGTCTAACCCACTTCCTATGCATTGGAATCTTGTAAGAAAATAAATCAATAAAGCACAAAGTGACTAGCATAGAAAGGCAAAGCAAGCGCAACTTCAAAAATTTCAACAAAAAGAGAGAAGACTTAATATTTTTGAGATATATGAAATCATGTCTCCCTCTCTCATAAAAACTTTCAGTAGCATCATTGATAAACTCAACAATATAGCTATCACATGAAACATTCTTATCATGATCCATATGCATAAAAGTATCATTACTCTCCACATAAGCATATACAGTTTCATTAGGAATAGTGGGAGTAAAACATTCATAATAATCATTGTAATCATCATATATAGGAGGCATATCATAATCACAATAAACTTTATACTCAATAGTGGGTGGACTGAAAATATCATATTCATTATCATAAATGGGAGACATAGTATCATTAAACAAGTTAAAGAACCTCCCCAAGCTTAGATGATTGCAAGATATAAAAGGAACCTCCCCAAGATTAGTCTAGTGCACACAAGAATAGAAACTTAAGCGCTACGCTCCCCGGCAACGGCGCCAGAAAATTACTTGATAACCCCCAAGAGCAAGGGATCACTGTAGCACCTCTCAATATGGAAGTAAGGTATCGATCCGCAGGAGCAAGAAGGAAAAGTTATCTATTCCCTACAACTAAAGTGTCACAAGTTTTAGTTGATTATGCACTAAACAAGTTTAGAGAACAAGATGGTTGGTTTGATGAATGTAAAAGTGTCCCAATCCTCTTCTTTGCAAGAGGACAAGACAAAGGTAGTAGCAGGTGAAAGCTCTCAAAGAGAGAAAGCCCAATCCTCTATGTAGCAAGAGGACAAGCTCAAGTGTGTGTTTCTTATAGGAACAATGGACATGGTTCATGGGTTCACTTAATCCTCTCTCTCTCTCATCTACGGTGATCATCATGTTATAGATAAAGTACACATAATTGTCATGTTTTAATGGTAGCTTTTTATGACGGCTATATGTCCTAAAACACATAGTTGAAAGAAATACTCATTTGTGTTGCTAGGTCACCCCTCGTAAGGCTAGCGTGGTTTCTCTCACTCCCACATCATACTCTTTCTTTTTACCCCCAGATAAAGGATGTTGGGCGGTACTGTGTCACTCAATACCTATGCCGTGTCACATCGGCCATCCCGTACCCACATACATCATACTTCAAAGTATGACAAATCACAAAAGCTCCAACACAACGGTAAATGCATAACAAATCATCTCACACCACAATATTCACCACAAAGGTATTACATAGATGACCGTAATCATGTTCAGCAGCTCATACGGTACTAATTAGTGAAGCTCAAGAGAGAGGAGAGATACAAAAGTTACCACCACAAACCCTAGTCCAGGGGGTGGACTACTCCCCCTTCATCATGGTGATGATGGTGGAGAAGTTCTTGCTGTAGATGTTGATGATGAACACGCCGGAGGGGGGTGGAGCCCTCCGGAGGCGATTCCGGCGGCGTTTCCCCCCTCCGATCTTCTCCGGCGGCAGCCTTCTGTCTCTCTGTTTCGTGGTTTTGTGTTTCTCCGCCTCCTCCTTTCGCGAAATGTCAGGGGACCTTTTTTATAGGCGTTTTTAGGTCAAGACGGAGTCGGTGGACGAAAGATCGACGGCCACGGAGCTCCGAGGGGAAAAGAACTGGGCCCACGCGGCCAGGTATAGTAGGCCGCGTGGTACCCTCCCATTTCCAGCCTGTTGGGCTTCTGGTCTTCAATTTAAGCCCATTTTGTTCGTCTCAAAAATTCTGAACCGTGCTCTTTGGCCTTGCCCTTTTTGGAGTCCCGAAGCTCCCGGAAAGTCTGAAACACTAAAAAAGACGTTTTCTGGAAAAACAGGGTTAATTCCAAATAAATGGGAAAACTATGAAATATTCCCAAAATCATTATAAAACATTGATATAACCCTTATATGATGCAAATATGATTGGAATATGAGTAAATAAAGTGCAAAGTTCATGTATGCATCAAGTACTCATTCCACATCTTGAACTGAGTGCGAGTCCAAAACCTCTCATCACCTTCGCAAGTTCTTTCTTCAAAACGGTAAGGGTTGAGCTCGCGAACAACTTTCCAATCCTTCTGAGACATGTCCTTGAAATTTTTTATGGGAACCTCTTCTTGTTCCATCTCAACAGTATCGAGCTGAGGCTGCTTGCTCCTTCTACCTTGGGCAGGACGGCGGTTAGAGCGACCACGAACTGAGGAAGAGCCAATGTTCTTCATAACAGGCTTGGAACGAGGTTTCTTTCTCAAACCCTCACGCCTTGCATTCCGATCATCACTATCACCTGAGAGAATAGAGCATAGGTACGCAGCAATGGATAAGAAAACATATGCCAAAAAAATTTAGACTTTGAAATTTTAGTGAAAATAGGAAGTGCAATTTCCACAAAAAAACTGTGCATTCGGAATCAGTTCGGAATGAGCCGGAATATTCCGAATGGGCCGGAAACATTCCGAGCCATTCCGGATTCATTCCGGATGCACACGATTCGTTACGCAAATTTGCTCAAAGAACTTCCTACTTGCACTAGATTGAAAAATGGAGGCAAAGTTTCGACGAGATAAGCCTACAAGGACGAGAAATCCCTAAGAAACTCGGAACCCATCTAGATTTGAGTGAAAACAAAGGGGAACACGAGTTTATACCCGAAGACATGACGAAAACCAAAACTGGTCGGTGGAGCCCTTCCAGGAGATCAAGCTCGGAGAAGATTCGGAGCGCCGGACGGCCGGAGAGCAGCATGGCGAGGTGGCGGCGAAACGGCGGCGGAGGAACACCGGGACGAGTCGGGGACGGTATGAGGAAACGAAGAAGACAAGTCCGAACGCGAACAGGTAACCAAGATATTTTGAACGTCCGGAATAGATCCGGAATTGGTTCGGAATTCCGGACTATCCGGAAATTTCCGATGTGATTCCGAATTCATTCCGAAAACTAAAAAACGGTACTGGACATGGTCCGGAATGAGTTAAGAAATGGCCGGAAAATTCCGAAACGTCCGGAATTTCGGACGATTTCCGAGACGATTCCGAATAGAAAAAAGTTTAAAAGAGATTTTCTCAATAGTTCTTTTTCAAATATATTGGCATATGTTTAGAGATGAACAGATAGATTTGATAAGCGCATAGACACAAGGTAAGAGTTATGGTTTCTACACATGCTTGTTGGATGAAGAACGAGAACACGATGAGCTACAACAAGCATGATTCGAATATAAGAAGATAAAATTGAAGAAACAAAGTTAAAGGTCTAACAATACCCAAATTTCACGAGTAAATCCAACTCCTCAAGAAGAGGAGGGCGGTGGCCGTAGCCACCATGTTTGAGTATATGTGACTTGACGCCGCAAAGATATATCTTGGGCTCAAAATCAAAACTCATCATTGAAGCACATTTGGTCACACAAGTGACTATGATGCAAGATTTGTCTATTTGCGCATTATAAGGGAAGTGTTGACTCATGAATTGAGCTACACTCCCCCTATGTCCATGCCTACATCCAAACCAAATGAATTCGTCTAATATGGGTAGGTATGCAAGAAGTCCACTAAATCCAATTGCTTATGTCCACCACATTAAGTTCTCCTCTCAACTCCTTGAATCTTGCTTCACCAAGAGGCTTTGTGAACATATCGGCGAGTTGATGCTTGGTGTTGACATACTTGATTGCAATATCACCCTTCTCAACATGATCTCGAATAAAATGATACCGGATCTCAATATGCTTGGTCTTCCCATGAAGAACCGGATTGTGAGCAATTTTGATGGCACTTTCATTGTCACATAAAAGAGGCACTTTGTCACAAATGACACCATAATCCTTTAAAGTTTGCCTCATCCATAATAATTGTGCACAACAACTTCCGGCGGCAATGTATTCGGCTTCGGTGGAGGACGAGGCCACACAATTTTGCTTCTTGAAGACCAACTCACAAGAGACCTACCAAGGAATTGGCAAGTACCCGAAGTTGATTTTCTATCCATTTTGCAACCCGCCCAATCCGCATCCGAATAACCTACAAGATCAAAGCTTGTCCCATGGGGTACCAAAGACCATAGTTAGGAGTATCCATCAAGTATCTTAGAATCCTTTTAACCGCGGTTTCATGACTTTCCCTAGGACTTGATTGGAATCTTGCACACATACCCACACTAAACATAATATCCGGTCTAGATGCACAAAGGTAAAGCAAAGATCCAATCATAGAACGATAAAGCTTTTGATCAACTTCCTTACCATCCGGATCTAAGTGAAGATCCGCCTTGGAGTCCATGGGAAACTTATATGGCTTGGCATTGTTCATATCAAATTTCTTGAGCATGTCCTTAATATACTTGGCTTGACATAAGAATGTTCCTTCTCGAAATTGGTGGATTTCAAAGCCAAGAAAATAATTCAATTTTCCCATCATGGACATCTCAAATTCCTTGGTCATTAGCTTAGAGAATTGATCACTAAATTCATGGTTAGTAGAACCAAAGATAATATCATCAACATATATTTGGCATACGAAAAACTCTCCATTTATCCTTTTTGTGAAAAGGTGGGATCTATTACCCCAATTTCAAAGCCACGGTCTACTAAGAACTCCTTGAGATGATCATACCAAGCACGTGGAGCTTGCTTGAGCCCATAAAGAGCCTTATGTAGTAAGTAGACGTGGTTAGGAAATTTAGGGTCTTCGAAACCCGGAGGTTGTTTCACATACACAATTCATTTAGTGGACCATTTAGAAAGCACTTTTAACATCCATTTGATATAAGTAATTTATGAGTAGATGCATAAGCAATTAGTAAGCGAATGGATTCAAGTCTAGCAACGGGGGCATAGGTTTCACCGTAGTCGACTCCTTCGATTTGGGTGTAGCCTTGTGCAACCAATCTTGCTTTGTTGCGGATGACTTGACCATGTGAGTCTTGCTTGTTCTTAAATATCCACTTGGTTCCAATGACATTATGGATGTGTCTTTGGGTCTTTCAACTAATGACCACACTTTGTTGCGCTCGAAGTTGTTCAACTCTTCATGCATAGCCGCAACCCAATCCATATCTTCAAGAGCATCATATACCTTGAGAGGTTCTAAGCTAGACAAACAAGAGACATGACCACAAAAGTTAGATAATTGATTGCGTGTGGACACACCCCTACGGATACTCCCAAGGATATTTTCTTTGAAGTGTTGTTGATATCCAATTTTGATGCACGCCGGATGACCGGCGTTCCATGGCTTGACCAATTGTTTCACCAACACAAATATCTTCATCATTGCCTTCATCTTGTTCATGGTCAACCCGAAGTGGAGTTCTTGGAGTTGGGGTTCATGATGTTCTTGTTCACCACTAGAGTTGGGTGGGTCTTGACCATTTCTTGTTCATGTGATGAAGATCATGTTCTTGTTCTTGATAGCTTGTTGATCAATTGTTGAGGTGGATGGCTCAACTTGAGTAGAACTTGTTCCTTCTTCTTGAGTATCAACAATAGGTTCTTCAATAGGAATAAGTTCTCCAATGCCCATAGTTCTTATGGCTTGAGATGGAGCATCATCACCTACATCATCATGATCAATATGCCCGCTTGGGAGCCATTATCCTCGTCAAACTCCACATTCATAGATTCTTCAACACATCCGGTGGATATGTTGTAGACCCTATAAGTATGAGAGTTTGCGGCATATCCAACAAGAATACCATCAAAAGATCTAGATTCAAATTTAGCAATTTTGCAACCTTTAATGTAAACATGGCATTTGCAACCAAATACTCGAAAGTAAGACATTTGGCTTTTTACCGATAAGGAGTTCATATGGTGTCTTTTCCATGAGAGGACGAAAGAAGAGCCGGTTTGAGTAGTGCAAGCGGTGTTGATGGCTTCGGCCCAAAAGTTGTATGGGGAATGAAATTCGGCCAACATAGTTCTTGCCATATCAATAAGAGTGCGGTTCTTCCTTTCGGCGACACCATTTTGTTGGGGAGTATATGCAGCGGAATATTGGTGTTGAATGCCCTCCCCACTTAGGAAATCATCCATAGTGTAATTCTTGAACTCCGTACCATTGTCACTTCTTATTGCCAAAATCTTGGAGTCATATTGGCGTTGAACTAGGGTTGCAAAGTCAATGAATATCTTTTGAGTTTCACTCTTCCTCTTGATGTAGAAAGTCCAACAATATCTTGAATAATCATCCACAATCACCAAACAATATTTCTTGCCACCAAGACTATCATATGTGGGAGGCCCAAAAGATCCATATGAAGGAGCTCCAAAGGCCTCTTAGTGGAGATAATGGTCTTCTTGGGGTGATTCTTTTCATGCATCTTTCCGGCTATGCAAGCACTACAAGGACGATCTTTGGAAAAATTAACATCGGTTAGTCCTACCACGTGTCCACCCTTCACAAGAGTTTGTAAATTTCTCATACCGACATGGCCTAGCCGGCGATGCCAAAGCCACCCTTGTCGGATTTAGCCATTAGACACGTGGCAATTTGAGTGGTCTCTTTCGAGAAATCGACCACATACAAACCGTTCTCACGAAATCCAACAAAGGCTACTTTAAGAGATTGTGTGAAAAGGATGGTCACGTGGTATTTATTAAAGATAACGGTGTAACCGGCATTGCATAATTGACCAACGGAAAGTAAATTATATGAAAGGGATTCAACAAGGAGGACCTTCTCAATGGATAACTCCGGAGTGATCACTACCTTGCCATATCCCAATACCTTAAGTCTTGCATTGTTCCCAACGGTGACATGAGAGAATGTGAGTAATTGTTTCAATAAGCCCTTTACTAATTCTTTGCTTCCGGTCATATGAGATGAACACCCACTATCAATGAGCCATGAAGATCCACCGGAAGAAAAGCCCTACAAAAATCAAGTCTTTGATTTAGGTACCCATTTTGGAATGGGTCCTCTTTTGTTAGTCACAAGGGTCTTTGGAACCCAAATAGCATAGTGATAATCATCTCCATATGAAGTGCCAACATATTTAGCAAAAACATAACCATTTCTAGATTTCATAAGAACATATGAAGGGTTATATTTTCCGCAAAGTCATTGTGAGTGGCATTGCCCCTTGTGGCATCACCAATCACAATGGGTTGGCATTCGTCTTGGCCAACTCCCCCTCCTTCACAAAACAATATCTTTGGAAGGGGAAGTAGGCTTCTTCTTCTTGTTGTTGATCTTCTTGGACTTAGGTGTAAACCCAAGTCCTTCCTTGCCAACCACTCCCTTTTGATTGCTCAAAAGATCATTGAGGTTCTTCTCCCCTTGGATACAAGTGGCTAGACCCTTCTCAAGTTGGGCCTTCAACCTAGTGTTCTCCTCAATAAGAGATGCCTTCACACACAAAGGGTTAGAGCACAAGCATTTGCATCTTTATCATTATGAGTGTGGTGAAGCTAGCATAGATGTATTGAGCTTGTAGTTTAGCATATGACTCCTTGAGCTTAGTGAGCTCACTTGAGGTCACCTTGTGGGTTTCCCTAAGTTGCTCAAAACTCTCAAAGAGTTTGTTATGACTCTCTACAAGCTCCTCATTTTTACTTTTAGATCACTTGCAATTTGAATAGAGGTTTCACGAGTTTCTTTTGCCTTGGATAGATCCTTGGCTTGTGTCTCCTCAAGTTGCTCCGGAACATTGTTCCTCAACAAGTTGATCTTCTAGCTCACCAATTTTATCGGCATGATCACATGCATGCCCTTCGAGCTCACAAATCCTAACCTCCTTTTCCTCAATGAGGTTCTTGGCTTCTCCATATTGATACAAGAGGGCCTCAACCATTTTCTTGGTTGGACCTTGGAGTTTGTTCACAAAGAGGGTAATCTTGTCCTCACCTCATTTTTCCCTACATCCTCAACACAATCCAATAGAGATGGGTTAGAGGAGATAATATTTTAGGTGGGGAAATCACCTTTGTTTCCTTGGCCATAAGGCACATAGGCTTGGAGATCTTGTCGTCGTTCGGGGGAGAAGAGGGTGCCAATGAAGGAGGAAGCTTGCCCATTGCAAGAGCCGCCATTCCTACTTCTTCACTTGATCATTATCCTCCTCGCCACCGGACTCGTACTCCTCTTGTGTGGATGCCACAAGAGCCTTTTGAGGTGATCTCTTGATGAAGTTAGGCTTGGGGTGGTATTTTTTCTTCTTTAGAATGAGTTGACCACCATGATCCTCCCTTCTCTCATAAGGGCAATCCTTCACAAGGTGATTGTCCTTTCCACAATTGAAGCACATTCTTTTCATTGGTGGGGAGGGGTTGCTCTTGAGATTCTTCTTGTTCCAATACTTGGTGGCGGCAAGAGCAAGGACCTCATTGAGCTCAGCCTCCAAATCTTCTTCATGATCAACAACCGTGCCTTATTCACATCTTGGATGTTCTCCGACATGGGCCTTCAAGGCAAGATTCTTTGTGCCACGAATTTGGTTGATGGAAGACTTGAAAGTGGCCTTCAAGGTATCATAGGTGACGAATTGTGCTAATATGTCATTGGGAGACATTGTTCTGTAGTCCGCTCTCGCATGGAGATTCATCACCATATTTTCATTGTATGGAACAATGGTCTTGAGGAACTTGGATTTGACCCATTCATCATCCATATTTATTTCCATTTTCCCTACAGGTCACAACAAGCTTGGTGAGTCTTTGGAAGAGATCAGTTGGTGTCTCTTCTTCTAGCATGATGAAGTTGTCCACTTGATGTTGAAGGATGGCGTCGTCGAGATTTCGCACTTGATCTTCATCATTGGCAGTCATGGCACTCTCAAGGATGTATTTGCGTTTGCATCAAGTTGTTCATCAATCTCTTCTTGCTTTGTCAAGTTGGTGGGATCAACCGGGTTGAAACCTTGTAGTTCCACCCTCCAAAGATGCACCGATGAGCTGCGAAAATAAGACTCCATAGATTTCTTCCAAGTGAAATAACGAGTATTATCAAGCTTAGGAGGCGGTCTACTTAGGTTGGTTATATGAGGTTGGGTGGGTGGAACTTGAGTGAGATATGAAGTAGGTGCAGCAAAGTTATGAGGGGGCTTCTCAGTAATTTTAGGTTTCTCTATGTTATCCTTATCAACCAAGCCCTCAACGATAGAGGCATTGGTTGATGAGGAGACATTTTGATTATTAATGACCCGAGTATACACATCGTCCACCATTTTGCCTCTCATGAACCCAAAGAGTTCAATCATGGCTTTCATGGTGACCGGGCCATTATCATCGGGTAGGGTTATCCCCGCTTCACTTAGTTCTTTCTCAAGTTTTTCTTGATCATTTTTCTCTTGTTGTTCCTTAGCAAGTTTTAACTCCTCCTCGCTAGTCATCCTCCTCTTTAGGCTATTAAGCCCTTAATAAAGAGACCTTGCTCTGATACCAATTGAAAGGACCGAGTAGGTTGACTAGAGGGGGGGGGGTGAATAGGCAACTACAAATTTTCTTTTTCTTTTAATCAAATTGATGAATTGCTCAAATATAAGTTCTCTAGATATGCAACTAGGTGAACAATCCTATATGATGAGCAATAAACAAGCTAGCAAGATATTCTAAAACAAGATAAGCTAGCAATACAAGTAAAGGAAGGGTAAGAGATAACCACACGGTGACGCGGATATGATTCCCGAAGTTCACTTCCCAATGGAAGCTACGTCTTCGTTGGAGCGGTGCGGGGTCACAAGTGAGCTCCGAATAGACTTGATATGGCACATCGTATCTCCCTCGTGTTATCCTCCAATGAGGAGTTCCACGAGTCACTATATGTTGCCCTCGACGTCGGCAACAAACCTTTACAAGGATGAGGCACACTCCACAACCGAATTGGAGGCTCTCACCGAATTCCCACGGCTCCCAAAGCCACAAAAATCACAAGGCCGGGGCACATCTCCACAACTCAAGTGGAGGCTCCCGGCTAGTCCCCGCGGCTCCCAAAGCCACACGAACGACCACGACCGTCTAGGGTTCCAAGAACCCAAGAGTAACAAGTTCCTCTCTAGAATGGATGGGGAAATCAAATCGCTTTGGTGAGATGGTAGATCTAGGTCAACTCTCTCAAGTCCTAGAAGGACAAGGTGTTTGAGTGGGTAGAGAGAGAGATCTACGAGTTTGAAGCTTTCAACAATGGTGAGCAAAGATATTCTGGTTGGGTGCCTCTCCTGGAGAAGAAGAGGCGACTTAAATAGGCCTGCTGAAAAACTAGCCGTTTTTGCACAGATTCGTGCAATCCGGAATTGGTTCGGATTTGGTCCGGAATTCCGGGTGACTCGGAATAATCCGGATGTAAACCAACTAGAATCCGGACTGAGTACAGTACCGAAAACTCAGCCCGGAATCAGTTCGGAATCCATCTGGAATTTTCCGAGTGGGTCGGAATTCCGGACCAAATCCGGACCATCCGGATTTCGTCCAGTTTGGCTTGTTTTTCAGCAGATCTATTTCCGACAAATTGCACCAAGGTTGTAGGAAGGCTGTGGGGTGCAAATATGGTTTGTGAGCATAATTAAAAGATTTCCCCAAGCTTTCCAAAGAGCAACCCCTCTTGATAGTACGGCTTCCCTACGACTCAAATAAATTAAATCTTCGGGCCACCGACTTCGATCTTTTCTCCTTTTTGAGGGGTCAATCATGGCCATGTGCTTTTCGTCAATTGCACTTGTAGTACTTTAGCACACGGTAAGACCATCACTTATGTTGTTAACAAACACACAAAACTAGATTAGGAGACGCATTTCCTTTCACAGAGGCGAGGAACAAGAAGAAGACCGACGAGATTGGCCCCTCGAGGCACTGAAGGTGGAGTCCGATAAGAATTCTTGTGACTGGACTAGCAGTGAGAGCGACGAGGAGTAGTGTCGGGTGTAGAACTGTACGTGTTTTGCATGTTCTAGTTTAAATATGTTGTAGTTTGTAAACTTAATTCGAAGTATAAAGTCATATTAGGGCATGTACACTGCTAGAAGTTTAATCAGGCACTTAAAAAGTCAATTCCCATAAATGCTCTTCCACTTGGATGCACAAAAAGAATATATATAGAAACTAGAAACGAATCGTACACACTTATATGGACGGCCTGGCCATGTTACGGAAGGTCAAAAAGTGCGGGAGCGGCCGGCCACATTCAAAACCAGGCCAAAACCGTTGACCGTTTTACATATTGATCGATGCGGAAAAAATATACTTATAAATTGGCGTTATGTTAGGCCGACACACGAGTTATCGGAGGATCCCGTGATATGACCCGCTCTGATGCATTCGTAGACCGACCCGACTATATTTAACGACCGCCTCTAGCTTTGTGGGAGACAGTCATTATTTAAGTCAGATTCGCTAGCTCGTGGTGGAACGACGATGATGTTGGTGTGTGTCGCATCGTTGCTATGTGCCAATTCAGTCGGCCGTGTTTTACTAGTTTTTGCCTGGTTCTCCGAAATGGGCAACTTTCTTCTTCCTAATAAGTGTATTTATGTTAGCATTCCTTGACAGATAGAAGAAGATCGAGCAGCTCGCAAATTGAGTAATGAACTAGCCATGTCTTGTGAAGTATGGAAGGCGATCAAATTTGAGTTTGAGCAAGTAGATTGCCGGATTTTCCACGCGGAGGGAGACAATGCTAAGTGAAAGTGTAACCGCCAAATAGGGGATTTAGGACATGGGAAATCATGCCTATTAGGCTATGAATCCGCAACAAATTCAGATAACGATTCTACAATCGGCCAATTGGCTAAGATTTATGAAGATTTGGATAACTTTGCCTTTTTAGACAGCTTTAGACCTTTTTTTAAGATGAGATTGATTTAGATTACGCATGGGATCATAAAGAGAACCAAGTCTAGCATCGCCGAACCCTAGCTCCGAGACCTCACCTCCTAGGTGAGGTGAGGGAGAAGCTGACCATCATATGTGGTAACGTTGCATCTGCTCATCATCCAGTGTTTTGTGGTTAATGGTCTACTCAAGTATTTGGGAGAAGCCTTAAATCGGTCAATCTACCCATGTTTTAGAGCATTTACCGACACATGAATTGAAATCTCATTCTTTCCTAAATTCACCCCAACGGTATCTAGAGTAAAAGCAATGCGTGAACCAGAAAAAGAAAGGAAGAAATAAAAAGAATTAGATGGTGATATACTCTAGATTTAATTTGCAGCTCAAAGTCTTAGTACAAGGAGATGATTTCACATGTGCAAAAGGCAAATTGTGTAGAGACTATAACTAAAATTATCAGCGTAGACCAAATGCTACACGCTGGCCTCATTTCCCCCTTTTTTCAATTCACTTGGAGGATTTGGCATCACCTGGTCCTAGCGCCAGCTTGCAGTAGAAATGGCACCAAACCAAGAAAGCAACATAGCTCTTCCAAAAGGCGACATCTATATTCTTGGCGACCACCATGGAGCGCGCCTTTGCCAGTACCTCCTTCACGCACGATGCAAGAGCCGAATTCCCTTGGTAGAGCGCACTGGCGCCTTTGCCGTTGGATCCCTCCCAGGCCGGTCCGCGCGCTTTTTTTTCCGCTCTACCGGTTTTCACGCGCGAAAGGGCAAGCGACGGGAGCGACGCGGGGCCTTCCGCGTCTCTTCACTGCCGCGAAAGGGCAGGGTTCCGCGAGTGAAACCTAGATCGAGGAGCCCCGCGCCTCCTCCTCCTCCTCCTCCTCCCCGCATCCATTTCACCTCCTCGCCCAGCTCCTCCCGCCTCATCGCCCTCTCACCTCGCCGTCTGTTGCAGCGTCCGGTTCGGCTCGCGTCGCCCTCCTTTTCCGCGCGTCCGCGGCGGCGGCGGTCGAGCCGTCGGAGGGGGTTCGGCTCGCGTCGCCCTCCTTTTCCGCGCGTCCGCGGCGGCGGCGGTCGAGCCGTCGGAGGGGAAGGAGTGGAAGCGGAAGGCGCTGGTGGTGTCCAAGAAGAAGAGGCGGAGCTGCTGCCCTTCGACCCCAGCGAGGAGCCCGTCCGGCGCCTCACGCAGCGGCCGGTTCGGCTCCCGTCTTGTTCTCGCCTATAGCCGCAGAGGAGAGGAAGAGGACGGCCGTTGATTCTTGAGCTCTCTCTGTTTCTTCCGGGGTATTTTCTCGTTTCGTATGCTTGCATCTCGTGCCTTGCATCTTACATGTTTGATGAAATGTCTGCTGCCTAACTCGTCTGTTTTCCTAGGTTTTATTATTGACCAACCGTGTTCTGCTGCTGCTCGCCCGTGCTGTCCGTGTTCTGCTGCTGCTCGACCGTGTGCTGCTTCTACTCGACCGTGCAAAAGGTTTGTCTCTCTCGTTAAACAGCAATTTTGCTTCTACTAAATTTCCATGTTATGGTTTGCTCTTTCGGGTTTACAGATTCCGTGAAGTATGGTATCTTATAATTAGCTTACCTAAATTGTGCTTCTGATTTGCTTGGTTGGACTGGAATTCACACATTATGCATCGGATGCAAATGGAAGCTTACAGATTCTGTGAAGTATGGTATCAGAATATATTGGTCACAAAGTATTTTGTACCAAATTATAATTAGCTTACATAAATTGTGCTTCTGATTTCCTTGGTTGGACTGCAATTCACACATTATGCATCGGATGCAAATGGAAGGTTAAATTTATACTCTATTAATCCTGTCAAGTGCATGTGCTGCATATGGTTTATAGATATCTTGCATACATTTTTATAAGATAAGAGGTCCTAACAATCTTTTTCCTCTTTGCAGCCGCTACTTGGGTGCTAAACGAATAATGGGGAGTGAAGTCATATGTCCACTGGAGAGAATATAGGTGAGATATATTTGTTTTTTAGTACCATTTCCGGATTCAGTTAGCTGAAAGATAATACAAATGATCAATCTTTTACCATGTGATTGTGCTTTCTCGGATCAATGAAGTGACTGAGTCAAATTAATAATACAGTAAGTGAATGAGTCTTTTATCAGGCATTAATGTCCTGTGATCATCCTAAATAGTCTTTACCATTTAAATACTCCCACCTAAAACATGCTTGAGTAAGCTTTCCAGCCATTAATGTCCTGTGATCATCCTAAATAGAAATGACGTAACACCAGCTGGACCTATTCTTCAGACCATCGCTTTTTGGACATCCATCTTTTATTAGCTATTAAGATTCATTGCATGATTATTTATCTTGTGATTGTGTACCATTCAGTTGGTAGCAGCTTTCTTGGTTTGTTCTTAGGTCTTTTAGGGTAATCTCTGCCAGCAAACATTTGGTGCGCCTTTTTGCTAGCAGGTTCCTTTTTATAGATGTTTCTGTTCTTTACTCTTCAGAGTGTCTTTTTGCTATCTTTGAGCAGTAATTTGTTTTGGCTGCTTTCGATGGGGAGACATGCTCCTTTGCTTTCGTACATGTTTCTTCTTCGAAGATCTTCGAGCAATACTTTTTGTTGGCTGCTTCTTCCTTTGTTGCATGTAGCCTTTTTACTTGAGACGTTTCGTGTTTGCAGATGTCGTGTACCGTTTTCCTGATATTACTTCTGTTTGCCTTGTGTCGTTGTCGTTCAGACAGGTCCAGCAGATTCAGAGTATTTCGTAGCCTTGATCCTGCCCGCGCTGTGCTCACTGCTCCTCTCAAGGTTAGTTTGTTCGCTATAAAATATGTACTGTATATATATATATATGTGATATGTGCCTCTGCTGTTCTTGTATGACGGCGTATAGGGAGTCTATGCGTTCTGCTGTTCTTGTCGCTGTATGTGCTGCTAGGCACGCCGGAAGATTGGAGAGAGAGGCCGCTGTACGAGATGGGTCATTTAGTACACCTCCTGTTGGACAGGGGACGTTAGACTGGAATTTATTGTGCTCTCGGCTTATGACATCCATACGTAATGTGTAGTTTCAGAGTTTCTGCGACTGTTTCTTGTACTGGAAGCAGATTGCTTACTGTTTGAGAAATTTCTATAATGAGGTGTGGGTTGTGGTGAAAGTTTCATGTGCTCGGTTGTGCTATTTCCTGCCCCATTCTCTGCTCTGCTCGTCCTGCAAATAAACCTTGTTCTTTTAGTGTTTTTGTTTGTCCCATTTCTTTTGTTTCGCTGTTAGTTGCTTTGGATTGGCTGTCGTTGGATCCCTCCCAGGCCGGTCCGCGCGCTTTTTTCTCCGCTCTACCAGTTTTCACGCGCGAAAGGGCAAGCGACGGGAGCGACGCGGGGCCTTCCGCGTCTCTTCACTGCCGCGAAAGGGCAGGGTTCCGCGAGTGAAACCTAGATCGAGGAGCCCCGCGCCTCCTCCTCCTCCTCCTCCCCGCATCCATTTCACCTCCTCGCCCAGCTCCTCCCGCCTCATCGCCCTCTCACCTCGCCGTCTGTTGCAGCGTCCGGTTCGGCTCGCGTCGCCCTCCTTTTCCGCGCGTCCGCGGCGGCGGCGGTCGAGCCGTCGGAGGGGGTTCGGCTCGCGTCGCCCTCCTTTTCCGCGCGTCCGCGGCGGCGGCGGTCGAGCCGTCGGAGGGGAAGGAGTGGAAGCGGAAGGCGCTGGTGGTGTCCAAGAAGAAGAGGCGGAGCTGCTGCCCTTCGACCCCAGCGAGGAGCCCGTCCGGCGCCTCACGCAGCGGCCGGTTCGGCTCCCGTCTTGTTCTCGCCTATAGCCGCAGAGGAGAGGAAGAGGACGGCCGTTGATTCTTGAGCTCTCTCTGTTTCTTCCGGGGTATTTTCTCGTTTCGTATGCTTGCATCTCGTGCCTTGCATCTTACATGTTTGATGAAATGTCTGCTGCCTAACTCGTCTGTTTTCCTAGGTTTTATTATTGACCAACCGTGTTCTGCTGCTGCTCGCCCGTGCTGTCCGTGTTCTGCTGCTGCTCGACCGTGTGCTGCTTCTACTCGACCGTGCAAAAGGTTTGTCTCTCTCGTTAAACAGCAATTTTGCTTCTACTAAATTTCCATGTTATGGTTTGCTCTTTCGGGTTTACAGATTCCGTGAAGTATGGTATCTTATAATTAGCTTACCTAAATTGTGCTTCTGATTTGCTTGGTTGGACTGGAATTCACACATTATGCATCGGATGCAAATGGAAGCTTACAGATTCCGTGAAGTATGGTATCAGAATATATTGGTCACAAAGTATTTTGTACCAAATTATAATTAGCTTACCTAAATTGTGCTTCTGATTTCCTTGGTTGGACTGCAATTCACACATTATGCATCGGATGCAAATGGAAGGTTAAATTTATACTCTATTAATCCTGTCAAGTGCATGTGCTGCATATGGTTTATAGATATCTTGCATACATTTTTATAAGATAAGAGGTCCTAACAATCTTTTTCCTCTTTGCAGCCGCTACTTGGGTGCTAAACGAATAATGGGGAGTGAAGTCATATGTCCACTGGAGAGAATATAGGTGAGATATATTTGTTTTTTAGTACCATTTCCGGATTCAGTTAGCTGAAAGATAATACAAATGATCAATCTTTTACCATGTGATTGTGCTTTCTCGGATCAATGAGTGACTGAGTCAAATTAATAATACAGTAAGTGAATGAGTCTTTTATCAGGCATTAATGTCCTGTGATCATCCTAAATAGTCTTTACCATTTAAATACTCCCACCTAAAACATGCTTGAGTAAGCTTTCCAGCCATTAATGTCCTGTGATCATCCTAAATAGAAATGACGTAACACCAGCTGGACCTATTCTTCAGACCATCGCTTTTTGGACATCCATCTTTTATTAGCTATTAAGATTCATTGCATGATTATTTATCTTGTGATTGTGTACCATTCAGTTGGTAGCAGCTTTCTTGGTTTGTTCTTAGGTCTTTTAGGGTAATCTCTGCCAGCAAACATTTGGTGCGCCTTTTTGCTAGCAGGTTCCTTTTTATAGATGTTTCTGTTCTTTACTCTTCAGAGTGTCTTTTTGCTATCTTTGAGCAGTAATTTGTTTTGGCTGCTTTCGATGGGGAGACATGCTCCTTTGCTTTCGTACATGTTTCTTCTTCGAAGATCTTCGAGCAATACTTTTTGTTGGCTGCTTCTTCCTTTGTTGCATGTAGCCTTTTTACTTGAGACGTTTCGTGTTTGCAGATGTCGTGTACCGTTTTCCTGATATTACTTCTGTTTGCCTTGTGTCGTTGTCGTTCAGACAGGTCCAGCAGATTCAGAGTATTTCGTAGCCTTGATCCTGCCCGCGCTGTGCTCACTGCTCCTCTCAAGGTTAGTTTGTTCGCTATAAAATATGTACTGTATATATATATGTGATATGTGCCTCTGCTGTTCTTGTATGACGGCGTATAGGGAGTCTATGCGTTCTGCTGTTCTTGTCGCTGTATGTGCTGCTAGGCACGCCGGAAGATTGGAGAGAGAGGCCGCTGTACGAGATGGGTCATTTAGTACACCTCCTGTTGGACAGGGGACGTTAGACTGGAATTTATTGTGCTCTCGGCTTATGACATCCATACGTAATGTGTAGTTTCAGAGTTTCTGCGACTGTTTCTTGTACTGGAAGCAGATTGCTTACTGTTTGAGAAATTTCTATAATGAGGTGTGGGTTGTGGTGAAAGTTTCATGTGCTCGGTTGTGCTATTTCCTGCCCCATTCTCTGCTCTGCTCGTCCTGCAAATAAACCTTGTTCTTTTAGTGTTTTTGTTTGTCCCATTTCTTTTGTTTCGCTGTTAGTTGCTTTGGATAAACAAAACTAGCTTCCTGTTGACTCCAATAGAGGGATTTTTTTTATAAAGTTGCTGGAAGATCATTGTTTACGTTAGTGGTAAATTAATTCCATTGTCACGGCCTGTATTCTTTTCTTTTCTTTTTCTTTGGTTCTTTTTTAATGTTTGTTTCTTACTTTCCTAATTTTAAAAAGGGTATTTGCTCATGCCTTCAGTATGGTTGTTTCTAGCTTTAGTGGATGCTTGCTTCTTTAAGCTTCTCTGATTGCTTGGGTGCTTTCTTGATTTCTCCAGTGATGTTCGTTCTATGATGTAGGTGTGCGGGCCAGTGTTTTTGCTATGGGTTCCCTCGTGCCTATGTCCTAGAGTAGACGCTATGGAAGGCCCTCCTGCTGTCCGTCGCCGCCGCAGGGCAGCTGCTGGGGTGGCTCTTGTGCCTCTTCCTCGTGCTTCTCGCTGTAAGGAGCCTGCTGACCGTCGCCGCCGCAAGGCAGCAGCTGGGGTTGCTCTTGTGCATGCTCCTCGTGCTTCTCGCAGTAAGAAACCTGTGCTACCACCACCGCCGGTCTTTGTTGGGTATATTGCTTCAGGCCTTCCCAAGAGAAAATGTACGGCCTTGTTTTTCACTTTTCGGTAGTCCCGTGTTTTTATATTACCTTATTGATGAGTTTGCTTTTGGTGTTAATCTGTTATTGCTGTAGACGATGGTTTCTTCCCTGTTCTTAGCTCTGAAGTTACTGGTGCGAATCGAAAGAAACGCAAGGTCATACATGATAGATGGTGTGGTCGTACACCAGGTGCTTATTTAGTTCCTTTGCTGTTGTTTATTTCCTTAGGCTTGTCTTGTGTTTACGACGCCGTGTGAGGTTTTTGATTGCTGTTTTTCGTACAGATGCCCCGTTTATTTCTCCCTTAGATCCTTCATGGGTTGGTTTCACGGATGAGGAGGTTGACATTTTAAAAGGTAAGACATGCGAGGTTTTGTTTGCGCTACGCTGTCTTAGCGGAGACTGTTACCGTATTCTGCCATCTAAAAACATATTTGTTCCTTAGCTGGTTATGTAGGCAGGTCTTTCTATGGAGGACCAGGGTATAGATGTCGTCACTGTAAGGCGAGCTTCTGGTACTTTGAGAGAACGCGGTCCTTATCTGCGGTGACGGATAGGCGGGTTGTCTACCACCTCTGCTGCAAGGGTGGGAAAGTATTTGTTGAGCCTTTTAAAAAACCACCTCAGTTTCTTCTTGACCTCCTAAAATTTGATGGCCCCCCACAGGCTAAAGCATTCATTGAAAAAATTCGGCAATATAACTGTCTATTTGCTTTTACTTCCATGGGGGCAAACATAGATCGTTCGGTAAATGATGGTGGTGGTCCAAACATTTTTAAAATCTCTGGAAATATATGTCATCGCATTGGATCTCTTTTGCCTCAGGAAGGGGATAGTCCAAAATTTGCTGAGCTCTATGTCTTTCATGGTGGAGATGAAATTGATAATCGAATTCAGGCTTTGACAAGGGAGGATAGAATTCTGGGCGGATTAGATAGGGATATTGTTAATGGTCTCAAGGACATGCTTGACGAACATAATTCTCTTGTAAAAAAATTCCGAATGGCTAAGGAGGTTTTGCTTGAAAATGAGTTTGCTGAGGTTTCTATTCGTATAGTTGCTCCTGGCAAAGATGATGGGCCTCAGTTCAGTCTTCCTTCCACGGATGTTTAGTTGTTGGCGAGTTAACATTGGAGACTCCTTGCCGTGATATAATAATACGTGGTAGAGGAACTCGTTTGCAGCGAATTTCATCTCTACATCCTGCTTATATGGCTTTACAATACCCTCTACTCTTTCCGTTTGGTGAGCGTGGATTTCAGCTTGGTGTAAAATATAACACGGTAGATCCTTCGAATTCACAAAAAAGACAGAAAATGACCATGCAGGATTTCTATTGTTTTTGTTCACACTATAAAGAAGGCCAGCACAACCCCTATCTATCTTGTGGTCTGTTGTCTAACCAGGCGATAGTAGATTCCCGGGTATGCATAGATGAGGCGAGGCTAAAATTTATTTTGCTGTCAAACGATGATTTAAGGGCTGAGAATTTGCAAGGGCTTGTAGATGCGGTTGGAGCAGGCCGTATGGATGGAAGTTCAGTTGGTAAAAAAAATATATTGCCCTCTTCATTTACTGGTGGCCGGCGTTATATGATAGAAAATTTTCAGGATGCGGTAGCTATCTCCCGTGTTCATGGTTGTCCTGATCTTTTTCTACCTTCACATGTAATCCTAAGTGGCCTGAGATAATGGAGGCTCTTTCTGTTGAACCTGGCCAAAAACCACACAATAGGGCTGATATTACTGTTAGGGTTTACCATATGAAGCTTAACGAGTACCTTCGTGATATTAGATCTGGAAAGGCATACGGCAAGGTGGTCGCAGGTAATACAGCCTGTTGCTTCCTTTCTCTATAGAGTCGTGTCTTTCTCTTTGTTTCTTTAACTTGACTACATTTTCCCAGTGTTGCACACTGTGGAATTTCAGAAGAGGGGGCTGCCACGCACATATACTTACTTGGCAAGACAAAGAGGAGCGGGGTGAGGTCAGCCCTGCTTTGATCGATTCGTTCGTGTCTGCTGAAATTCCTGATCCCGTGGCAGATCCTCTTGGGTATGCCCTTGTTGCCGAGTTCATGATGCATGGACCATGTGGGGAGGATAACCCTAAGTGTCCATGTATGAAAGATGGCCTGTGTTCAAAAAAAATCCCTAAAGAATTTCAGGAAGAAACATCACTTGATGAAAAAGGCTTTCCTGTCTATAGGCGTCCAAATAACGGCCGTTTTATCATGAAAAACAAAGTTAGGCTTGATAATAGGCACGTTGTACCTTATAACATGGCAATGCTTAAGAAATATCAGGCTCATTTAAATGTTGAGTGGTGTAAAAAACACATGTCATAAAATATCTCTATAAGTATGTTACAAAGGGCCCTGACTATGCAAAGACTCTGTTTAATAAGATTAGAAATGCCAATGATCCAGTTGATGAAGGTGTAGATGAAATTGAAGAGTATAGAGAAAGTCGTTACATATGTTCCCATGATTCGTTCTGGAGATGTTATGGGTATGACATACACAGCAAAAAACCTTCTGTAGAAAGACTTGCTGTTCATTTGCTAAATAAACATGTTGTGCGGTTTCGTGCGAAGACCAATCTTAAGGCTATTGTTAACAATACCCTGCTGCACAAGACCATGTTGACAGAGTGGTTTGTTGCTAACACTAGATACAAAAGTGCCAGGTCTTTAACATACTGTGATTTTCCCACTAAATGGTCTTGGAATGCACAGGGTAAGAAATGGGCAAAAAGAAAACGTAGCAAGAGAATTGGTAGGATTTATTATGTGCATCCTTCCACTGGTGAACTTTATTATCTTAGAATGTTGCTAATGATTGTAAAAGGCGCAAGGTCTTATGCTGATATTAGGAGTTACAGTGGCGTTGTGTATGAGACGTTCAAAGATGCATGTGCAGCCAGGGGGTTACTTGGTGATGATAACGAGTGGTTTTGTGCGTTTGATGAGGCTTTGAAATGGGGTATGGGAAACCAGCTGCGTCAGCTATTTGTTACTATGCTTCTTTTCTGTGGAGTCATTGATGAAAAGGGTTTTTTCGAAAAATATTGGTTTGATATGGCTGAGGACATCCAGTATAGGATTTGTCGTGATCGTCATGATCCTTCGTATTCTGTTCCTGCTGATCAACTCAAAAACTTGCTGTTAGATGAGTTGTCTCTTATTTTTTCTAAAAACGGATGTAGTATTTTGGATCATAATCTGCCTCTGAAATCTGTGTATGATAGCGTCTCACGGGACAGCAATATGATTAGTGATGAACTTTGTCAGGATTTTGAATCACACATTCAAACTGCTGAAGCTATGCTGAAAAAACTTAATAGAGACCAGGAAAAGGCTTTTAAGTCTATAGTAGATCGAGTTAGGGAGGGCAAGCCTGGGTTATTTTTTGTTTCAGGACATGGTGGTACCGGTAAAACTTTCCTTTGGAATGCTCTTGTTGCGTATCTTCGAGGATATAAAAGAATTGTTTTAGCTGTCGCCTCTTCGGGTGTTGCATCGCTGCTGCTCCCTGGAGGTAGGACGGCGCACTCTAGATTTAAGATTCCTATTGATCTTGATGAAAACGGGGTATGTGACATTCGGAGGTCTACTATGCTATCGTCTTTGATTGAGTCAGCGTCTCTTATTATTTGGGATGAAGCTTTGATGACACACAGGAAATGTTTTGAGGCGCTAGATCGAAGCTTGCGTGATGTCTTATCTCACCGTGATCCTTCTCTAGCCGATGTTCCATTCGGTGGTAAGATAGTGGTCTTGGGTGGTGATCTTAGGCAAATTTTACCTGTTATTGAGGGCGGAACCAGATCTCAGGTTGTCAACGCTGCTGTTACAAATTCTCCTCTGTGGAATTATTGCACGGTTCTTCACCTTACTATTAACATGCGGCTTGCTGTTCAGACTGAGGATCCCAATGTGCAGGCTGAGGCGGAGGCTTTTGATCAGTGGGTTCTGAACATTGGCAATGGCACCATCCCTGCTGTTGCACAGCAGGGGGAATCTGATCCTACCTGGATAAGCATCCCGAGCGAACATTTGGTCCACACCGATGGCCCAAAAATTCCAGCTATTGTCGATGCTGTTTATGTAGATTTCTTGAAGCATTTCTCTGATCCTAGCTATTTGAAAGAGCGAGCTATTTTAACACCGACTAATGATATAGCTATAACCATCAATGATCATATACTTTCTTTGGTGCCTGGTGAGGAGAGGGAATACTTAAGTTGTGACTCGACAGGAAACTCAGCAGATGTAGCTCGTAACATAGATATTTTTTATCCTGTTGAAGTTTTGAATACCATCAAAGTAAATAACTTTCCTTACCATAGATTGGTTCTTAAAAAAGGTGTTCCAATCATGCTCCTTAGGAATATAAGCCAGTCAGCTGGTTTATGTAATGGCACGAGACTTATTGTTACTAAACTTGCTGAGAAGCTCATTGAGGCGTTGTAATGACTGGCTCCAATATCGGAGATATAGTTTATATACCAAGGATATGTCTGACTGTTAGAGATCCTAAATGGCCATTTACTTTGCACCGGCGACAGTTTCCTATTAGAATTTCATATGCCATGACTATTAACAAAAGCCAGGGACAGACTCTTACATCCGTTGGTCTTTATCTAAAAACTCCTGTGTTCACTCATGGCCAGTTTTATGTCGCGGTGTCACGTGTGACCTCTAAAAAAGCACTCCATATATTGATTGAGAATGAAGATGGTACCTGCGGTTCTGAGACTAGAAATATTGTGTTCTCTGAGATTTTCGAATCTCTTGTCGATAAATAATATTAGCGCCATTTATAATTACCTAGCTATGTATATTAGATACTTCTGTGTACTTCAGGTTTCTGAGCTTTTGAGCTATGTCTTTTGGACAGTTACTTTTGGGTGCAGATTGCCTTACTACTATATGCTTTCTGTTATTTTGCTCTTGTTTAATAAATATAGCGCTCCCAGGTATAAATCTATCTTCTTGCCTATGATTTCCTTTGCCTCCACCTATTATTCCTCTCTGTTCAGTTTGGCCAGCCATCACACTATCCTTGCTGTTTTAATCGTGCTTATCATATTTTTTTCAGATGGCGTGTAGCAAACTTTCTGAGATTAGCAGTGGTAGTGACCAGTGGACCATTTGTGTTCTTGTTTCTCGCCTGTGGCATTTCCGTGGCGGAACTGATGAAGGTCCAATCAAGCATACTGACCTTGTCCTGCTTGTTAGTGAGGTGAGTGCTACAGCTTTAGAGTGGACTAGGCTCTTGTTGTGTTGTTGTAGGCAGATTCATTTCTTTGTTTACTGGTGAGTCTAATGTAATTGATATTTCTTCAGGGAACTCACATGTATGGTCAGATCCCTTCAACTAGAGGCACATCAGATCGCCTAAAAGATGTGTTGAAGGAAGGAAAGGTCTATGTTATTAAAAAGTTCTTTTGCAACGACTCAACGACATCTTATAGGCCTGTGGAGAGCCCTTTCATGGTACAGTTTACAAGATATACCGTGGGTGAAGCAAGACATGGTGTGGAAGACACTTTTCCATTCTGCACGTATAACCTGACTGCTTTCGCGGATATACCAAAGCCCAGCCAACCCCCTGATCGTTTCGTAGGTTAGTTTTATATTCTGACAATTCTGCTTTACACTCCTTCTATTCAATGGTCCATTGTCACCCTATGTCCATTTTACCTGTGATTTATATATCTCACTTTCAGCTTATGGTTTGACTTGGGTTTTCTAATTTGTTTTGTTGCAGATGTTATTGGCAACATTACTATGGTTTCTGATGTGACATCTGTCCAGTCCATGTACCAGACAACGGCTTCAAACACAAGGACAATTATGTTGACTGACCTGCTGTGAGTTGTTGTGTTTCTTATCTACTTTACTTCATACTCACTGTAAGTGTCATTGATTCACGTTTCTTACTGTTACTATGCATGTCGTTATGCAGGGGCAATGAGCTGAAGATTATTCTCTGGGATGACCGTGCCGTCGAATTTGACGGGGAGGCAGTTTGTGATATGGGTGCTAAAGAGCCAGTCATTGCTATCTTTGTTGGAACGCTGCCTAAAATGGCTTGTGGTAATTGCTAGGATCCTTCGTACTTTATAATCTTAGCTTACTATTTCTGTTACTCTCCTGCTATGTGTGTTCCTTACTATTGAGATGTTTTGTTATCGTTTATTTACTACCTGTGTTAAACTGTGGCTTACTGCCATGTGCTTGCCTTGTTGCTTAGATATTGGTTGTTTCTCATTCCGTGATGTTGCTGTAGGTGTAGGTGTTAGAATCCTCAGTGGGAGTGCTGCCTGCCGCTGGTATATCAATGAGGATATCCCTGACATTAATTCGTTCCGTGCAAGGTTTATTTTAAATGACCCCGGTGCTCCTGTCTTGGTCTTATGTTCATTTCAGCTACTTTGTACTTACCTTTGGTATTTCTTTCTGCAGTCTTGAGAGCAATTTATTCCTCTGGCAGCCTATGTTCCTACAGGGCCAGATGCTCTTATATCTAGGCCTCAGGAAAAACCAACTGATAAGACCGTCAAAGAGCTTACTGACCTTAATCCTTTTGTTGACATGGTAAACGCGTGTTGTTTCTCCGCTTCAGCACATGATCTTTTGTAGGCCAGCATATCATTCATATCTGCTATTTCTATTCTCCAGAACAAGCGTTTCTTCTGTACTGTCGCTGTTGACAGGCTTGGCTCTGATCACCTTTGGTGGTTCCCTTCATGTTCCACGTGCTGCAAGTCTTCTAAACATAATGGCTATCATCAGTATAAATGCTCGGACGATGCTTGCTCCTCTGTTGATGCGGACCCAACGTGAGCAGCTTTAACATTTATTTCTTTGATTTAGTACTGGCTACTACCTGTGATCTAATACCTTATTTTGCTCTTGAATTTCAGGTACTGTGTTTCTGTCTTTGCATCTGATGGCACGGCGGAAACTGAATTTGTGATGTTTGACAAGGTCGCGGCAGGTGGAAAATCATTGCTTGCTATACTTCGTCAGAAGTATCCCGGTTGTGCTACTGTTGATGAGATGGCCAGCCTTGCCAGGCATGACGTCAAATAACATCTGCTCATTGGGCAGAAATACAAGCTCATGGTCTCCATATCAAAAAAATGGAAAACTCAAAAATGGCGAGGATTTGTCTAAACTACAGACCTGAGTTGCCTCCCTATAGCCCCGTTGCTTCTGGGTCTGGCAAGGATACATCGGTCACCGGTGTTTGTGGTGAAAAGCTCCCTGTCTTATGACTGGTTTTCTTGCCTGGATTAGACACACCTCCTCCAGCGGGTGTTGTGCTTGGTTCTCCTGCAGCTCAGGTATAGCCCACACAATGCATTCTCATCTGTTGGTTTCTTTCACAGGCTTTTCCTCTTTCTAAATGCTGATTTATCTTGCTCAGGCACACACGCCTGCTTCCGCTGGCAAGATCGCTCCCTCGACTCCATCTCCAGGGTACTGAATTCCGAAGTGTTATGAAGGTGTATAGCTATTGTCCATTTGGTTCCTTCATTTTCTTATCGTCCTATTATTTATTGCAACAGCCCTGTTGCCCCGAATGTGTGGCGCAAGGCGCTCTTTGTTTGGTAAATCTCCCAAAGGAAAGCCTGACACTGTGCTAGAGGATGGTGCTTCATCTGCCCAGGTGCTGGTTGTTTGTTTTCCTACTTACTGATTCTCTCTCTAAACCCTTGCTGATCTTGCTTTGACTTTTTTGGATTGGGAAATCATGTAGGCTGTTGTGGAAGCTGTGGTGGGTGATCCTTCCACAACTGTTCAAGAGAAAAATGCTGATGTCGTGCCACCTAAACCCAAGAAGTCTATGGTGGATGATCCTTCCACAACCGTTGAAGAGAAAGATGTTGATGACGTGCCCCCTAAGATCAAGAGGTCTGGCTTAAGTGCCTATGAATACTGCAATGTTTCTGCTATATAAGTTCAGCTCCAGGGCACATATTTTCTCTTTGCATGCTATTTTTTAGTTTACAGTATGTGAAATAAGGGTATAAGAGTTTCGATTCCACTGATTTTACAGTGCACATGCCAACCCGTACCCTTATTGTCTGTTGGAAATATATTTAACATGTGGTTTTCTCGTGTGTCAGGCCTCCGCCCGGTGGCAAGGGGTATGGAACAACCAAGAAGTGTAGGAGCTTGTGTGCAATACCTGCAGACAGTTTGTAAATAGGGTGCGTGGTGGTTGCATTGTGTATGTTCTTTCTTCCAGTTGTAGAGATTACATTCCAGGGTTGCTTCTTTTCCTAATTGCCTTGCATATGCGCTTAAATTCCAGGGTAGAAATATTTTGAGCTGATTTTTTCTTCTGTGTGATATCTAGGTTCTCTTCCGTACAGCCCTGTCTTCCTGTATGGTTCTTGTATATTGCTTAGTTTTTGGATTTGTTGCTCTGTATGGCTGTCAAGTGTAGGGTACTTTCCTTTTTCAGATGTTCCTTGTGAGGTACTTCGAAAAAAAATGTTTGTTCACATAGGGGATGAGGTGCTATGTTTATTTTGTAGCTTTGTTCATGAGATTTGATTTTTTGACACATTTGTTCTTTTCAGGTGTTGGCCGAGGTCGGTGGAATTTTATGGAATGAATTATGAACAGTCCTCTGCCTTCTCCACCTCATCCTTCATAGTGCACAAGATACATCCGGTACATGGCCTTTCTTTTGCATTATCTGTTAATTATTCATGTACTACTCCTGAAGCTAAATCAAACAGAATCTAAAATATAGTCAGTTAAATAATAACGCAATCCTCCTTTTTTTCCCATTCGGTAATTGTAATCATGTTTTGCTAAACTGAATGGCATCTATGTGTATAAATTTGTGGAATTAATTCGTCTTGTATTGTCTCTAACAACCTAATAGTTGTTTGGCATGGTAGTGCCCAACTCATATTTATATTTGCGTGCTTGGAAATGCAGCCTGGGTCATCTGTTTGGTCATGATATTCAGTATTGCATAATGCAATTGTTTGACTTATGACATTCTCTATTTTCTGCAGACTAAGAAGGATTTTTGAAAGGGGCCTAAGGTCTTCTTTTGGTGAGGCTCCGCATCTACCTCTTCTTGCTATTCTTTTCATGCAACATTCATATCTCTAACAAATCATGTTTGATTTCATTGCAAAGAAATCTGACAAGGCGAAGAGGCATGTGACTGCATGTAATCACTTCTGGAACAATATTGGTCTTGGTTCAAGGCCCCCAAAGAAACGATTGAAGGTACAAGTACTATATTGCTGTGCTTTTCTGTACAGAAAATTATGGATGTCATGGCACTGCCACCCGCTAAAATTCAGTCCCTTTTACAGCTCTGATAGTTTCTGTGTTATCCGTGAATAGGTGGAGATCAGGCAGTGATTCCAGGAAGCAGTACATGAGGAGAGCCACTTGGTAAGTAGACATATATTTTTCTCTGAAGTTTAATTTCGAATGGTACAAGCTGGAGGTCGCTGTGCAACAGAGACGGGCAGCTTTTAGCAGTTGATATAATTAACCGATACTTCTTTTTCATTCCCACAGGTTGCCATCTTCGTCCTTTGAGAGCCGTCACCAAGCCACGAGAGGAGTGCAGGTGGTGGCTGCTTGTGGATGACGGCGGCAACGGGTGGACGACCGCAGCCTCAGCTGATGGACCACGGTCGCCACCGAGCCACTAGGAGCAGGTAATGCTATTTTCGTGTTCATGAATGATGGGAATTTCTTCTCTATATTTCCATACAATTTCAAAGGTAGACCAGGATTGGTTAGCCGAGCATTACAGTACAGTTCAAGGATTGTAACTGATTGATCATATCAGAAGTGCATTATACACATCATTTTTTAGGAGCAAGAAATAGGCTGTCACGCTGTCGTCTTTTCAGAACATTGACTAAGATTGTCAAGGGTAATTATTTAGGCAGTGGCTCTTTCAGTTGTGCATTGTTTCTCTCTGATAATCTCTCATGCTTGTGGTATTATATTCCCTAAGAAATTGATTATTCCCTTACCTGTGTTTACTTACAGGTGTTAAAGGGCTCAGTTGTAGCTCTAACTGTTGGTACCCAGATCTATTTCAGGATACAGTGTGCACATTGTCCAGTTGTATTTATCTGGCCCTTTATCATCCCGGTGAGAATGGATACACACTTGCTCTGCTTTTACTCTGCTAATAATAGGTTCTTAAATTTAGTCCTACTACAGAAGTAGACTTGATTTCAGTCTTATTTGCCTCCAATTTACTACTGATAAGAGCAGGCACAGTGTCTTCCTTTTCATGTTTCGTCTTGCTGTTGAGAACAGTTGCTTTGGAATGAGCATGTGTGCAGTTTGGAGTAGGCTAGAAGACTGTCTGCAAGCTGGTTATGCTATGCGAGTTTGGATGACATACCACTTAATTGTAATTTTTTCATTGCTGTAATGTACGCCCCTTATTCCATGTTGTTCAAAATCAACATTTGTAGCTTTAGCTGGTTTTCTTTCTTTCAATCATGAAATTTAATTTAATTTCTATTCCACACCAGCTTAGTCTTCCAATCCCTTGGTTGCTAACTTAATATCTATAGAGAAAAATAATTGTTCTTTCCTGTCTAGCTATTATTTGCGGGTCATCCATCCATCATCTTTTTCTTTCCAATGTGTGCGCCACAACCACATGTGCAGGGTTGTGGCATTTATTGCATTTGCTTCTCAGGTTTTTTCTTATGGCACTTGACCCTTGATTCTTATATAGTGACACCTGCTGAAACTCAAAGGAACTCTAATGCTTGGTAGAGTGTTGATGCACTTGCTGCAATCCAAGCATTGAGATTCAGAAGCTCTGAGAAAAATAAAATGACCAGAGAGCATAATGGATTCCGAAAACTTCTTATTGTACTGACAAAGGCTGGCAAGGTAGTAGCTCTGCATACTGGAGATGGATGTATTATCTGGTCAAACTTGCTTTCGTGCCTTTGTGCTTGGCGAAATGCCTTCTGTTTTGTGGTTATACCAATGGCAGGTTCCCCATCACTATGTCATGCATGAGAACCCATCCATACTCGTTGTTGGCAGATCTGGAGCAGATTCTGTTGCTCCTAGAGTCCTATCTATTCTTGATTCATATTCTAGAAAGGAACCAACTGTCAAAGGTTTGACCATCATCTTGATGTTATACATGCTTATTTTTCCCGAATGCTTGACGGGATCACGACCTAACTTCAGGATATTAGTATCTGTGCTGTTTGGGCAGGCCTGACATAGTGAACTTTCTGCTAGCTGTTATTCAGACACGAGATACATAGATAATGGCAACATATCGCATCCTGGTGCTTTATGTATCATCCTCAGTCATTTGATCCGAATCGAACTTGCAATATGAAATCGTATTACAACTGCACTTACACGCCGCTGGAAACCAAGTCATTCCAACCAACCCCATCGATCCTTTTTGTACCCATGACAAAACAGAAAAAAATGGTAAGAGCGATCTCTGTTTCTTGCCAGCATGTAGCGTATTATAGATGTCATTTTTTCTTGTATGGAGCGACTATGACCTCTTAAAAATATCCGCTTGCACTAATTTGTCAAATGGAAGTTATTCTGATCTATACCCTCGTGTTCTCTTGAATTTTATTTGCCATTCGTTCTTGTTTCCACTGTTGCTTGTCCAAGGCAAGACCAAGATAATAAGTATTACTCTTTCAACTTGCATCGATCTATCTGCCTACTTTCATCAAATTTTTCATTTACAAATAGAATATCCAAGTTTTTTCCAACATTTACATACATGTATCGGTAATCCAATTAAATGGTTTCTCCAGTTGAAGACTTAACACAAATATAAATTATGATTACCAAAAAGGTTAGCCATACACAAATAAATTCAGAACTCATATATGGGTTCATAAATTATCGATGGTAACCGCATGAAGGCCGCAAGAATTTCAAACATAAACAACAATATATGCAAAATATAGAAAATTTAAGGCTACACTACAGTCCTGCTTTCGGCACCTGCGCCAAGGGCGCAACCGGTCATCTAGTATAGTGAAGTGTTGTGCTACTTGGTAAGCATGTGAGAACAAAAGGCTCTCTCCCACGCACTCCTCCTCCGCCGCTCGCTCGTCTCGACACGCCGCGGGTTGTGGGAATGAGCCGAGCCGATGTCTCATCGGGGGTGACACCAGCGACTCAGCAGCATTGTACGTGTTCTTCATCTTCCTGTTTTGCTCTAGATTCGTTATGTTTATCTACTGTTTTAGTAGATCGCATGATTAGTTTAATTCCTACTATTCTAGTCATGATTTGTTTATTATTTTCACGAATTAAATCATATGCTAAATTTCTTGTACTACTTATATATAAAGGGAGAACATCTCCTCGACCTCTCAGGCCACGAGGCACTGTAGCTACTGTTGCTATGAACAGTACCTACAGTAATGATCATTGGCCGTCCGATCGTGGATCGACGGCCCAGATCCACCCCATCCGATGAACTCGCACAGTGCAAGTGAACAGTACCCAATCACCAATGAACAGTGCCAGTCATCGATAAACCTGTCACCAACGATCAGTAAACAGTAACCGGTCACCAATGAACAGTCGGGCACCACTCCCCAGCTAGCTGTGACCGGGACTGACTTTTTTTTCCCAAAAAAAAAACCACTTTCTCCGAAAATTATATACACGAAAAATATGCACGGCGACAAGTAGATTCTATTCCCGTGATCGGTTTTGAATTTGATCGACTCTAACTCCTTAATTTTGGATCCAAATTCGCAAAAACATTTGACAAAATTTGTCAAATTCGTCGCACTCAGTCATCCGTTTGAATTTTCCTTTCACGACCAGATGGATATCACCCTTCCAAACAACTTTCATGTTTTAACCTTTTTATTTTGACGGACATATATATATTTCTCTCCAATCTTCAAATTCGTTGTATTTTAGGCTGCGAAAAAAGTCAAATTCTGATAGATTTCAAAATTTTCAATCCGGGTATTTGGACCCAGAAATTTGTCTTCTAGATCTAGCCGAGAATAGCATTTTTTTACCTGCCTGTCATGTACAAATTTTTCGTGAACCGACCTACAATCTCAATTAATAACTCATTTTACAAAAATACGTCACATACCAACGGCCGCGGGTTTATATTTGTTGACATCTTTACGATAGTAATTGCTTTCTTTTTGGTTGATCATGTCTCACGCGTGCGGCGTGTCGCCGCGCCTTCTTACCTAGTATTCACAACAGATCAATCTCTGTTGATCCTCTTCGATCCTGCTGGCCTGTGTCCGGGTGGCAAAACATCTGTACCTAATAATAAAGGGAGCATCGCTTCCCCGGCTTCCTTCGTTTCGTCCGTCGTCCGTCGTTTCGCCCACCACGTCTCGTCTTGGTTCGTTTCGTATGTCGCCACGCCCACCACTCCCGTTCGCTGCCCCGCGCCCGCGTCAGATCGCCGCCGCCGCCTATGGTTCGCCCCCCGTTCTTCGACACCACCGGCCGCCCGAACACAAGGATCTCTCCGCCACCGACCAGCGCGAGCTCTCCACCCCCGGCCGCATCCAGCACGCGCATCATCCCACCGCCGCCCTATCCCCTGCCCCGCCCCGGACCTCCTTCCGCCGCCGTACGCTGCCGGTCAGTCCTCCTACCTCCATCCACGAGCTCCCACTTCCCCTCCACGCGCGGGACTCCTTTCACTGCTGTGCGCCGCCGGCCCGGCTCTCCCGGCTCCCAACGACCTCCCGTCGCCCGTGTGTGAACCCCCAATCTACTCTCTGAAATATGGAAGTGAAGGAGACAAAGAGGGGAAAGGTAACACAAAGATACATGCAAAAATGGCTGAGTATGGATGGATCGGTGGATTTGGGCTTCGAATTTTATGATTTGCTGGGTTTCCTGTCGGTTTTGAAGACGAATTTGGAAGAAGTTTTGAGGGAGAACGAGGAGCTCAGGACAGTTCTATGGAAGAGGACGAACGATACAGATCAGGAAGAATAGGAAATGTCTGAAGTAGGGGTGCGGGTCCCAGCTGTGATCTATGCATTGAGAGTTTTTTTCCTAGACTATGCTGCACCATCAGCATTCGTAGAAAAAAAAGAGACTGAACTATTTTCTACAGGCCTAATACATGTGGCGCCCACACGAAACTGATCGTAAATTTATCCACCAATATATGAAAATTATGCGATGAAATTATGCCCTTAAAACTTTATTTGAATACAAAACCAATAATATAATTTTCAAAATACATAATACGATTATTTTGTCAAAGTTGTGCTAACGTTTTTTGACCCAAAGTTTTATTTTCTCACCCGTTGCAACGCACGGGCATGATAAATTTCAGTTCGAAATTATCAAATATTTTCTACGATTGTTTTGAAGGTTTCATCGTAAAATCGAGTAAAAATAAACACTACAAGGACTAACCAAGCATTTTTTTCTTCTTTCGACCGAAATGTTTCACCGATACGACTAATCTGGTGATTCTTGAGAGGAACAGTACCCGAAACAACCGGTGGTACATGAGGCCTAAATGTTGACAAAACCATCTTGCAACTCTTTCTTGGAGGTGAACCAGCCCAAGTGTTGCCAAGGGCGTGACATGTGTCTGCTATGGTTTGGTTCGGGCAAATGTTGCGTTTTGGATATAAAGATATTATTAAATAACTATATTCAATAAAAGCCGGTCCGTGGCACAGCACGGGCAGATTTTCCTAGTATATATAGGTCCGGGCGGCCCGGCATGTAGAGTCCGAGTCTTTTTTTGATTTTCAACCTCCATATATTGGGTCAGCAGGTCGGCTCATTAAAAACCTCCCAGTCCCGTAAGGTACCCTGGAAAGAAAAGAGTGCGTCAGAAACCTGCTGCCTCACAAACGTCACACAATTCCATCGTTACAATCAGTCCTCAGACTGTGAAATAAGAAAGGCGGTGGCTCAGCATCCCAGAAACACTTCTCCTCTTGTATGATCACATATTTTGCACAAGAGTGAGCAGCCTGGTTAGCCTCGCGACGCGCGAAACAGATGCTAAAGGACTTGAAAGAAGACCCTAGCTCATTAATCTCATCTAACACTGGCTTAATCACCGAACAATCGGATATGCGGTTAGTCCAAAGCTTCACCAGCTCCAAGCAGTCCACCTCGAACATGACATCGCCAAACCCCTTCTTCACCGCATAAACTGTTGCATCATGCAGAGCCATAGCCTCACTCACCAGCGGATCAGAGATACCTCTGTAGATCTTACCACCAGCACCATGAAAGCTTTGCCCACGTCTTGCTACCAAACCGGTAGACGCCAGCCCCGAATCCAAGCAGATAGCCCCATCTGAATTAATTTTGACAATACCTTCAGGTGGTCTTCTCCATTTGCTAGGCTGTGGCGATTGCTTCGACGTCCCCTTCACCTTGGGGAGTTCCAGCATCTGCAGTGTCTCCCGTACCATCTGCATCGTCTTAGTCGGGTTGAAACCCAATTCACCATGAGTCAAATTGTTTCTAGATGTCCAGATCGAGTACATCACTGTGATAATCAGTTCTCTGTCCTTCTGCACAAAAGAAGGATCACATAAAATGTCCGCTGCCCATGTCGCCGGATACAACTTTGGCAACTTAATCAACATAATTTCTTTAGCTGCTGTCCAGAAAATCCTAGCATGACTGCATTCAATCAACGCATGCATTAAGGTTTCAGACTCAGCTTGACAGATTCCGCACGTGCTATTCTCCATGACATGCCTCCGTGTGAGAGTCCCATAATCTGGTAAAATACCTCGAAGAACCCTCCACCAAAAAACTTGCACCTTAGGAACCACTGCTAATTTCCACAATCGTCTCCACTTATCGCTTCCATTATCTGACGATGAAGATACTGTCCCCTGACGAACAGCCTCATCTCCCTGGTCTTTCAGAACCAACGATCTATAAGCAGACTGTACTGAATATAAACCTGATTTTTCTTTTGCCCACGCTAGGAAACCCTCTCCAACTGTAGAGCGAAGGGGGATCTTTAAAATGGCATCCGCGCCAGGTTCAAAGAACAGGCTACAAATCAATGGCACATTCCACTGATGATTCTGTGTTATCAATTCATTGACCATAGCTAGGTCAGTCTCGTACTTTCGGCCCATGGGCTTCATTGTCGCAGTATCTGGGAGCCAACAGTCATCCCAAATTGAGATAGTGTCCCCGGAGCCCACTCGCTTAACAAGCCCAAGTTTCAAAGCATCCCTTCCCGCCAAAATCGATCTCCAGGTCCGAGAAGCTGCTCTCGGTGCTGCTGCCTCCATGAAATTCTGATTATGAAGGTACCTTGTTCGCAAAACTTGGGAGCAGAGCGAGTTCGGATTCATCACAATTCTCCAAGCTTGCTTACCTAATAAGACGATGTTAAAAGCATGCATATCCCGAAACCCCATACCTCCTTGGCATTTCGGAATAGCCAATTTATCCCATGCAGTCCAGTGCATAGATCTCTTGTCTAGATTTCCACTCCACCAAAATTGTCCCATCATGGACGTGAGCTTTTTGCATGATCCCTTGGAGAGAAGAAAACAGGACATACTGTATGTTGCTTTGGCCTGAATAACTGATGTGATCAAAGTTCCTTTCCCAGGATAAGAGAGGTTCTTTTCAGCCCAACCATTCATGCTTCCTCTGGCACTATCTGTGATATACTCAAAGGTACCACAGTTGATTTTCCCTATAGCCGTGGGAAGACCCAAATATTTCTCTGTAAAAGTTTCTGTCTGAATATTCAAACATTGCTTCACAGCAACCCTCTGCTCACTCGGAGTACATGGAGTAAAAAATATAGCACTCTTATCTTTGTTCACCCTCTGACCAGATGCAGCATCATAGATCTGGAGTATCTCATCCAGCCTTCGAGCACTTGCACTATTAGCATTAATAAAGATTAAGCAATCATCTGCAAATAACAAATGCGAGATCCAAGGTGACCTATTGCAAACTCGAACACCTCGATCCACAAACCCAGTATTATAATGATGTAACAGGGCTGTCAGACCTTCCGCACAGTAAAGGAATAAATAAGGTGACATAGGGTCTCCCTGTCGAATTCCACGAGAAGGGTAGAAAGGCTCCAGAAGACCACCATTTACCTTAACAGAAAATCTGACCGTAGATACACACTGCATGATTAGCTGAACTAGCCGTGGAGGAAAACCAAGCTTCAGCAACATCGCCTCAATAAAAGGACACTCGACACACGATCATAGGCTTTCATCATGTCTAGTTTGACTGCACAATGCCCCTTTTTGCCCTTTTTCTTCCTCTTCATAGAGTGAATACATTCAAATGCCACGAGAGCATTATCTGAAATTAATCTTCCAGGCACAAAAGCGCTTTGTTCCTGTCCAACTGTGTACTCCAATACTGGCCTCATTCTATTTGCAATAGCCTTAGTAGCAATTTTATAAAGGACTGTACATAAAGAAATCGGCCGAAACTGCTTAATGGATTGGGGGTTTCTCACCTTCGGAATTACTGTGATAGCTGTGTCGTTAATAGAATCAGGCATAGCCCCACCATTTAGAAAACCTAGGACCGCCTTACAGAGATCCGGACCAATAAGATCCCAATGCCTTTGGTAAAAACCGGCAGTAAAACCATCAACGCCTGGTGCTTTAGAGGGATGCATTTGGAATAAAGCTCGCTTTACCTCTTCTTCAGAAAAATCACTCCCTAGACGCTCACTATCCTCAAGCCCAATTTTCTCCTCCACAAGATTGAGGAGACCAGCAAACTGTGGATCCCCTTCTGAAGTGTAGAGATTAGTGTAAAAAGTTTGAATTTCAGACTTCACTTCCTCAGGTTCCTCACACCACGTCCCGTCATCATGCTGTAGAGTAATAATCGAGTTGATTCTCCTGCGTTGGGACGCATACGCATGGAAATAAGCAGTGTTGCGATCGCCAGATTTTAGCCAATTGACCCTAGCTCGCTGCTTAATCCAAATTTCTTCCTGATACAAAACTTCGCTAATTCTCTCCATCAGTTTCTTCTCCTCACCAGATGGGCCACGGCCCACTGACTGTTTGCGTACACGGTCCAGTTCACGACGCAAATTCATCAATTTCTTTTTGAAATTACCAAACTTGGCCGTACCCCAAGATTGTAACCCCTTTTGTAAACTTTCCAGCGAGTTCACAAAACCTTCTATTCCTTCTCCTTTTTCAGACTTTTGCCAGAGATCAGTCACAACCTTATCATAATCACCGTGAGTCTGCCAAACGTTCTCATATCGAAAGGTACGTCTGCCAGCAATCTTATGCTGTGAGAACTTTTTCAACTCTGTCATCACCATACAATGGTCAGACTGAACCATACTAACATGTTTAACACTTACCAATTGGAATAACTGCAGAAGCGCCTCATTACCGAAGGCGCGATCAATTCGGGCCTTCACATTCGCCGCCCCCTCCTGTCTATTATCCCATGTGTATGGAAGTCCCGTGAAGCCAAGATCAAGCAGCGCACAATCTTCAACTGTTTCTCGAAAGGCTCTCATCTGCCACTCCTCTCTTGCATGCTCACTAAAGTGTTCCGTGCCATATAGTGTTTCATTGAAATCTCCACTACACAACCATGGCATACTTCGGAGCCCATGTAGACGCCGTAAAAGTGTCCACGTATTATGTCTGTTCTCCCTCCTAGGATCACCATATATGCATGTGAAACGTCATGGGGGAACCGACCCATCTTTATTCCGAACTATAACATCAATGTGGTGAACATTAAAACTTTTGATCTCCACTTCCACCGCCGATGACCAAAAGATGCCAATGCCTCCACTTAAACCCTCACTATCAACTGCAAATCCTCCAGAAAAACCGAAGGTGCCAATCAACTTCTCTACTCGTTCTCCTTTGATCTTCGTCTCCATGACAAAGAGCAAAGTGGGGTCTAGCTGCTTCACAAAACCGCGAAGCTCTCGAACTGTCCCGAGGTTCCCAAGCCCCTGGCAGTTCGCACTTAAGCAATTCATTGTTCCCGGCGTGGCTGGAGACCAGCCGACGCCGATGTGCTTGTGTGGGACGTACTACGCTGCTTCTTCGCATCTGGAGTGAGGCCCTCCTTATTCTTTCTAAGCTCGGCCTCCTCCCTCTTTGAGCCAGATATCTGCGGGTCAAACATGACCAAATCCTTCCCAGCTGACTGGTCGCTTGTTTTTCCTGCATCCACAGATTCAATCGCAGGGGGAAATAATTTACGGTAAACCTGACCTGTTCTCCCCCCTCTATAACCAGAACCTCTTCCTCTACCCCTACCACCTAAGGAATTAAATTTTGGTGGCAGAGCCGAGGCTTTTTCTTCAGTCTCCACATCTACCTCACATGGATCATCATAGTATTCTGGAAACTCTTCATAGCCACCTTCTGCAAACGGGGGTCCCTGTTCTTCTTTTTCTTCTCATTAGGAGCTCTAAGGAATGAACCCCATGGCAGGTTGCCAGACTCATCCCTCTCCGATGGTGTTGGGCAAAACACATCCGAGTGCCCAAGCAACCCACAGGAGAAACAAAAATATGGCAGAAATTCATACTGCACAGCATACCAAAACGTCTTCTCCAGACGCTTGGAATCCAAGCCTACCCAACGCATAATAGGATCATTCACCTTGATGAACACTCTCGCGCGGAGATACTGGGCACTAACTAGGCCATCCTTGTTCTTATCCAGCTTTACAAACTCACCAACCCTCTTGGCAATCTTCTCTCCCCAATCTGGGTTGAGCTTATTGTAGGGTAGATCCAGTACCCTAATCCATATCAGGAGTTTATCAAACCGCAATTCCGAAGGCCGGCTGCGGTGATTAAAATTCTCAAGCACCACCGCGAACTTGGAAACAGTCCATGGTGATCTTTCCCAGATCCTATCTCGATCTCTCTCAGATGCCAACTCAGCAATGAACAGATTCCGTCCGCCATCACGGAAGAACAAACCTTTAGGGTTACCCCACACCGGGCGCAGCGCGTCAGAGATCGTGTTAATGGTGAAAACCTTTGGCTCCGGCACTAAGATCTTCCCCGCCAGCGCCCACATCTGCTTATCCTCTTCCTCATCATCATCATCCACCAGTCTGTCCGCCTCAGCAGCGGTCAATTTAAGATTTTTCATCAAGTCCTCCACCGTGCCTTTTGCTTTCAGACCAGGATCCGACGTGGTTGTCCCGTGTCGATTTCCGTCTCCACTTCCGGCCGCCGCCGGCACCTTCTCAGACGCCATGAGATCACAGCGTCGATCGGAAACCTTGCGCACCAGCGATTGCCGATGGGCGCTGCCAGCCGTCACTCGAACAAAACCCTAATCGCCTCCAGGGAGAGCGAAGCGTTTTTCTCGGGACCGAATTCATGCGTGTACCTAGCAAAGGTCGCACTTTCTAGAGTCCGAGTCTGGGTATTAGTCAGAGACCAGCACGGAGATGGACCGGTCCGGCATGTAAATTCGAACTCTGCATGCATCGCGCAACAACACCTAATAATTCACCAGCCTATGAGCCTATTACTATTCAGAACGCACTGTTGCTCAGGAAACGAATGACTGTGAGAATCGAACTTAAATCCCTATACTCCGACATAAATCCTGCACAAAAGGGATTCAGAATTCCGCCCAATATTGGCCACACGAATTTTTCACAAGAAGAAAAGAAAACGAAGAAGCCATACCCGAGAGTCCGAGACTGATTTCAAATTTGTTCGGTCGGTATTTTCCAATAACCGGCGCTAACCCGCGCGCAAATCGTCCCAACTCCCGGTAAGTATATTTCTTGGGTCGAGTAAAACCTCGATCGGTGTGGGCGAGTGAGCACATTTTGTGCTCGGCTCCTCAGAACCCTAGAAAAACTTGCCTTTTTTTATAACGGTGATTAATTTCCTCTCCCTTCTCCGCCATCACCTCTTCAACTCTCGCTCTCGGCGCCGGCGGTCCGTGACGTCGATCGTTCTGGAGTTAGTCCTTGACCTTCTCTACACTGTTGCCGCTGTTGTCGGTTTCTCAAACCTTTCTTGGTTGAGGCCTTTCTTCCCTCGGTAATTACGGGCGGCATCGATCGTCTCTGCGTGGCGTTTGAAGGTTTCGTTTTTCGTCTTGGTTTATTGACTTCTTCTTTCACCGCCTGCGTCTTATCCCTTGTTTCTCTGGAGAAGGTTACAACCGCATCCGCATTGCAGTGAGTTCACGATGTTCTGTGGGAAATATCGTAGATTTTAGGGGGAAATATCGTGCTATTGGTTTCCTGGTGTTGTTGGATTTCTGTAGTTCTCTGAAGAGGAAAAACCTAGGGTTCCGGCGTTGGTTGCAGTTTTGCAACAAATATCACCTTTGCCTGAGTAGAGTTTGATTTATTTTCCTTATAAAATTAGTAAAGGATCTCATGAGTAGCACTCGGATGATTTAAGAGATGTGCATAAACCAAGTTAATCACTGGTTAGAATCGCAGGACGAAGGCCATCGTGATGTTTACTTCACATGGGAAGGGCTGGACTGGACTGTCCACACCGGCTCAGGCTCCGGCTCCCACAGACCAACAGGTTGGCGGCGCAGCAGTTGCCTCCCTAACACATGGCAAGGGAAGGGTGGTCACAGGAAGGATCACTGAGCTTGAGAAAGAGGTTTGCTCAATTGTGTCGGTTGTGTAGGTCCATACATACATGTTCCTATGTTATTTACTGTATACATCTCTGCAATCCCTATTTAGAGTAGCAGGCTTTCAAGGAGAAGGTTTGGTTCTGATGGTCACATTCATGTGCTAACTTTGAATAAATTCAAGTGTTGCCACTTTATTGAACTGCTTGGTGGTGTATGTTATGCGGTGTAATTCCTGAAAAACTAGTTGTAGCCTATAGAAGTATTCAGCTATAGCCTATATGTATGTTTGAAAATATCATTTACAGTTACAGGGAAAGGCACGGCCAACTTCTGAGATTTCTAGCTTGGTATCCGATCTACTCCTATTTTGTGTTCTCGTAGTGACTTCTATTATAACGGAGCGTCGATGGTTATTTACCAATTGGAGCTAGTGTTTTTTAGGTTGTAAAAACTACACCCCTGATTGCAGCGAGATCTTTGTGTTCTTTTCAGCATATAAGCAAGTACAGCTGACGCAAATGTGTGTGTGTCGAAAAGTATTTTGTAATAACTGTATAGTTCTCACACGGTGTCTCCTGTTCTCTTGCCTTCAGTATTTTTTTTCGAAATGTTGCCTTCAGTATTTTTATGTGACAATGACTATTAACTCTGTAATTTGGTGTGCGCATCTGCAGCTACATCAGTATCAGCACATCATGGGCTTACTCTTGATTGAGAAGAAAGAGTGGGCTGACAGATATGACCAATTCAGTCAAGCATATGCACAAAATGAGGAGATACTGAAGCGCGAAAAAGCAGCACACTTGAATGCAATATCTGAATACGAGAAAAGGGAAGAACGTATTAAAAAAGCTTTATATGCTGAGAAACAAGGTGTTGCCATTGTATGTTACTATTCCATTTGTACTTATTTGTCTTCTTGTTATATATTTTTCTTATTTGGTGGATTAGGTTGGCAGTGGATCTGCCGGATTTTTTTTTCTGAAAGTCTTATTTGATGAGTTTTTGCATTTATGTTTTTTTTCTGTTGGTCTGACCAGATCCAAAAAACGCTACTTGAAATGCGTTCAGAGATTGCTGAGGTCAAGTTCGTGTCTCAGAAAAAGATCGGCGATGTCAATTCACTTCAGGCTCATGAAAAATCATTGCTGATCAACAAGAAGTTAAATGCTGCAGATGCGAAACTTGCGGAAGCAAACCTTACAGTGTCACATGCTGATAAGAAAATCAAAGACATTGAAGCTCGTCAAGATAGATATGAGAAGGAAAAGATATGCTATGAGACTGAGTATGATGTTTTCTACCTGATGATTTTTCTTTACGCTTGTGTGCAGAAGTGATCATGAAAATTTTCTCTTCTTATGACGAAAAATATTTCCTATATTTTCAGGTGGAAGGCACAAGAGAATCAACTAAAGGAGAAGGAGGAGTCTCTGCATGATTGGGAGAAGAGTCTTGTCACTTTGCAGAGATCCCTTAGTAGCAGGGAGGAGAAGCTGAACGCGAATGACAGAATTTTGAAGACGAAACAGGAAGAATTGCAGGAGTCAAAACAGGAAGTTCAGAACACTAATGTAGCCGTGAAACTGGAAGAGTATGATATCAATAATAGGTTACATGAATTACATGCATATGAAATGGTAACTTGCTGAATAAAATGTTACCTATCCTGTTTCCACTTTATGTGCCTCAACAAAAAAAGCATTACTCGTTTGTATTAATTTGCAGGATATCAAGTCTAAGTATAAAACTCTGGAGAAAAGGGAGGAAATATTAGCTGACTGGGAAGGCAGAATCAACATGAAAGAAAAAGTAAGTGCATTTATGCCATTTTATTCTAAATATACATATTTATCTGGTCTTCTTTCCTTCGTATTCCTGAAGGGACTACACAAGCTTACCGAGGATAGCAAGACTGGTCTAGAATCCAAAACACGAGATTTTGAATTGCTAATGAAGAAGGAACGTGAATCATTAAGTGAAGAGATGCAAAACAGAGTAACTGATTTGCAGTGGAGAGAAAATAATGTCAAGTCTAAGGAGGGTAACCTTTTGAAGAGTGATGAAGAACTGAATTGGAACACTGAAATGTTAGATGCTTGGAAGAATGATTTGGATTCAAGGTCGGAAGCCTTGAAGAAGTTGGAAGAAACATTGAAAATTGAGGAGCAAAAGCTTTCAGAGAGCAAACGAAAACTGAAGAATGAAAGAAGGGATATTGACATGTACAAACTAGATCTTGAAAGAACAATGTCCTCAGGAGAAGCAGAAAAACAGAGTAGTCTGAAAGAGCAAGAGATAAAACTTACAAAGCAAGAGAGGGATGCCCATAGTATGATGTTAGTGCAACTGAAGCAGGAGACTGAGGGATGCAGAGTGGAGAGCAACTCACTATCCAAAGAAGCTGATGATCTGAGGCAGCAGAAGCTCAAACTTGAGAGAGCATGGGAAGATCTTGACATGAAAAAAGCTTATACGGAGGAGGCAGCAAAGAAGCTTAGTTATGAAAGGACACGAATAGAAAGGTTCCATGACAGTGAAAAAATGAGGTTTAAGGATGTGGAACTTGAGATGATGGCAAAACATAAGAAACAGATGGAGGACATTAGATGTAAGGAAGAAGCTTGTATGTGCGACATAGAACAACAGAAATTTGAGAACAATCAACTTGAGGGGGAACGTGCCAACATTCAGCGCAGCTTTGAGCTTGACCAGCATAAGCTGGAAATGTATATGGAACAAAAACAGGTGAATAAAGAGCAAGAACTGGAGCTCAAGAAAAATGAGCTAAACAAGAAACTGGACCTTGTTAAAAATGAAATCACAAGCGCAGTTGAATTAAATGGGTCCAAGATTCATAAGATCATATTTGAGAAGAAAGAATTAGAGAATGGAAAGAATGCACTATTCCAGGACCGGCAAAAGCTAGAAACTGAAAAGCAGATATTAAGGAGGACATCGATAGACTTAATATTCTTAGCAAGAGACTGAAGGAGGAGCGACAGGCATATAATAAGGAGAAGAATCACCTAACTGGTTTGATTGGCAAGTACAAGGTTTGCAAAATTTGCAGAGATCCTGTTTTCGATGAGTTGGATGTTCCTGGTATTAAAGACAGCACAGGTACTCACTATCCAAAATTAGGCATCGCAGAGGATGATCATTCCGTGAACACAGTGGCATTAGCTCAGGGAAGAGGCAGGCTTATCGATTCACGAGACCATCTTATGCTGCTGCGGAACTGTTTGGATTCCTCGGAGAAGGCTGAACATTCACTGGAACAGAGAGTATCATTTAGCACAAGGCTTGACAGCGAAGCCTCAGAAAACGAGAATGATTACGGGCATGCTCGTATTTATGAAGTAGAAAATGACTCTTTTGCTTTTTCTCAGGAGATCCCATATGACAGTAGGGCTGGGGAGACGGACGAACTTGAAAGCATTTCTTTTGGCGAGTCCGGGTCGTTCTCGTTCGGGGTTGCAGATGATACTATCAAAACCCAGTCAGGCGACACGAATAGCGGTATGGAATTTGAAGCGAATATTACACTGAATGATGGAAGTGGGAATGAATCTTCGGACACACCTAAAGGAGTTGTGCACCCAAATCAAGGAGAACATCAAGAGAAGAGGGAAAGTCGACTGAGAGGCGTGAAGAGAACACGAACAATGCGGGCAGTGATCGAGGAGGCTAAAATGTTAATTGGCCCGATATCAGAAGAGAAATATAATGACCAGAAAGATTGTGTCGCTGCAAGAGGAAATACTGAGCATTTTGTTGAGAACAACACTGAAGCATATTCTGACGGTGATCCTTCGGGAGTGCGGAGTCGCAAGAGGCAGCAACTCAGAGGCACGGCAATGCAAGTGCCAGGAGAGAAGCGTTACAATCTTAGGCCCAACAGAGCGTGAGTCTTCTTTGGTTGGTTTTAAACGTTTTGGTTAATTCTTTCGAAGACTTGATCTTCATAGTATTTTTGTTTGACTTCTAGTCAAACTCCCTTTTTTTTCATGAATCACATGTGGCGGGTGACTGTTTACGGTTTTCATGTTTATGACAGTGTAAATGCTGCAACCTCATCCAAGACAAGATCTGGCAAAACGAGAGCTACGAAGGCGGGAAGCAAACGGGGAATAGAAGCAAGCAGTGGTGATGATTCGAAAGGAGCTTCTGCCGGTGGGGTGGCTGGTACTCAGATGTCAACCGAGATAGAGTCTTCCCATATGATTCCTCTGGTAAGATCAGCTCTCTATGGCTGCACATTCTTCTGGCTCTTGCCCATGTGCTGCTACGGAACTCTTTGAGCATAGTGGTGCATACTTTTTCTTGATCCATTTCGCTATTTCTGCGGTTGTACTCACTGGAACTTCTCCTTTGATCAGACAGAAGCCGAGGAAGCCCGCACTCCTGTTGGAAATACAAGCGAAAATGACGGCGACACCGCGAATGGAAAAGGGTAGCACTAGGCGTCCCTGGGGGATCTGGGGAAAAATCCTCCTGACACGTGTCTCCTATTTGACCTCCAAATTCCCTCAATCCCGCTTTTTCTTCACTGAAGCAAAAACGGTTCGCGTGTATTAAGAATTTTGTACTATTGTAGCAAAATGTCCAATTCCCATCAAAATTCCGCAAAATGCTTCTATGAAGCAAAAACGGTTCGTTTGTAATAAGAATTTTGTACTGTTGTAGCAAAAGTTCAATTTTCTCTCAAATTGCACAAAATGCTTCTACGGAGCAAAAAAAGTTTCATTCATAGCATTTTTTTCGTTTTGCTCGTAGCAAATGCTTTTACGGAGCAAACCGCGCGCCGTCGGTAACATTGCTGCGTGTCATCGGTTGTAACGTCGCGCGCACCCGGTAGCATCGCCGGCTCATCGGTAGCAATGACATGCGTCATCGGTAGCATCGTCGGCTCGTCGGTAGCAACGTTGCGCGCACACTGTAGCATCGTTGACTCGTCGGTAGCAATGACATGCATCGTCGGCTCGTCGGTATCAACGTCGCGCGCACCCTGTCATCGTCGGCTCGTCGGTAGCAATTACGTGCGTCGTCGGTAGCATCGTCGGCTCGTCGGTAGCAACGCTGCAAGACGTCGGTAGCATCCGCTCGTATCATTGCCAGATACCGTCGGTAGCATCGTCAACTCGACAGTAGCTATTTTTTGTGCTATTGTAGTAAACCTTCGCAATTTTGTGCTATTGTAGCAAAACTGATTTCGCCAAAAACATCGCCGTAGACTCTCGACGGAGACATTGTAGCCAAAAAATTGTACTGTTGTACCAAAACTATAACGGTCGTAGCAAAAATAATTGATGCTATTGTAGCAAATCGACTTTGCTAGAGACATCGCCTGACACTTTCAGAGGAGACTTTTGTATTATTGTAGAAAAATAACTAGACTTTTGTAGCAACAATTCCATTCTATTGTAGCATACTAGTTGAAATGAAAAAACAGTCGTAGCAAAACAATTTTCCCCAGGACGGGTGCACGGCTACATCAGAGGTAGAGCACGCGCTGGGTCAAGGCCACCCGCGAACAGCGTCGACGGGGTATACACAGGCCGTTGCCGGCATCGACAGGGTGCGCACAGGCCGCTGTAGGTGTCGAGCGGAGGAAGCGTCCGTGGCGCGGCGGGGCTGTCGGGCAAGAGGGGGTGACGCCGGCGTCGGGCGAGTGAGGAGCAGCGGAGGTGCGTGCTTGGATGCGTGCGGCCTCCCGCTCGCGGCGTGGCGAAGCTGGAGGGGTCATGGCCTCTCGCTCGCCGACGACACGGAGGAGGGTGGTCGAGCAGCGGCAGGGGCTGGCCGGCCTCAAGCTGAGCGGGACCTCGCCGGCGTCCGCGCAGCAGCACGCGAGGAGGAAACGCGGGGCAGGTCGGGGGACGGAGGTGAGGCTCGAGGCGGACCGAGGGGAGAGCGGCGCTGCCCAGTGAAGCCGGTCCGCGGCGGCGAGGCGCAGAGGAGTGCGACATGGGTGAGCGGGTGAGCTCCCGCGAGGCCTGAGCTCTCTCTCGCGACAGAAAGAAGAACGACACGGTGAAAAGTCAAAGGATAAGGTTGGTGGTGGGCTTCTAACGCCAGGGACGCGTGGCGAACGCTGGAGGCGGAGGACGTGAGCGAAGAGATCCTCGGGGGAACACAAGTATTTTCCAATGGAAAAGCTACGTCACCAGATCGCGTGCCCTCGACTCCCCTCAGACGACGATCTAGGGACAGAAGATGGTGATGACAGGATGACAAAGGATCTCCGACAGGAGACGGATCGGTCGCCAGAAAGCTATGGACATTCTTCACCACTTGAGTGAAGTGCTTGAGCTGCGCTGGCGTGACCATCTGTCTGTCACTTCACTTCGGCTTACGCTTTTGGAGCTCCAGCTGTGCTACATCAGGGTTTTCTAGGGGATGGGAGGGGATTTGTTGAACATCCAATCCGCACAAATCCACACAAATACTCTTCCCATATAATACACTAGCATGAACTAGAGTTTTTGTTTTAGTTAAAAATGAGATGGTTGGTGGAGATATTTAGGGATTATCCCCTCTAATCCACTAAAATACGCTAGAAGGATTCCGAACGACTTGAAGAAAAACGCTCTCCTCTCGGCCCTCGCGTCGTCCTCCCGAGGGCGACTCGGGGGCGACTAGGGTTTCACCGCGCCACCACCTCCCTCCTCTCCACCCCTCCCTCGTCGCCACCCGAGGAGGACGCCGGGAAAGCCCGCACGGACGCCGATGAAGGTGGCGGCGAGGATCTCGCTGCTCCGCCCCACGCGCGGAGAGATCTGGTGTCAGTGATGGCGGTCGCTGGTGGTGGTGTGGCGTCGGCCCTGGCAGCGGGGGACGTTGCTGGTGCTGCAGGTCACCCTCCTGGGTCGCTCGGGCGGCTAGGGGGCGGTGGAAGAGGCTCGCGAGGGGAGTCCCCTCATTGACTCCCTGCTCCAGATCTGAAGGCGGCGGCCGCGACCAACGCAGATCCCATCATGTCTCGTGGATGGTGGGGTTTGGGGCTCTGACGGGAGAAATCCTTGGCCAGCAGGGTGGCCACATCATCGGCGACGTCCCTGATGCCGTGCTTCTCCTTGGAGACGACGATGAGGTACAATTCCCTATCCGCCCTCCTCCCCTGTGCTCGGGTGAAAACCCCAGATCTTTGATCGGGCGGTGGCGGCGCTCTGGCGTCGCGTTCTCCTTGGAGGCGCCGTCTTGAGCTACGGGGAGGTGGTGCCTCTGCGTGTGGTCTGCGTGCTCGGCTTGTGGCGGCGTTTCTTGCGGTGCAGCGGTGTCTGGTAGATGTTCCCTGTGTTTGTTGTGCTCACCTTCCGCAGGTATCTGTTCATCAGCGGGTCGGCGCCCTCGAGCCTAGGCGAGAGGGGAAAGGGTTCCCCTCTACGACGGCAACATCCTGGCGAATGTGTGGAGACAGCGTCCTGCACTAGTGGAAAAAGGGTCTTCCATCCCTGTCCAGGAAAGAGCACTAGTCCCCACTGTGTAACGGCTCGGGACTAGTTAGCACTAGTCCCGGGCCGTCCCGGCTCCAATGGCTAGGAGGCCGGGGAGCCTCCAGTCCCGGGCCGTGCCTGACATCTAGTCCCGGGCCGTTATACCGCCCGGGATTAAAGGCCTCGTGCCCAGCCAGCCCCACAGGCGGAGTCCTCTAGTCTCGGGTCGTATCACGGACCGGGACTAGAGGTCGACCCCTATATATAAGTTCGTTCACTGCAGCTCGAGCTCATACGCATGGTGGCCATTTTTCCTCTTGATCAAGCCGAGTTCATGCCCAATTTTTTCTCAAAGATTTGGTGGTAACCCCTAAATCCATGGTTTTAAAAGGTTAGCAACTATATCCTTTCATCTCTCGTTATTAGTTTGCCTCAATGCTCTAGAAGTAGAGAGTGATTTCATGCTCTAGGAGTAGAGGGAATTTTAGATGTGTAATTTTAGGCAAATGATTGAACTGTTTCAGTTATTCAATCAGCGCGCCCTCGACAAATCTATCCTCAGTTGCTATTGTCTGTAAGTGATTTATTTTCGTAATTAAGTCTCTAGCTCAGCTCGTTCATTGCCTGTATTATATTATCCTGACTATATATATCCTTTTGTACGCTATTATGTAGAATGAAGATGATGGAATGCAAAACATCTAGAGTTTATGAGGTTGGGTTCGTTGACCCATATATCGTTAATGAACATACGTTACGCAATCACCCCATAGACGTGGAGCATGACCTGACCACCTTTTTAATCAAGCAAAACTTCTGTACGGAAATACTATTTCCTTACAACTTCAAGTGAGTGTTTCTGTCTTGTACATATTTTTATTTGGCTTTCTCGATGTTAAATGTAATTGATGAGCTATGCATGTCTGCTTTATGTAAACGTCCGCAGGTTCCACTGGATTCTCCTAAGCATTCAAGTTGACAAGTCCATAGTTGAAGTCCACGACTCATTAAGTTGGGACCAAGCGATGTGGACCGAAATGAAAGAAATGCTCAATAAGTAATTTCAATCATTATCGCATTATATCGGCCTCTTTCGTTCGTTTCCTGATATCAAGTAATTAATAACTCATTTATTCATTTTCTTTGCCAAAGCAGGTGTTGGACACTATTCAAACAGAATGTAGAAGGTCCATTCAAAGATGAGCTAACTTATATATCGGTGAAAAGTCCGCAGCAGCCACCGGGGAATAATTTATGTGGATTCTACGTTTGCGAGTTCATTCGCGAGTTGACCTCTGAGCGGAGAACAACTTCTTTGAGCAAAATGCGGGAGAAGCTCGACCCAGAACGGCGCATACGAGCAATTCAAGAGGAATTGGCGGGATTTCTGCTTAGGGAGGTCATCAATGAAAGGGGAGAACATTATGCTTCGGACGATGAACTACATATGTGATCTATCTCCATGTAATTAAATAGTTGTATTCTCGCAAGAGATCGAATATTAATTATATATGCATCAACGTGTACTGTGTATATAGTGGAGCGTATAATATGCGTACGGAAACATGTTTGAAATTATATAATGAAACCCAAATTGAAAAAGAAACGAAATGGAAAAAGAAATGACCCTAAAACCCTAAAATGGGGGAAAAAAAAGAAAAAGGCAACTGTTCCGGGTGGTATTACGGCCCGGGACTAGAGCTCCCCAGCCTCCGCCGCGTTCTGCCGCTGCCACGTGGTGGCCTCTGGTCCCAGGCCGTAGCAGCCGGGACTGGAGGTATGGACTTTTAGTCCCGATTTCGCAGTCCCGGATGCGAATCCGAGACTAAAAGCCACTACGGCCCGGGACTAGATGTCCTTTCTCCACTAGTGCTGGTTGAGCTCTGCCATGGCGGCTCTGGCCTTCCTCCCGCCGTCCCTTCTTTCTGTGTCCTCTCGTCCTACAGCTTGCGTCTCGCTGTGTGGTCGGAGCCGGAGGCGGTGTCTGTGGTTTGCTCGCTCGCGTGCGGTGATGTCCATGTTGGTTCCTCTCTGCTGCTCTTCGACGTGCCTGCGTTCGTGCTCTCGGGTGAGCTGCTCTGCCTTCCGACGGTACGGCGCCCTACGAGCCAGGGCAATAAGACAGGGGTCTTCTCTGAAGGTGGAGGCGAATGGCATGACGGCGACGACTTGCAGGGGTTGACGAAGGTGGTCTCTCCGGTGGTGTTTCTGGCTCCACGGTGTCCCTCTCATGTGCTCTGACTTTGACTGCGGACGGTGGCCTCAAAGATCAAGCTGTGCTTCCTTGTGTAATCTTTATTTGCTTGTTCTTTGTTCCCTGTAAAGCTGTTGTTCTTTCAGCATCGTGTAATTGCCGTTGTAAGACTGTGAGCTTTTTTTTTTTTTGAAAAGCCCACGTATAATTAACAGAGTACAACATACAACGTACGAAGTACAAAGACAGAGTACAAATACGTAGGGGAAACAGAGCTCCAGCGAGCAGCGACAGCACCACCGGCGACGAAGACGAAGACCGCCGTCCTCCAGCTAGCCACAGCCCGAGGGTACTTCCTCCAAAGAAGACCGCCGCAGAACCCGTCCGCCGCGCGGCGACGGAACTTGTGCCGGTAAAAGAGCACGGCGAGCACCCTTCTCCACCAGCCACACCACCTTGCCGCAGCCATCCTCAGCTTCAGCGCAGGACGAAGCCAGCACCACCGCCTGGCCTTGAGTTTCCACCACCAGAACCGCCGCCACCGCAGATCTGATGGAAGACAGAAGATCTCGAACACCACGCCGGGCTTCGAGCTCCTGCAAGTCGCGCACGACGGCGAGAAGCCCCGAAGAACTCCATCGCCGGAGAAGGCCGCGCCGACACCAAACCTCCCGCCACCAGCTCCACCTCCTCCTGGACGCCGCCGGCAGGAACACCCCCCTATCCTACTATATGTACAGGCCGGAACCGGGGATCCCCCACCCTCCCGCCGCCGAAGCGGCCAGCGGAGAAGGGAATCCCACGGCTCGGCGGCGAGCACGGAGTGGATCGGCGGTGAGAGCCCAAAAATCGCCTTTCGCCTCTTCAACAGTGGCGTGAGGGGATAAGGCCGAGCGTAATTCAAAACTGGGCATTTGGTGCATTGTGTTTAAAAAATACATTAGAAGTAAACAAACTAGTCGAGATTTTACGAGATGTGGGATAATCCCCTCCAATCTCTTAAAATACACTAGAAATGAACAAGGCCTCAGTGTTTCATCTTTTGTAATCTGGGGAAATAGGCTGTGGGAGTGGCTGATGGCACGGACAGTGACTCGTGTGACATTTCTTCTTTGATCTTCGGATATACGCGTGTCCTACGGCCCGTGACATGTAGAGTGAAGCCCCGCAACCTTTCCTAGGTTGTTCACAAAAGCTGTTTGAAACAAAGTAACGGCACACAAGAATTTGCAAGATGATCCTATCTCTCATCAAGCAAGGTGTTCAAAACAGCTGCTCTTCGTATGCACGTGCTTCAGAAAAGGGAGTAGGCCAAGCAGCGGCCGGTATGTTTTGCAGCTCATGTTGAGTTCCTTCTCCTTTTCAGTGTGTGACATATTGGTGCCGGAGAAAGGTCGATATATTCTCTAAAAGGAAAAGAATCTGCTTTTCTCATATATTCCGCTCTTACTACACATCCAATATTTTCTGTCTGAACACTGTACTCGAACAGCCCTCCCATTCATTTCATGCTTACCCATGTTACTTTTTCCAAGGAAATCAAGTCATCACCAGAAGATTATAAGAGCGAAAAACATATCTCTTGTGCCAGGCGCCTGACGCCACCAAAACTCTACAGCCGCAAGTACATATTCAAGAGGAAGGCGACAAACCTGAGAACTGGTTTTAAAAAGGGATATACACATTCATTGAATTTGGATTTAGCCAACACTAGACAAAATTGTGGCCTTGTTCAATTCAATCAGGAAAAAGAAAAGGGAAAAGAACGAAGGAACAAAAATCCTCTATTCCTGTCGATCCAACTATGGCTTGTAAGGAAACTATACAGGTATATGTACCAACCCTAAATAAGTCAGACTGTCTATGTAAGCTTTCGCTGTTGTTTCCTCTGGATGCATCCATGTGAAAGACGGCTGCCTGGCGACCCGCCAGTCTCCCTTCTTCATGCGAATTCCAGGAAAACCAGCGAAACAATTAAACTATGCTGCTGCCGGCCACTGATTCTGTCATTTTATTTACCTTGTGATCCCGTTAATAATGTATGACGGCCACCAGGTTATTGCATTTTCTTGAACATATCTTCTCAAGAAACAAGTACAGGGACACTAATTTCGGATCTGCTAGCAAACTAAAGCGCAAGCTCCAGTGCGCACTTTTGCCTTGCCCATGAATGCCTTTATATCCCTATATAAAACAAAATTAAGGAAATAATCAGCAAGCCGAAGAAAAGAGAATTATATTGAGTAATGCAAATATGCAGTTAGAGACAGCAGCTGCATACTGCGGATGATGCATGAATTTTACCTGCATCTTGGAACTGAGCAGTCTCCGTGATGGCAATGTTTTGAATGGGTGAGCAGAAGTTTCCACATGAAGATACACTTCCGACAACCTCCTCGGTTACGGATATCACACCGTACGCCATGGAAGAACAACTTCTTCATCATGATACAAAGTTTGAAAGTGCAATTGCGCGGATCATAAAAGCATTTCGATGCATGTACCAGACCCTCAAGGTAGTCCTGCTTTGAAAACAGGTAGTTCATTGGTATGAAACAACAGAAAATCCTATCAGTTTATCGAGAACATTAAAGAAAATTGCTTACAAACTAAACAATCACTACGTGAGAATGCAAAATATAGAATGATTTTCACATGTCACACTGCTTATTAAGCTGGATGTGCTTAAAGTCACCAAACGAAATTACATGAACAAACAAGTATAAACACCTCCAACACTTATAAACATGAAACAACAATTTTCACATGGCATCATTTATTCAAGAAAAAATCAAGTGGGGAAATTTTAGTCAAATAAAAAGCAATGGTACGACGCACAAAAACGCTCACCTATGCAAAATTCATGTTCCAAACAATACAAGAAATCCACAGTGAGATATTCTATCTGAGAACTAGAGAAGGGAACAAAACATAAGAGATGCACAGCTCCTGTTTGTCTGACCAGGTTTTTCCTATTTGACCATTTGTTACATCATCTTTTCCTACTTCAGTTAGGATTCTTACGCAGTAGATTATAGGAAGTTCAGCACAGCACAGTTCAGCAAACTGAACCACGAATAGGGACATAACGATACCTGTAGAGTATAGTTTGGCAGTTGGTAGCTACTGTCCGTCTGTTTAAGTTTATGAATGTGCAAATTTTCACCGCCTTGTTTATAGCATGAATCGCAATATTTGCAGCCAAGGCAAACCAGGCATCGCCATGCCAAGCATTGATCCATGGCACGATGACAAGCAGAACAAGCTGAATCGTGTAGATGATAAAGAATCATCATTGTCGAGTGTTTTGCCCGTCGGAGTGTGTCAAACTGGTATTGATTATCCTGACAGTGCTTCAAGAAATCTATTCTGCTGTCAAAATACTTGCTTTCCATTGTTGGATCTCCATCATCAGTCTCTGGAAGAGGTTCTTCCTCTATCTGTAGAACATTTAGTTACTGGTCAGTATAAATTTATCATACATAATCAAATAGCAGCATGCACACTTTGATTGCTTTATTAGGTTGATAAAATGAACTTAAAGTACAGCAGAGTTTTTATAGTAGTACTCTTTGAAATGCATGCTTTTGTTTTGTTGTAGCTGGATGCCTGTCCTTTAGTGGAGCACTTAGCTCATCTGCATGACATCTACAAGACCAATAACAAAAACATTGTCAGTAATGGGTGCTTTGTCAATGAAATGGGTGAATTTATCGATTGAACAAAAACTAAATAAGTTAAACATGTAACACCACTTTGCAATTTAATTGACAGATGATCAAGTTAAAAAGATGGAATCTGATTGTTGCAAAGGCCTAGGTGCTAGATGATAATGCATGTGTGCAGTTAGATAACTTTCCATAAGAACGGTTATTCCCACTGGTACTATTTTACCATGTTCACCGAAAAACAAATAAGCCACCAGATTCTTTAAGGTCAAAATAAAATAATAGTGTCAAAAGAAATACTTACTGGTCACAAAGAATGAAGTTTTTGCAGCCGCCGGTACAAAGCCAACTTTTACCAGACACAATGGGTTGGTGGCAATGCTTACAGAAGTGCTGAAGACAAAGCATAATAAAGTCTTCTTTCATTGTTCGCATTTTTTCACCAAGCTGCCAGCAATGAAAAATATGGTGTCAGTACCGACATTATACTGAAACGTGGATTAGAACATGATTTAAAATTTAAATAAACTAACCTTGTGCACTAGTAACATATCCTCTAGGTTGCCTGTCCTCTCATCACGTTTGGCAACCCGTAGGAGCCTTCCTACTTGTGTCTCTTTCTTCTGCGAGGTCTTGTCATCTTTCTTCTCAAGGAGTCTCTCTGCTTCCCCAGGCCAGAAATCGTTCTCGCAGTATGGCAAGCATGCTGCTGAGATACTGGCCTTGCATTCACTCGTAGGCTGAAGAAAGAAGTCGTAGAGCGTATTGCGCTCCACAACCACACGGGCCTTAACAGCCTTTTTGACCAAGTTCTGGTACCTAAGAAGATGCATGACAATGCCCAATGAATGCCCATATAAACAAATAATAATTAGGTTAAAAATCATAAATGTCGTGGTCGAAATACAGACCAGCTCCGAAGCTTGTCAGACTTTGGCATTTTCTGTGATGTGGGATGACAATACAAAACATAATCATCACGCTTTGTAGATGGGCAAGCCCATATGGAGCAGCTTACAAATCCTTGTCTCTTGCAGTAGTCCAAATAACCAATCTACAAGAGAAAAACATATTGGAAGAATTTGAGCCCAACATAAAATCATGAATGCCAAGTGTCAGTTGAGTATTTGCATTCTCATACCAAAATTTCATGATACACGTAGGTACGGAGAGCTTCCCCACTTGCAGATTTGATTTCAGGCCTGAAGTACTTGACAGAATCGATATATGCAAGATAAACATGCCTTCGGTTTGGTGATGGGCTATCAGAACCATACTCTTGCACATACATGGCGAATAGACAAACATCCACACCTTCATTCTTTTGAAACAAGAGAATGGCCTGTATATAACAAAAGGCAGCAAAAGTCAGCTCTCATTATGTACTAAGTACCTGGAATAACTATTAACATGGATACTATGACAAAGGAACTTGTCAAATAAAGCTTCATTTTCAACCACCTTTGATTTGTACGGGAATTCCCCAGGATATGTTCCGTCTTTAAAAAAATCCCGAAATCGTGGTTGGACTTGAAGTACTCTCGCAGCTGAAGAAACCACTCTAACAGTAAGACCTTCAACTCCAGGTACCTAAAATTTGGAGCACAGAATAATTTACTCCATTGTTGACATCATATTGTCACAAAGTTCAAGAGACAAGCAAATAATCAAATTAACAGGGACAGTGATAAATAGTGAATATCAGCAATCATGATTATAGACTTGTTAAGTTCGTCTCATCAAATTAGCACCTGGAAAATAATGAAGTCTTAAAACAGGGATGTGATAATTGGAGATTACTCATGGGACTCTTCTGTGTATGGTATAATATAATCATAAACAAGACAAAATACCTCCTCAAGGCCTTTTCCTGAAGCCTCTGCCCTCAGCAGTCGCTCTTCCTCAAGCCGCCTTGAAAGTCTTTGCTCAATATGATCACTCAATTTAGTTCTTGGTAAGTCCAGTGCTCCTAGAACAGTAGATGATTCCAGCAAATTTATATCTCCACTATCCTTCTCCTTCAATAAACATTTGGCACAGGTATATTCCGCCTCCTCGTCCACAACCTTAGGATTAAAAAGAGCGCATATTTGATGCTGCCAAGCTTTGCACTTATCGCACGCAACCCACTGAAATGACATAAGTGAACAAAAGATGAAAATCCGTACAAAATATGAATAACTAGAGAGATAAGAAAAGCACATTACCCATTCGGGCTCAGCATCTGTTTCTGCATAACTGAATCTCTTTTGATATTTTGCTTTTGCAGTACTAAGATGGTGACATTTGCCACATATTGAAGCCTTATCATTCCCATTTTCCACATGAACGTAATATGACCCGGTAGAATTTATTATTTTAAAACAGAGAGCACAAAATCGTGGGGGCGGTTCAAAAAGAAGCCTCTCCATCCCACATAAATTGCATGTATTTTGGTCAGGCAAGCCTGAATGAGTTTCTTCCGTCGCCACCTTGCTCTGGAAAAAAACAAAGCAAATTGTGACAAAGGGATATGAGATAATAGCTTCAAAAGTTCAAATAACTAAACATTCTGCACAACACAATCAATCCAGTTGCCATGATAAAAGAACTAACATTTCTTGAGGCTGAATCAAGTGAAAATACGTAATAATTACTTTTTTGAGCAAATACATACTTAACTTTTGCATATTACTAAGTGACATAGTATCAGGTGATAATACAAAACGATGGAAAACCAATGAGATCCAAAGGGCTCTACACTCACCGGACATGTATGCTGGTTCAAACTTCTCATGTGATCTCTAAGCTCATCAGCAGTTAAAGCATAAAGTACTGAAGCCCCTCTTTTCTTCATTGAACTTAAGCTGGCTCCTACTGATGTTTGATCCACTGAGTTAAGCTTAGAGTCCTCCATCTCGACATCACCCAATTCTTCTTCTGCTTTTACAGCAGTCTCCGGCAATCTAACAATATCCAAGCTATGTAGATCTTCATTGGTCAGTCCGAGCACAACATTGCTGTCCCCCAAGGAACAGCCAGAGGGTGACTTTGTAGGTAACTCTGTGGTTTCAGACTGTACTGTTTCAGAAGACACAATTTCATTGGGAGCAGGCTGTTGTTCCTTTGGAAACTCTACTTTAGTGGCTTGGACAGGACTGGGAAAATTAACCTTCAATCGTTTTGCCGGATGACGCTTGCCTGAAGATTCATCTGAAGTAGGTGAAGTTGGCTTTGATACAGTGCTATTTGATGTCTGTTCTGCTCTCTCCACTCTCTCTCTAACAGAACCACAATCACCAGAGTCAGCCATGTAACGGCAGTGATTATGGCTGAATTTTGTGTTCAAATTTGAGCATTTCTCTCTGCTGAAACCTTGGCAGTCTGATACCTGGCTACACGTTTCATTCATTTGCATGCATTTGTCAAGTCCGCAGTCTCCCTTGATGTTCGGGTGCGTTTTAGATTGGTCATAGAGACACGGCAAGACATGGCCTCCAGCTGTGATATTTGACTGATCTGATTGCTCTATTGGGTTACTACGTATATACAAGTCTTCATCACATTTCCCGTACTGTAGCGAAGATGGTACTTGGCGAGTGGGATGTTGGTTGTCATTTGTAGAATTTACAGATTGATCACGCATTGCAGACAAAGAAGTGGAACTACCAGAGGTCGACGGTTGTGGAGTATCAACTTGATGAGCATCACCTGGAAAATTTTGGTTATAATGTTTATGATACAACATAGCTTAACGTCAGGTTCATACATAAGTCAATGCAAGTAAAATAACTTACCTCGGAAATGGTCCTTAGTATGGAAAGTATGCACTCCACCACTGAAATCCCCAGCAAGAGATGGACTGCATTCTGGTAGTGCTGACATAGATGGAGAAGCCATAGTCATTGCTAAGCTTTCAGCTGATGAACGAGCAGAGTTGGCAGGAAATGATGGTGGCCATTTGGTGCAAATCCTGCCAAAATCAAACCAACATTAAAAAATCCGAAGTTGTGCTGTGAGCATAAAGTACAAAACTCATCATCTTAAGTTCGTAACTCACTCTGAGGATAGAACACACTATCTGATATGCCTCTTGTAGGCAGGGACGAATTAATAGAACCAGGAACAGTTCTACCATGCTGTATACTTGAATTGATTACTTTAATCCCAGGCTGTTCTGAGTAATATACGGGTAAAGACACTGCAGAAGGCCGAGAATATCTACTGTTGCGAAATGATCCACAACTGAGAACAGTATTCAACCTAACGTCTAATGTTTCAAAATCCATGTACTGGACCTGAGAAAAGGACCAAGTGTTAGCAAGTCATTTTGAATTTAAATGATTGAATTCAATGAGCGTATATCACATCAGCTAATAGTAACAATACCATGAACATTAAACAAAACAAATTACAAGAATAGCTAAAACTTTGACAACCAGTTTATGTTCAGTAACATAAAGCTAAAATCTAAAGACGATGAAATAAGATAGAAGAAGTAACTTAAAGCACCGCAGGTTATAGAACTACATTCCATTTACTTCACAGACCAAGGAAACACTAAATCTATCAAGTTGATGAGAGAGGACCACAGATAACACTTCTAAATGACATGTTACAACCACTTAACCTCTCCAGCTATATGTGTAGGTAGTTGATTCCCTCAATAGACATTAATTTTGAAACCTATGTTGAGCAGAGATTACAGTGAAACAGAGGGAAGAATTATATTTGCAACAAGAAGCAACACAAACCTGTGATTCAGCCTCCTTATAAAGCTGCTCATCAATACGTTTTGAAATTGCCACAAGATAATGCGGGTGCAAGTTACAGAACTCGTCACTTCCTTTCAGGTAGTTTAGACTGGAGAAGAAAAGAAATCAGGATATACTGTGTAAACAGGAAATGTCGATGATAAAATAGTTGCCAAAGACAGAACCACTCCTCTCTCAAACACTCTAATACTCCAGATTATCAACTAGGCATGGGTATCAAATAATTAAGCAAAACAATGATAGAGTCATAAATAGTACGTCAGCGTACTTTGCACGAAGATATATGGCTGAAATCCTACAGAACAACGTGAACTACAGGACTATGAACGATGACATAATCATCAACATATGATAAACATGGAGAGTAGTACATGCAGTAAAATAGCTACACCTAGAATGTAACCGCTGCTAACATGGTAGTGAGCTTCTAGCATTTTGTTGATAATGGTGGTTTCAGAACTTACATTTTATGTTGAATCATAACACGAACTGGAGAAGTGTCTGAATCCATATTATCCAGCTGAAGAATTTGTGTTGCCGTCTGTGCATAAGGTTTCTGGATCGGGAACCCACTTGGTGCATGCCGCTGCTGGATCCCTTGCAGGCTTTGTGCCATCATCCTTGTAGATCACCTGACATCCCGAGATTTGAGCCAGAAACAGTTCAATCAGCATCTAAAACCAACCCATATAATAGTTGGGGGCAAATGGTACTAATAAACAAGAAAAGACAAATGGTACTAATGCAAAGCAGCATTCACAAAAATCATGCTTCAAGCGAAAGATCCATTTTTTCAAGTAAAACTTGAACACAAAAACGACTGGACTGCCAAATGTATTTCCCACAGCACATTTTGACATGACTACCAACCACGCTAACCACGAGATGATGCATGTTGCAGGATAAGAGAAGCTAAACAGCAGCACACAAGAAACACATTGTAATTCCGGTGGCATTGTCCACAGCATGTTACAACTTAAAAATTGCAACGGAAAAACAGGACAGACTACAAAGCCGCAGTTGTTCTAACAGATGCAACAACTTGATACATCAGCTGCTAGATAAAATGCAGAAGGTAAATGACGAATCACTAATGTGAAGAGTGCTCTGATAATAAGAATCATATTAGCATACACCAAGCAACAGAGACTCATAATGTTGGCGCAAGCCATCGCGAGCAGGACCAGTAAACCCCACATTGCCTCTCTACACATTCAAATGCCACCAAAGGATCACTAACAACAATAAGCTTAATTGCACAATTATGAATGAGGATAACATGAATTACCCGTGCATCAATACAACTCAATCCTACAGCCTGTAGCAGCCATAAAAAACATATGTAGTAGGAACAACCATACAGACTACCATCATACGTGCAGGATGATGGCAGGCACGCATCGCCCCTCATCCACGCACCTTACGAGAAGAAAGAAACCCTAACCCTAGAGGAGCCGTACGGGGGCAGGACTCCCCGCCCGCGAGATCCGGATCGGGGGCGAGACGCGAGGGGGGCGTTACCTAGGGTTCCCGGCGGAAGGACGGCCGGGGCCGCGTCGGGGCCGTGGGGAGGGCGGTGGGTGCGTCGCTGGGGTCGGGGTCTCGCCGGCGGCGGCTGGCTGGCTAGGGTTAGGTCTAGGGCGGTGGTGTGACGGGGAAGAGGACGGACGGGGGCGAGGAGGAGAGAGAAATCGGGAAAAAATAATATGGAAAAGGTGGTGGCGGCCCAGACCAGGACGGGCGGCCCAGATGCGGGGATCCGGCTCGGTTTTGGATTAGGATCGAGTCGACGAGGTGTGCTTGTTAATTCAGGGTTGACTGCGGTTTCTATATTTGAGGACACGCTGGGAAACTCGTGGGGTTTCTGCGATTTTCTGGGAGGTTTATCGGACGGTCGGAGGGGTATCCTGGCTGGATCCGGAACGAGATTCCGCTTCCAACTCCTGCAAAGTTGGATCGAACAAAAAAATCATGAAATATGCTTCAATCATAGGTGAATCAGTATAACAAATTAGAGTGGATGTTGAATTCGGATCAATCCTTTGGAATACTAGTAATGTTGCACGTGCAATGCACATCTCTGCGCACACGACTAATCATTTCGTTCCTATTTTACCCTTAAGCATGCCCATAGTAAGCTGAATGACATCCAACAACACATATCTATACCTAATAATAAAGTCATTAAGGTTTCTTGTGGTACGTCGTTGGATTTGCCCTCAAAGTCAATAATATTTACCCCCATTGCCACCGGTAAGTGGAAAACGTTTCGCCTATCCGGATGAAAAAACTATCGGTGTCAGTTTTGGTTCCAACCAGCAGGGCCACGCGAGGGCCGAGGAGATCAAAACGGATCGCACCTGCCTCCTCCACCCGCCCATATAAGCGGTGTCAGGCCACATCCTTCCGCTCTAATAAATTAGATCGAATCCAATCGAGAATCCGTCCGCGCCACCTCGATTCTCAACAGCGTAGCAGGCACCGGCAAGTTCGACGAGGAGAGCTTCTAAACCGCGATTCACCCAACCAACAACCCTAGGACGCTCGTCTGCAACGTCGTGCCTGCTACCTCTAGGGATTCAGGAGCTGCTCGTTGTCTTCGTTTGTTGTCCGTTCGAAAAAAATAAGCAAATCATCGACCGCCGCCGGGAGAGTGCAGTCGCCCCCGATGTTCTCCAGTGACGCCTTCTTCAGCAGAGGGGTGGACGGTGATTGGGGTAACCACATGACGTCGAAGATGGTGGTGAGGCTGGACGGATCTTGGAGAACGCCCTGTGACTGCTTAGAACGGAGTACTGTACAAGGTTTTAATTGGCCAAACCGACAACACCGGTAGAGCATGCAGCGTGACCAGCGTCCTTATTCATCTTTTTGTGAGAACCTGCCAAATCTGTCCCAGTCCGATGCGATCAATTCCGATCCCTAGAATACACGCTCCTTCCCGGCCTTGGTCTCGCGTACGTCCTTGGGGTCAAGCTAGCTTCCAAGATACGACGAGATGGATGAGCGGAAGATGCTGATCAAGCACTACCAGATCGATTTGGAGAACTCACGGCGGCGACAGCCATGCATGATGCTCCTGATGAGCATTGGATCACCCCCCTTCGTCGTCCCTATCAGCCACGCGCGGCGGCGGCGCCACACTTCCCGGCGTTGTCCCTGTCAGCTACTCGCCAGCGGCAGCAGCGCCATGCTGCCCGACACCTACCTCCAGCTGCCGCGGCACGCCTCCCCGGCGGGCATCGCATCGTGGCTCATCCCAGCGCTTTACAGCAGCTTAATTAACTTGGCTGAGGTTGCAGTTCTGCCTGCTCAACAACGAACGATGCTCATTGTGCAAGTGCCGCGCGGTGTCCGCCGGCCAACACACATCGAATCTTTTCAGCGTAACCGAGTTGTCAAAGGAGTTAGCGACTACAAGGTAGTAGCACGTGGCATTCCTCATCCCCTTTCTTTATTATTTGTGGCTTGATCTGGATTGGGTTTGGAAGCAATTACAAATTGCACAACAATATAGGAATAACTCTTACCTTAATCTCATGTTCTTCTCCTTTCTTGCTTCATGTTTTATGTACCATGCATGTCATATGTTCCAATAAACGTATGTGGTAGCACCACTGTGGCATGGAGATAGATCAAATGCAATTAATTTGGTCATTGATCAAATGTATTGGTAAACATATATGCACATACTTTTTTTTGAAAGAGGTCTATGCATTAAAAATATGTTTAACCTACAACTTGACAAGAACAATTGTAAATCACATGCGATCCTCCAGTAGAAGAGGCCCGTGCACTTTTCTATTTGAGAATTCATTTTTTTCCTTTACAAAGACCTTGGTACTTTTGAGTGCTTTTAAATATTGTTTTGTTACTCATAAAGTTGTTTGAGAGGTAAATAGTTTTTCAATTCTTTAAGTACAAATTTATCTATTTTCCCGTTGCAACGCACGGGCACTTTTGCTAGTAAAATATCAAATTAGTAGTTTCCTTATGATAAATTTCTGAAAATGATCTAGTATGCAAAACAACCACGCTAATTACAAGGTTTGCTTTCCCTCTACCCCTAAACATATATTTAAGAACCAGCATAATAGTCCTCCACCAAGGAACTACACTTGATGACTAAAAATGTGTATACCAATAAAAGAAGGAAGCAAAGAAGAAAACATGAAAGCAAGAAGCAAAGAAGACATGAAAGCTTAATTTTACATCTCCGTCGGGGATTGCGTTCAACTTTCATATTCTGAAATTCTTATAAAAAAAAAATAAGATGTCAACTAACTGAACTTGTTTTCATATGTTAACAAAAATGTACAGACTTTGATTAGGACCGATACCACCAATAAGTATGTGCTCCTTGCTCCTGCAGATAAAATACGAAACTGATATTTTTTCTGAAATGGGGAACTTAGCCCGGGCCTCTGCAAAACTGAACCTTTTTATTCTTCAGATTCAAAAGGATTGAGAACTGGCATGTTGCAGAAACTGCAGAAAATGAAAAGGAACAAGAATACAAGAAAGCACACACGTCTGAATTCTGAAAGGACACCTGCTGAGTGTAGTTGTTATCAACGTCAGTTACAGACTGCACGAAAACAATCTCTACAACAGAATGTCTTCTCGGCTATCTGTAGCACTCCGCCACCTGAGAAATAACCTATTCAATAAACCAAATATTGTTTCTCGTAGTCCCATGTATCCTCCTAATCGAACATAGCAATCACCTGATGCTAGAGCTTGGCCAGAACAATGCAGAATATTCAGGTGCAATTTATAAGCGGACAAAGCACATGAGTTGGGTTCTGGCATCATAGCTAACTGAGTTAATCCCCTTCCTCCCAACTCCCAACAAAAATGAGTGGAATCTCAGATCCATCTCCCAAAATGAAAAATTACTTAAATACATGGACAATCTCTTATTGGGAGTTCGGAAAATACAAATTGTAGAAACATCAGTTGCCGCTTAGAACTCGTTCATTCTGGCTCAGCGGAGAGCGGATGCGGTTTGCGTGCTCACCGGAGGCGACCTTTGTAGATCCTTGTGTCGGTGCACGGTAGCGGCAGATGGATCCCTGTCGTTGCCCTCTTAAGTTCAAAAAATAAATTACAAAGAAGACGAACACAACCGGATGAGGTCGTACTGTCATAGAGAGGAACTCATCTGCGTTAGCCAGATCATTGTGTCGTGGAGAAAGAATGCTTTCCTCGGGGGAGCTGCAGGCGGACAGTGAGAGTGGGTGAAGGGGAAACGGTGGAGGGGGCGCAGTGGAGGAGTCGCGGCCGGATCCACGCAGACCACGCCAACGACGCAAAGGCGAGGTCGCCGTTCACCGGGAACGGGGGTGGCCTCGGGAGGAGAGCGATGGTGCGGGCGGGGATTGGGATATGGCGGTCTCCAGCTGCGTTGGGAAAGAAGAGAATAGAGCAGCCCGATGGTATTATTGAAGTCGGTGATGCGGGATCTTCCAGATTCCAGCCGGGGCGTGCACGAGGCGGACGTTCCGTCTGGAAGAAGAGAACAAAGGAAACGAAACGGTAGGGTGGCAATTTGGTCGTAGTATGTGATTTGGTGGGAGGGCAAAACGGTCCAAAACGGACATTGTTGAGTTGTCAAACATTGGAACGATCTGGGATGTTGATCAGATATTGAACGGTACAGATTTAATGTATCCCAACAAGTTTGCTCTTTTAATAATAGTATAGATGAGAACGTCCATTAATTATATGATCCAATGGGCTTAAACCCAAGAAGGTTTCTTAAAGATTCAAATCATATAAATAAATAAATAAAACCCCCTACAAAATCATGTAAATAAATTGGGAAATACATTGTACATGCACATGTGGGTGGTGCTTTGAGATCTGCAAAATATAAGCGAAAAAGTGTTCTTAATTAATGATTTTCTACATTTCCTAAAAGGATGTCATAGCACCGAAAGTAGAAACGAGGAAACATTTTGAAAAAAAAAATAGTACGATTCCATGCAGTAGACACAAGGTGTTCAATTATTCGACCGCAAGGAATGGTCATGTCAACAAATTTTACCTCATTTAAAAACATCCTAAGAAAAGAGAAAGCATAAAAAAATTGGAAAACATGTGCAAAGATTAATTTTTGTAACATAATTGCTTGGAAAAAATAACAAACCTGGAATGTGGCACTTTGTGTCCTAATTTATCATGTATGAATATTCATGTGTTTAACTTCAAATGACGAACATGATGGACATATTCACGACATACTTGGTAATACTTTGCCCATATTTGGTACATATGAGAGGGAACCTTATTGATCTTGAATACCAAAAGGTGTCAAGTTTTATTTAACTTTATAGGACATCAGACGTGAATTGTTTCAGTTCAGGAGTACCATGTAAGTGGATATGAACAACGTCTTAATATGCCTATAAAAGAGAGGGAACCTTATTGATGTGCCTATCGGCTAGCTTTTCTTATCACATTTTAGTGCTACCAGCAGCATATTGAGTATAGACTAATGATTAGCTTTAATTAAAAGTGAATATAGTATACTGAAAGCTGAGCAAAGCAAACTAAAGTCATGAGTTGCACAACCACCTTTTGGATTATTTATCCTTTGTGCTTCTTTTAAAAGTTCTCCAATACTTACAAGTTGCACATAAATGAAATTTTGTTTGTGGAAGGTTTTCCGGAATTCTAAAGAAAAATCCCAGCGCTCCAAATGAAATGACACGTTTATGACCTCTAAAACATTCTAAGATATGCAGTTTAATCATAATTTTGAGAAGTAACAAACATTATCCAATGGTTTTACGTTGTGCTAGGTATTTTCCTATTGAATCTCACAAATGATGATACTAGTTTAATCTTTAAATTATGCATGGTGGCTACGGATGACGTGATGAGTTTTTTTTTCCTTATAGCGTCGACATGAACAAAGAGAAAATGGGACAATATATACTAGTCCAAACCATGCACGCAGGAACGTTTGACGATTCATGCAATTTTGCTTTAACATGCGAGCAAGCAGAAGCAACATTTTTATGTACATATTCATTCTCTTGTTCTATCAAACAAAAAGGAGAAGGAAACTTTAGGGAGTATGTATTGCCACGCATATTACGCTGTATTTGATTTTGAGTTATAACAATCATGTTTCACACGCTCTTAACATTTAGGTTGTCTTCTTAAAAATAATTTTAAGAGGACATTTCAGTCATTTGGCGGTATCTCTAAAAATATTTCCAAAACTGAAATTTAAAACAACAGTGTTGTTAGGAAGAGCACACCAACTTAAAAAGGATATATCTCAATTAATACTCCATCACTAAACAAGCATAAAACTAAGTGAGTGAGATTATTATTCTAGGTACATGAACAAACCAGCGGTTCAGTACATAACCAAGAGCCAAGCACGCATAATAACTTGGTACACAAAACCAAACCATGCATGATGCATATAACCCCGTATCGATCAGACTCTGAGGAGATAGATGCTGAGCTCGGGCCCGCCATTGCCATCGGGGTTTATCATGTAGAAGGCTTCCGAGTCCCTGGATCCCACCACCCTCTCGAACCTGGCCCTCATGTACATGAGGTCCCCGTCGCCGGCGCCGCCGTCCGGGACAACGCCCGCGCCAACGGAGACGGGCTCGACGGCTCTGAGCACCCGCCACTCGTCCGCGCCGCACTCCCTCCGCACAGCGTACCCGCACTTACGTCCGTTGCAGTACGCCCGCCACGTCGGCTCCTCCACCAGCGCCGTCCGCCGCCTCTTCTCGCCGCCTGAATGCATAACGGCGATCGCCATGATCACCATGGACGCGGTTCATGTTATGTAAAGGCTGGCGATCGAGCACACACATGCATGTCAATTTTATGTTACCTGTGTGTGCAGGCGTCTTCTGGCACTCGAGGGCGATGCGGACGAGGCCGGAGGACATCTCCCGGACGAGGGCGTCGGTGGAGTACGCGCTCAGCTCCACCATGAGCGCCGGCGGCGCCCGCGGATCGGTCTGCAGCGCCAGGTGCACGCGGCCGCGGCGCCGGCCGAAGATGGTGCCGGTGACGCTGGACCCCATCGACCTGCGCCCGCCGCGCCGGCGCCGCGCGCGCGCCACCACGGCCAGGACCGCCGACCGGAGCCGCGCCAGCGCCTCTCGCCGCTTCCTCGCCGGCTCAGGGGTTCCTCCTGCCGCAACGGCGGAGGGCGTGGAGACGGCGTAGCCGCCCTCGTCTTCCACCTCATCGTCGACGTCGGGACGCTTTTCTTGCGCGCCGAGCGGCCGGCCGTGTGGCGCCTTGCTGGCGCGCTTCCGGAGCAGCCACGGGATGCCGCCGCTCGCGGGGGCAGCCTTCTTGGATGCTTGGAGCGGCGAGGCGGCCGTCGCTGCTGCTGCACGGCAGGTTCCCTCCATGACTGTCTTTAACTAATTCAGCCTCAGCCTCAGATCAGCGCTCCCTGTACAGTGTCTCAAGATGGCAATATATCAAGCCATCAAAGCTCTGGTGCAGTGGCGGCAGAGAGAGAGTGGCAGCTTTGGTGGCAGAAGAATTTCGTCGGCTTTAGGCTCTGTTTGTTTCAGCTTTAGCTTCTGCTTTTGGGGTCTAGAAGCTGAAGTGCAAACAAACAGGTGAAAATTGAAAAGCGATTCTGCAAAGCGCGGTCTGGAATTGCACTAGACGAGCGTACCAGAGGAAAAGCAGGTCGGGAGGTGCTTCCTGAGCTTTTTCCTGCTTCCCGAGTGGCATCAGACCAAATTACCCTCTCCAGTTTGCTATATTTACAGAAATCCTGCCACTCGCATATAACTAGAACCGTCCCGTGCAAAAGGGTCGAGCCGACGCCCCCGACGGTCGGCTCCATTTTCCCCTTCTCGCGTTTGTGCCATGGCGAGCTAGGGTTAGGGCTTCCCGCCGCCGCCGTCGTTCCCCGCCGCCGCCGCCGCCGTTCCTCGCCGTAGCCGTCGCCGTTCCACTCCCCTGCTCCGTTCCCGGCTACCAGCAGCTCGCGCGTCCCGAATCGGCCGGGGCTGGACGGGTCGATCTCGTTTCCGTCGGCCGCCGGCGACAGGAGCCATTCGAGCCGCTGTTTCTTCTCCGCCGCCATTCCGGTGACCACGTCTGCTGCCGACGACGTCCGCCGCCCTACTGCACATCCGCGGTTTCCCACCCTTCGCCGCCGACCACGTCCGCCGCCCTGCTGCACCAAGCAACTCCAGCGGCAAGGTCTGCTCTCCTACCGCCGCCGACGCGCCCTGAAGCTTCGTCCGGCCTCCCCGACGCATCTGGCAAACCAGCGGTCGCTCTCCTCTCCGTCGGTCGCCGGAGACAGAGCTCCTCCTGCTGCCGTCTCCTCGCCCAGCCTTGTACGCCTCCGTCCCGTGACCATCTCCGACAAGAAGAAGAGGGCAAGGAGCGGCGAGGGCGTTATCCATCTTCAGAGGCGTCATGCGTGAGGAGATCAGCGGCGAGGCCTGCAGTTGGAGTCTTTGTTCTGTTCTTGGGTTCAGACGTTCAGTACGTACATATGTACTATGGTATATACAGGGCTGGATAGATCGGTGGCGGGCTATAAATTTAGTTCACAATTCCAAAAAATAATAATTTAATTCACTAATCTATCTCCACTACTAATAAAAGAGAGAATTTGAACTTCTCTATGTCCACCCAGAAAAGTGTACACAGACCATTCAGCACCCTTAGATCAACCCCACCTATTAAAATCTAATGGTGTCTATTTACCTGATCATCTCAAAAGCAGATCGACGGACTGGATACATCCTGTCGACCGGCAGAACATGTCCTGCCCGACTTTGTTGCGCTGTGCGTCCCCGCTCCCACGACGCCAAGCCCCGCCGCACGGCGGGCGGTTCCCTTCCAGTCCGGCCTCGCGAAATTGTTGCTGCCGGAACTATCTTCTCCTCCTCGCCTGATCTCGTGTCTGCCATCAAGGATCATCAATCGGGACGCCATCGACTCCACGACTGCTCGGTGCTGCCCCCTTCTCGCGTGAAGCCGCCGTGGCCCGAGGACGCCATCAGAGGCACCACCGCACCACCGTCTCTCCGGCTGGCCACCGACAAAACGCACGCGGGGGACACGGACCCTGACACGCTCTCAGGCGGGATCCGCGGCCGAACACCGCCTTCACGGGCACTGCCTTCCACGACGCCGCACCCTCGGCTCAGAAGAGCGCCCAGACTGCGCTGGCCCCGTTTGCTCTGGGGACCAGATAGCCCGCTTCGTCTGCATCCGGATTCCTTGGCTGAAGGGAGCGCCGGCTATCCTTGCACCGTCCGAGCACCTGTGCTGGGCTGGAGTCCGCGCTGCCATGCGCCAGCGATCGAAGCCTGCGCTAGGCCTGAACCGCTGGCCTTCTGCCCTTCCGTCTACGCGCCACAACATATGTGTAGCCGAGGTTCAGCGTCGCGTGAATCTAGCTGATCGTACTGCAGTTCATTCACTCGGCAGATGTGCCAGGTAGCTGATTGTACTGCATCTTCCGAGAAGAAACTTGCATCTAATGCACACACACACAAACATGATTTTTTATCCTTCCTATGTCTGAACAAGAAATTACAGTTCTAATATATGTTTATCTAAAAAACAGTTCTAATATACTGTCTTGTCGAACTAAGCATTTCTACTTCAGATTTTTTAGATGCTAAAAGCACAATTGAGACTAGCAGGACTCATGTTGGAATGCCATGTCGCTTTCAATATTCCATCATTGTTGGGCCACCGGTAGCTGCAATCTTTTAGTTGTCACATTTAAGTGATCATTCCTCCATTCTAACCGTTTCAATAGCTTCTATAATTTTTTTATCTTTTTTCTTGATTTTTCATCCTTTTGCTTTGTAGAAGTATTTGTTTTCAATGTTTGATTCTTCTTTCACAGTTGACACCGCGGATGACGATGGAGGAAGTGCCGTGAATGTCACCGCCAACTTGGTTAGTCCGACACTAGCCGTCGCCGAGCAGGTGGAACCTGCACGCCAGATCAGTGGCATCAGTAAGGTGGATGTCTGCAGCGGCATGGACGGTCATATACAAAATGCATAGAATTTGCTTGCAAACGCCGCGCCGTGGTCCGTGACAACGCCAATTCCTTGTGTTGTTTAGCATTACTACGTTGGATCCTTCAGGTATCTCACTATTTGTGTCAAATTTTTGGTGAATTAATTCAGATACGCGAGTGAAAAGGTGAAATAACTAGCATGGAAACACCATTTGATGAGAAAAGGCTGAGCTGGAGATCAACAAAGTTCAGGTATATCGGTGGATTCCACTTTTTCTTCTTCGTGTAATGTTACTAATCACCTGTCGGGCAACAAAACGATGCAGAGTTGCAAAACTACAGATACTAGCATTTTTCACTAATTTTTGTGCCTAAAGTTTTTTACTGCTTCAATCACAAAGCACTACATAGAACGATACCCATGTAGGTCTGGAGGCCAGCTCCATTTTTGTTAGGATAATTTTGGTGCACCAGGACTATGAATGTGGAGTCATGATTGTTACCGGATCTTTTCCTTTATAAAGTTATCTTCAATGTGTGTTTGCAAAGAACAAATACATGTAGCACATTCGTGGCAAAATGAGGCCAAGGAATACACGAAGCGGTGTGGTATGTAGCTAAGTTGATGATATGTCTTTCCTTTTTCTTTGCAGAATTATGATCATCGTCGGGAATATTTCTGCAGATATGCCTCTTCAATTTCATTTTAGTGACTAATCTTCGTGTTTTCATAAACAGGGTCAGAAGATGGAGAGCTCCGATCCTGTGCCATATAGATTCATTTTGAATGTCACCCAGTTTCAGAAATGGAAGATGACAATTGTGGGTTCTCTCTACAGTTAGCTGGTAGTCACAACTCACAACTCACAAATCCCTTAGTGCCGAAGAGAATATTCAGTTCCACCTCTTTCTCTATGTGGACTACGGCAGGAAGATGACACCAGTGCAGTCGCTGGGCGATGCAACTGAAATGAGAAAGTGCCCCAAGATGCTTCTTATGAAGGTTTTTTTTGAAGGAATCCACACTGCGTATTCAACCCAGAATACAACACAGAAAAAAACACAGGAATACGCAGAAGTACAAACCCAAGAGCACAGCACAACAGCGACGCCTGAAGACTCGCGAGGCCCGACGCTGAACCACCTCAAAGCCTGGAGAAGACCTCATCGCCGACGCAACGCCGGAGAAGAAGACCGCAGGCTGCCACCATCCCTGGGAAGAAGACACCCCACTCATGGAGAAAGCCGCAGAAGCCGCCCGCCGCAGGCGACGGGACCGAAGAACACTGAACGAGTACGGCCAAGGCGCCACCACCCCGCCACCACCAAGCTTCCACCAAACCCTGCACTGAACTCGAGAAGGGCTTGCCGGAGCCACCGCCGAAATCCCGCCGAGACCACAACCTCTCCCCTCGCCACCACGGCCGGCCGGAGAAAGAAGGAGCGCGACGAGGTTGAAGCAGAGCGCGCCAACGGAGTTACTCCAGCCCACGCCGCCAAGGCCGGCCGGAGAAACCAGAAGAGCGCACCAACAGCCGACGGAGAACACCGAGATCCCGATGAAGCTTCTCCTGTACACGCAGAGGAGACCGCCATCGCCAGGCACAAGCTCCCCTCCGCAGCACCCCCAGCACCCCCATGGTATGGCCAGGAGGAGCCACACCAAGACGAAGGAGGGGGCGAGGGACAAAAGCTCCGCAGACCAGCCGTCACCTCCGCCATGACGACCGCCCTCAGAGCACGAATCCTCACCGAATCCACCGATCCGGGAAGGAACCACGCCGGAGATTCGCCGGCAACGCTCCTCAGAGCACCGCCGAGGTGGAGATCGAACTCCGGCACACTTATTCCACGCCGCCGCCGCCAACTCCACCGAAGCCGCGTCGACGGGAAACCAACCCCTAACCCTACTATCTACAGGCCTCAGGCACAGATCGGAGGTCCATCCACTCCCCCACCACCGCACGGGCGGCCGGAGAGGGGAGGAACCGCCGATCCGACCGTCGGCGGAGCACTGGAACAGGGGCCTCGCCTTTCGCCTTATCCGCCGCTCTGGACTGTTCACGGGAGGGGTGGGGAAAGGCCAGCTTACATTTCCGCTTGCTTCTTATGAAGGTTACTCCTCTTTTCAATCCCCTTTTATATCTATAATTTTAGTACTTGTAGTTGATGAAGAAATCTAGGACTAAAATGATTCATCAGTTAGGGTACCACTTAAGAAAGTTAGCATGTAGCAGATAAACACTTAAACATTCTGTGAAAATACTCCCATTGTAGTGAACAACAAATAAATTAAATATAACATGGCATATTGGATTGGTTTGTAATATGGAAATATTTATTTCAAATAATGGATCCCAGAGGATTTCTTTTCATGGTATACATCTTATTGAACTATTTTTCCTTGCATAACTTCTTCATGCACGCACATGCCTTCTCCTTGCCCAACAAAAAAAAGCCACAAGGGCAAGTTTCAGGTGAAGCTCAACCTGTCCAGTTTTGTCCTATAGCTCACGACACTAATTTTATATGATCTTTTGACTATACTCTGTTGAAAACCTGTTTTTTTTTCTAAGAAAAAGTAACACCCTCTACACCTTGCCTCACCCTCCGGTAGTGACATGGAGTCATGGAGACACCGCAGAATTGAGGGTGTTTAGCTGGTGCGTCCGCCGCATGGGTAGAAGGATCGATGTGAGTGTGCCTTCGATAAGTGTTGCCACGATAATCGCTCTAGCTAAATGCCTTCGGAAAGAAGTTTGAATATAAGAAATCTCGTGACAATACAAAAATATTTAATCTTGAAATATGGGAATTAGACTCACTACAGCAAAGTATTGTGAAGTTATTGCAAAGACGTGCATGGCACGTGCACACTAACTAGTACTACTATTAAAAGAGCAAACTTGTTGGGATTGGGATACTTTAAATCTAGACCGTTCAATATCCGATCAAACGGTTCAGATCGTTCCAATGTTTGACAACTCAACATTATCCGTTTTGGACCGTTTTGCCCTCCCACCAAACCACATAATACAACCAAATTGCCACATTGTCCGTTTTGGACCGTTTTGCCCTCTCACCAAACCACATAATACAACCAAATTGCCACCGTGCCACCGTTTCGTTTTCCTTTGTTCTGCTGTACGGGTCCATGGCCATGCTCGCGTACGCGCTGTCCGTGGCGTCTCGCGAGGCCAGCCGCGCGTCGGGCCGCGTACGCGCTGTCCATGGCGTCTCACGAGGCCAGCCGCGCGTCGGGCACGGACGGCGCCACGCCGCTGCACCTCGCGGACCTCACGCTGCCGGACCTCAAGAGCGGGCTCTTCAGCACCGACGAGTTCCGCACGGGGTGTTCGAGTGCCTTGCTCCACCCGGCGCAGTACCGCACGTGCCACGCCGTCGGCAAGGCACGACCCGGGGCTGCGCGAGCGTGTCGAGCGACCTCGAAGCGTGGCTCACCGCGGCGTGCTCCGGGTCTGACGAAGGACACGAATACTCCTCTTCATTGGGCTCGGTAACCATCGCGAGGAGACATATGCACGAGGGAGGCGGCGGAGGCCGAGCTGGACATGACGCGGGCAGAGTTCGAGTTCTTCAAAGAAGAGGGCCAGAGCCTCCAGTTGACGACGTCCGTGGTGCGCGCGCGCGGAGGCGGTCGCGGCGCTCCGGCTCAACGCCGCGTCTCTCGATGGCGCCAACTAGGGCGTCGTCGCTCCCAGAGCAGTTTCGCTTCTCATAATCATATCCAGCGCATGGGCGCTCCCCGCCGCTGTACTGCCACTACGGTACTCGCTTCCAAGGCCGTGCCACCGCTGCGACTCGCCTGGCTCCTCCGAACATCCCTGCCTATGGCGATGTTAGTGTCGCTACGCCCCAACTGTGCTTCCCGTGCGCCACGAGTCGATCCGTTGCTGCGAGGCACCCTACGCCTGCCACGCCGGAGATTAAAGGTCTGCCACCGCTTCCTCCGCCCCTGGTCGAGGCCCGGGCCGCCAAGCCACAAGAGGGAGTGGAAGTGTGGTACCATGGCCTCGCTGTCAAGCTGCAAGACGGGCTGGATCATGGCCAAGCTGCAAGACGGGCTGGAACCATTGCTACTCTGAAGCAAAAACGTTGCTGTTATGTTCGCCGAATCTGTGATCTGTCCCCAATAATTCAGGTTCTGTCCACGACATTTATACCACTAAAATATTCATTCATATGGAATTTTGTTACACTGACAGTGCCCGATCTTCACTAGATGGTGAAGTCGATCCCTGCTCAATATGTTTTGTTTAGTTTCAGACTTCCTTCAGTTAAATGCTTATGTATTGCATGACTGTACATACAATGAACCTGTGTGGTTATCTATGATGAACATCTCTATTAATCATATATATGAAAAATATTGATGAATAACACTGGTCATCTGTGATGAACATCTCTATTCATCATAACTATGAAAATTATTGATGACTAACACTTTTTAATTACAAATTTTTGGTTGATAAGATCCGTATCAGATTTGCAGGGTCACGCTCAATGTTACAAGGACATGTAAATGTGGACCGAGAGAACAGAAAATTCAGACTTCTTGTCATCCTTTGCCGTCGGTAGAATTTATAGCCAAGTGAATGGTATTTCTTGACAATGTGAAACTCTCCCTTTGTCCATTAAAAAGGGAAATACAAGGTTGTTTAGATTCTAAAAGGATTGTTTATACAGATTAATCTCCACTTGATTATTAAAATATTATTAGACAAGATTATACTTCTAATTTTTAAATACTTCAGATACGTGCATTGCACGTGCAACACCACTAGTTATAAAGGGGAAAATGAGTTTGGGGTGGTGTTTGTACCGGAGCAAGCCTCTATATAATCACAGTATTAGTTTGCAAATATTAATCCTCGCCGTCGACTTGTGCTTTGCAGAACGCGCGGTGGCCTTTCCGGCCCCAGTTACCTCAATGGCATGAGATGGCGCAGGTGCCCAGGAATTTCAAACACACGTGTACAAGTGCCGTGTGTGTATTGTGGGTGGCTGTGTGAGCATGGGCTTCCGAGATACTCCCTCTTTTCTGAATAAGTTAAAATTTTAGAATTTGAATTTGACTAAATTTATAGAAAAAAGTTGCAACATATATGACATATTCTAAAACTTCATTTTAAGATGAATCTAGTGATACTAATTTAATGTCATAAATGCGGCTATTTTTTCCTATAAAGTTGGTCAAAAATTAATAAGTTTGAGTTACCCTAAAGTTAGAAGTACACTTATTCGCGTGAGTACATTCGTGTGAATGTGTCATTGCGGTGCCGATGCTATCTTTTGATCGAGCTCAATTTTCGACATGGAGAACAACAAACGAGGCAGGGAGGAAGAAGATCATCTCCACCCCTGCAGTCACTCTCGGCCGAACCTTCTGCCACCGCTGCACATGGCCAAAGGCGCTCATGCGGCCTCCTCGCCGCTCAGCCCTTAGAAATCGCGGCCGCCAACCTAGGGCATCTCCTCGAAATCCATCCCCCCTAAACCACCACCACACACATCAGATTTTCGCCGTCGGCCGCACCGCACGTGGGAGGCGAGAGGGGGAGAAACAGTCTTTCACATTGTAGTGTGTCTCTGATCCCATCAGACTGAGATGCATGATGCGGTTGGTTACATTAATCATTGCTGAAATGGATTATAGCGCAGCTGAAGGCGTGTATCAGGCATGCATACACGCTCACTGAATTGATAGAAACATTAATTGAGATTGAGTGCTCTAATTCTTTCCATTCATGATTAGTCTCCCAGGCGTTTTTATATTTTTTAATTAGACAACACGCGATCATTAGTTATTGATGGATCATCTAAGCATGATTGCCATATCAACAGGCCATCTCTTTCCCCGTTTTTCAAGAGTTCTTTCCGAGTCAGGTTGCCCGAAAAACTGGCTGCGTGCGTGAAACTTTGCGGCGTGCACTGCACCAAACTGGTGTTAATTGTATCTTCGTTTCTCGACATTTTATCATGCGCAAATACTAAGCCGATAGTTTTCTTTTTGTGGGAACACAGGTAGTGGTATTTTAAAGTGAAAACTATACGTAATTTAAAGAAGTATGTATATGTATATACCTGATGTATCATGTAATAATTCTCAGTGCTAGGTGAAGCCTTAACCCCTGAAAGAAGATTAGTACACATTAGAGAATCTCCACGCACCCCCAAAGGTTCATTGGGTGCCGGATACGAAAAACACACACAACGACACCCAAAGTTTTTGGCAAGGCCCAATTTTTGTCCGTCATTTATGAGGGTGCTTCAAATTTGGGGGCGGCCTCGGTGCAGCCGGACAAACCCTCGAACAGGCGGGTCCTGCATGTCATATATAGACGCCGGCGCCAAATTCTCCTCCAACCCCCCTCCCCCCTACACATTGCCGCGCCGCCCACCAAAATCTTTCAAATATGTTCCCTCCATTTTCACAAACCTCTCCTTCCTCGCCGCTGCCTCCGTTTCCACAACGACGATCTAGATAAAACCCGGCTACCGGTGGCCGGCCTACTCCCACAACCAACTGGGAACAAGAAAGCAAAGGCACGAAAGAGGGTGGTGACATCATCTACTGCTTCCCTCCAAGAGTCACCTCGTATATGAAGGATGTCTCCTCGTCCAAGACTCTCAAATCAAAGATGCACGAAGAGAACCAAGAAACAAGGAAGGTGTGACATCTACTTTGGCGTGCAAGGCCAAAATCTCAAGCAAGTGCAACTCGATAGGGAGGTCAAGATCATATCCACCGACACGACAAAGATGACTCCGGATCAACAAGCTTTTTTTGCCGAGTAGGTCGCACATAGTGAAGGATAGGAGAGAAAGGGTCATGAATGGGGAAATCCATTACGGGTAGTAGGTGCAAATGCACCCACTACCCAAAAAACAATTTTGAAAATTTTAAAAAATAAAAATAATAATTTCGCATATAGTTCAAGATATTTTATGTCAGCACAAAAAGTTACGTGAAGAAAAAATATTTTTTGTGACCTGTGCAAAAAAGATAAATCCGGACGCACCAAAATGTCTTTATACGAGTCATTTTTTAATCTTTTTTGCACATGCCACAAAAAATGTTTTTTCACCACGCCATTTTTTGTGCTAACACATAATGTTCAAATGTACATCCGAATTTTTTCTGTATTTTTTTTGACATTTTGAGAAAAAACCCAAAAAAAATTTACATAATAGGTGTATCTACACCTATGAACCAAATCGCCGCCTCCCCATGAATGTCAATACCCAAGAATGATTTATGCATTTTCGATGATGGCTTGATGTGTCGGACTTGTTGTTGGCCGAGTCTTTGTTAGCCGGATTTGATTTATCTATATATTTTGGTAGCGGGATTTGGTGTTGGCATTGAATGTCTTATTGCAAATGCAAAGGGTTGATAAAAAATGGACAAATCTAAATGAGTCGGCCGTTTGGGTGCAGCCGTGGGGAGCACACCGGAATTTGTCGGATAAGTGTCTGACACCCCAAAGCAGACATAATTTGGGGTTTCTCGGTGCCGATAGAGATGCTCTCTTATCAAATAAAATATACTTGCTTAGCTGATTCAATTCTAACGTGCAAGTATCTTTCAGACTAGCTAGGTTGCACAAAAGCACGACCGCGTGGTCCTACTGTTTAATTTAGAGAGATAAAGGTAACAAATGGACCGTGCTTGGCTATGATGGTTTGATTAGTGCAAGTGCTACCTCAATGTTCAAGCTTTAAACCGGATTTTGGTATTTGGTTTTGGACCGTTTCCAGAAAGCAGCGACATGAAGAATCAAGATCGCGTTCCTCTGCAATGTACCGACTCAGGATAACAGGATATCACGTATGCCCAACGGTTTTTACAGTCTGTATAGCCGGCCATCATCATACCTGTTCTGCTGCAAAGAAGCAAACAAAGGAAAAAGAGCAGAACAGAGGGCAGAAAGAAGCCTAGGTTGTCAGTGAAGGGGAATAACGAATGCCAGATCCAAGGAAAGCAGACGTCAACAAAAGGCAAACTCTTGGCAGGATTTGGCTCCACAGGATTGACATGTCGCCTGCAATTTGGTGCATTTTTCACGGGGAATGATCTGTCATTTACCTTTTTTCAGCCCACAATTTGGTGCATTTTCCGTGGTCATTTGTGTACGGAAGACCAAAACTATAATCTTACGGTTTTGCTAATTCTCAGCTAGCTGAGATTTAGCTTAGCTCTCAGTCACATTCCTGTCTGTCGGATCCTTTTGCTTCGCGTTTCGCGTTTTTGATGGGTCGGCTTGTGTTGTCTGCGTTTGTTTCGTTGTGTTGGGCTTCTTTCGCGCGCCAAGCTGATAAATGGGCTTTCTGTGCTCCGATTTTTTTTCCTGGATGTTTTCGAATTAAATAAATGGTCTGGGCTGGGTTGTTGATTCGACTGTTTTTTTTCTCATGTAGGTTGCGGGCCGCCGGTTTGATGCTGGGCTTTGTATTGTCCGTTTTCGATTTTTTTTCCCAATTTTTGGATTATCTTTTTTGTATGTTTTATTCTGTTGATGACAGCTAGGGCCTACAAGACAAAAAAATAACTATATTTTACTTTTATTTTTTAGTCTAATGTGCTGAAGTTATTTTGTGCGAATGCAATTGCTCTTTTTTAATTGTAATTTTTTTGTTTTTTGGATTGGTTGATTTTAAAATTGTGGAATTTTATTTTGTGTTTGGTGATTTTTCTATTTTTGTCTTTTTTGTGTTGTACGAAATTCACTTGTTTCAATTCGATTGGGATCGATCGTCCATAATTAGTCGATGGCAAAATAAATCGACAAATTTGTTGGTCAGATGAAGGAATTAGCTACCCAAATTTGCATGCGTTTGTATAGACTATGACCAGGTCACGAGCTGAACATATTAATCCTTCTTCTAGTCGGTTCAAAATTAAAGTAATTGGGTTAAAAATAATCCGCTACGTATTTATTGTGTTGTTTGTTGTTAAATTTTGTTGCAACTGTGCTTGCAACTGTGTTTTTTTTCTCGACGCTATAAGCAACTTGCAACTGAGTTTTTTCCAGAGTCAGTTGCAACTGCACTTATAACTAAGTTTTTTCAGAGTGAGTTGCAATGGCACTTAAAACTGAATTTTTCCTGAGCCAGTTGCAATTGCACTTGGAACTGAGTTTTTCTAACCCAGTTGCAACCGCACTTGCAACTGAGTTTTTTATTATCATATTAATTATTATTTTTGTTATTTTTCTTATTATTTTAATATTTTTTGTTTTTGTTTTTTGTTTTTTATCTGGAAGCCAGTTGCAACTGTACTTGCAACTAAGTTGTTTTTCAGAGTCACTTCCAACTGCATTTGCAACTGTGTTCTTTCCAGAGCCAGTTGCAACTGCATTTGGAACTGAGTTTATTTCTGAGCCAGTTGTAACTGCACTTGCAACTGAGTTTTTTCTTATCATTTTAATTATTGTTTTGTTATATATATTTTTTAAAAATTGTGTTTTGTTTTTTGTCTGGAAGCCAGATGCAACTGCATTTGCAACTAAGTTTTTCTGAGCTAGTTGCAACTGCACTTGAAACTGAGGTTTTCTTCAGAGTCAGTTGCAACTTCACTTGAAACTGAGGTTTTCTTCAGAGTCAGTTGCAACTGCACTTACAACTGTGTTCTTCCTGACCAGTTGCAACTGCAACTGAGTGCTTTTATTTTTTATTTTTACTTTTCTTATTATTTTTAATTACTTTTGTTTTTGTGTTTTGTTTTTTGTCTCGAAACCAGTTGTAACTGCACTTGCAACTAAGTTTTTCTGAGCTAGCTGCAACTTCATTTGCAACTGAGTTTTTCCTGAGCTAGTTCCAACTCCACTTGTAACTGAGTTTTTTTAGAGCCAGTTGCAACTGCACTTGCAACAGAGTTTTTTCTGAGCTAGTTGCAACTGCACTTGCAACTGAGTTTTTTTTTTTTTGAGCTAGTTGCAACTGAACGTGCAACTGAGTTTTTTCTTATCATTTTAATTATTATTTTTGTTACTTTTCTTATAATTTTAATTATTTTTTGTTTTTTGTTTTGTTTTTTGTCTGGAAGCCAGTTGCAACTGCAATTGCAACTAAGTTTTTTTCAGAGTCAGTTGCAACTGCACTTGCAATTGTGTTCTTTCCTGAGCTAGTTTCAAGGCAACTGGGTTTTTTCTTATCATTTTAATTATTATTTTTTGTTAATTTCTTAATTATTTTTTTGTTTTTGTGTTTTTTTTTTGTCTGGAAACCACTTATAACTGCACTTGCAACTAAGTTTTTCTGAGCCATTTGCAACTGCAATTGCAACTGAGGTTTTTTTCAAAGTCAGTTGCAACTGCACTTACAACTCTGATCTTTCCTGAGCCAGTTGTAAGTGCACTTGCAACTGAATTTTTTTTGAGCCAGTTACAACTGCTTTGCAACTAAGTTATTTTCTTATCATTTTAAATTTTTTTTACTTTTATTATTATTTTTAATGATAAGAAAAGATAAAAATATTATAGCTGCCCTAAATTTTTGCACCAAATATACGTATTTCCATTTTTTATCGACCTTCTTTTTGTTTGTATAGGGGTTTTATCAACCGTCTTATGTTCACATGGAAAAAATAAGGACTAACAAGTGAGGATCGAACCATTCTCTAGGTAACAGTGATGCATGTAAAATGCATACATGAACTTTACATTTTATTACATGTTATTCCATGTTATTTGCATCATATAAGGGTTATATTCATGATTTATATTGAGTTTTGGGGATAATTAACAATTTCCCCATTTTTCTGGAATTAACCCTGCACTGTCAGAAAACCCTTTTTCTATATTTTTACGTTTCAGGCGACCAAATCACGTCATAATGACCTGAGATTTTACGGGGATCATTTTTTTTCGAAGGAACGAAACGTTGGCGCAAAGGAAACGAAGAAACGGAGACCAGAAGGCCGAAAGAGGTGGGCCCACGCGGCCAGATTCCCTGACCGCATGGGACCCACCAAAATGGCCCTCGGGCCTCCGCTGCCGTCGATCCTTCTTCCCGAAGCTTCGTCTTGACCTAAAAACGACTATATATCCCCCCAGGGCTTTCGCGAGGAGGCGGCGGAGAAACACAAAACCACGAAACAGAGAGTCAGAAGGCTGCCGCCGGAGAAGATCGAGGGGGAAACGCCGCCGGAATCACCTCCGGAGGGCTCCACCCCCCTCCGGCGTGTTCATCATCAACATCTACAGCAAGATCATCTCCATCTCCCACTGTAAACTCTTGGCAAACATGATGTATGATGCAATATACTATTCCCTTGATCTATTGTGTCTCCCCATCTATGTTTGAGAAGTGATTTGTTCATGGCAAAAGTGAAATAGTTCGTTGATTGGTTGCATACAAGTTTTGTTATCTTTTATGATTGTCTTGATGTACAATGTATGAGTGCACGCATATGTTGGGGAATGCATGTAAGGTGATCACCGTAGTGTAATGGATTGAGTAGGACGGGACGGAGTAGACAGAAACCGTGGTCTGAGACTTGAAGTTACATTATGGGGGATATATGGGGGACCCTAGAACTTAAGGCTATGGTGGGACAATTATGTCTTAATAATTCTTGTGCTGCACATTTACTTGGCCATGAGATCCATCATAAGAGTTGTGTAATTTGCTCATTTACTTGGCTACACCTATTTATGGCTCCTTCCTAAAAGAAACAATTAAGACTGAAACATGTGCTTCACTAATTGTGACAACCACACGAATGAAATAACAATTGCTAGAACATTTGCTCCCTTGAGATATTTGCTACTTGAGATATTTGCTACTTGCTACTTTGAGAAACTTGCTTGAGAAAACTGTTGTGAGAAACTTGCTTTTGAAACTTGATTGAGAAACTTGTTACTAGATAAACCCATTCCACATCACACTTGCTTCCATTAGTTAGTTCCTTTCATATTTAAATTTATTGCTTTGCATAAAAGGCCATATAAGAGGGTTATAGGGCTTTAGAGAATAGATAGTTTACCTTCAGCTCCTCGTGGGTTCGACACTCAAATACTTATCGAATTGTGCTACAGTGATTCCTTGCTCTTGGGGATTATCAAGCACTTTTCTGGCGCCGTTGCCGGGGAGCGTTGTGCTAAGCTTTTATTCTTGTTTGCATTGCATACTAACATATAAATCTAAAACACAAAAAAATTATAAAATGGAAAACAACCAAACAATTATAGAATTGTATAATATCTATCTTGAGTTAGGACATGAAGTGTTTGAGGAGAAAATTAAATTTTATTTGCATAACAATCATGTTTGTGGTAGTACTAATTCTTTGAACACCTTTATTGCTAATGCTAAGGAAAACCTTAAGCTTGGGGAAGTTTGTTTTGATGAATATGGTATTTTTAGTCCCCCTACTATTGAGGATGAAAGTGATTTAATTGAGTTTGATGATCCATTATGCTCATTAGATGATAAGTCTTTATGTGGTGATTCTATTCAAAACTATGTGGTTATGTTTAACTTTAATGCTTGCAACTATTATGAGAGAGGAGAGATAAGAATCCCCTTTATGTTTCTATGTTATTTAAAATGCAAGCTATTGATTATTATATGCATTGGTTACCTCAAATTTGTTGTTATTTATTCATATATAAAATTCCAATGCATAGGAAGAGAGTTAGACTTAAAAGTAAATTGTTTAATATTCTGTGGTGTGTTCCTTATGCTTTAACTTCCTATTCGGTTTGAACACACCTTTATATCTTTACAACATGTAAAATATCTTTACCTACTGTTTTGTGACAATTAGTTTAAGATTTTCATTTTATATAAAATTTGGGAAAGTAAATGAGAAGGATGAGTAATGGAGAAGTTGGGGTCGACCTTGAACATGTGTTGTTCATGCCAATGGAACCGTTGCAAAGTCTCTATCATTAAAACTTTTCCCAAAGCTAAAACCAAATAAAAAGAGTGTTTATGTTGTATATATTTGCTTCTTCTTTTGCCTTTTTGCTAAATCAAAAACAACAAAAATATTTTCTTTCTTCTTTGTTTGTTTCTCTTGAACCTTTCTTGGTTTTGCTTCTTTTTATTTCTTCAGTTTGATTTTCGGTTTTTGAGTCAAGGTGCTTGTTTACTACTGTAACATCACCTTTGTATCTTATTTTTCATATTTATGGAAAGAATAACCTCTTTTGAGAGGTAGGATCAAACAATAGTAATTTGCTGTCCAGAAAACAGATTCCTAAGCTTTACTGCGAAAAATGTTAAAAATCACAAAAAGGAATTTTGACCTGAAATTTCACGTCAGCAATATTCAGTTATTATTACACATTTCATTAGTTCAAAGTTTTCTGATTTGAGCAACGTAAGTGCCTCTGAAAATTCACTCTTTACGGGCTGTCCAGTTTTTGACAGATTCTGTCTTTATTTTGCATTACTCTCATTACTTGTGTTTTGTGTGGTTCTTTGGATCAAAGAACAATACACAACCATAGTAACATTAGTTAATGTTTAGAATCAACTCATGATATGTCTTTTCTGTACTTATGTGGATTTAATTTATGGAGACACTAACCCCTCTAATCAAGTTTTATGATGAGTTTTGTGTAAAGAGAATTTTCAAGTGGAAGAGTTGAGGGTGATGAACAAATATCAAGAGGGACAAACACTCAAGCTTGGGGATGTTACCCCTAGGCTCACCCTACATATATCAAATAAGTACAAGAATTTAAGCTTGGGGATGCCAAGCCACCTCACTCCAACCATCTTGATACCAAGTAAGAAGCCTAGCTATATGGCTATAAAGAAAGCGCTTTACGGGAGGCAACCCGGTTGTTTTTATTTTGATTTTCTTTGTGTCCTCTTGCTGTAACAAGAGACTTAGTTTTTAGTTTAGTTTCTGGAATTTTTAATAAAGTGCCAAGTTTTACCCATTTTGGTTTGAAAAAGTTGCTTATAGCATTCGGAGATTTTATTCCTGCACGAATCTGTGCACGGTATGATTTTTAATTCTTATTCTGTAACTCCGAATGAGCTGATATTTGAACTGTAGTTGCAACTTTTCATCCTCTGTATGCATGAATTTTTTGGAATTTTTCGACAAAGTTAAGTAGGGTAGAAAAATACGTTTTGCTGCTGCTGTTTTTCTGGACAGATTCTGTCCCATTTTGTTTGATGCATTTTTTGAACTTTTAACTTGAATCTTTTTGATCCAATTGAGTTTATAAGTAGGCATACAACATTATACACTTTCTGGACATTCATATGAATTTTTGTCTAAGGATTATATGCAGCAAGAAATCTATTTGTCTATCACTACTAATGTCACCCCACAGAAAAGAAATGGAGAAACGGTGTTTTGAAGTTTTTTCACAGGGATTAGAGGAGATGCACCAAGAGCTATCCAAGGATGGTGAAGACCATAAGCTTGGGGATGTGAAGACAACCCCACTGGACCTACACACTCTCGGTTTGCACACGTCTAACTTCTGTTTTTCGATCAATGCACCTTATCGCATAAACTTGGAGCGTCTTTTGTTTGCTTTTTATTTTGTTTTAATTTTTATTTTGCGAGATCAAAGGTTTTGGATTTGTCCAAACATGATGTATGATGCAATATACTTTTCTCATGATCTATTGTGTCTCCCCGTCTATGTTTGAGAAGTGATTTGTTCATGGCAAAAGTGAAATAGTTCGTTGATTGGTTGCATACAAGTTTTGTTATCTTTTATGATTGTCTTGATGTACAATGTATGAGTGCACGCATATGTTGGGGAATGCATGTAAGGTAATCACCGTAGTGTAATGGATTGAGTAGGACGGGACGGAGTAGACAGAAACCGTGGTCTGAGACTTGAAGTTACATTATGGGGGATATATTTGGGGGACCCAAGAACTTAAGGCTATGGTGGGACAATTATGTCTTAATAATTCTTGTGCTGCACATTTACTTGGCCATGAGATCCATCATAAGAGTTGTATAATTTGCTCATTTACATGGCTACACCTATTTATGGCTCCTACCTAAAAGAAACAACTAAGACTGAAACATATGCTTCACTAATTGTGACAACCACACGAATGAAATAACAATTGCTAGAACACTTGCTCCCTTGAGATATTTGCTACTTCAGATATTTGCTACTTGCTACTTTGAGAAACTTGCTTGAGAAAACTGTTGTGAGAAATTTGCTTTTGAAACTTCATTAAGAAACTTGTTACTTGATAAACCCATTCCACATCACTTATATAACTTGCTTCCATTAGTTAATAGTAAAAGTTCCTTTCATATTTAAATTTATTGCTTTGCATAAAAGGCCATATAAGAGGGTTATAGGGCTTTAGAGAATAGATAGTTTACCTTCAGCTCCTCGTGGGTTCGACACTCAAATACTTATCGAATTGTGCTACAGTGATTCCTTGCTCTTGGGGATTATCAAACAGCACCAAAAAAACAGTACGGGGACCTTAATGCAGGGGATCGTAGACAGAAAACAAAAAATTCCTAACAACGATAACCTTAAACTAGCCAGGAGCTATAGTATGCAGATGTACTATACAGTAGAAGATCGATATACATACCCTTGTAGACCGAAAGCGGGGATCACACCCCCGCACAGGTGTTGTCGATGAAGCCGACGGCGCCGACCTCAAGGTCGTGAAGACGAAGACCTCCAAGTGCCGCAAGCATGGCACCTCGCAGGGGGTCGCACACGTACGGTGGAGATGACGACCTCCGGGCTCCGATCCAGGGACATGCAGCGGAAGTAGAAGGACCAGAAAACCAGCAGCACGGCGGTGTGCGTATGGTGGAGAAACACTCAACCGTGCGCAACCCCAATTGCGGAGTCACGTCTAAACGGGAGAGAGAAATGGTGCGTGTTTTTCAAAGTCATGGGAGTACCCATATATAGGTGGAAGGAGGCCGCCAGACCTGCCAGCCAGGCGGTGTGGGACTAAATCCCACACCCGCCGCAAGCAAGGTGCGCCGGCCATGTGGCCCACCTAGGCCGGCTGGCCCTCCCCCCATTTGTTCCTTTTTCTTTTGGGGGGTTTTCCCCTAATGGGCCTCTAAGGCCCATGTATGGAAAACAACCTTTAAAAATTTGAAATTAATTAAATAAAAATATATTTAACTATTAATTACACTAATTAATATTAAATACATATTATCTAATTAATTCCGGCACTGAAAACTATTTCGTCGCTCTCCGATCTCCATCGAAACTCTCCCAGAACACTTCCGGTGCTCTCTTTATTTTCTCTTCTATGTCCAACCTATTATACAAGTCATCTCCCTTAAGTGTGTTACCCTAGCGGTTCGAGATCTCGACAGACATGATCGAGACACGCTCTCCAATCAATGACTAATCCGTGGACCTTGGATACCCATGATCAGTCTCGGTGAGATAACGAATAACTTTTGTCGTTCGAACCTTAGACGTCGAGTCTTAAACCTTTTGCCTAGCGATACTTAGTGTGTCCGAGACTCGATCTTAGATATCGTGATACCTAGCTTGATCTCGTTATCGACAACACTATTCTTTACTCGTCCGTGATATTACCGTCCCCGTGACCTAGTCACATGCTTGCAAGCTCATTGACGTAATCTCACCGAGTGGGCCCAGAGTATCTATCATGCTATGCGGATTGGCAAATCCCGCTCTTGATCCTTCGTCTCAACATACTCCCTTCCGATACCCGAGAGGAACACCTTTATAGTCATACTTTTAAGACATGACGTTTGATGCAATCAAAGTATCTTTCAGAAATAGCAATTAGAGTTGATCTCACGATCGAAGGCGTAACGACTACGTCCTACAAATATTGGGTATGTCCATCACATCATTCCTCCAATGATATGACTCCATTGTCAACTGGCATCAATGTCACATGATCAGGAAACCTTGATTCTCGATTGCACAATGAACTAGTTAAATAGAGTCTACTAGGGACCTGGTTGTTTTACGTACCACACGTATATTAATGTTTCCTCTTAATACAGTTATAGCATGATACAAAAACGTATTATGAACAAATGAGATATGATAAATAAAACACTTTATTAATTGGCTCTAGGGCATATCTCCTTCAGTCTCCCACTTGCACTAGAGTACAATTTATTCTAGATTACAACTTGGTAAAAGCCTAACATCCATAGCACTTTGGTGTTTTACATGCTTGTCTAGTGGAAGAGGCTTCGTCAGAGAATCTGCCACATTCAGATCCGTATGTATTTTGCAAATCTTCACATCGCCTTCCTGGATATACTGTCGTATCACATGGAAGTGTCAGACAATGTGTTTGGCGGTTGAGTGAGACCTTGGTTCCTTCGCAGCTTGGGAACACTCCGAGCTCGATGATGAACTTGCTCAGCCAGACATCTTCATTCGCAGCTTCCGAAGCAGCGATGTACTCCGATTCCATTGTAGATTGGGCTACTATGGGTTGCTTCCCACTTCTCCAGCTCACAGCGCCTCCATTCACCCAAAAAACATATCCTGTCTGTGACTTTGAGTTATCTGGATCTATGCCGAAACTTGCATCAACGTAACCTGTTACGCCAAGTTCCTCATCACAGCCTCCATACACAAGGAACATATCCTTTGTCTTCTTGAGATGCTTAAGAATGTTCTTAACAGCTAACCAATGCTCTTTTCCAGGATTACTTTGGAACCGGCTCGTCAAACTAAGAGCCAACGCCCCATCGGGTCGAGTACTTAACATGGCATACATGATCGAACCTATGGCTGAAGTATAGTGATGTTTAGCCATCTCGGCTTTATCATGTGCCGTCACCGGACACTGAGCCCTGCTCAATGTCTTATTCCTGATAACCGGCAGAGAACCTTTCTTTGCCGTCTCCATACCAAACTTTTTCAATATCTTATCAAGATAAGTACTCTGACTTAACGCTAATAGACACCTTGATCTATCACGATAGATTTTAATGCCTAATACGTATGCAACTTCTCCTAAGTCCTTCATCGAAAATTTACTGTTTAAATATTCCTTCACGCTTTTCAGAAGTTCCACATTATCCCCAATTAGTAATATATCATCCACATATAGAACTAGGAATGCAACTGAGCCCTCACTCATTTTCTTATAAATGCAGGTCTCTTCGTATTTTGGACAAATCCAAAACCTTTGATCACCTCATCAAAGCGAAGATTCTAGCTCCGAGATGCTTCCTTTAGTCCATAAATGGAACGATGAAGCTTGCATACCTTGCCAGCATTTACCGGATCGACAAAACCTTCAGGTTGTACCATATACAACTCTTCCTCAATGTTACCATTTAGGAACGCAATTTTGACATCCATCTGCCATATCTCATAATCGTGATATGCAGCTACTGGTAGCAAAACCCGAAGACTTTAGCATCGCTACCGGTGAAAACGTTTCATCGTAGTCAATCCCATGAATTTGTCGGAAACCTTTTGCGACAAGTCGAGCTTTATAAACGGTCACATTACCGTCAGCATCAGTCTTTTTCTTACAAATCCATTTATTCTCGACGGCCTTGCGCTCTTCGGGAATCTCCATCAAAGTCCATACTTTGTTGTCATACATGGATTCTATTTCGGATTTCATGGCCTTAAGCCATTTCTCGGACTCGGGTCCTTCCATTGCCTCTTTGTAACTCGTAGGTTCTTCTTGTTCAATTAACATGACGGTGCAAATAAGATTACCGTACCACTCAGGAGCCATACGGATTCTTCCAGACCTATGAGGTGTAATAGCTTCCTCGACATCTTCTTCCACTCCATCTGTTATGGACGACGGTTCAGGAACAGTTTCCGTTGCACCACTCGGAATTCGAGTTCAGGATCAACGATCTCGTCGAGGTCTATTTTCCTCCCACTTACTCCTTTGGCGAGAAACTCCTTCTCGAGAAAGGTGACGTTCTTTGCGACAAACGTTTTGCCCTCAGCTTGGTTGTAGAAGGTGTATCCTATGGTTTCCCGCGGATACCCTACAAAGATGAGTTTCTCCGGTTTCGGTTCAAGTTTGTCGGGCTGTAGTTTCTTAACATACGCCTCACAACCCCAAACCTTCAGGAACGACAACTTAGGTTTCTTGCCATGCCATATCTCATACGGTGTCGTTTCTATGGATTTGGATGGAGCCCTATTTAAAATGAATGCGACTGTTTCTTGATGACGTGGGACACACGTTCGTTGGGAGACGCCAAGAGGAAGGTATGAAGCAGTGCAGCAGCAAGTTTCCCTCACTAAGATACCAAGGTTATCAGATCCAGTAGGAGCAAGAAGCACTTCTGAAGGTTGTCAACGGTGCCAGAAAAGTACTTGCGTGTGGAAGGGAGTTCAGCTGTTGACGTGGAACCTGCACACAACACAATCAAACTACTTTGCCCCAACGAAACAGGAAGGGTTTCAATCTTCCTGGCTTGCTGAAAACAAAGGATTAAACGTATGGTGTGGAAAATAGTGTTTAATTGCAGAGAACGAAAAGAAACAATGATTGCAGTTGGTTGTATTATCAGTGTAAAAGAATGGACCGGGGTCCACAGTTCACTAGTGGTGTCTCTCCATAAAAGATAACTAACATGCTGGGTGAACAAATTACAGCTGGGCAATTGACAAAATATTGAGCGCATGACAATGCATATATATGACATGATGATTACTATGATATTCATGTGGGCATTACGACAAAATACATAGACTGTTATCCAACAGCGTCTATGACTAATAATCCACCTCCAGATTGTCATACCGAGTTCCCTGTTGGTATTAAGTTGCAAGCAACGGATAATCGCATTAAGTAATGTGCGTAATGTAAACAAATGCATTAGACCTAACGGCGCACCCTTAAGCTAAGCATCGGTTATTTTATCCCTAGTGGCAACAGCACATCCACAATCTTAGAAGTTGTTGTCACTCTCCCAGATTACCGGAGGCATGAACCCACTATCTAGCATAAATACTAACTCTTGGAGTTACAAACATCTACTTGGCCAAAGCATCTACTAGTAACGGAAAGCATGCAAGATCATAAATAACATATAAGATAGATTGATAATCAACTTGACATAGTATTCAATATTCATCGGATCCCAGCAAACACAACATGTAGCATTACAATAAGATGATCTTGATCATGATAGGCAGCTCACAAGATCTAAACATGATAGCATAAAGTGGAGAGACAACCATCTAGCTACTGCTATGGACCCGTAGTCCAAATATGAACTACTCACGCATCACTCCGGAGGCAGGCATGGTGATGTAGAGCCCTCCGGTGATGATTCCCCTCTCCGGCAGGGTGTCGGGAAGAGCTTCAGAACCCTCCCGAGCTAGGGTTGACGACGGCGGCGGCTACGGAACTTTTCGTGGATGGAGGCTCGGGTGTCTAGGGTTTTACCGTGAAGATGAATAAATAGGCGAAAGGGCGGCGGCTGGAGCGACCGGTGGGCCTACACCCCACCACGGCGCGGTTGGAGGGGGGCCGCGCCGCCCTAGGGTGTGGCGCCCTCCTCGGTCGCCTCCGTCTCTCCTTCGGACCTCGTGTACGTGTTGGAAAAATAGGAGGTCCTGTCCAGGTTTCGAGAATATTTCCAGAATAGCTTTTCTGAAATGCAAAAACAGCAGAAAACAGGAACTGGCATTGTGCCATCTTGTTAATAGGTTAGTCCCAGAAAATGCATAAAAATGCTATGAAGTGTATGTAAAACATGTAACAATTGGTATAATATCAACATGCAACATTAGAAATTATAGATACGTTTGAGACGTATTATTTCTAACGCATATCCCCAAAACGATACGGGCAAGTCGGTAACAGCCATCATAGACCAGACGCTATCTAATAGGGTATGATTACGTCGCTCGGACACACCGTTGCGTTGCGGTGTCCCAGCAGGCGTAAGCTGTGGTACAATTCCACAGGCCATTAGATGTGTGCCAAACTCAAAACTCAAATATTCGCCACCACGATCGGATCGAAGGTGCTTGATTTTCTTGTTGAGTGTATTTTCAACTTCACTCTGAAATTCCTTGAACTTTTCAAACGTTTCAGACTTGTGTTTCATTAAGTAGATATACCCATAACTACTCAAATCATCAGTGAAGGTGACAAAGTAACGATAACCATGGCGATTCGACACGCTCATTGGCCCGCACACATCTGTATGTATGATTCCCAATAAGTCCGTCGCCTGTTCCATAAATCCGGTGAACGGTGTCTTGGTCATCTTGCCCATGAGGCATGGTTCGCAAGTGTCAACGGATCCAAAATCCAATGAGTCCAAAAGTCCATCTGTATGGAGTTTCTTCATGCGCTTTACACCAATATGACCGAGACGGCAATGCCACATATACATGGCGGTACCACTACTAAGTTTAATCCTCTTGGCATCAACATTTATGGATGTGAGTGCTACTATCGAGATTCAACAAGAATAAACCATTACTCTCAGGAGCATTAACATAAAAGATATCATTCATCGAAATAGTACAACCATTTGATACTGATTTAAACGAATAATTGTCTTGTAACAAGCAAGACCCACTGATAATGTTTACACTCAAAGCTGGTACAAAATAACATTTATTCAAAACCAAAACTAATCCCGATGGTAGATGTAGAGGAAGAGTGCCGACGGCCACCACGTCAACTTTTGATCCATTGCCGACGCGCATCGTCACCTCGTCCTTCGCCAAGCGCCGTTTATACCGCAACTCCACCTGAGAGTTACAAATATGAGCAACAGAACCGGTATCAAATACCCAGGCATTACTCTGGGCGCTAGTAAGGTAAACATCAATAACATGTATATCACATATAACTTTCTCTTTTCCGGCAATCTTGCCAGCCTTCTTGTCTTCCAGTTACTTGGGGCAGTTGCGCTTCCAGTGACCATCTCCCTTGCAGTAGAAGCATTCCACGCCAGGTTTGGGACCAGGTTTGTTAGCCTTGTATCGGGCAACATGCTTGCCATCCTTCTTGGCCTTCCATTTCTTCTTTCCCTTGCCGCCAGATTTCTTAAAATCGACGGTCTTATTGACCATCAACAGCGTGTGCTCCTTCTTGATCTCCACCTCAGCAGTCTTCAACATCACGAACACCTCAGACAGACTCTTAGCCATGCCCTGCATGTTGTAGTTCATGACGAAGCCTTTGAAGTTAGGGGGCAACGATTGCAGCACCCTATCAATCGCCAGCTCATCAAGAATCTTGCATTCCAGAGCGTTCAGGCGTTGAACGTAGCCAGACATCTTGACCACGTGCTCGCTCACACTGCTGTGCTCTTCCATCTTGGCTGAGAAGAAGAGCTCAGAAGCTTCATACATCTCAACCTTGGCCTGCGGCGCAAAGACAACCTTGAGATCAGAAATTATCTCAAAGGCACTCATCTTCTCAAAGCGCTTTTGCAGGTCAGCTTCCATGGCGTAGAGCATGCCACTCTGCACGAAGGCGGAATCATCCTTCTTCGTCATATAGGCTTTCTTATCTTCCTCAGAGGCGGTGATCGCATGGGGATCTCCAATGGCAGCTTCCAGGACATAGGCCACCTTGTCGGGAGTGAAGAGGATCCTCAGGTTGCGGAACCAGGACATGAAGTTAGACCCATTGGTATTAAGCTTTTCTTTCTCAAGGAACAGGCCTAGGTTAAAGGTGGGGCGAGACATCTACAATGGAATTTGAAAAACATAAGACTTTGTTCATAAAATAATTGAGTTCAAGTTTTAACAAAATAAAACTACCAGAACTCCCACTCAAACGAACATCCCTCTAATCGCTTAAGTGATTACATGATCCTTATTCATTATGCAACCCCTCATCGTCAGAGCCGGCAACACAACTTCAAAGGTAGACATCGAAATGTCAATCACAACAACTCTGTGACTCATGCTTAACCTTTCGGTCACTGTGTTCTGAGGCCATGTCTGTACATGCTATGCTCGCCATTATAACCTACAGCGTATTGCTTGTGCAACCTGGCTTACACCCACGTTATGGGAACGTAGATACGTCTGACACCCGATCGTCACGGCCTGCCTCGTATCGGAGAACTTTCGGTGGTGCACGCTATAGGAGAACACTACATGGTTTTAGGAGGGATCATTGATGACGTGAAACACACGTTCGTTGGGAGACCCCAAGAGGAAGGTATGATGTAGTCAGCAGCAAGTTTTCCCTCAGAAAGAAACCAAGGTTATCGAACCAGTAGGAGCAGCAACTCTTCAGAAGGTTGTCAACGGCGCCAGAAAAATAGTTGTTGAGGGAGTCTGGACTGTTGACGTGGAATCTGCACACAACACAATCAAACTACTTTGCCCCAACGAAACAGTGAGGTTGTCAATCTCACTGGCTTGCTGAAAACAAAGGATTAAACGTATGGTGTGGAAAATGAGTATTAAATTGCAGAGAATGAAAAAGGAACAGTTTGCAGTTTGTGGTTGTTTAATCAGTGTAAAAGAATGGACCGGGGTCCACAGTTCACTAGTGGTGTCTCTCCATAAAAGATAACTAACATGTTGGGTGAACAAATTACAGCTGGGCAATTGACGAATAGTGAGCGCATGACAATGCATATACATGACATGTTGACTACTATGATATTTAATTGGGCATTACGACATAATACATAGATCGTTATCCAACAGCATCTATGACTAATAATCCACCGCCGGGTTGTCATCCGAGTCCCCGTTGGTATTAAGTTGCAAGCAACGGATAATTGCATTAAGTAAAGTGCGTAATGTAAACAAACACATATGCCGTGGACATAGCATCGTTAGGTTATCCCTAGTGGCAACAGCACATCCACAACCTTAGAACTTTCTGTCACTGTCCCAGGTTAAACGGAGACATGAACCCACTATCTAGCATAAATACTCTCTCTTGGAGTTACAAGCATCTACTTGGCCAAAGCATCTACGAGTAACGGAAAGCATGCAAGATCTTAAATAACATATAAGATAGATTGATAATCAACTTGACATAATATTCAATATTCATCGGATCCCAGCAAACACAACATGTAGCATTACAATAATATGATCTTGATCATGTAGGGCAGCTCACAAGATCTAAACATGATGGCACAAAGTGGAGAGACAACCATCTAGCTACTGCTATGGACCCGTAGTCCAAGGATGAACTACTCACGCATCACTCCGGAGGCAGGCATGGCGATGTAGAAGCCTCCGGTGACGATTCCCCTCTCCGGCAGGGTGCCGGGAAGAGGTTCTGAACCCTCCCGAGCTAGGGTTGACGACGGCGGCGTCTCTGGAACTTTTCGTGGATATTTGCTCAGGTACTTAGGGTTTTCGCGTCGGGGGGAATAAGTAGGCGAAAGGGCGGCGGCTGGAGACCCCCGAGGGGCCCACACCACCCCAGGGCGCGGCAGAGGGGGGCCCGCGCCCTGGCGTGTGGGGCCCGTGGCTCCTCTCCGTGCTCTTCGCTCCGTCAGTGAGTTCTGGTAAAATAGGGACCCCCGTGTAGTTTCGTCCAATTCCGAGAATATTTCCAGACTAGCTTTTCTGGAATACAAAAACAGCAGAAAACAGGAACTGGCACTTCGGCATCTTGTTAATAGGTTAGTCCCAAAAAATGTATAAAAGTGATATAAAGTAGATGCAAAACATGTAGCAATTGGTATAAAACAAGCATGGAACATCAAAAATTATAGATACGTTTGAGACGTATCAGCATCCCCAAGCTTAGTTCCTACTCGTCCTCGAGTAGGTAAACGATAAAAACAAATAATTTTTGAGGTGACATGCTACTATCATAATCTTGATCATATAATATTGCAAGGCACATGTAAATGAATGAAGTGATCCAAGTCAATGGTCTATAATTTGCTACAAATAGATAATGAGTAAACAATGAATCACACAAGCTAAACGTTTTCATGAATAGTACTTTCGAGACAAGCATCAAACAGTTTTGCATAAGTGTTAACTCATAAAGCAATAGTTTCTAATAAAAGGTATTTAATCAACACAAAGGAAGAATTTAGTTTCAGCATTTGCTTCAACTTTCAACATATTTATCTCATGGATATTGTCAACACAAAGTAGTATAACAAGTCCAATACATTGCATATAACGCATGTTGTAACAAAGTTGACACTAGTGTTTGCTTGTGGAAGACAGAAAGAATAGGAAAACTGACTCAACATAAAAGTAAAAGAAAGGCCCTTCGCAGAGGGAAGCAGGGATTAAATCATGTGCTAGAGCTTTTAGGTTTTTGAAAGCATATAGAGATTGCATAAAATATTTGATACTCCTCCCAACCTTGCTAACACAAGCCATGGCTAACCGAATCCTCGGGTGCCTTCCATCAATCACATACCATGGAGGAGTATCTATTTTTGAGAGGTGTTTGTTAATTGTCAACGAATGGTAGCGGGTGAGAACAGTATTCTACCTGTCGAACGGACTTTTAAGAGCGGCTCCCATGAAGGACGTTATTTCTACCAGCAAGGCAGATCATCCCTCTTTCTCTTTGGTTTACACACATTCAGGTATTTCACTGTTTGTCATTGCTTACTGATGAATCAGGGCAAAAGTGTGAAGAGAATTAATTGGTTAAAGTTGTAATTAATTGGGACTGGGCACCCCGTTGCCAGCTCTTTTTGCAAGTTATTGGATAAGCGGATGTATATGCCACTAGTCCAGGTGTAAAAGTCCACTCGACAAATAGAATAAAGAATAACCACACTAATTCCTCATGAGCTAGTAAACATTGACACAAAAAGGGAATAATAACATTTTGAATAATTTAAAGGTAGCACATGAAAAATTTACTTGGAGTGGCAAGGAAATACCACATATAGGTAGTTATGGTGGACACAAATGGCATGGATTTTGGCTCAAGGATTTGGATGCACGAGAAGCATTCCCTCTCAGTACAGAGTTTAGGCTAGCAAGGTTATGTAAGCAAACAAGAATATCAACCCGTACACCAAGTTTTATATGACAAACATATTGCAAACGTTATAAGACTTCATACCGTCTTCCTTGTTAACCAAACCCTGTTATTAGAAAATATCTAGACCTTAGAGGTACCACCGATGCAAACCAAATTTTCAACAAGCTTTACGGTAGTTCTTCACTAATAGGCTTAACTCATGTGATGCACAATTTAATCATGATCTACTTGTTAACTCAAAACAATTGACAAGCATCAAGTTATCCATTTTAGTGATCTACAAGATTAAGCAAGTTTTTCCTTATACCAATTACCACATGCAACATTTTCTGAACCAACCAAACACCAATCAATTTATTTCATCAACTCTCCAAACAAATATAAGTGAAGCAAGAGAGTACTTTCTACAAAAGAAAGCTAATAGCTCTGACAAGAGATACATGAAAACAAGAGCTAAAAGCTGAACAGCGCTAGATATGAATACTCAACAAATATAAGTGAAGAATAGGAGTATTCTCATGAAAAAGCGGAGCGTGTCTCTCTCCCAATCAAGAATGCTAGGGTCCAGTCAAGCTTTATTGAAAATAAAAATGCAATACTGAAAATAAAAGCACACAGACGCTCCAAGAAAAGCACATATGATGTGAAAGAATTAAAATATAGTTTCACTAGAGATGACCTGATAATTTTGACGATGAAGAAGGGGATGCCTTGGGCATCCCCAAGCTTAGACGCTTGAGTCTTCTTGAAATATGCTGGGGAGATCCATGGGAGCCTCCCCAAGCTTAAGCTCTTCACTCTTCTTGATCCTATTATATCATCCTTCTCTCTTGACCCTTGAAAACTTCCGTCACACCAAACTCAAAGTAGATCTCATTAGAGGGTTAGTGCATAATCAAAAATTCACATGTTCTGTAAAGACGCAATATGATTTGTTACTTTAAACATTAGCTACAGCCACTGATGTTATGTGAAGCTCTTCCACCCAAAAAAGAATTTCACTCAACACTAGTAAAAGAGAGAATGCGAAAAATAAAAAGGCATAATCTGTCTAAAACAGAACAGTCCGCAAAGACGAATTTTTTCGAGGCACTTACGACGCTCAGATCGAGAAACTCTGAACTAATGAAAGTTTCAGACATTCATAAAGATTACGCACAAAAATTTCAGATTTTTAACAATCTGGTGATTTTAGGAATTTCGTACAGTGAACAGCAAAAATCTGTTTCTGCGCAGCAATCAAAATTAAGCATCATCTTATCATTAGAGGCTACTCTTGGCACAACAATGCGAGAAAATAAAGATACAAAGGAGTTGCTACAGAAGTAAACAAACTCCTTGACTCAATAAAAGAAAAATTGCAGAAAAATAAAATGGGTTGCCTCCCATAAGCGCTTTTCTTTAACGCCTTTTAGCTAGGCACAAAGCATGCATCAAGTATTACCAAGTGAAGAAGCATCAACATTGTAATTTGTTCGAACAATAGAATCATAAGGTGGCTTAATCTTCTTCCTAGGAAAGTGTTCCATACCTTTCTTGAGAGGAAATTGATATTTTATATTCCCTTCTTTCATATCAATAATAGCACCTACAGTCCTAAGAAAAGGTCTTCCCACACAATAGGGCATGATGGATTGCACTCAATATCCAAGACAATAAAATCAACGGGGACATAATTGTTGTTAACCATGATAAGAACATCATCAATTCTTCCCAAAGGTTTTTTAATAGTAGAATCAACAAGGTGAACATCCAAGTAACAATTTTCCAAAGGTGCTAAATCAAGCATATCATATAATCTTTTAGGCATAACAGAAATACTAGCACCAAGGTCACACAAAGCATTGCAATCAAAGTCATTCAATTTCAATTTAATGATGGGCTCCCAACCATCTTCTAACTTCCTAGGGATAGAAGCTTCATGTTTTAATTTCTCTTCCCTAACTTGTATGAGAGCATTAGTAATATGTTTAGTAAAAGCCATGTTTATAGCACTAGCATTAGGACTTCTAGCTAGCTTTTGCAAGAACTTAATTACTTCAGAAATATTGCAACCATCAAAATCAAAGTCATTATCATCAAAAGTAATGGAATTATTCTCTTCCTTATTGCTAGAAATTTCAGCATCTTTATCAAGGACAGTTTCAGAGTTATCAGGCAATTTAGGACATTTTGCAATAGAAGTGGAAACATTACCAACACCAACTATCTTGCCATTAATGGTAGGAGGTTTGTTAACACTTGAGTTTGAAGCATTTTCAGAAGTAGTAATAGTATAAACTCTAGCAATATTGTTCTTTCTAGCAATTTCATCCTCTCTTTCCCATCTAGCATGCAATTCAGCTAACATCCTCACATTGTTATCAATTTTAACTTGTATAGCATTGAGAGTTTTGCTCTCTTTAACATCATGAGGCATGTTCTTTAGTTTCAATAAGTCAACATCAAGAGCAAGACTATCAACTTTAGAGGAAAGCACATCAATTTTCCCAAATTTCTCCTCAACAGTTTTATTGAAAGCAGTTTGTGTACTAATAAAATCCTTAAGCATAACTTCAAGATCAGAGGGTACACTCTTATTATTATTGTAGGAGTTACTATAGGAATTTCCATAACCATTGCCACTATTAGAAGGATAGGGCCTATAATTGCTATTACCAAAATTATTCCTATAAGCATTGTTGTTGAAATTATTATTTTTAATGAAGTTCACATCAACATGCTCTTCTTGAGCAACCAAAGAAGCTAAAGGAACATTATTTGGATCAACATGTGTTTGACCATTTGCAAGCATAGACATAATAGTATCAATTTTGGCACTCAAGGAGGAGGTTTCCTCAACAGAATTTACCTTCTTACCTGTTGGAGCTCTCTCGGTGTGCCACTCAGAATAATTAATCATCATATCATCAAGAAGCTTTGTTGCAGCACCCAAAGTGATGGACATAAAGGTACCTCCAGCGGCCGAATCCAATAAATTCCTCGAAGAAAAATTTAATCCTGCATAGAAGGTTTGGATGATCATCCAAGTAGTCAGTCCATGAGTGGGACAATTTTTAACCAATGATTTCATTCTCTCCCATGCTTGAGCAACATGTTCATTATCAAATTGCTTAAAATTCATTATGCTACTTCTCAAAGAAATAATCTTAGCAGGAGGATAATATTTTCCAATAAAAGCATCTTTGCATTTAGTCCATGAATCAATACTATTTCTAGGCAAAGATAGCAACCATTCTTTAGCACGTCCTCTCAAGGAGAAAGGAAAAAGTTTCAGTTTAATAATATCACCATCTACTTCCTTGAGCTTTTGCATTTCACAAAGTTCAACAAAGTTATTAAGGTGAACAGCAGCATCATCAGTACTAACACCAGAAAATTGCTCTTTCATAACAAGATTTAAAAGTGCAGGTTTAATTTCATAAAATTCTGCTGAAGCAGCAGGTGGAGCAATAGGTGTGCATATGAAATCATTGTTGTTCGTGCTAGTGAAATCACACAACTTAGTGTTCTCAGGAGTACTCATTTTAGCAGAAATAAAAACAGTACAGAAAATAACTTGAAAGTAAACTAGATGCAAGTAACTAATTTTTTTGTGTTTTTGATAATTGAAAGCAAACAAGATAAAATAAAATAAACTAAGCAAGACAAAAACAAAGTAAAGAGATTGGAAGCGTGAAACTCCCCTTGCAGAAGACTGCTGTCTCCCCGGCAACGGCGCCAGAAAAATAGCTTGATGACGTGAAACACACGTTCGTTGGGAGACCCCAAGAGGAAGGTATGATGTAGTCAGCAGCAAGTTTTCCCTCAGAAAGAAACCAAGGTTATCGAACCAGTAGGAGCAGCAACTCTTCAGAAGGTTGTCAACGGCGCCAGAAAAATAGTGTGAGGGAGTCTGGACTGTTGACGTGGAATCTGCACACAACACAATCAAACTACTTTGCCCCAACGAAACAGTGAGGTTGTCAATCTCACTGGCTTGCTGAAAACAAAGGATTAAACGTATGGTGTGGAAAATGAGTATTAAATTGCAGAGAATGAAAAAGGAACAGTTTGCAGTTTGTGGTTGTTTAATCAGTGTAAAAGAATGGACCGGGGTCCACAGTTCACTAGTGGTGTCTCTCCATAAAAGATAACTAACATGTTGGGTGAACAAATTACAGCTGGGCAATTGACGAATAGTGAGCGCATGACAATGCATATACATGACATGTTGACTACTATGATATTTAATTGGGCATTACGACATAATACATAGATCGTTATCCAACAGCATCTATGACTAATAATCCACCGCCGGGTTGTCATCCGAGTCCCCGTTGGTATTAAGTTGCAAGCAACGGATAATTGCATTAAGTAAAGTGCGTAATGTAAACAAACACATATGCCGTGGACATAGCATCGTTAGGTTATCCCTAGTGGCAACAGCACATCCACAACCTTAGAACTTTCTGTCACTGTCCCAGGTTAAACGGAGACATGAACCCACTATCTAGCATAAATACTCTCTCTTGGAGTTACAAGCATCTACTTGGCCAAAGCATCTACGAGTAACGGAAAGCATGCAAGATCTTAAATAACATATAAGATAGATTGATAATCAACTTGACATAATATTCAATATTCATCGGATCCCAGCAAACACAACATGTAGCATTACAATAATATGATCTTGATCATGTAGGGCAGCTCACAAGATCTAAACATGATGGCACAAAGTGGAGAGACAACCATCTAGCTACTGCTATGGACCCGTAGTCCAAGGATGAACTACTCACGCATCACTCCGGAGGCAGGCATGGCGATGTAGAAGCCTCCGGTGACGATTCCCCTCTCCGGCAGGGTGCCGGGAAGAGGTTCTGAACCCTCCCGAGCTAGGGTTGACGACGGCGGCGTCTCTGGAACTTTTCGTGGATATTTGCTCAGGTACTTAGGGTTTTCGCGTCGGGGGGAATAAGTAGGCGAAAGGGCGGCGGCTGGAGACCCCGTGGGGCCCACACCACCCCAGGGCGCGGCAGAGGGGGCCCGCGCCCTGGCCACGTGTGGGGCCCACGTGGCTCCTCTCCGTCGCCTCTTTGGTCCGTCAGATGAGTTCTGGTAAAATAGGGACTCCCGTGTAGTTTCGTCCAATTCCGAGAATATTTCCAGACTAGCTTTTCTGGAATACAAAAACAGCAGAAAACAGGAACTGGCACTTCGGCATCTTGTTAATAGGTTAGTCCCAAAAAATGTATAAAAGTGATATAAAGTAGATGCAAAACATGTAGCAATTGGTATAAAACAAGCATGGAACATCAAAAATTATAGATACGTTTGAGACGTATCAATCATCTTATATTTCTACCGCCATGTAACTAATATATAACCATATATATATATATATATATATATATATATATATATATATACACACACAATATAAGATGCACACAATAACATAACATCAAAATGTAATACGACATGATATGGTTTTGCGCCGATGGTCTCCTTCGCGCCACAGTTTATAAACAATTTACTAAACTTACCTCGACCATATCATATTGCCCCTGTAAAATAAAGTTAGACGCTTTCTACTTTATCTTTTGCATATTTTACGTGGCTTGGGGCTTTCGTAAATAGAACCGATTCATACCTACGAACCTATGACCACAACAACGATCAAATAGTCGCTATTTCATATCCCTTACGGGCCCTCCATTGAAAATGCAAAGCCAACTAAATAGAGAGAGACAGACACCCGCCAGCCACATATACGGTACAAGCCGTATGTCAGTTGTGGAACCAGTCTCACGTAAGCGTACGCGTAAGGTCGGTCCGGGCAGCTTCATCAACTCAATGCCGTCGGCTAAACAAGTGCACGCTAGAGGGTAGCTTCTAAAAGAACGATGCCCCCATGTAAACATGGGTTCTAAAACGGTATAGCTATATCTACGCATAGGTCGGCTCTGATACCACTGAAGGGGATCGTAGACAGAAAACAAAAATTTCCTAACAACGATAACCTTAAACTAGTCAGGATCTATACTATGCAGATATACTATACAGTAGTAGATCGATATACATACCCTTGTAGACTGAAAGCGGGGATCACACCCCCGCACATGTGTTGTCGATGAAGCCGACGGCGCCGACCTCAAGGTCGTGAAGACGAAGACCTCCAAGTGCCGCAAGCGTGGCACCTCGCAGGGAGTCGCACACGTACGGTGAAGATGACGACCTCCAGGCTTCGATCCAGGGACAGGCAGCGAAAGTAGAAGGACCGGAAGACCAGCAGCACGGCGGTGTGCGTATGGTGGAGAAACACTCAACCGTGCGCAACCCCACTTGCAGAGTCACGTCTAAACGGGAGAGAGAGAGAGGAATGGTGCGTGTTTTTCAAAGGCATGGAGCACCCATATATATAGGAGGAGGGAGGCCGCCAGACCTGCCAGCCAGGCGGTGTGGGACTAAATCCCACACCCGCCGGCCAGCAAGGTGCGCCGGCCCCTAGGTGGGCCATTTAACTATTAATTACACTAATTAATATAAATACAAATAATCTAATTAATTCCGGCTCCGAAAACTATTTCGTCGCTCTCCGATCTCCATCGGAACTCTCTCGGAACACTTTCGGTGCTCTCTTTTATTTTCTCTTCTATGTCCAACCTATTATACAAGTCATCTCCCTTAAGTGTGTTACCCTAGCGGTTCGAGATCTCGACAGACATGATCGAGACACGCTTTCCAATCAATGACTAATCCGTGGACCTTGGATACCCATGATCAGTCCCTGTGAGATAACGAATAACTTTTGTCGTTCGAACCTTAGACGTCGAGTCTTAAACCTTTTGCCTGGCGATACTTAGTGTGTCCGAGACTCGATCTTAGATATTGTGATACCTAGCTTGATCTCGTTATCGACAACACTATTCTTTACTCGTTCGTGATATTACCGTCCCCGTGACCTAGTCACATGCTTGCAAACTCATTGACGTAATCTCACCGAGTGGGCACAGAGTATCTATCCTGCTATGCGGATTGGCAAATCCCGCTCTTGATCCCTCGTCTCAACATACTCCCTTCCTATACCCGAGAGGAACACCTTTATAGTCATACTTTTAAGACATGACGTTTGATGCAATCAAAGTATCTTTCAGAAATAGCAATTAGAGTTGATCTCACGGTCGAAGGCGTAACGACTATGTCCTACAAATATTGGGTATGTCCATCACATCATTCCTCCAATGATATGACTCCATTGTCAACTGACATCAATGTCACATGATCAGAAAACCTCGATCATCGATTGCACAATGAACTAGTTAAATAGAGGCTACTAGGGACCTGGTTGTTTTACGTACCACACGTGTATTAATGTTTCCGCTTAATACAGTTATAGCATGATACAAAAACGTATTATGAACAAATGAGATATGATAAATAAAACACTTTATTAATTGCCTCTAGGGCATATCTCCTTCACTTAAATGGGCTGAGCCCACACAGCAAATAGGTCTACCCGTACGCTCGCCATTCCGTGAGTAAAATCAGCGTACGTTTATTCAACTAAAACCAGCGTACAAAAGGATGCTGACATCACCTGGCTGAGAATTAGGTCAGCTGAGAACTATTGAAAATGTGAATATTTTCAAATTTGAAAATTGTTCAAACCTGAAAATTGTTCACATGTGAAAAATTTTCAAATTTGAAAATTGTTCACATGTGAAAATTGTTTAGATTTGAAAAACGTTCATATTTTGAAAATCGTTCAGATTTAAAATTGTTCACATTTTAAAAACGTTTAGATTTTGAAATTGTTCAGATTTAAATAAAATCAGATTTGATTTATATGCATTTGGATTCTTATTCTAACACCAATTGGATGTTATCTCTTCATTTGTTTTTCTGTGTGTTTTCCGACGCCACAGTTGGGCCGGCCCACCAATAGTCTGGACAACACTTCCGACGCCGCAGTTGGGCCGACCCACCAATAGTCTGGACAACGCGAGAACAAAACAATATAAATAAATACAAAAGACCAACAAAAAAGAAAGCCCAACAACAAAGAGGACAGGGATTGCTGGACCGAATTCAAGCCCACAAAACATGCTGACGTCACCTGGCTGAGACTTAAGTTAAGTCTCAGTCAGCTGAGATCTAGATAGACCCATAATCTTACACTTGGGAGACAAACAAATAAAACTTCTTTAAATTGTCATGTACTTAGTAAAAGTGTGAAACATAGTTCCATTATTTGCATCTACATTTCGAGTTGTGCTTAGCATTTGCTAAAATTACCCTTTGACATAAGTACTCCCTCTATCCACAAAAGGATGTCTCAACCTAACCCAAATTTGCATGTGTGTACACACTAAATCATGTCTAGTACATACAAATTTGGACTAGGTTGAGACATCCTTTTATAGATGGAGGGAATACCTAATAAAAATCTTAATCTGTAGCCACAATTTGGAACAAACAAATATACATATAGGATAACCACAAGAGTTGAGATGCCATGTATCCCCTACAAGAATTAAAAAACAACGTAAAAACTTGAAAAGTGTAAGTTTGATAGTCATGTAGGAAAAACTCACCAATTGTAGACAAAATAGATTAAAACATGCGGCACGACTTATTTTTTCCTCCAAAATTCTTATGGATTAGCCCATTCCATAGGAATTTGAGAAGAATCAAGGTTTCCTATTTCTTTGTCTCGAACGTTTCTATATGAACTTTTCCTGTATGAATTCTATGCTAAAGAATTATAGTGTTCTTTGTTCCAAGCGAGACCTAATTGGTACTTTGACTTTCCAAGCAAACTTACTATGGAAATTATGATCACATTTTCTTATTTCGAATACATCGATTTAACCAAAAAAAACATGAGAGGTGAAACTTACACCGAAATACAACCAACTCTTGAGTGAGAGTGTTAGGCATGAAACACTAGACCAGATGTAGCCTTTTTTTTATCGAGTGGAAGACCAGTTTTTTTGTTTTTGAGAACTTCGAGTGGAAGACCAGATGCAGCCAAGACGTAGTACAATTCAGTGGCAGAGCTAGGGCTGACTCATGGAATTCTTCTGCCGTGTCCAGCCCATGTGCCTGGAAAAGAAAAAAGCCCGGCCCACTTCGTGTCCCCTGGCAGCTGATCGGTGCGAGTGTGACTCTTCGTTCTTCGTTCCTATAAACCGCGCACAAGGGGAGGAAACTGGAAAACCATTACTCGTCTGGTGTTTACGGGAGCTCCTTCGTTTGATGGTTCAGTTCTTGGTACGAATTCTCCCGGACCATCCTTTCGTTTCGTCTCCGGCTCCTTTCTTCTTGGTTTCCCTAAGAAATCTGTCATACTCCGTAGTATTTTCGTTTTATTTCACCACTATTTCTTGGCGCTGTATATTTCCCCGAAACGTTTTCGGGAAGTTAGATCTAGATTTTGGGATTTTGCGGACATATGGGCTGATTTCCTACCGCGTGTTTTGGCGATTGGCGAGCAGAAGTCGGGGCGTCTAGAAATTTAGGGATTGTGAGTTTCCGCCTCTTGTTCCTGGACTGTTCTTCTCTTGTATTGTCGATTTGGGAGCAGTCCTTTGTTTTTTCTTTTATCTAAGGCTACAGTTTTTGTACCAAGACAAGACATTCTTTTTGTAACGCCCTATTGCGAATTTTCTCCCTGTTGCTATAAAATCGAATATCGTGCTAGTTGATATTCAGGACTTGGTTGGAATTCATGATGATATTGCATCTTTTGTGAGGGTAGGGTAGTCTAGTAATGCATCTTTCAATTTTTGTTACCATTGTGGACTAATATTTTTTTTGCTTCCTGCTGTTTGATTCAGGCTAGTAACAATAATCTGCAACTTGGAATACTTGGCGGTTATGGATTGCCGGCTGTGGACGCATGATCAGGTTCTACTCCATCCCTTTCAGTTTATTTCCTGGAGATAGCTGATGCCATTTTCACTAGCTTAGAAAAAACCAGTAAACATCCAAACTTATAATTTGACCTTACTCAAGTAGGGCACCAGACTTCACATGCTAACGTAGTAACGTTCAATGAATGCATCGTCTATGATAGAAAAAATAACCAGTATCGTCATGTTCTTTCTTCTATTTTATGTCGGTCGCTTGGTGAGGATGGTCGTGTTTTTTCTTGTTCTTGCGAGTGAAGGGTGAGTGCTTTCCGTTGGTGAGTGGACTTGCGCTTAGGTGCGGTTGTGCTCTTTGAGCTGTGTTAGTTTTCTTATGTCGTTTTTTTTTCTGGTGGCGGCCCTGTAATTGTGGTGATCTCTTGGCGTTTTTCGTTTCTGACACAAAAGAATTAAGAACGCACACTTAAGTGTGGTTTGAGAAGAAATAAGCAACAGGTATTATACGATTAGTTCTAGTTGTGCAATATTGGTGATATTGCGTTTGAACTCTTTTAGGTGACAGTTGACCTCTCTCGATGAGAGGATAGTAGCACTTTCTGAATGTTCGCTAATAATGTATATCCTTTAGCTGTTGTTTGTTCATAGTTTTTTGGTTAACTGTTGAAAACAATTCAATATTGTTACTATATTCTATATTTCAATGAGACAACTGTATCTCCTAGTAGTTTAAGTTTAGCAGTTATTGCGAAGGAACTTGAACATTTGACTGAGGTTTCCCTGGTGGTTTCTTAGACTTGTCAGGAATTATAGGACATAAGCTGCCCCTGTATTTTAATTGTTTGCTAACATTTGATTCACAAAGAATGGTTTAGGTAAATGGTTTGGCTGGCTACCGCAAGGGCTTCTTCTTGCACCATGCATAACTGGAATTCATAAAACTTACTGACCCACGAATCATAGTCTGTTCTTGAAACTCGAGTTTCATTGTTCAAACATGAGGTATGTTGATGGTTGAAATTTTATTAAGAGAAATTCCGAATTTTTCCTGAGTAACCACCGATTTCACGACCCGGCCACTGGATAAGTACCTAATTCCTCTCATGCCATCAGTTTTCTAAACTTTTGCTCTCCAATGTGTCACCCATTTATATGTCTTCAACCCGTTAAGTTCAGCTTTCATGCATGTTTAGCAGTTCTCGTGTTCATCTGTTTGGGCTGTGCGTAAGTTCCTAGTGAGAAGACATCAGAGCTAATTATTGTATAGGGTAAGAGACATGCTGGCATTATTATGATCTCGTAAATCAAACAATTGATTTCACGCGAAACATACCGTATGGCACTTTGGCTAAGTGATAATGGTCAACAATGGCATAGAAGACATCTGTTTTGTAAACTTATGAGTTATGACACATAAGCTTCAGAAATAGAAACTTATTCAGTGGCAGCTTTAATGGCAAATAGTGGATGTTCTCATGTATCAATGATCGGTTCTTACGTAACATTAGTCTTGCGGGAGTTGAAGTAAACTCGATGGTCTACTTTTACCCCAATGGTGGTTCATTGATGACATCCTGTTTAATTGATTCCCAGTTCACTCGATGTTCTACTTTTACCCCAATGTGCTTAGATCACTCTTGAATTTATATACTGCACTTTTGACTTTCAAGGCAGTGAAGTTCTGCAACTATCCATACTCATGAACTCGTGTTGACATCTTGGCCCTTTCCTTCGAATAAAAAGTAATTGAGCTGCATAATGAATAGGGACTTCACTAATATATCATACTAACTCTGGAGTGTGGTCAGTGGTCACAACCTATTTATGAGATTATGATTTACTCAAGCATTTATATTTTGTCTTGTTAAACCAGGAAGTTGTGAGGCCGGTCTCAAGCAATGCTTCATCTGAAGCTAACCAGCAAGAGAAGATTCGAGCTGCTATAATAAACCTCTCAGTCAATCCCATTATTCAACCAAGTAGCATTTCCACATTTGATGTCGGAACTCTTCCAGAATATCCTGATAAAAAGGATGTCACAAAGTGTCCCCTCAATATCAGGGATGAGCTAATGGAGGATAATGACATGAAGGTTTGGAGAGACGGTTATCTGAGAAATCGCCCGAGCATACATCTACGCAGGTTAAATGGTAGCAACTTATTGGAGCTCTGCAAGGATGTACTTAGTGGATTAACTCATGAAATGACAGAGAGAAGGGCTGCAAATATCATGTTGTTAGCCTGGAACTTGAGACAATTTGATAAGGTGTCTCATGTATTTCCTGTTAAAAACCCTTGTGCAGCTGCTTCAGACATAGGTATCAACACTTTGTCAGAAAGAGTATTTGGGAAAAGTGGTATGGACCCGTATGTCAGGCCAAAGGACATTGAAGATGCTGAGTATGTTGCTGCATGTGCGTACATATCGGCCAGTACACTCCGTTTGTTCAGTGAGTCAGTTGATAACTACATGATTGCAGTTGATAAGCACATTCCTCGTATGTTTTACATGTTTTATAATATCAGGTTTCCACTTACCGAGTTTAAGCCAGATAAGAAATGCATTGAGGCCTTAGAACTTATATATACGACAAAGCCGGTCTACAAGAACACCTTAGCCCCTTTCTTGTATGAGTTCAAAGGTCTCAAAGATGCTAAAGGAATGTGTCAGATGCTTTATGAGCAGCAATTGGCTTTTACAGGAATATATGCTGTAAACCTATACTTGCGTGCTTGTTTTGGACTACATGCATCACTATTTCAGTTAGGATCATGCCTTTGGCATAGGATGACGAAGGAAACACTCATTTCACTGTGCAAAATCTGCAGAACATATGCCCTTGATCCATTTTTCGAGAATTCAAGAGCGACATGGAAGTATGCACGGTTATATGGCGCTGGGTATTTTCCACTTCCTGAAAATTCTAAGGTTGTTATCTGTTGCCTTGCCATTATCTGCAAGAAGCTCGGAGTAAGTGAAAATCAAGATCTGATGCAGATTGCACAGCTGAGGAAGCATGAGTATTTGTGGAAAATCTCCAACGTTTGGGCAAATAGAACAGTTGCCTGGTTCAGAGCAAATACTTCTCCGCATGTTGGTCGATTGCCCGAAATCTCGCCAATGATTAGGGATGATGCCCCGTCAAAGAAAAGGGTTAGGGATGACGACTGTCAGTGCTAAAGAGAATCTGCTAAAGCAGCGTGCTGGAGTTACAGAGGCCCTTGCAGGTAAAATTCTGCGAAGGACTTCATTCACTAATTTAATAGATAGTGCACCTAAAAAAACTCTGTATTGTTATTTCAAATTTACTTTAGTCACCAGAATTGCGTCTATAGAAATTAGTATAAGTGATAGACAATTGATTCCTTCGGCTTTGCCATTGATGACGTTTATGCAGGTTGGGAACGAGCTGAAGCTGAAGTCACTGCTTTCAAGAAACTACTTGAAGCTGCTTTCCAAGTATGCTCGCCCTTTGGTCAATGATTCTAGGTCTGTTCTAGACAACGGTTGCATCACTCGGCTCTGCTCACCCTTTGTTCGTAGTGCCAGGATTTAGACTTGATATGATGGCACTTACTATGGATCTTTTGAATGCATTAGTTCTACTGCTCAGTACAACTTACTATATTTCGTTCGATCGTGTGCCTAGTGCTAGCTGGGGCTAGAACAGTAGTTGTTGGAGAAGATGTCATAATTCATAGCCCTCCCAAGTTTGTGTTTAGAAAATAGCCATCCTTCACAAGGCTGTGCGTGAATAAGGGTTCACAATTTCGCTCAATAAAAATAGTGTGATCCCAGATATGAAGGCCCCATTACTCACATGTAGCCTAGTATATTTCTTAGCTTGTTACTACATCGCTAGCCCAGATTGCATAATCTTCATGTGGAGAAATCCATGGGGAGTGAAGAACTAAAGATGCTGTTTTTTGCCTTCGCCGCCTGTGAAAATTTAGAGTATTAGGCCACCCAAAAATATACGACTCATTTATTATAAATGCAGGGAGATCACATTTGATATCCCAACTAGAATTTGTCCAACTGTATACCTCTGTATCCCAGTTTGTGCATATCGTGATGGCCATGAGCAGCAGGACTTGCACCATCAGGCCACAGATGATGCCGAGCCAAAGACCCTGTTATCATTCACCGATAAAATACAGAGTATTAGTCACTCAAAAACCACTGGCACATAGGAACTCACTGAAATTGAGGGCAGCCAAAGAGAGTTCTGATTATTGGAGGGACTAGGGAGACGAAAGGCATACCGTCCCGCCGACATGCAAGACGAAGGCTATTAGGTAAGCCGAAGGGATGCCTACTACATAGTAGGCGCTAAGATTGATCCAAGCACCAATCTTCTGCCATCCACAGCCTCTAGCCACTCCTGCATTGCACATCACAAAAAGAACATTCTTATCTCTGCTTCAAATGTTTGCATGCCAATGCTTTCTGATTCTTCCGAACATCTAGTAAGGTACGATAGAAGTTGTGCAAAAAATGTAGTCCGTCTGCACCTGAAAGGACACACTGAATCCCATCGAAGAAGTTGGACACTGAGATGATCAGCATCATCTGGGCAACGTAAGTCACAACCTCCTCCTCGTCACTATAGGCATGTCCCCAGACGTAGCGCACACAGATTAGCACCAGACCAATGATCAGACCCTCAGCAATGGCCAAGAAGACCACGACGCGCACCGCGAGGCGGGCGGCATTGGGGCGCCCTGCACTGAGCTCGTTTGAGACGCGGGTGCTGCATAACAAGTCGATATACAGATCGATGATGAGTATCGCTGCAGTAAAAGTCGTAGGATAATCAAGAAGAAATCGATTGGAGGACGTTGGCCAAGTTTACCTTATAGCAGAACCGAGGCCAAAGGGGATCATCCAGACGAAAGCAGCGGTGTTGAGGCTGTTAAGTATACACTTGTTAAATGTTCAGCAAGGAGGCAGCACGGCAGAAACCTATGAGTCCGGTAAATAAAACGTGGCAGCTTCAGCCTAGTATTACCTGATGGAGAGCACGGAAGTCTCCAGCTTTGGATTGGGAAGAAGCCCTGAGAGGAGCACTATGAGCTCGAACGACCACATCTCCAAGCTGCAATTGGGCCATCATGAAAATGTTCTCTATGCTAGTATTTTTGTTATTGCCACCATGAAAAGCTTAAACCATACAAGAAATTCTTCAGGAAGAATAATTAATTAGCATGCTCACCAGACCATGAGGGCGGACGGGACGGCGAGCCTGAAGAAGCTGAGCAAATCATGAAACGCCTCCATGGAGAACCCCGTCCACGTCCTCTTGCAAGAGCTTGACACCCTCACGTACACCGCCAGTATGATCACGTAGATCCAATAGGAAATGGCGTTACTGAGCGCCGCGCCCTTGCTGCCCATCCCGACAACGTAGACGAGCAGCCAGCACACCAGGAGGTGGAACGCCGCTGCGGCGCCAGCGGCCGCCATCACCGGCATTACGATGTTCTGCGTCTGCAGGAACCGAACGTGGCACTGCAGCAGGCCATAGGCGAATATCACCGGGATCATCCACCGGGCGTAGGTGCCGGCCTCCATGGCGATCTCGGGGTCCTGCCCGAACAGGAGCAGGATCTCGCGAGTGTAGAACCACACCACGGCGAGCGGGATGCTGACCAGGGTGAGTATCAGCATTGCCCGCTGCTTGTACGGAGTAGATGCCAAGGAGATGGTATTGCCTGGCGCCGAATGCTTGGCCGCACAAGGTGTCCAGTGCGCTTGCCATTCCGAGCTGATGAAGGAGGTACAAAATCAAGGAGGGCACGCCATTAATTGATACATTTTCTTTTGACAAAGGGCGAAATTAATATTATCAAGAGACAGCCAAGACATTTTGGAAGCACACAACAAAATTATATTAAAAAACATGACACCAAAATGTCGAGCTGAAGCGACCAACGACACAACAACACCTGCCGCCATTTACACTACACGATGTTGCCAACCCGAGTCACTGGAAAAGCCCCTGCACAAAACGAGCTATCGCGGAAGAAGAAACTCCACTTTTTTTCATCCCAGAACTCTTGATGAATTCCATTTCTATGCTAGAACTTCTGTTTTTTTTTTTGAATGGTCACCGGGGGAGGGAGAAAACCCTCCACCTGAATTTGTATTTAATTTTTGCCTATAAGACTTTGCAGCCTTTTACAAGATGGGTTCAAGTGAACCAGAATTTTACAGGGAGAAACCGGAGAGAAGACAAAACAAAAACAACGCACACCCAACACACACACACACACACACACACACAACGGGGGCGGGGAGTGGGTTACAGCCGCACTTGAGAAGCACTATCAGGCGTGCTCGCATGACGACCATCACTAGAAAGACGGGCACGACAGTGCGTTGAGGAGTGCGTCCGACGCCGTCGAAGGGCATCACAATCCCGAGACATTGCAGGTTGCCACCACCTGCTTGCATGGCGACTATCCACTAGCTGGCGAACCAGGAGCGAACGGGGACCAACGAGTGAAGCTGGCATAGCCGAAGGGGCTTACTCCACCGAGAGAGCGATGCAGACACGAAGCTCGCGCGGCTGATAATGCCAGAACTGCGAGGAGTTTCTGCCAACGCCATCGAAGGGCATTGCAAGACCGAGATTCCACCAGCGTCACGAACCTTGACCCCGAGCTCAGCCAAAGGGGCAGCCCCAAGCACTCTGCGAGGTGGGGTGGCGACCTTGCCGCCGAAGGGGGCCGATCAACCGAGACAGCACCAACAACACGAAGCTCGCGACAATGCCGCTACCATCCCCATCGGATTTTGCCAAGCTTGCACAGCCAACAAGAGCTGCAGTCGAATTGCGCCAAGATAGCCCGATTTGCTGCCACCGGACAAGCAACACGAGGTTCAAAATACGACGCCTTCAACAAGGGAAACGGCGCCCTGAGGCACCGTCGTCGCGGAGCTTTCGCTCAGAACCACAGCAAGAGGCTGACAAGAGGTGCATCTCCCAAACCACGCCCCCACAAGGGTTAGCGACGCAACCAGCGCCGCCGTGGCCGCCCTGGTACAAACCAGAGCAGGATTTCTCCGGGATACTCACCTCGACATGGCAGCCGCCCGCCGTGCGCCGACCGGAGCATGAGAGCATCGGCAAGGATGTGAACCGGGGGAAACCACCATCGTCGAGGGAGCCCGGAGCTGCAGGGGGACGAAGCACACGAAGAACCGGCGTTGGCCACTGCCCAGCACCATGCCGGCCAGCAGACCGGCCACCGGCCAGCAGCACCCAGGCCACGCCGGGGAAGATGAGCGGGAGAACCCAAAAGCCTGAACACACCAGATCTGACGCAGCACCACCGGCTGCGCCAGATCCGCCTGCCACGCCGGCAGACGCAGGGGGCGGTCACAGGCCGGCCACTGGAGGGGGTGGGCCGTGGGTCTCGCAGCGCCGTTCACCCGGACGCCGACGGCCATGGGAGCTCGCATGCACGCATGTCGCCGGGGTTCCAAGATCTGGGCGCCAGCAAACGAGGAACGATGAGGCAGACCGTGACCTCCTTTTGGAGGCCAGCAGCTGCGGCCGGCGGCGGCCAGAACCGCCGCGGCCGGCAAGGGAGGGACGGGAAGGAGGGGGCTAGGTCGGAGGTGTCGGGGCGACCCGGTGTCGCCTCGAGCAGCGACACGGGAGCGAGCGACTTTTTCTCGAGTCACACGATAAGGAATCCGAATATCTTTCTAGAACTTCTGTTTATAGTCTAAAAAGCGCAGAATTGTTGGAAATGTCCATATCCCATCTAACAAAAAGTGAAATTTTGTACTGAATTATGTCTGTACACAGTTGGTGAGGAAAAACCCTGATCGACATCTGTCAGTAATATCTTTACTATTAAATGGGAGTTGGTGATGGTGTAACCCGGCAGAATTTTTCTGCCTCCCGATTCTGCCCTTCCGCTAATAACTGTTATCGCTAATTGGCCCGGCCCAGTAATTAAGCGTTAACAAATCTCACATAGGCTCCTCTACCAAAAGGCACGGCCAAACGTTCGTGCCTAAATCGCCCGCACACAACCGCCCGTGCGCCGCCGCCTCGACTCGACTTCCTCTCTCGCAGCTTCCCGTGCGCCGCCAGTCGCCGTCGTTCTCCTGCTCGGCCAGTTGCTGCCGTCCCGTGCACCTCCTCTCAGCGCCGCTCGTCCGACTCCTGTCGCGCCGTCTCTCGTCCAGATCCACCGTCTACCAGATCTGCTGCGCCACCGCCCGACCCCATTAAGCCGTCCCTGACCGTCGTCTGTCGTCCTCGTCGAAGCTGCGCCGCCCGACCGTCGAAGCTTCGTCCTCGTGTTGCTGCGGAAGGTCATCTGGCGGCATCCTCCTGCAGCGTACAACAATCCTCTCCGACAGTCACCGTCGACGCCAAACTCCGTCCGCCTCATCTCCAACCAAGGTGCAGTTCGTGCGTCAATTCCTTATTTTAACTGCACGAATAAGCGACAATTTTTTCGATTCACAGGAAAAGGAGATAGCAATTTTAGCTTTCATCACTTCATCATTACATAGGTTGTTATTACCTTTCTAGCATTCTCTTATGAATCAACGTGTTATGATCTTTTTAAAAACACAATCTTAAGCCTTCAGCGGCTAGAACTCAATCTAGAGAGAACATTTGAGTTTAGATCATTCCCGAAGATTTGATTGCCGAAAAAAAGTGCTGGGCACGAGCACTCTGGTCTACATGTTCTGTTCGTAGCTGCTGTATAGTATTGTTTGCACAGTCCAGCCTCATCTATTATTTGCTTTACCGAACCATCTTGTTGCAGAATCCCTATGAGAATGGCCTAGAAAATTGTAAGTCTAACCCATCATTACATTCCTACCAGCAAAAGCAATAGCAAGCTGAGATGTTCAACAACGTATGATAATTTATGTTTTGTTTGAAATATAAAACTTCTGCGATAAAAAAATACCGTGAGTCCTCATACCCAGCAAAGTTTACTGATTTTTCTGTTAAGAATCAGCTTACAGGAAATCATATTTTGGTTTAGCAAAGTTTGTCTCAGAGGCGACGAGTGGTGAGGGGCCGCAATAGGCAAGCAGACGACGATAAATTTGGTGAGAAACGAGCGGGGACAAAGAAATTAGTTGCGTATTGTGTTTCTCAAAACACAAATTATGAGGTTTCTGAGATCTAAGCTCTCTATATCCACGGAAGCTTTAGTGTAGGAAAACAATCTTTTAGTCAGTTAGACGGTTGTCTGATTGTTGGCAATATTTCCCATACATGAGCTATACAAGTTGCATATTACACAGCTGCGTTGGAAATGTCGAACATGACAGTCCATTCCTTGCATCATATTATTCTATTGTAAATTACTGTATATTTTCTGATAACTAATTTGTACAACATGGTAGGCCAAAAAACGAAATGTTGCCTTGATGGAAAAGGAAGTATGATTCTCCTGGGAAGGAAAAGGAAGATGCTGGTTTATTTCAGTCTGAGAAGCACATGAGGAAACTTAAAATTACTCTGCTTGCTTTTGCTGTTTCATGCTACTTTTGGTTACTAAGCATATATTTACAATTGTACATAGAACAAGTTGGATGGCTAATCTATCAAAATTGAGTGCCGCAGAGAAGTAAGACATCTAGATAGAGAAATAAAGTCAGGAAGAGCTTCTAATTTCCATGATAAAACCTAAAGAAGTGTGACCTGTGCAGCAAGAGCATGAGCTGGACAACATACATTGTTCATACTACCAGCAACAGCCACAATAATTCCTATCATCTATTAGCAGACAATATTATTTTCTGAGCAGACCGTCCAGTAATTTTATTTGTTTTGGGCATAGCTAGAGTGCATGAAAGTTGAAGAATTTCTCTTGGTACTATCTAAAGATCTGGATGCACCTAATAAACAACAAACTACAGGACATGCTTATTGACTGCACATTGTCTGGTCGTTAATTCAAAGAATATTCTGATGCATGATAAATTAAAGAGTTGATATCTAAATCATGCCTGTACATGACAATTTGAAACGGCATTACTCAACTCTCCATTTGATGAGTTCTGTTACAAGTATAGCTTACTTATTTTGGCTGGACCGCTTCATCTTTTAATGTCCCTTTGATGGATGAGATTTTGATTAAGAAAAGACGATTTTTTTATTAGTGTCTGCCCAGTGTTCATTATCTTCATATAGTCATTAGATGAATAATTGGTTTTCTTTATCTGAAAGGGATGATTCCTTTATTATCTTTGTCACCGCCTGTAATATTCCAATAAAGCATCTCAACGGATCAATTTGTCTTGTTAATAGCACCATGGGAATTATTTATCTTATTCTATAGAATATATGTTAATAGTGGAGGATATCATCTTTGATTTATTTCCATTGCAAAGTCAAGAAGCTATTATTCTGTATTGAATTAGACTTAGCTCTTTATATGGTGCTTCAGATGCATCATTTTAGCAAGAAGTCTGCACTGTGATATTAATTTTTCCTTGGAAAACCAATGATAAAAATGGCATGGTAAGAGGGAATGTCCTTGGCTGTTGTTAGAGGCATGGCCTATGTGTCATGGGAACACAAATGTTGCTAGGTTATTCGTATATCGCTCGTGGAGAATAAGGTGGGCCGCTCGTGGAGGAGGAGAGAGAGCAGCACATGCAATGAGGTAGAATGGGAAAGGGAATTAAGGAATCACATCACACTACTGAATGAGAGATGCCATGACAATGAATAATGTGCTGAAAATTATTGCCTTGACCTTGAGATATCGTTTTTTGAAATTTTATTGTATGAATTGGATCACATACATAATTTGTTTGAATGTTCCTCTGTAGCGCGAAACACGGACATTAAGTCTCATCATATTTCACGCATCATAAATTTGAACTCGAACTATTGTTTTGATCAATGTGTCTTCCTTTTTTATTTCGTGGCAACGAACGGCTATTCAACTCTTTCATCTTTGTCGTTGGAGGTTATAGGGACATATAACGGCAATGATTTACCGAAGTTTAAGCAAAGAAATATGTGTCATGACAAAGCGATGCCTCTACCAAACATTTTGTTCGTAGTGAATGTATGATTTAAAACAATTTATATGTGTGTTCCGTAGCAACGCACGGGCAATTAGCTAGTGACTAATAAATACAGTCTCGGTGTTGAAATGGTCTCAACTGGTCCACGTTTTGTCAGCAACTGAACGAAGTTATATCGGAGAATAACTGACCTTCGTACCCGGCCTGCGAAAGTCTTAAAGCCACGTGAGAGATGAACGGTGGAAAGCAACACGCACAGACCAGACCGCCATCATATATAGTAGTCTAGACAGTGACATTTTCTATTTGAAAAACTAATCTCCCCTACTCCTACACGAGAATAGTCACTCTGCAACAATGACCACGATTGAGCATTGGCATATCGGCCACCAGTTCCTGATCGATCGATCTCTTTGAGCAAAATATCAACACGATGTGTGAACCCCAATGAAATGAAAAACTAGGAGTAGGTTTGGTAGGGTATGGATCGCACACCCCTCACGGCGGCGTCCTCTGAATATATATTGATCAGGGGTAGGTTACAACGTATGTTACAAGTAATATCTGCCCATATCTATACCTACCTAACTGGGCAAGATACTAACAGATTTGTTAGCTCTACAACACGTTACAACGTGACATATACATGTAGTTTATCATCCTCCCTCAATCTCAACCGGCTCTGAAAGGTTGAGATTGCGCCTGCAAGACTCAAAAGCTGGTAAAGACAGCGGCTTTGTGAATATATCAGCCACTTGATCATTCGAAGAAATAAACTTGATCTGAAGTTGTTTCTGTGCCACTCGTTCTCGAACAAAATGGAAATCAACCTCTATGTGCTTGGTGCGGGCATGAAAAACTGGATTGGCGGACAAATATGTAGCTCCAATATTGTCACACCATAGGACAGGTATGCGACTCTGAGGAAGACCCAATTCCCTGAGAGAGACTGTACCCAAATAATTTCAGCAGTTGCATTAGCCACCGACTTGTATTCTGATTCAGTACTGGAACGTGACACAGTAGCTTGCTTGCGCGCATTCCAGGCGATCAAGTTTCCTCCATAAAAGATGGCATAGCCCCCCGTTGATCGCCGATCATCAATAGTACCTGCCCAGTCGGCATCAGAGAATGCAGACAACAATGTATCAGGAGTGCGCCGAAGAGTCAAGCCATGAGACACAGTGAGCTTGACAAACCGAAGGATGCGTTTGACCGCAGTCCAATGAGGATCACGAGGAGCATGTAAATACTGGCACACTTTGTTGACGGCAAACGATATGTTTGGACGGGTAAGAGTGAGATACTGAAGTCCTCCAATAATACTGCGGTAACGAGTAGCAGCGGCAGACGAAAGAAGAGTACCCTCATGAGCAGAAAGCTTATCTGTAGCTGACATGGGTGTAGTTGCCGGTGTACACTTGAGCAGACCAGCACGCTGCAGCAGCTCCATAGCATACTTCTTCTGAGAGAGAAGCAGCCCACCCGTAGCCTGGTGATGAACCGCAATGCCAAGGAAATAATGAAGCGTGCCCAAATCCTTGACTGCGAACTCAGCTCTCATATCATGAATCAGACGATTAGTAGCAGAGGAACATGAGCTGATCACAATAATATCATCGACATAAACAAGGAGAAACATAGTGAGGCCAGGTCTGCGCATAATGAACAAGATGTATCGGCAGTAGAGGCATGAAAACCAAGGGAACCAAGAACAGAACTGAGACGAGCATGCCAAGCTCGAGGAGCCTGTTTGAGACCATAAATTGCTTTCTGAAGGTGACATAAGTGTAGGGGATGGGTAGAACTCTCAAAACCTGGGGGTTGACGCATGAACACCTCTTCCTCAAGTACACCATTTAGAAACGCATTCTGGATGTCCAACTGCCGTAAGTGCCATCCATGAGAGACTGCAAGAGCAAGAAGAAGACGAATGGTGGTGGGTTTAACCACCGGACTGAAAGTATCTTCATAATCTTGTCCATATCGCTGACGAAACCCCTTTGCAACTAGTCGTGCCTTGTAGCGCTCAATTGAGCCATCAGAATTGTGCTTGACTTTAAACACCCATTTGGAGTCTATCACATTGATTCCGGGTCGAGGAGGAACAAGCTTCCATGTGCCATTTTCAGCAGCGCGGAGTATTCAGTATCCATGGCCGCACGCCAGTGAGCAGTACTGAGAGCATCACGTAGATCGCGAGGCTCGAGGAGGCACGAGCAGCAGCATGCGCCATGCAGGTCGCTGTCCAGGCGACAGTGCCATCGGTGATCTTCTTGGGCTGGCGAATGCCACGCATCAGGCGCGTGACAGCGCGAGTGGGCTCAACCGGAGCAGCAGGAGGTGGTAATTGGGCCGATGGCGAAGCAGCAGCGGTACGCGCGGGCGACGGAGAGAAGTCGAGGCGGCGAGGCTGGATGGGCCCTGAATGGGCCGTCGGGGAAGCATCAGGATCCGCTGATGGAGAGACAGGCGAGGTGGCCCGATGCGGTGATGCAGATGGAAGCTGGCCCGATCCAGCATGGGGAGGCTCGATCGACGAGGCATGCAGATCGACGTTGCTTCCTGGATCGCCTGGTGACAACAGTTCCAAACGAGCTCCTCTCCCAATTCCTGCACCATGGTTAGGCAAAAGCAATGGTGTATGTGCAGCATCATCAAACTGGCCAATAGACGGAATGGAATGAGGTGTAATTTCGGAATTCGGTGTGGGTAGTTGAGAGAAAGGAAAAACGCCTTCATCAAAAACAACATCACGTGATATGTAAACTCGATTTGTGGGAACATGGAGGCACTTATATCCTTTGTGAAGGGAGCTGTAGCCAAGAAAGACACACTTCTTAGACCGAAACTCGAGCTTCCTAGTGTTATATGGGCGAAGGTGAGGCCAACACGCACACCCGAAGACGCGAAAAAACGTGTAATCAGGAGCCTCGCCAAGAAGACGTTCCAAAGGTGTTTGCATATGTATGACACGACTAGGGAGCCTATTGATGAGAAAGGTGGCTGTGGAAAATGCATCACTCCAAAAACGAAAAGGAACCGACGCATGTGCAAGAAGTGTTAGGCCTGTTTCGACAATATGGCGATGTTTACGTTCGGCGGTACCGTTTTGTTGATGTGTGTGAGGGCAAGAGACTCGATGAGAGATGCCAATATTATTGAAAAACTGGTTCAGTTTAATGTACTTGCCTCCCCAATCGGTTTGCACATGTATGATTTTTTTATTAAGAAGGCGCTCAACATGACGTTGGAATTGCAGAAAAATATCAAAGACATCATTCTTATGTTTGAGAAGATATAACCAGGTGAAACGACTATAGCCATCAATAAAACTCACATAAAAAGAGTGACCACTAACAGATGTCTGAGCAGGACCCCATACATCGGAGTAAATGATTTCTAGGGTGCAGTAGCTACATGATTGGAAAGGGAAAAAGGTAATTGGTGACTTTTGCCCTGTTGGCAAGCATCACATATTACATTATTATGCAAATTTGACGAAGGAAGCTCTCGATGATGCAAAATATGTTGAACTATTGGAGTAGCTGGATGACCAAGGCGACAATGCCACTTGTCGCGTGACACCTTTATTCCACTGAAAACTTGTTTGGCTGGAGACTCATCAAGACGATAGAGACCACCGTAACACCCACCGCTAAGCAGAATGGCCCTCGTGTCCCGGTCCTTAACAAAGAAAAAATTTGGGTGAAATTCAAAGAAAACTTTGTTGTCCATGGTAAAACGACGAACGGATAAAAGGCTACGAGTGACCGAAGGAACATGAAGGACACCTTTAAGATGTAATGACTGAGATGAAGGAGTAGGAAGAGTGGAATGGCCAATGTGATGAATTTGCATACCATTACCGTTTGCAGCATGGACTTGATCATTGCCGCGGTAATTCTCCTTCACCGTGAGCTTGTCGAGTTCGTTGGTGAGGTGGTCGGTGGCGCCCGTGTCCATGTACCACCCGGGATCGACGTTGTAGGAGGTGGTCTGACCGTTGCCATGGGTGGTATGACCGTTGCCATGGCCGTGCGTGGTAGCAGCAGCGACCTGACGGTCCATGTATCTCCCGTCGTTGTCGACGCCAAGGTACTCCTGCTTGAAGCACCTCGATGCCATGTGACCGACCTTGTCACAGATCTGACAGATCGGTCGGTTGCCGTTGCCGCCGCCTCCAGTGCGACCGGCATGATCCATGTCGCGGTCACCGCCGCGAGACATGGGTGGTCGTGGAGGATTCCTGCCTCCAGAGTTGTAGGCGTTGCCATAGGAGACACCGCTTGCCCCAGGCGCCGGTTTGTTGGTGTAGACCGGCTTGGGCTGGTTCCGTGGATCGCCACGGAAGTTGAATTTCCCGCCGCCACCACGGCCATAGGTGGAGGCGTTGGCGGAGTAGTTGCCGGCGCCACCCTGAAGCGCAGACTTCTTCGCCTCGGATCGCTGCTCGACGCTCAGCAGCTGGGCGAAGAGGTCGCGGATGGGTATCGGGGTAGTCCGCGCGCCGACGCGATCAACAAGAGGATCGTAGTCATCATCGTCAAGGCCGGCCAGCAGATAGGAGATGAATTCTTCCTGTCGAAGAGGTTGTCCAATAGAGTTCAAAGTGTCAGACATGGTTTTCACCTTGTTGAAGTACACGGTGATGGAGGAATCAAGCTTCTTGATCTCCGAGAGTTGACGACGAATCTGCATGTATCTGGACGACGACACCGAAGCGAAGCTGGACGCCAGGGTAGTCCATGCATCGTGCGCGGTAGTGGCGAAGAGGATCATGCCCTGCACCTCAGGGGTGGAGGTGGCACTGATGGCGGACAGGATCGCCGCGTCTTGCTGGTGCCACGCCATGAAGGCGGGGTTGTAAAGCTCCTTCGGCGCCTCGGCGTCGTCCGCAGCCTTGGGGTTGATGATGGTATCGGATGGGCACGGGAAGCTTCGTCGAGGAAGCCGTGGAGCAGATGGCTCCGCAAGACGTTGACCACCTGCGCGCGCCAGTACAGGTACATCTCTGGGCTGCAGCGCACGGTGACGAGAGGCGCGAAGTTGAACGGCGCCGCGGCGGAAGACGACGACGAGCCGGCGGTGAAGTGCAGCGTCGGGTTGATGAGCTTCGACGCGCTGCCGCTGGCCTTGGAGGAGACCGAGTTGGAGAACTCAGCCGAGAAGGTCGCCATGGTTGAGATTGGATCTTGAGCCTTGGGCTCTGATACCATGAAAAACTAGGAGTAGGTTTGGTAGGGTATGGATCGCACACCCCTCACGGCGGCGTCCTCTGAATATATATTGATCAGGGGTAGGTTACAACGTATGTTACAAGTAATATCTGCCCATATCTATACCTACCTAACTGGGCAAGATACTAACAGATTTGTTAGCTCTACAACACGTTACAACGTGACATATACATGTAGTTTATCATGAAATGCCATCTATCAAGCGAGTCGATCGAGCAAAGTACTTTGAGGTGTGAGCGGACGTACGTACCAGGAGGCTGAAGCCGGTGACGGTGGCGAAGGAGCTGGCCATGGAGGCGCCGGCGAGGGCGAGCTCGCCGAGGTGGCCGACGTACATGACGGAGATCATCTGGATCAGGTTCTGCAGCAGCGCGCCGGCGATGAGCGGCCCGGCCAGCCATAGCTGCTTCTTCACCTCCTCGCGCACCCCTAGGCCGCCTTCGGTCTCGTCCCCGCCGCCGTCGTACTCCGTCGTGCGGCTCTCGAGCAGGAGAGCTTCCTCCACGCTCGCACCCTTGGCCATGTATGCCGAGTGCGCAGGTAGCTCGATCTCGCCCTTCCCACACCCTCGCTCTCTCTTCACGAGAGGAGAGACAGGAGAGCAAAAGGTCGACGATCGATATTCGAGAGGGAGACAGTGTGTCTAAGTTTGTAGTATCTTTTTTACTAAATGGCCCTTAATCGGACATTAAGACAAATTTGGCCCATCCCAAAACTTTCGCGCGGATATGGCCCTCGGCATCATATGCCACCCGCCGTGGCGTTCTGGACCCTCCGAAACGCCCCGTCAGACGACGTCTCACCACGCAACGAAACGCCATAACGTGCGGCGGTTCCTACAACACTTAGCCGTTTTCTCGAAAACCAGGGACAAGCACGGCAACGCCGCTGTATGGGGCGTTCCGGCGTCCAAGATGTTCAGAGCGTCCGATTTTTTTGGAGGCCTATGTGTATTTACAGATGCTGGAAGGTCCAGTTAGTAAGAGATTCTGACAAGGAACGCCTTATTATAAAGCGTTTGCGATGCAGCTCCGATTTAGTCGTTCTGAGTGGCGTTTCCTCCTTATCATACAAACGTCATGTGTAGTACCGCCTCTCCTTACGTACCAGAGGCATTCAATGTGGCGTATGTTTATCGAAATATGAAGCCAAATAATTTGGCGTTTGCTTGTGATAGTGGGAGGGAGTTTACGAGGCGTCTCCATGTTCGTATTAGTCATTGAACATAACGTTGAGAACCATAACCGCGTTGCAAAATGGGCTTCAGATGGGCCAAATTGGTCGCGAAATCGACTCCTCTCCCCGGGGGCAGTACTCTTTTTTTTCTTGCCTCCGTGGCTATAAACGAGCACGCCCAAATCGTCTGCTCTCCCCCCCATCCCCACCCCCCAAAAAAACCCGGTGGGGGCGGCGCTGACGGTGCAGCCAAGCCGGCATCATTGTCCCGGGATGCGACGGATGTGGGACGGAGAACTGATTGCGAAGCAGATACAAGACGAACTCCAAATAGAATTGGTCCAGTAGGCGACGGGGCCGGAACGCGGGCAATCCAGCGTCCAGCCCCAACTGACTGACGGACTGAGACTGGGAAGCCACGGGTGGAAGATATACTGGGGGAGAATCAGACAGCAAAGTGTTTGACGACGGAGAATGGGACAGATGCACAAGTGCAGCTGCCGCCGCCTCTGCGTTCGCCGACGGCTGCGTTGTGGGAGGATACCTCCGGCGATAGACGAACATCGGTGCCTGTGACGACGACGCCGCGTCCGGTCCTTGGTACTGGGGAACGACAATGCCGGAGTTTGGACGGATGGGTACAAGCTTGGTGGCTCGGCTATCAGTGGACGGTGGCGGACCAAGAGGAAAATCCATCAGCGGCTGGCGGCGCATCACCGTCTAGATCTAGATCTAGAATTGTTGGAGGCTATGGGGATAACCTCCGGCAACGGCTGAAAGGGTTAGCTCGGAGGCTCCAGAAATGTGATATGTATGAGATGGTTGGGCAATGCAATGCACATATAGCGGGAGGTTTCCGTCAAGCCCACTTGGCCCATTATGAAGTTCATCACTAGGCCCGGCTAGCGGGCATGGCGATAATTCAGACAAAAGACCCAGCTAGCGTAATCGGAAATTAAGAGTAAAATTAGCAGTGGGAACGTCTCCGCAGTCGACGTATGAGAGAAACACAGAGCCTCCGTTAATCAGGACATAATCATAGCTTTGGCGTTACGGCCTTCAGGGACAACGCCTTCCGCTTGGACGTAGCAACTCGGAGGCTCTGAAAATTTTCCAGGCCCTCCAATATACCGGTTATACGTGGACGAGACGGGGACGAATTAGACAATCTGTATGGCGTCACAATGGCATTCAAACGTCTTAGTATACGGCGTGATTATGTACGTAACATAGAACTGAAAGGCGCATCAAGCGAAGAGGAAAGAACGGACTTGAAATGTCTTTTTATTCAAACACCATCGCATTGGTCGTTACTATGTTTAGGTGCCAATTAGTCGGGCGTTCGTACTTCGCTATCATGGACAATGGCAAGGCGTATCCACCAAGGACGATGACTAAACGCAAAAACGGCTAAGTCCAAATATCTAAGCCATATGATCTGGCGTAAGGCAGAAAAATATCAGACCCTCCGGCCGCGCAGCAAACGTCGTCTGACGGGGCGTTTCGGAGGGTCCAGAACGCCACGGCGGGTGGCGTATGATGCCGAGGGCCATATCCGCGCGAAAGTTTTGCGGAGGGCCAGATTTGTCTTAATGTCTGATTAAGGGCCATTTAGTAAAAAAGATACAAGTTTGTAACTATGTCTCGGAGTTTGACCACACGTAGGCGAGGGCGGACAGCGAGGTGCTGAGGAAACCGAGCAAACCAATAAACGGAAAGACGAAATGTCTGACTCAATTATTTCAGAGTATCGCTCTTGGTGAGCAGCTAGGACTGAAACTCCTCAAGATCTCCGTCGAGTAAAGGAGGCCGGGGACTTGCCTCTCGGTCTCGGACGGGTCGTGACATGGCTCCAATCATACCGCCAACATGCAACCGGAGAACATGTGTCGTCAGAACAGAAATAATTGATCTGTTTACGCCGGCGAGTGGCTCGTTTGTCTCGTGAAACCCTACAAATTTCAAACGCACTACCTTGGAGCTGTCTCCAGAGACGCGCCATGGGCGACTGACCGTCGTACAACCATCCGACAGTGTTGACCTCGCGCCATCCGGGGAGGCCTCATAACCGCATTTGCAAATTTGCAGAATCCACCCGAAAACCGTTCAACATCTATTGCTCGAGTGCAATTTCTCAACGGCGGTAAGAGAGAAGATCTTAGGTTGAAACGGCGATATCGGGGTCGTCCTTCCAACATTGGGAATGTGCATCAACGACCGGTGGGACGGTGCAATTGCGGGCATGCCAAAAGAGAAGCGAGGCGAGGCGAGTGGGGCGATCATCTATACTATATGATGGACATGAAAAGAGCAAAACAAACGGGTGTCCGAAACTTCGCTCTGTTGCCTTAGACAGTGGCACACCTCGTTTGGGAGGAGATGGCTCAGCGAGCAGCGAGCTCATGCTCACACTCAGGACCAGGAGTCGTGGTCATAGACGTATAAAGTTACTTTTTTCAGGACTATTAGGATCTCTAATAAGTTTTACAACTCAAACTCTATACAAAAAACTTAAAAAACTTACTAGTCTATTTTTACCTTTTTAATAGAGTAAATCATCTGGATTTCTCCGTCAGTGGCGCCACCGCAGCGAGTATGTACCATTGAGGGCCAAAAAAATTCCTTGCTCGTTCGGCTCGCTTCTGAAAGTACAATTTCTCTTTTATGATCATATTTTTATAAGAAACATGATTATTTTTCAAAACCATGCATTTAAAAAAAAAAAAACTTTTTTGAAAATAGAAAACATATTGAACTTTTTTTAACCCAGATAATATTTTGTGAATCTGCAAATGTGTTTAGTTTGAACCGTGTGAATACAATGTTTAGAATTCATGAACGTGTTTTTTCTTTTGCGAACTCACGTTAACATTTTTTTCAAGCCTTGTGAACATTTTTCGAACCCCGTAAACATGATTTTTAACAATGATCCCTTTTGAAATATGTGAACATTTTTTGAACTTTGTGAACATTTTTTGAACCTGGAGTAAATGTGCGAATGTATTTATATTGAACGACATGAACATTTTTATTTCATGAACGTATTTTTTGAACCCGTGAACATTTTTATGAACCTTGGAAACATTGTTTTGAATTGGTGAGCATTTTCTGAAGTCGTACAAAGTACTTTTTTGAAACCTTGATCACTTTTGAAAGCGTGGTGAAAATAGGAAATAACATAAAATGGAACAAATAAAATAAAAATGAAATAATAGAAAAAGAAATAAGAAACGGAAAGAAAAGGAATAATGAGAAGGAAAATAAAATAGCCTGGCCAGATAAATGGACCTGTCCTAGTGAACAAGGAGTACACGGAGGAGTACACGGAGAAGTGTAGCGCCCATGTTACGCGGTAAATAGGATTTCCGTGAAAACCTAAACATTTTCTAGCTATAGGGTTGACGCTCGCGTGGATATTCCTAGTGGGCAGGCCCAGGTATATTTCTTTTTTCTCACCATTTTCTCTATTTTCTTTTTTTGGTTTCTTTCTTTTTCGTTTATCTTTTAATTTTTTAATTTTTAGTTTTTCTCTTTTATTGTTCTTATTTTTTTATTTCTCTTTTATTATTCTCTTTTTTGATTATTCAAAATAATGTTCGCGAGATTTAAGAAAGGTTCATACAATTTACAAGAATTGTTCGCGATTTCAATAAAGTGTTAAGAGAAAATAAGGTTCGAATAGTTTAAAAAATATTCATGAGTTCAACAAATTTTCTTTAGTTTAAAATAATCGTTCCCAAAGTTCAATAAAAGTGTTCACTCATTACATAAAAAAATAAATTCATATGTGAAAAGAAACGCATGAAAAAGTTGGTAGAAATTAAAAGTAAAAAAAGGAAAACACAAAAATACTATAATAGAATTAGAAAACGAAAAAATGGAACGCAAAAAAGAATGAAAAAAAAAACATGAAAACGAAATACTTCTAGAAGGGACGTACCTGGGCCGGCTCACGAAATAGACTGGCGTGAGTCGTGAGCATCTGGGCCGTAACCGACGCTACAGGCGTCATATAGGAATGAGCTTTCGTCTCAACTCGCAAAGCCGACAAATCAGAACCACTGCCCAGTGCAAAATACAAAAAAAAAAAAGAACCACTGCCAGCAGTAGAGCACGAGCAAGATATTAGTGCAAGTGGCTCCTGCCTCCGCCCACGTCCATCCTACTAACGCAGAGTATAGGAGTGCCCACTTGGCAGGAGGATTTGTTTTGGAGATGAGCAAATCCAAAATTAACGAGCTAGTCCAGGCCAGCGCACGCAAGAGCTCCGTCTGGGATACACACGACAAATTATTTGACTGGTTAAAAAAAATACTTTGACCAACACATATAATCAGTATTTTATTTTATTTCGAAAATCTAACAATATCCTATGTATCCTTCCAACCCCTATGTATGGAGAGCTCTCCTTCGTCCGGCATGTCCAGCTTTTGCTGGGCCCGTGGGAGGGACGCGTCACGCACACGTGCCTGTCCGTAAAAAATGTTCTCTTTTAGTAAGCACTCGATTTCGTTCGTCTCTGCCCTTTGAGTAAGAAATGGCTAGGGTTCCTCCGGCCCATACCCATCGCTGCTCTCCTGCGGTGCGTGCCCAAATCCGCCCGTCTTCGGCCCATATCTCGCTCCTCGGTCTATTTCTAGCTGCCCACCGTACCCAATAGCTCACCTCTTTCTGACGAGACGTGCCCGAGAGCTCGACAACCTCGCCCTGGAACTCACACCTCCTTTCTACATGTTGTACGGGTTTTATGTCTGAATTTCCATATGAACTGAGCAACTCTTGTTTTTAATATCAATGAAATGCATGGTTGTTTGTTTTTTGTAAAAAAAAGATGTTGTCTTTGTTATTTTCTTAGTTGCATCACAGCAGCAGCCACTACTATCAATCGCAATATTTTTCTCGATAAGGGCACAATTTGCAGAATCGACTGCATGACAAAGAATTGCTCTGTATCATGCGTTCAAATGGCGAAGTATATACTATCAACTCCTTTTGGAAAAAAGGCACCATATTGTGCAAAAGCCAAGAAATAAAGTTTGCAGAGTAACAAAATCAATGTACGACATAGGACCAGGAGTCGAGAACAAGTTCAGAAAATTCTAAATGGGACGACGCACCTGTGCCTAACTACAGAAACCGATCACAACTTCACAAGCTACGTCTTAATTAATTACTTTAGAACGGTCAACAATCTAGAACAGCTGAAGTGGTGGTGTACTGGTGTTGAAAACCAGATCAACTTTTTCTAGTGCTAATTAACAATGCTTTCGATTAGTACGTGGGTTGGTGTGTGGCTTAGTCATGCGCAACGACCTCGGGTTTGATACAGATGACAAGTGGGCCAGTGATGTCAGTGAGGGTAGCAATTTGAATATATTTTTCCTGGCGTGGAAAGCAGGTATAAGGTTTAAAATAGACTGGGATTGACAAGTTCAGAGTGTCCATTTCCGGAATTCAAAGTTCAGGGTTTGATTTATCTTTCGTCTACAAGTTCAAGGTTTATTTTGGACTTTTTCCCAGAAAATATGACCGATGTTACTTCTATGTCATACTTATCACTTTTAAATCATGGTGGTGCAGACTTTTTTTTTCGAAAAGGGGAGTCCCAGCCTCTGCATCGAGTGATGCATACGATGCATACGGCTTTTTATTAATCATGACAATCAAAAGTAAAGTGTTTACATCTCAGCAATCACATAAGGTTGAGACAAATATCAACCAGCGAAAAAGCAACATGCTACACCTACTGTAGTCGGCTAATATGCTGCCACGTATGACGGGAGAAAAAATCATGTGCCACTAGCAGGAGCCGAGTGCACCCAGTAAACATAAGTTCCCGCTGGTCTGAAGAGAGCAGGAACGCCCATAACTGGATCCAATGCACCGTCATATTGATAACCTGTAAGACATGAAAATTTGTTGTTCTGTTAAACACTAAATTATTTCGGCAGTTCCAAATAGACCAATAAATAGATGAAACGCCAATACGAATTCTAATATGTTTGTGAATTGGTTGAATGGCGGTGCAGACTGCAGAGCTTGTTTCCTTTAGAATTGCTTGTGCTTAAGTTAGGGTAATGAAGTATATCTTCCATTTACTGAAACCATGCAACTCCAACCATTTCCTTTAGAATGGTAATGAAGTATATCTTCCTAAAAGAGACTCGCTGGCCATTTATGGCCGCTGCAATGCAATTCCAAAAAAAGATGAGGTTCGGATGCAACACCACCAACTAATAAATCAAATCACCAGTTTTTGTCCTTTGCCCTCGATCGAATACGAAATTTCGAATCAACTGGTGGTTCCCCGCTTGGGACGGAACGGATGAGATTCATCTACCTAGAGCGAGCTGCGTCCCCAATACGACACCGGTTGCTTTCCTAGCATCAGTGACTACGACAGTGGCACGCATAGTCTTTGCGAAAAACAAAATTGATTCACGTTACGTATGACATCCGCGTGCAATCACGCAAGCTACTCCATCACCAAGAGTAGCTGCTAATGAAAATGATAATTATATTGCCTCGTTTTTGAAAAAAGAAGTATTCTCACATACACATCACCAAGAGAGCAAGACATGCCGAGCTTAGTCTGATGAATACGTGGGAGGGGAGCAATTCCGAAAATACGTTGCTCCCTCTATTCACAATTATCTTGTGTTCTGAATTTAGTCGAAATTAAAACCTGTGAAAATTCAACCAACTATATAGGGAAGTATTAACGCCTATAGTATAAATTTAACACTGAATTACATAATAGATGTTTTTATTTTCTCATATATACTCAGTTAAAATTTCATAAGTTTGACCTTGAGAAAACGCATAACACAGGGTAAATAAGAACGGAGAGAGTACAATGAGTTATGTCCCTATTTTCCTTGTTCCCACCCACTTAATTCCAACATAAGTACCTAACTCGACCAAAATAATAAAAAGTAGAGCTTGAATTCAAAAAAGGTTAGAAAAATAAAAGATGATACGTGTATACTTTTGGATTATACAAACATTATCATACGTAATAGTATATGTTCCGCATTCACATAAGAAAAAGTGTGAGCACATAGATAGTTGGAGTTCTATGCGTTCACTGTTTACTTGTAAGTGATCGCTTTCGATAATCTCAGCACGCAGAGACGACACCGGTGGACAAGGACCATACGCTAGAAAGAAAGTCAGACTTTCCGTGCCTAAAAGGTGACAACATGGCCGCCATCGACCTCGGCATGTCCACGTCAGCATGGAAGCCGTCGGAAGAAAACTGCAGATCGATGCACACAGAGCCACGCAGCAGCGTCGTCGAGCTGACCTGGTTTATCCACTTGCTCTCTCGCCCATCCAACTAGGTTAGGTCGGCCCATCCATATCGTCACCTGTTAACGGTTAGGTCTAAGCGGATGACTGTTCAGCGCAAAGGGGGTAAAAATGACGGGTGTTGATTTTTGAGCTCGTGCTCTTCTGCTATGGCCATCATGCATGGTGGTGTTGCAGGAGATGAACTTGAGCGGCTTCTGGTCGACCTTGATCTCAAACTTAACAAGTCGAAGATGTGGTTGGATCCTCATCATCATATGCCAACTGGCGCCGTCGACGCGTATCGAGCTACGACGCAGTGTGTGGCTGGCGTCGGTCTTGGACACCCTGCATTGGCCTCTGTTGGGCGAAGGGCAGCCAATGTCCAATTCCTCTTGGTCGTGTGCCCAATGAGGGCCACCCCGCTCCTTCAGAGAGGTGTCTTTGTCCGTTACTGTCGTTGAGAGGCAACCATGGCGGACCAAGTGGTTCGTCCCTGGTGCCGTCACGGCCTGCTGGAGAATAGTTTGAGGACATATTGATTTCTACTTTTGTTAGAGGGTTTCCATTGTAATGCGCTGAGAATCTGCGGGACCCGTTTGTGCTCCGGGCTCGTTGTTGGACGGCTTAGTTGAAGGCTCCGGATTTAGATGATGTGTGTAGTTATGTGAGGTCAGGACACTTGGCTCCAATCAGGTCCACCCCCTTCATCAATCTTGTACGTAGAAAGGTGGCTTCTGGTTGATCGATATATTTCTTTGTAATGTTTGGTGGTTTCTTTTTTCTATTATTAATCAATAAAAAAGGGTTGTGTGCATCATTTTGATACACATACCGGGGGTTCAACCTCCATTTTGAAAAGAAATAAGTGTCCTTTATACGAACCTTCTCACTGGTTTCTCTTGGAGTCTTCTCGGGCTGGGATGTGGAAAGGATTTTCTTTTGCATACATGCATGATAAATAAATATGGTTACCTAATATTATACTAGAAGTCGCTATTAAGATATTCCTATGGTAATACAATACAAATTTACAACAAACACATATCAACTGTATATTTGATGTAAATGTTGCCAAAAAAAGAATTGTCAATTCATTTTAATTTAGTACAATCAATTTTATGTCAATTTATACATTACAATTGTAATGTTAATAAGGATGCGAAAGTGGGATCGGTGTATTTTGGAGTTTTTTGGTTCAAACTTTTTTGTCAACGTTTTGAATTAAAAACGCCAAAATACACTATAAGTGGGATCCCACTTTCGCATCTCTAAATGTTAAGAACACTATACAGAAACATTAGCGACATTTATTTTTAGTTAACTATATCAAATAAAAATAATAGGGCATATTATACTTCTTAACGTTCTGAATATTGTAGTATGCAAAAAATCTAAAGTATAAAATTTTAGTATAAATTGTAATTACTATATATCCATCTGGTTCCACTTTTATTTAAATATGTTTTTATTTTCGTTGTACTAAGTGATTACGTTTAGGATCATATATAAATTATTAATGTGTCTAGACAGCTTTTTTTCATGAAACTTTTTCATACTTTAGATTTCGCCCGACCTCATTTTGTTGTTGTCGTCCGCCACTATGTACTTATACCTGTTCAAAAAACTGTGTACTTATTAACCTTATGTATGGATGACGTTGTAATGAGTAAGCGAAGAAGAAATAAATGGATAAAATGACCAAGAAAAAACGGGGCATGATGATGCATAATTTGGATGAACAGACAGCAAACAGAAATGTGTTTGGTCGGTTGAATTATATAGGTGAAAATTGCTCCAACATAGTTAGCGTCTGGAAACACGTTGAATCGAAATGAATTGCACTAATACGAATAGACTAATTATACAAATGGTCCATTAATCACCACATGATTTATGTATAATAGTCTCTTAGTTTACAACGCCACCTAATCTAGTCTTCCAATAAAAAGGGTGACGTGTCATGACTATATCAATATATCAATGAAATACAAGATGAAACAGCTTACCGAAAATGGGTGACGTGCCATCACTATATCACTATATAATTGAAATACACGTTGCAATTGTGAGCATGACTAAGGATATATGGGAGGAGGGCACCTCTCGTCGGCGATAGAGCACGGCTAACTCCAGACCACGATGATCGTAAGCTCCATTGTTTTCACTGTTGCTCCTTTTTGGGCAGCCGAGAGACAACTCTACTAGTCTCTGATAGCGGGCTCTTTGAGATGGAGGTAAAGGTTCCAGGAAAAAGCTATGCATTGACGATGACCGTGGGGTCGTGCCTTCCTTGGATCCATCGCAAAGGAACCTCAGTCCTCCTCGCCATGCCTGTTGTCGCTAGGGGTAGGGCTTGCGATAGGCTAGCGAGGACGAATCCTTCCTGTGAAAATCTCTCCGGTGACATGTGCCGGTGCTAGTGACGACGTCGACACATGAGGTTATCATTCCCTTCCATGGAAGCATCGCCATGGAACTCGATTCACTTCTGTTGGTATTGTCTTTCATGGAGGGTGTTGCACTGAAGTCATTGTGTGCTCTTTTGTCCACTCTCTGTAATTGGTGCCCCCACCTAGCAAGGATAGTCGTGTGATCATGATGTATTAGTTGATCAATGTCCTTCGGTGGCATAAGAGGCTCACTCCACCTCGCTCAGGGCTCAGGGTTGTTCATGTGGTTTTGGATTTCGACTTCGTTGGCGAGGGGAATTTTTTGTTGCGGGTAATAGGTGAGGGGAGGTTGATTGGTTGTCTTGACTTGTCATGGCCCTTCGGAATCGGCGATGTCTTTCGGTGTCGAGACTTGACCTCCGTGGTCCAATTCATTTTGACAACATATGTGGTACTCCATGAAGTGCAATGAGCTCGAGGTCATCCCCAAGACGATTCCTCGACAAACTTGTTATGCTTGTGAATTTTGCGTAGTCTTAGAAATGTAAATCCTTCTGTCGGCAACACTCCTACCTGGTTCTATTGATTTGTTCACGCGGGTTGGTGGCAAGTGTGGCCGGTGGTGTTCGTGTATGACATAACTCAGTTATGGTTTCTCTTTTATGTTCCCTTTATTCTTTCTTGTATATGTTATGATTTTTAGCATGTTGTGTTATGCATTGATTCCTTTTAACTAACATGACACCATTTACGACCATTTCACAATATGACAACAACCCTTCACCTATCATGCACTTGTTAAATACCTTTGAATTTCATGTCAAAAGTGTTGGAACGCTAACGTAATCACTTCTTTGTTTACTCCCGAAAAAGCTAACGCGATACACCAAACACCTACGTATAATTGACGAAGATGGTCAGGATACATTGGTAATTATACATCCAAAAAGCATACAAGCATTGTTTCAGCACCTCCAACTTCCACGAGGCAGCACTTACAAATTGTTCATCCACATATCATCTCCCTTAATCAGGTCACACGTGCGTGGTCACAACGCATGGGATCTCCGAGATCTACAAAATTGAATGCACTAGCAAATCACGAATACTTAATCCGTTAAACAAGTGGTATTCTCATGGACGTGGGGCGTCGCCGATCCATCTGTTGCTCGCAGCGTCGCCGTACGCGCTAAACAAACAGACTAGCAGTACTAAGCTAAGCTAGGGAAATAAACAAGAGCAAGAGGAAGAAGACGAGCGATTAAAATAAGAAGAGAGCAATACCATCATCCCACCACTTGCACATCCATCCATCTACCCCCACCTCCCATGTCATCCACCGCCCGCCCGCCGCAGTTATTCGTCCCGTTGCCAGCACCTGCCAACCACCCTTCCCCTCCTGCTCGAGTCCCCCCTCCCTCCTCGAGTCTCCCCTCTCTTCTCACACCAGTTCCACCAAATCTTTTTCAAGGTCCTCCACTACTCCGGCCACGTCTTCTTCTTCTTCGTTTCTTTCAGGTGAGGCGGCCGCTTCTCATCTTTGTCTTGTGCAGGTCCTGAGTTCTTGCTCGTTTGTTCCCTGTCCATTGATGGATGGATCTTTCTTGCTGGTTTAGCTAGCGTCGAGGTCTGTAACTCTGTATTATTCTCGGTTGTTCTTGGAGCGAGGTGAATTTTGCCTTGATTCCTGCTCCAGCCGGTTGCTGTTTCCTTTTTCCAAAGAATTTGGCGTAGTATGGCCGCGCTCTGCTGTGATTTTTCTTCTTCTGTGAAATTAGGCTCGAATTGAGCAAGAAACGAGCAAGGGGTTAAGTTCGTTTGTTCTGAGGTTGGATGATACGAGTGGGCATATGGTTCCGATGGGTAGAATTTCGCGTTGCAACGGTAATGTAAACGTCCCGTGTCGAGGACAGTCTAGCAGCTACCACGGGTCTCAGTCCCTCAATACAACCAATTATTACTTCTTCTAGTCCCTCAATACATACATCTGTTTCAGAGTTTCTAATCCTGAATTCAGTGAACGTTGTGTTCACTCCTTTTTTGTGTGTGTGTGTGTCTGCAAAAGGCTATGGTGTTAAGATCATAGGAAAGTTCATATAAGAAGTCTTGAAAACGATGTCGATCGGTTCCTTTTCCTTGAACAAAAGGGAGGGGCATATCATGCTTTCTTTACGCTTTGCTCAGAAAGCTTCCTTAGAAAACAGCATGACTGCATGAAGATCAAATAGCTGCATTACTTTGCACTCACAAATATGGATTCTCCAAAAAGAAAAGAGGAAACTCTTAATTGTTATCGATCTTATAGTTATTATTCCAGGACATTTTGTCATCTCTACTGCAATAGTTGTTTGTCGAATTTCCCACCTATATATATTATAACATGGAGACTGCCCAGTGCCCACCACCAACTTAATGCCTATTTTTACTCTCTGGCATAAGAAACCAGCTACCTAGGAGTGCATTTTTTAAGATCCCTCATAGTCATATTATTCTGTATGCTTCCAAGTGCGTGTGCATGCGAATTGTTCAGAAAACCTATCAGAAATGCTGCATGCAGAATTACATCCAGTCAGACTCCAATATTTCCTGTACCAAATAAGCTTCTAACTATATTTCTTGTCTCGAAAATTATCTAATTGTTTTCATTCTGAACACTTCAGACGACGTTCCTGACTGGATGGTTTCTGAAGATTGCGTACTAGAAGGGCTCATCTTCATACATATGACAGCAGGCAGTAAACGTCACAGTTCTTCATTATGTTCTATTATGTTGTGGATGCTTGTGTTACCCAACCTCTGGGTAATATGCAGCGGCAGTGTTCAGAAACAAGTTCTCCTGCCAGGGTTCAGTGCCTCGGAAATGTATTACATTGATAACCATGGAATATTTCTGCTCTCGAACGGCTCAGTGTTTGGCTTTGGTTTTGTCACCAGCAGTGCGTCAGAGAGCACAACCTACCTTCTTGCGGTGGTGCACCTGGGTAGCTCTACTGTTGTCTGGACTGCCAATCTTAACTCTCCTGTTTCTCATTCTGATAGCTTTGAGTTCGACAAGGATGGCAATGCGTACCTGCAGTCTGCAGGCTCTACTGTATGGACTGCCAATATTTCTGGCAAAGGTGCCTCTATGCAGCTGCTGGACTCCGGCAATCTTGTAGTGCTCGGCAAAGATAGCTCTTCTCCTCTGTGGCAGAGTTTCAGCTATCCAACAAACACACTTCTGTCTGGCCAAAGCTTCACTGATGGGATGACCCTTGTGAGCCAGTCCACCAGACAGAACATGTCATACACACTTCAAATCAAATCCGGGGACATGATGTTGTATGCAGGCTTCCAGAACCCCCAACCCTACTGGTCCGCGCTGCAGGATAATCAGTTGACCATTATCAAAAATGGCGACATTTACTCTGCAAACCTCAATTCAACTTCTTGGTACTTCTACGATCAGTCAGGGTCTGTTCTATCACAGCTCATCATAGCGCAGCAGGGTGATCCCAACACCACGTTTGCTGCTGTCCTTGGTGATGATGGGTCGATTGCGTTCAGTATGCTCCAGAGTGGGAATGGCAAGACTACTCTCCCGAAAACAATACCGCAGGACTCGTGTGACACGCCAACCCGCTGCAAACCGTACTCCATTTGCAATAGTGGGACCTGCCAGTGCCCTTCAGCTCTTGGCTCATTTTCAAACTGCGACCCAGGTCTCATATCACCATGTAAATCAAAAGAGGCGTTTCAGCTAGCTCAACTGGACAGTGGCGTTGGGTATGTTGGTACTAGCTTCTCCTCACCTGTGCCTAAGACAAACATCACAGGATGCAAAAATTCTTGCATGGCTAACTGCACGTGCATTGCGACGTTCTTTGACCAGAAATCAGGCAATTGTTTCCTTTTCGACCAGATTGGTAGCTTGCAGCAGAATGGAAGTAAAACTGATTTTGCATCTTTCATCAAGGTATCTAGCAGTGGATTGGGGCAAAATGGGAGTGGCAGTGGAATGCACACCATCATTATTGTTGTGATTATAGTTGGAACTTTGGCTGTCATAGGAGTTCTTGTTTATGCTGGTGTCTTCATTTATAGGAGGAAGAGGTATCCTCCACCCTCACAAGATGAGGCTGGTTCATCGGAAGACGACGGATATATGCAGTCGATATCTGGAGCACCAGTGCGGTTCACTTACAAGGAGCTCCAAGATGCGACAAACAACTTCTCTGACAAGCTTGGCCAGGGAGGATTTGGGTCTGTATATCTGGGAACACTCCCAGATGGCAGTCGTATTGCTGTAAAGAAACTGGAGAGTGTAGGCCAAGGGAAGAAAGAATTCCGCTCTGAGGTGACAATAATTGGCAGCATCCACCACATCCATCTAGTTAAACTCCGAGGCTTCTGTGCTGAGGGCTCACACAGGCTTCTTGCGTATGAGTACATGGCGAAGGGGTCACTGGAAAGGTGGATTTTCTGTACTAAAGAGGATGATCCCCTTCTGGACTGGGATACAAGGTTCAACATTGCACTTGGGGCGGCAAAGGGATTGGCGTACCTCCACCAGGACTGTGAATCGAAGATCATTCATTGCGACATCAAGCCGGAGAATTTTCTTCTTGATGAAAACTTCCTTGTGAAGGTCTCTGACTTTGGCCTTGCCAAGTTGATGAGCAGGGAGCAGAGCCATGTTTTCACGACGCTGCGAGGCACACGAGGCTATCTTGCGCCCGAGTGGATCACCAACTATGCCATCTCAGAGAAGAGTGACGTGTACAGCTACGGGATGGTTCTGCTTGAGATAATTAGTGGGAGGAAAAACTTTGATCCCGTGGAAGGCTCAGAGAAAGCACATTTCCCATCCTTCGCTTTCAAGAAGCTGGAGGAAGGTGATTTTCGTGAGATCTTTGACGCCAAGCTAAAGTACAGTGACAAGGATGAGCGATTGGAGATCGCGATCAAGGTTGCTCTGTGGTGCATCCAGGACGATTTCTACCAGAGACCTTCCATGTCAAAGGTTGTCCAGATGCTTGAATGCGTCTGCGACGTGCCCCAGCCACCGATTTCCTCACAAATTGGATACAGGCTCTATGCAAACGCTTTCAAATCGAGCAGTGAGGAGGGCATGTCGTCGGGGATGTCAGACTACAATAGTGAAGCTTTACTTTCAGCTGTGCGGCTCTCTGGTCCTAGATGATAGTGTAGATGTGTGTATATTTAGTGTGCTTAGCTAGGATGATGGTGTTCAATTTTGGGGTAGGGCCTGTTGATTTGGTGATCATTTGTTCACAGTTAGTGTACATGTGTTGATCATAATTCCAGGTGGTACTTTCTATAATAATTTTCCAGCTGAGGTTCCTTATGGAAATCAATATTTTTTTTTGCCAAATTTATTTCTCTATAAGCTATAGAGTAATTATTTTCACCTACTCTGACAGTGCAGAACTACCAGCTTAAGACTCCCTGTGTAGTGAGATGTCTCTAAGAAGGTGGGCAACACTAATGGCATATTCTAATATTCATATCAAAACTTCTAATGCCAGTGCGGATGTTTGGATCTTGGGCTCTTTTATCTTTTGAAAAAAAACTATGAAAGCAGATTAATTTGCTAACAACATAGAAAAGACAAATATATGAATCCATTATAGTACTTATGACATAGATGAATATTATTCATAGGCCCAAGCTAAGAAGTCTTGGATTGTCCTTGTATTGATAAACCCATATTTGTTTTGGTGAACTAGCCCAAAATTGTCCCTTGCAACCTATGGGGCCAACAGCTTTGTAAGAATTTTCAGAGTACAGTTCAGAAGAGCCCAAGACCTGAAATCATTGACTGAAGCTGGAGAGGATTTCTTAGGGATCTATGGAAGTGGCAACTGGCTCAGTCCTTATAAATGGACATGAGCTTCATGCGGTCTCTCCACCAAAATGAGCAGTCATTTGATTTGGCTGGTGGTAATGCAGAATAGTATTTTTTTTTCCCACACTAGATGCACACAAGATAGATTATCATGGTTTAGAAATTTATGAATGTGTTTCATGAGCAAACATTGATTCTGCACCAGAAGGTCAATCACTCCCAATCCACTTTTATCTTTAGGCTTACAAACCAATGAACATGCTGCTAATGAAGGACTGCGCTAAGTTAAGTCTCCTCCTCAAGACAATGCCCTCTATACTTATCCAACTGCTCAAGGATAACTTTATAAATTTTCAAAGTGCCCATATAAAAGGCTGGGAGAGAAGAGAGAACTGAATTTACCATTCCTAATTTTCCAGCAGAGCTAGGAAATTCTAAACAGGACCGCAATCTTCTCTCAATCCTTGTTATCAAAGGTGGCCAATGCTCCACTTTTGGTTTTCTGCTAGACACGAAGCCATGACTCTGCTGGGCTCCGTTTCCGGGAAGCATCACGGGCGCGCACCGTCGAGCGTCCTCGCGTCTCCATCGACGCATCCTTTAATGTCCGGCCACTTACCAGTACATATTCTGCTAGCTTTGGTGGTCACTCCTTTCTGGTGCAAGTTGATGACCAACAGAACCTCTCATTCCAAGTTCATTCTGCCCTGCAGAGACAACTGCTTGGGAGGACTTGGTGCATCATGGCTTGCTACAGCTGCTTGATGAACTTTTTTTTTTGAGAAGTCACCGGGGGGAACAAAGTCCCCACTTGAATTTTATTTCGCAGCAATTTTTACAAGGTCACGCACGGCGTGAGGAGAGGAACGAACACCACAGGTCGGCGTGTTCCTTTTGTTCCGGTCTTTTGCACCGATTCACCCAAAGGTTTAGATCCGTTACACTGTTACCAACAGTGAAAGAGGCGGTTAGATCAGTTGCCCTGAACACTTTTGCGTTCCGAGCGTCCCAGATCTTCCAGCAGATGGCAAGGGCGATGGAGGGCCAGACGTCAGAGGGGAGTCCTGCCGGCAGCGAAGAGCTCCATAGATCAGTGAACTGTCCGAAGGAGGGGGTAATGCCTATCTTGGACCATACAGCATGGGCGGCAACACAGGTGAAGAAGAGGTGCTCTTGTGAAGGTTGAGGTGCACTCGGACAGTTCACTGATCTATGGTGCTCTTGTGAAGGTTGAGGTGCACGCAACAGTGCCCAGAATCGTCTTCTTGTGAAGGTTGGCGCGGGTGTTGAGCCTGTCGAAGTGCAGAAGCCATCCAAAGATTTTAATCTTCTGCGGGGTGAAAGAATCCCAGATGTTGGCGAGCTGATCGTCACACAGTTGCGCGGAGAGCGCAGCGTAAGCACCCCTGACAGTGAACCGGGATCCATCCATCAAGCGCCTATCGTCAGCGAGGGCGTTCAGCGAGACATCCTGCAACAGAAAAGACAGCGACCAAAGCTCGGAGCTCGCGGCCGAGGTGAGCCTGTTTCTCAGGTTAGTCTCGATCCCATCCTGCAGCACCGAAGCAACTAGGTCAAACTGTTTTAGGTGGTGTGAGAAAATGGCAAGGAAAGCGGTGGCGAGGAGTTCTGGAGGAAGCCATCTATCAAGCCAGAAATATGTGGAGCGGCCATTACCAATTTTGCATTGGGAAATTTGACGAAGGATGTGGATATTTTTCTTGACAATGGAGGCTAGGAAGGTGGAGTGGGTTGTTTGGTGCATGGGGTATGGTGAGTGGTGAAGAATCCAAGTTTTCCACGGCCATTGACCAGGGTGCGAGATAGGAATGTGTTAACGTCTATGGTGGCTGGCGTCTCCTACTACGTCTTAAACCTAGAGCGAAATTTTTATGACATGGTTGCTCTTAATCCCGAAAGAAGAGTAAATTCTGTAAAAAATATCCCATGAACTAACATCCTTGCGCTCCTCTCACCAAGGACATGGGCACTTCTGATCCCCAAATTCTGTTTAAGCATAATCTTTGAAGCAGAACTATGAGACCTTCTCCTGTTCTCCACTAATTCCTAACGCACTTTAAAATTACTCAATTAGCATGCAGGCATGTACAATTTGCAAGCTACTGATCTGGAGCTTTTCACTATAGCACGGACGAAAACAACATCCGGGTGACATGGATCATTTATTATATTCTATTTTATATACTAAAATCAATATACGCGTGTTTCTAATAGAGCCACCACACGTTGAGCCACGTAATCTAAATTATCTTAATAGTTGGATCTTACATTTGTGGCAATTTAATAAAAAAGTTAGTTATAAAACTATGCAATCCCTTTGACACGATTTACAGGTTTGGATCTGGAAGATTAGCTGCCGAGCTGGACTTCCGTTATTAACCAATCACCATTCCTGAGACGAGTTGGACCTTCTCTTCTTTTCCCCTGCTACAGGAAAAGGCGAACTTTTGGGCGATCCCCGTGCGCGTCGATTCCTCGCCGGTGATCCGCGGGATCCCTCGCCTCCGGCGGCCGCTCCGGCGGCGGGAGGTCGGGGAATCCCCGGATCCAGGCTATGTGAATTAGGTGTGCGTGGGGTGTGTCGCCGGCGGCGTTGTGGTGGAGGTGACGGCGTCGGTGGTGTTTGGTGGTGGTGGTTCTCCCCTCCGTTGGTGCGGCTCTGTGAGCTCTGCCGCGGATCTGCCGCCAGGCCCTTGCTCGCGGCTCTGCGGAGTCCTCGAGGGGGCGTCCCCTTCGCCGGAGTCCGAGGCAGGTGGATCCGGCGTTTGACGACTTGGAGCTTGCGATTCCTGAAGACCGAGGTGGTGCCGCCGGCCGTCGTGCGCGGTGGAGGTGTTCCGGCACCGAGGAGCGTCGACTCTCTGCCCACGGGGGGCCTCCCAGTCCAAGCCAATGGAGGTGGTGTGGCAGCGTTCGCCGGCGCAGCGTCGAGCATGTCGAAGACGACGCCAGAGTTCAAGAAGGACCTATATGTAATTTCTTTGTTTCTTGGGCTTTTCTGTAAGAATCTCGGTTGGATGTAATTGTAACTCCCTCGCAAAAAAAAAAAACCAATCACCATTCCTAGGGGAAGAGAGAAGGATTTAAATAAAAAACGCATGGACAAGATGTATGCTTTTGTAGCGCGCAGGGTGGATGGTTCTGCAGAGATTCACTGTGTGCCATTCTGTACAAGAGTACTGTTTGTCTGTCTCAGCTGGGCATCTATTTTCGATCCAGTGGCCAGGATTTAAGGCAAGCGGCAGTACCATGGCTTGCCACGGATCTCCGTCTCACGTACGGGGTGAGAGAGGGGGAAGCGGATCGAGGGGGGAGAAAAAGAAGGATATCATCTCACGCCTCTTCCGCTGCTATCGATTAATCGATGATATGTTATAGTACTCGTGTTCTTGGAAAGCCAAGTCTGCACCGAGTCGGATTGATGTGACCTCTCCGGCCGGCAATACCAGTTAATCCATCTGATTGGCTTGAGTTATTTTATGACGAGTCTAAGGCCGTTATTTTTGGGCAGCTAGCTAGTGTGTACATAGTTTCTTATTAATGGTGAATAATTGTCTGTTTGCCTTTAGGTATATGCGCATGACAGTGGCCACGGTGTTAATGTCCAACCACACACACGCCACGCGCGCCTCTATTTGAAGAAGACGAAGGTGGAGCATTTCGGCGCGAACAAACAGACATACGGAGCGATAGAGTCATCTTTTGAACGACAGAGTCGTCTACCTGAGCTTGCTTAACGGCCGGCAGCATCATGGCGGTGGCACCGCAAGGCGGCGAGGTGCCGCTTTACAAGGACGCGTCGGCGCCGGTGGAGGCGCGTGTGCGCGACCTGCTGGGCCGCATGACGCTGCGGGAGAAAGCCGGCCAGATGGCCCAGATCGAGCGCGCCGTGATGTCGCCCCGCGCTCTCACGGAGCTCGGCGCCGGCAGCGTCCTCAATGGCGGCGACAGCGTGCCCGGCGACCGCGCCCCACCCTCTGACTGGGCCCGCATGGTCGACGACGCGCAGCGTCTCGCCCTCTCGTCCCGCCTCGCTGTCCCGATCCTCTACGGCACCGACGCCGTCCACGGGCACAACAACGTTTTTGGCGCCACCGTCTTCCCCCACAACGTCGGCCTCGGAGCCACGAGGGACGCGGAGCTTGTGCGGAAGATCGGCAAGGCGACGACGCTCGAGGTTCGCGCCACTGGCATTCACTGGGCCTTTGCCCCATGCGTCGCCGTGAGTCAAACCTTTCTCTCCCGCTGATCAGTGATGTCTATATGACTGTACTGTGTTGCAAGAGGAAGAAAAACTGATGCATCTGTACGTTAATTTGGTCCAGGTTTGCAGGGACCCGAGGTGGGGGCGATGCTACGAGAGCTACAGCGAAGACCCAGAGATCGTGTGCTCCATCAACACCCTAGTCACCGGACTGCAGGGTCAGCCACCGGCAGGCCACCCTCATGGTTACCCCTTCCTCCATTCGGTTAGGTTTTTTTAGAAAAGGGGCAGTCCCAGCCTCTGTATCGATTTGATGCATGCGGGCTTTATTGATTTATTAAAATTCAGTCATCTTTACAGAATAAATTATCATGGGTCGCTCAAAGTGGCAACATGGATCAACAATCTAAAAAACAGGGATAACATGAAATGGCTCTGCATCAACATGTTAACCGCAGCTCAGAACGCCAGCTGCACTGGGCAAATAGATCCGATGCGATCGATTCCAGGCGGCTGCACCCAAAATCCATTGCGTCGCACTTGTCCGTTGATTGTAGGTAGGACCACGTACGGATCCAATGAGTAGCCATCGGAATAACCTGCATAAAAAAAGTTTTCTTCGCTCTGTTAAAGATATAATCACTGCGTATGTTCCAAATGGCCCAAAGCAAGGCACAAACTCCAACTCGGATTTGAACCTTCTCTACTTTAGAAACTCTCCTTAACCAATTGCCAAACATGTTCTGAATGTTATTAGGGGGTTGAATATTAAAAGCCATATGAACAATACGCCAAGTCATTTTTGTTGAAGGACAAGATAGAAATAAATGTTGAATGGTTTCGTCTTGATCACAAAAATAACATTTTTACACCCATTCCAGCTACGCTTAGCAAGATTATCTTTTGTGAGAATTTCATTTTGATACAAGAACCACATTAAAATCTTTATTTTTAGTGGTACTTTCATCTTCCATATGTATTTGCGGAGAAATCTTGTATGACCACTCATGAAATCTAGATACAAGGATTTAACCATGAATAAACCAGAGGTTGTTAAACCCCACTTAAAAACGTCTTTTTGATTTGTAAGGTTAACATGCATTAGCCGGTTTACTAGGTGTAACCATCTTGCCCATTTGTTTCCAAGGCTCTCCTGAAACCTATGTTTGGTGGAGGCGCTTGAGATAAAACATCAGTCACCGAAACTCCTTTTCAATGAACGATATTAAAGAGGGAAGGATACTGACTTGACAGGGGCTTATCCCCTAACCACGTATCTTCTAAAAAATGAACATTTTCGCCATTCCCCACAACAAAGGAGCCACGGTCAAAGAACTCATTTCTTATCTTCATGACGCCCTTCCAAAATGGAGAATCGGTTGATTTTCCTTTCACTTGAGATAAAGATTTTGAATGGAGGTACTTATTGTGGATCAGCTCATGCCAAACACCACCCTCCTCAGTTAAAAGTTTAAAAAGCCATTTGCCTAATAAAAACTTATTCTTAATCTCTTGGACCTCTATCCCCAGCCCCCTTGTTCTTTCGGTCTGCACAAGATATTCCATTTGGTGAGTCTATATTTTCTTTTATGTCCATCGCTTTGCCAAAAAAATCTAGACCGAAAAAAGTCCAATCTCTTTCGCACCCCTATGGGTACTTCGAAGAATGATAACATGAACATAGGAAGACTTGTTAACACTGAGTTGATAAGAATAAGTCGGTCACCATATGACAGTAGCTTACCAACCCAACTAGCTAATTTCTTTTCAAAACGGTCTTCTATCGCCTTCCATTCTCCATTTCTCAGTTTTCGAAAATGAATTGGGATACCCAAATATCTAAAAGGATATGACCCTAACTCACATCCGAAAAGTAACCTATATTGATCCTCAACATCCTTAGCTTTTCCGAAACAAAAGATCTCACTTTTGTGGAAATTAATTTTAAGACCGGTTCGAAAATACACAGTATAAGCTTCATATTAAGAGCTTTTTCAAGATTATGGTCCATAAAAATTATCGTGTCATCGGCGTATTGCAGGATCGATACCCCCATCTACTAAGTGAGGTATGAGTCCGTCAACTTGTCCATCTTCCTTTGCCCACGAAATCATTATGGCGAGCATATCGGCCACAATATTAAAAAGAGTTGGTGATAAGGGATCTCCCTGTCTCAAACCTGTATGTGTCTAAAAATAATGACCTAAATCATCATTTACTTTTATTCCTACACTTCCTCAGGTGACAAAATGTTCTATCCATTTGCACCACTTAGGATCGAAACCTTTCATTCGCAGGACTTGTTGCAAAAAAGGCCACTGAACCTTGTCATATGCTTTTTCAAAATCTTTTTTAATAAAACCCCATCAATTTTCTTTCTATGTAATTCGTGAATTGTCTCGTGGACAATCAACACTCCCTCTAGGATGTGTCTCCCTTGCATGAAGGCAGTTTGAGTCGGTCTAATTACCATGTGTGCCACTGCTGAAATCCTATTTGTTCCCACCTTTGTGAAAATTTTAAAACTAACATTAAGAAGACAAATTGGACGGTATTGCTGGATCTAAACCGCATTTTCTTTCTTTTGCAAAAGCGTAATGTTACCGTAATTTCACTGAAACAACGGTAACTCTCCTTTCTGAAAGACCTGAAACATATTCATCAAATCATATTTAATAGTGCTCCAGCCTTTTTGCTAGAATTCTGCTGGGAACCCATCTGGTCCTGGTGCTTTATTCTTTTCCATCTGCATTATCGCCTCTTATACCTCCTTCTCTATGAAGTCGGATGTGAGTATCTCATTTTCTTCTGTTGAAATTTGAGGAATGTCTTCTATTTCGGTCTCCACTAGTGAGACATAGGACTTATCCTTGTTCCCAAAAAGTGTTTTGTAGAAGTTTGTTATATAATTTTTGATATTCTCTTGCCCTATTATTGTTCCTTCATCTTGCTCGAGCTGAAAGATTCATTTTTTTCTATGTTTCCCATTCGCAATTAGGTGAAAATATTTCGTATTATGTCCCCCTTCCTGAATGTGTTTGACCTTTGCACGTTGTGCCCATTTAGCCTCTTCATCTTGATACGTCTCAAACGTATCTATAATTTTTGATGTTCCATGTTGATATTATACCAATTGTTACATGTTTTGCATCCACTTTATATCATTTTTATACATTTTTTGGGACTAACCTATTAACAAGATGCCACAGTGCCAGTTCCTGTTTTCTGCTGTTTTTGTATTCCAGAAAAGATGTTCTGGAAATATTCTCGGAATTGGACGAAAATTAACGGAGGTCCCTATTTCACCGACACGTACATGGATTCCAAAGGGGAGACGGAGGAGTGCCAGGAGGCGGCCACACAAGGGCTCGGAGCGGCCCCACCTCCTGCCGCGTCGAGGGTGCGTGTGGGCCCCTCGGGTGCCCTCAGCCGCCGCCCTTTCGCCTATTTATTCCTCCCGACGCGAAAACCCTAAATACCCGAGTCATATTCCACGAAAAGTTCCAGAGGCGCCGCCGTCGTCAACCCTAGCTCGGGAGGGTTCTGAAGCTCTTTCCGGCACCCTGCCAGAGAGGGGAATCATCACCGAAGGGCTCTATATCGCCATGCCTGCCTCCGGAGTGATGCGTGAGTAGTTCATCCTTGGACTATGGGTCCATAGCAGTAGCTAGATGGTTGTCTCTCCACTTTATGCTATCATGTTTAGATCTTGTGAGCTGCCTAACATGATCAAGATCATCTTATTGTAATGCTACATGTTGTGTTTGTTGGGATCCGATGAATATTGAATACTATGATCAAGTTGATTATTAATCCATGTTACATGTTATTTATGATCTTGCATGCTTTCCGTTACTAGTAGATGCTTTGGCCAAGTAGATGCTTGTAACTTCAAGAGTGAGTATTTATGCTAGATAGTGGGTTTAGTCTCCAGTAATCTGGGCGAGTGACAGCAACGTCTAAGGTTGTGGATGTGCTGTTGCCACTAGGGATAACCTAACAATGCTAAGTCCACGGTCATATGTACTTGTTTACATTACGCACATTACTTAATGCAATTATCCGTTGCTTGCAACTTAATACCAACGGGGAACACGGATGTCAACCTGAAGGTGGATTATTAGTCATAGATGCGGTTGGATAACGGTCTATGTATCTTGCCGTAATGCCCAATTAAATATCATGGTAGTCATCTTGTCATATATATGCATTGTCATGCGCTTAATATTTTATCAATTGCCTAGCTGTAATTTGTTTACCCAACATGTCATTTATCTTTATGGAGAGACACCACTAGTGAACTGTGGACCCCGGTCCATTCTTTTACACTGATAAAACCACCAACTGCAAACAATTGTTCTCTTTTACTTTCTGCAATTAAACATTATTTTCCACACCATACGTTTAATCTTTTGTTACAGCAAGCCGGGAAGATTGACAACCTTCCTGTTTCGTTGGGGCAAAGTAGTTTGATTGTGTTGTGTGCAGGTTCCACGTCGATCGCCGGATTCCCTGGTGTTGCGCCGTGCCATATTCCGCCACCAACAACCTTCTGAAGTGCTCCTACTCCTACTGGTTCGATAACCTTGGTTTCATATTGAGGGAAAACTTGCTGCTGCACTGCTTCATACCTTCCTCTTGGGGTCCCCAACGAACGTGTGATTTCACGTCATCAAGCTAATTTTCTGGCGCCGTTGCCGGCAAGTGGAAGTACTTCGGTTCAGCAGTCTCCTAACTTCCCCTTCAACACGCCATAATTTTCTGGCGCCGTTGCAGGGGAGTTAGCAGGCTTCTGCAAGGGGAGTCTCACGCTTTCAATCTCTTTACTTTGTTTTAGTCTTGCTTAGTTTATTTGATTTTATCTTGTTTGCTTTTAAATATCAAAAACACAAAAAATTTAAATTTCTGCATCTAGTTTATTTCGGTTTGTTATTATGTCTAGTTGTTTACTTGATATCAATGGCTTCTCTCTTTGAAACAAAATCGTGTTGGCTAAGTGGGTTCACAGAGGATCAACAAAATTATTATAAGCAATACCGCTTTTCTAAAAAAGGGTACATTTATGGGAACAATTAAGTAGATTGAATTATTTTGCTAAGAACTTGTGCTCTACTTATGATGAATCCTACTGCTTTAATGAATCTTTTTGTTGTATAAGGCATAAACAACTCCCTTTCCAATGTGATTTTAATGATAATGAAACCTTGACTACTTATGCTAAAGGAAACTATGACTTTGGTAATCTTGAACAAATTGAAGAATTTGTTGTTTTTAAGGGTGCCTATGAAATTGCTGGTTTTGTTCAAGATGATGATTCTCCTTATAAAACTGAGAATTTTGCTATACTTGGTTATTGCCTTGAATATTACAATGATAATCCCTATATTACTGAATTTCTTGAGAAAACTTATTCTCGAGAACAACTTGTTGCCTTTCAGGAACCTTTGGGAGAAGAAATTGCTGAAACTGAAGCCTCATTGGATGAAAAAGAGGAGGAGAGTGAAGGACAAAAGGAGGATCCACCTTCTAATGATAGTAACTCTTTAACTCTTACATTATATGATTACCCTCCATGCCTACCTAAGGAGGAAGAACGCTATATTATTAAATGTCATGATTCTATTGAAATATCTCCTTTTGATAAATTTAAGTAAACAAATTCCTTGACTCAATAAAAAAGAAATAACAGGAAATAAAAGGGTACTCCCTACTGTTATATATGATAATTCTCTTGATGATGGTCCTATATTGCCTGATAATATTAATTATACTGCTATTGTCAAAAGTGGGTTTAATGGCCCCACTGTTTTTGAGCTTAATAAAAATTATGTGTTTTTAGATCATGAAAAGCATGCTTTATGCGATAGTTATATTGTTGAGTTTGTTCATGATGATACCGAAAGTTATTATGAGAGAGGAAAATATGGTTGTAGAAGTTTTCAAGTCACTAAAACACCTCTCTTTATGTTTAAAGTTTTGAAGTTATATTTGTTTCATCTTTCTATGCTAGTTGCTTTATGCTTCAATAATTTATTTTGTTATAAGATTACTTTGCATAGAAAGTGGGTTAGACTTAAATGTGTTTGATAATTGCCTCTTGATGCTCTCTTTTGTTTTTCAACTCTTATTCTTATGAGAGCATCATTAAAATCTTCTAGCCTAGCTAAAAGGCATTAAAGAAATTGCTTTTGGGAGGCAACCCATTATCTTTTGTTTTCAGTTTTAGTCAAAGAGCTTGTTTACTTCTGTAGCAACTCCTTTGTATCTTTACTTTCTCGCATTGTTGTGCCAAGAGTAGTCTCTAATGATAAGATGATGCTAGATTTTGATTGCTGCGCAGGAACAGATTTCTGCTGTTCACCGTATTAATTATCTAAAATCAACAAAATGTGATTTAAATCTGCAAATTTTGGGTCGTAATCCTGATGTATATATGCATCTTTCATTAGTTCAAAGTTTTTCAATCTGAGCATCGTAAGTGCCTCGAAAAAATTCGTCTTTGCGGACTGTTCTGTTTTAGACAGATTATGTCTTTTATTTTGCATTCTCTCTTTTACTAGTGTTGGGTAGAATTCTTTTTTGGGTGGAAGAGCTTCACATAACATCAGTGGCAGTAGCTAATGTTTAAAGTAACGGTCATATTGCGTCTTTACAGAACATGTGACTTTTTGATTGTGCACTAACCCTCTAATGAGATTTATTTTGAGTTTGGTGTGGCGGAAGTTTTCAAGGGTCAAGAGGGAAGAGTGATATAATAGGATGGAGAAGAGTGAAGAGCTCAAGCTTGGGGAGGCTCCCATGGATCTCCCTAGCATATTTCAAGAAGACTCAAGCGTCTAAGCTTGGGATGCACAAGGCATCCCCTTCTTCATCGTCAAAATTATCAGGTCATCTCTAGTGAAACTATATTTTAATTCTTTCACATCATATGAGCTATTCTTGGAGCATCTGTGTGCTTTTATTTTCAGTATGTTATTTTTATTTTGTGATCAACTTGATTGGATCCTAGCATTCTTTGATTGGGAGAGAGACACGCTCCGCTTTTTCATGAGAATACTCCTATTCTTCACTTATATTTGTTGAGTATTCATATCTAGCGCTGTTCAAGCTTTTAGCTCTTGTTTTCATGTATCTCTTGTCAGAGCTATTAGTTCTTTTAAAGAAAGTACTCTCTTACTTCACTTATACTTGTTTGGAGAGTTATTGAAATAAGTTGATTGGTGTTTGGTTGGAACAGAAAATGTTGCATGTGGTAAATGGTATAAAGGAAAAGACTTGCATACTCTGATCACTAATATGGATAATTTGATACTTGTCAATTGTTTTGAGTTAACAAGTAGGTCATGATTAAAAAATTGCATCATGTAAGTTAAGCCCATTAGTGAAGAACTACCGTAAAGCTTGTTGAAATTTGGTTTGCATGGGTGGTATCTCTAAGGTCTAGATATTTTCTAATTAAAGGGTTTGGTTAATAAGGAAGACGGTATGAAGTTTTATAATGCTTGCAATATGTTGGTCATATAAAACTTGGTGTACCGGTTGATATTCTTGTTTGCTTACATAACCTTGCTAGCCTAAACTCTATACTGAGAGAATGCTTCTCGTGCATCCAAATCCTTGAGCCAAAATCCATGCCATTTGTGTCCACCATAACTACCTATATGTGGTATTTCCTTGCCACTCCAAGTAATTTTTTAATGTGCTACCTTTAAACTATTCAAAATTGTTACTACTCCTTTTTGTGTCAATGTTTACCAAGCTCATGAGGACGTGCTGGATGTCTTTATGGCACTTGTCAAGCTGACTTTATCATCAGACTAGCGGCATATACATCCGCTTATCTATTAATTTTGCAAAAAGAGCTGGCAACGGGGTGTCCAGTCCCAATTAATTGTACTTTAACCGCTTAATTCTCTTCACATTTTTGCCCTGATTTATCAGTCAAGCAATAATACCAGTGAAATATCTGCATGTGTAAACAAAAGAGAAAAGAGGGATGATCTGCCTTGCTGGTAGAAATAACGTCCTTCATGGGAGCCGATCTTAAAAGTCTGTTTGGCCGGGGTCATATTGTACTTTCCACTACTGATTCGTTGACCAATTAACATACACCTCCCAAAACTTGATTTTTACTCTCTATATGATTTCAAAAACCTAAAAAGCTCTAGCACATGATTTAATCCCTGCTTCCCTCTGCGAAGGGCCTTTCTTTTACTTTTATGTTGAGTCAGTTTTCCTACTTCTTTCTATCTTCCACAAGCAAACACTAGTGTCAACTTTGGTACAACATTTGTTATATGCTACATATTGGACTTATTATATTGCTTTGTGTTGACAATATCCATGAGATAAATATGTTGAAAGTTGAAGCAAACGCTAAAACTTAAATCTTCATTTGTGTTGGTTAAATACCTTTTATTAGAAACTATTGCTTTATGAGTTAACACTTATGTAAACCTGTGGATGCATTGTCTCCAAAGTACTATTCATGAAAAGTTTAGCTTGTATGATTCAGTGTTTACTCATTATCTATTTGGTAGCAAATTATAGACCATTGACTTGGATCACTTCATTCACTTACATGTGCCTTACAATACTATTTGATCAAGATTATGATGGTAGCATGTCACTTCAAAAATTATTTTGTTTTATCGTTTACCTACTCGAGGACGAGTAGGAACTAAGCTTGGGGATGCTGATACGTCTCAAACGTATCTATAATTTTTTATGGTCAATGTTGATATTATACCAATTGTTACATGTTTTGCATCCACTTCATATCATTTTTATAAAAAAATTGGGACTAACCTATTAACAAGATGCCACAGTGCCAGTTCCTGTTTTCTGTTGTTTTTGTATTCCAGAAAAGCTGTTCTGGAAATATTCTTGGAATTAGACGAAAATCAACGGAGGTCCCTATTTCACCGACACGTACACGGAGTCCAAAGGGGAGACGGAGGAGCGCCAGGAGGCGGCCACACAAGGGCTCGGCACGGCCCCACCTCCTGCCGCGTCGAGGGTGCGTGTGGGCCCCTCGGGTGCCCTCAGCCGCCGCCCTTTCGCCTGTTTATTCCTCCCGACACGAAAACTGTCGGCCCAGTGAAAACCAGGGTATCATGGACCGGCCTGCCACAGCCCTCAAACGCTCCGCAGGAAATACTACTAAGGACCAGGCTTTCAGCCTGACGAGCCTCGCGAGGCATTTTCCCTCGCGAGGGCTTCTTTGCTCGACTGAGCATTTCTGCTAAGGACCAGACGATCGGCCTAGGAGGCCTCGAGAGGAACCTCTGCCTCGGGAAGGCCTCTCCTAGAAGATCTTCAGGCCCTGGCGCGTCTCCGCGCTACCCTCGGGAGGTTTTCCCTCGCGAGAAGTCAACGGCTACAAAACCTCGGCGAGGCTCAGGCCCTCGCGGGGTTCCTTCAAGTGGAAGCAAGCTCCTGCGCCGCTGCAGAGCGCACATGGGCTCTGCGCCCGCCGCAGAGTGACGCGCGCGCCTGCGCGCGATGACGAAGACGCCGCAGTTGCCATTCTCGTGTATAAAGTGGTCAAAGGAGCTGCGGCAAGCAAAGCGGACTCCAAGACTTGCCAAATTGGTGATAAAGCGGCCGGCCGCCGCTACGCTCCAACTGCGACGTCACCGTGGGGCACGCCCCAAAGCTCTGCAGCGCCAGCCCACCGTCCTGGTTGGACGGTGGCTTTTTCTGCCAAGACGACGTGCTCTCTGCCATGGACCGCGTCCATGGACGCCCCCGACGCTGTGCGCTGTGCTCCAACTCGGCGGCATTGTGGTATCCCTTCCCGCCGGAGGTTTTCGGGGAAGAGGACCAAGCCCAGTATATAAGGAGCCAGTGTACGACCTAGGAGGGGGATCCCGCATTCACCAACTCATTCCACAACCAAGGAGCTACGTCTGAGAAGAAGACGGAGCTCATTCCACCATAGTCCACCATAGCCATAACTGTGCCCTCGGCAAGCACCTTGTACTGTGAACCTCTCCAAGCAGTGCAATACATCTTAGCAGGACGTAGGGCTTTTACACCTCACGGTGGGCCTGAACCTGGGTAGCGGCTCGTGTTCCTCTCTGTCGTGATGTTCCTCACCGAGCTCGACGAGCACCGTCGCCGAGGTTGTTGAGGATTTGTTTGACGTTGTGTTCAGCCCCTTACTCGTTTCCTGGCTTTGAGAGACACCCCTAGTTCCTGGGACTAGTCTCCGACATTTGGCGCGCCAGGTAGGGGGCTGAGGCGCGTCTTCAACTTCTTCAACCTCTCCGCGCCATGACTGACACGCGAGCTGCGCGTCTTGCGCGACGGACGTCCGGCAGGGCCAACACCGAGCCCGCCGCCAACCACAACCCGCGTGGTCGCCCACGCGCCAACCGCGCTTCAGAGCGCAACGCCGAGCCGCGCGTCGAGCATCCTGAGGATGACGGCGGCAACGGCAGCGGCAACGACGGCGGCATCGACGGCGAGGACGAGGGAGCTTCCTCCTTGCACCCATCCAGGCGCGAGAGCGCCTCCACGATGGGCCGAGCAGCGCCCAGTCCAGCCACGCGCTACTGATGGCGCAAGAGCTGCTGCGCTACCGTCCCACGCAGGCGGGCCACGACAACTGGCTTGGGCGTCTCGAGGAGCTCATCAACGCCGCCGCCGTTCCTGCCGCCACCACTGCAGCACCAGCGCCCTCTCGCTCGCTGGTGCGCCACTCCGGACGCGAGGGGAACATAGCGCACGGCGCTCCTCCTCCCCCTCCGCCTCCGCCACCTCCTCCAGCTGCAGCTCCGGCAGCAAACCACCGCGCCGCGTCGCACGCATCCTCGCCGCACGACTGCCAGATTGTGCAGCGGACTCCGGCGGATGCCCGCGTGGAGATCGAGCGCCAGAGGGACCGCCACAACCGCGTCGTGCAGGAGATTGCCGCTGCAGGTCGCCAGAACCGCGGCGTACTCGCTGGTGGCGCCGTGACGTACGCCACGGGCTGCACCGCCTTCACCCGCAACCTGCGCCGCGTCGTCTGGCCTGTGAAGTTCAAGCCAGACCTCCCTCCACGCTACGACGGCAGGACCAACCCTCTGGAGTTCCTGCAGCTCTACACCGTCTCCATCCAGGCTGCGGAGGCGACGACAAGGTGATGGCCAACTGGCTCTCCATGGCGCTCAAGGACTCCGCGCTCTCGTGGCTCATGAACCTCCCCGAGAACACCATCGACACGTGGGAGGACCTCTGCAAGGTCTTCGTCGCCAACTTCAAGGGCACCTACGAGCGCGCGCTCACCTACAACGACCTTCGCGCGGTGCGCCAGAAGCCTGACGAGACCCTCCGCAGATACATCCAGCGCTTCAGCCAGGTCCGCAACAAGATTCCGAACATCCCGGACTCGCACGTCATCTCCGCCTTCAGGGAGGGCGTCACGAACCACAGGATGCTCGAGAAGCTCGGCATCCACGACACCCTCTCCTCTGTGGTGAAGCTCTTTGATCTGGCTGACAAGTGCGCCAAGGCTGAAGAGGGCCTCCTCTTCGTCAAGAAGGAAGTGGAGGATGACCCTCCTGAGGGGTCCAGGAGCAAGAAGAAGCCTGCCGAGAAGCGCAAGACCACCGCCATCCTCGCGGCAGAGCCTGACGCAAAGCAGCCTCGCGAGGCCTCTCCGGCGGCTGAAGAGAAAAAGGTGGACAATCGCCCATACTGCATCTACCACAACAGGCACAACCACGCACTGAAGACTGCTGGGAGCTCAAGCAGCTCAGCAAGGAGCGGAGAAGAACCAGGGCCGCGGCGGCCGCGGCGGAGGCCGTGGTGGCCGCGGAGGTGGACGCCACAACTTCCAGCACAGGGCTCGGGGGAACAACGCTGGGCAAAACGGCAACCTCCCCGACGAGAACCCTGGGGGCTACCAGGCCCCTCAGGGGGCAATAGCCTGCATCCTCGGCGGGTCCCAGGCGCCCAAGTCCAACAACCACTTCAAGCAATTCTCTCGCGAGGTCAGCGCAGCGCTTCCAGGGCTTGAGGCTTCCCAGCCCCTCAAGTGGTCGCAGTACACCATCGCCTTCGACTCCAAGGACCACCCCAAGTCGACCAAGGCTGTAGGCACCATCCCTCTGGTGTGCACTCCCATCATCAACAACATCGCCGTCGCCAAGACACTCATAGATGGGGGTGCGGGCTTGAACGTCATCTCTGTCGAGACCTTCGAGCAGCTTCAAGTGCCCTACGAGTGGCTATGCCCTCTAGGCCCTTCACGGGGGTGACAAGTGGCTCCACCACACCTCTGGGGCAGGTGAGGCTCGCGGTCACCTTCGGCACGCCGCAGAACTACCGCACCGAGCAGATCGACTTCGACGTCGCACATTGGCCTGCCCTACAACGCCATCCTCGGCTACCCCGCCCTCGCGAAGTTCATGGCCGTCACTCACCATGCGTACAACATCGTCAAGCTTCCAGGCAGCGGCGGCACCATCGCCATCCACGGTCAAGTCCAGGACGCAATGCGCTCTGTCGAGACCGCCTACAAGGCCGCTGCCGTGGCATTCCCCGCTGATGAGGACATGGAGCCCCTCGAGAGGCCCGCGAAGAAGAAGCAGCTGTTCTCACAGGAGCAGGCAGCCACGAAGAAGGTGTCACTGGACGCCAGCGGCTCGGGGGCTAGCGTCACCATAGGCGCTGGCTTGCCTCCCAAATAGGAAAGCGCGCTCGTCGCCTTCCTCAGGGCAAACTCTGACATGTTCGCATGGACACCGTCAGAGATGTCCGGAGTACCGAGGGAGGTGATCGAGCACCACTTAGCCGTGTGTCCAAACGCACGCCCCGTGAAGCAGAAAGCACGGCGCCAGGCGCCAGAGAAGCAAGAGTTCATCATCAAGGAAGTAGAGAAGTTGAAAGAAGCACACATCATCAGGAAGTTCCACACCCCACATGGCTCTCCAACACGGTGGTCGTTCCCAAGCACACCGGGGGCGGCAGGCTCTGCATCGACTACACCGACCTCAACAAGGCCTGCCCCAAGGACCCGTACCCCATGCCTCGGATAGACCAGATCGTGGACTCCACCGCCGGCTGCGACCTCCTCTGTTTTCTGGATGCCTTCTCAGGCTACCACCAGATCAAGATGGCGAAGGAGGATGAGGAGAAGACAGCATTCCTCACCCCTTGTGGTGTGTATTGCTACGTCTGCATGCCCTTTGGCTGAAGAACGCCGGCGCCACCTTCCAGAGGCTCATGAGGAAGGCCTTGGGGGCTCAGATGGGAAGAAACGCAGAAGCCTACGTCGACGACATCGTGGTCAAGACTCGCGAAGAGCACACCCTCATGGAGGACCTCGAGGAGACCTTTGCCAGCCTGCGCAAAGTAACATCAAGCTGAACCCCGCCAAGTGCGTCTTCGGGGTACCGTCAGGCAAACTCCTCGGGTTCCTAGTGTCTCACCGCGGCATAGAAGCGAATCCTGACAAGATCAAAGCCATAGAAGAGATGCAGCCACCTCGTCGCCTCAAGGACATGCAGCGCCTCGCGGGATGCATGGCCAGCCTCGGCCGTTTCATCTCCAAGTTCGGCGAGAGGGCGCTGCCATTTTTCAAGCTCATGAAGCGGTCTGGCACGTTCAAGTGGACGCCTGAGGCGGACAAGGCATTTGAAGACCTGAAGAAGTACTTGGCTAGCCCACCTGTCATGGTTGCCCCAAGGCCTGGCGAGCATCTGAAGCTGTACCTATCAGCCACTCCACAAACAGTGAGCGCAGCCTTGGTGGCAGAAAGGGAAGAGCCAGTCCTCGCCAAGAAGGACACGCCACGCCAAGCCCAGATCCCCCCGACAAGGAAACATCCTCTTCAGGCCCTGAGCCCCATGCCGAGCCCGCGCAACCAGAAGGCACCCTCGTCGAGGGTCCACCTCAAGAGAGGCTCGACAAGGCTCCCGAGGAGCCCAGCGCTGCGTCACCATCGACAACCCTCGTCGAGCATCCCGTCTACTTCGTCAGCACTGTGCTGCGAGATGCTCGCGAGCGGTACACTATGCAGCAGAAGCTCCTCCTCGCGCTCCTCATCGCTTCCAGGAAGCTGCGCCACTACTTCCAGGGCCACCCCATCACGGTGGTCACATCATTCCCTCTGGAGCAGATCCTGCGCAATCCAAACGCCACTGATCGCGTCGCAGGGTGGAACATTGAGCTGCAACCTTTTGGCCTGCGCTTCGACACCACCAGGGTCATCAAGGGGAGAGCATTGGCTGACTTCGTCGCCGAGTGGACAGACACCAGCAAGAAGAGCCTCATGAGGCAGAAACCACGCCAGCTGGAGACACGGTGCCAAGCCACTGGACCATGCACTTCGACGGAGCATTCGCATGCCAGAACGCTGGGGCTGGCGTCGTCCTGACCTCACCCAAGGGCGACAAGCTCTACTACGCCGTCCAGCTGTGCTTCACGACAGACAAGGTCTCCAACAACATCGCCGAGTACGAGGGCCTCCTCGCCGGGCTCAGAGCCGCAATCGCCCTCGGCATCAAGCGCTTACTCATCAAGGGCGACTCCCAGCTCCTCGTCAACTTCTCCAACAAGAGCTATACACCTAAGGACGGCCACATGGCCGCTTACCTCGAGGAGGTCCGCAAGCTCGAGAAACACTTCAAGGGGATGGAGCTCAGGCACATCCCACGAAGGGAGAACCAGGAGGCCGACGACATCGCCAGGCGAGCATCACGCAGAGAAGCCCAGCAGGCGGGCGTGTTCGAGGAGAGACTCACCAGGGCATCGGTGAAACAGCCAAAAGAAGCGGTCGAGATGAACACGGACGAAGAGCTCCCACCACCACCAACATCTGGAGCGCCGAGCTGCGGTCCACCCACAGGGGAACGCCTGCTGCTGGCCATGACGCATCAAGAGACGGGCTGGATCGATGAGCTCAAGGAGTACCTCAGGGACGGAGTCCTCCCTGAAGAGGACGCAGAAGCAGAGAGAGTTGCTCGCCAGGCCAAGTCATACTGCCTTCACGAGGGAGACCTGTACCGCAAGCGTCCAAATGGAGTTGCACTAAAATGCGTCCCCCCTGAAGAAGGCCGCCAGCTGATCAAGGACATACACAGTGGAGAATGTGGCCACCACTCATCATCACGCACCCTTGCAGGGAAAGTCTTCAGGAGTGGTTCTATTGGCCCTCAGTGCTTCAAGATGCAACCACCGTTGTCCAGGCTTGCGAGGCATGCCAGTTCCACGCCAAGCAAGTCCACCAGCCCGCACTGGGGCTCCAGACCATCCCCTCTCCTGGCCCTTCGCGGTCTGGGGGCTGGACATCCTGGGACCTTTCCCACGCTCCAGCGGGGGCTACCGCTACCTCTACGTCGCCATCGACAAGTTCACCAAATGGGCGGAGGTTGAAGCGGTGCGCACCATCCCGGCGAGATCAGCGGTGAAATTCATCAGAGGCCTGGCCTGTCGCTTCGGCGTGCCAAATCGCATCATCACCGACAACGGCTCACAGTTCACCAGCGGCATCTTCAGGGCCTACTGCGAGAGTCTTGGCACACGGCTCTGCTTCGCCTCGGTGGCTCATCCACGAAGCAACGGGCAGGCTGAGCGGGCGAACGCAGAAGTGCTCAAGGCCTCAAGACAAGAAGCTTCAATCGCCTCAAGGCCCACGGCAAGAACTGGATCGAAGAGCTCCCCTCCGTGCTCTGGTCCATCCGCACCACCGCCACGAAGCCCACTGGAGAAACGCCGTTCGCTCTCGTCTATGGCGCTGAAGCAGTCCTCCCCACCGAGATCAAGCATGGGTCCCCACGGATCCTTGCTTTCAACGAGGACAACCAAGAGGAGCTCCACAACGACGACTTGCTGCTGCTCGATGGACTACGCCGCCGTGCCGCCCTCCGAGCGGCGAAGTACCAGCAAGACCTGCGCCGCTACCACAGCCGCCACATACGGCCGCGCACCCTCGAGACAGGCGATCTCGTCCTCAGGAGGATCCTCTCCAGAGAGGCCTCCACAAGCTCTCACCCATGTGGGAAGGCCCCTACAGGGTCGCGCACATCGCCAGGCCGGCGCGGTACGGCTCGAGACGGAAGACGGCGATCCGATCAAAAATCCATGGAACATCGAGCACCTACGCAAGTTCTACCCGTGATCACGTCGCGGCAGGCATTTTTTGTCTCAAGAGGGAAGCACGCGTCTTCACCTCCCAGCTTCACCAAGCTTTCCCTTCACGAGGGCCATCTCCACTGAGAGTTTCCTACAACGCGTCGCCACGGGCCGCGGGAAGCCTCAGCCACTCCATGTGGAACCCCATGCCCAGACATGGCGGACTTTGTCTTGGCCTCGCCAAGTGTAATGAACAATTTCAGGTCATCATGAACCTATTGCGCTTCGGCGCCGTTATGTAATATTGCTTGGTGAGTTTGTTTTCTTACATTTCATTCGCGCTCACATTTTTCCCCATGCGCACCTCGCGAGCGGGGGCTGAGCACGGTGCCTGTGTCTCGGGAGCATCCCAGCAGCATCGTAAAATCCAAAGGATCCGAGCTCTAACTCGTGGCTCTCCGCCCACGACCGTTATCTCACCAAAGAGCTCTGACTCGTGGGTTAGCTCCCATGCACGTCACCTCACCAAGGACCTTGGTGCTTATTCTCCTCGTGAGATACCCATGAGGAAATCTATGAGCGCGCATGAGTTGTACAACTATGCTTTGCTTGTGGGTTCGCCTCTCTCTCCAACACAGGGAACAAGACGCCTTGCAGGGCTCCAAAAGCTCCAAACCAGCCTCAGGCAGCCTCGAGAGGGAGAACACCTCACCAGGAACACAACACCCTCTACAAAGCAGGCGTCTCGCCAGAGCTAAGTCCAGAACTTACGCCTCATGAGCTCTTTTTCCCTCTCGCTGGTTTTGTCGCCCCTCGAGCCTCTCTTTTCTCTCTTACGCCTCATGGGCTGCTTGCACGTCAAAGGGGAGCCCCTGAGCATCGCGCCTCGAGGGCTCTTACCTCTCTAAGCCTTACGCACCCCCCGGCCTTGTCGAGCCCTGACTCCGGCATACCGAAGCGGCGGTGCTATTTGCGCTAAGAGCAGGGTCCTAACGACGTAGAGCGAAAAAGACATGAGGGAACAGATAAAAGGCCTCCCGAGGGGCACTCACACTTGCACAAATAAAAGTGTCTTTACAAACCAGCACAAAATAAAAGCAACAAGTCTTAAGATAACTGGTGCCCTTGGCACATCTCTCCACAGGGGCAACCTAAGCAGCGGGGTCGTCGTCGTCGCCGTCGACGCCTCATCATCCACCTCCTCAGCCCGCCTCGTCGTCGCTCTCCTCGACCTCGACCCTCTTGAAGCGTTGAGTGTACTTCTCCACGTCGTCCCACACCGAGGCGTCCAGCTTCGAGGCGAGTTCCTTCTCCAGAGGCTCCATCACAGACGCGAAGTCGAAGCCGGGGTGGAGGTGTGCAAGGTTGGCGAAGACTTGGCCGACCGCGACGCCAAGGAGCTCGCGGCTCTCGGTGTCGACCAGTCGTCGAGGTTCGTCACGACCTCTTCAAACTTGGTGAGAAGCTGCTCGAAGAAGCCAAGGTAGATGGCGACGTCGAGTTCCCCTCGACAGAGAGCCTGGGGGCTTCGGTCCCCAGGCGGCCCGCAACGGCCGCGCACGCCTCACCAAGGAAGCAAACATGCGCTCCCGCTGGCGCGACAAGACCTGCGCAGTCAGAGCGCTCCGCCGAGCTTCCTCGACGAGCTCCACAACAGGCCCCACCTGCTGCTGCATCTCGTTCATGTCCTGCGTCAAGGAGGCAAGGTCCTGCTCCGCGTGCTTCCGAGCCTCCACAGCGTCATGAAGGCGGGAGTCAAATCGCTTCTTCTGAGCCTCAAGCTCCCTGATGCGAGCCTCAAGCTCGTTGCGTCTCTTCGTGAAGCGCGCCTCCTGCTTCTTGGCCTTCTCCGCGAATCCTTCCTGCAATTGTCGCGGAAGAGCTGCTCCTTGGTCGCGGACTCCTCCGCCATCTGCTCCTCCTTCTTGCGGAGGTTCTCGTTGGTCAGCGCGAGGCGCTTCTGGTAGAACGCCTCGTCTTGAGTAACTTTGCTCTCGCGAGACTCCAGGTGCTCCCGCTGCGCAGATTGATCCTTCTCGATCTGTTCGACCTGTTCCTCGCGCTTGCGTAGCTCGGTCTCGCGGGCATCAAGTTCTGCCCGCGCTGCACCATCTGGTTTCGCGGACGCGAGGTCCTCGCGGAGCTTCTCCAGGCCTTGCCGCACGGTCTCCGACTCGGCGATGATCCCGCCTCGCGGTCCAGAGCTCCTTGTGCTTGGTGGAGACCGCCGCCTCGCGCGCCGCCAGCTCCTGATGCTTGGCCTCGTCTCCGCCTCGAGAGCCTCGCGCCTAGCACTCAGGTCCGCAAGGGTCTCCTCGACCTCGCGGACCACGCTGATGCGGATCTCTTCAGCAGAGCGCAGCGCCGCCTCGCGTTGCGCCTGGGCTGCCTCGTCCTTCCGGCGGCAGCGCTCCACGGTCTCCTGGAGGCAAGCCCAGCCCCGCGCAAGCTCGGCGACCTCCTCCGCCCTGACGCGGTCTTCCTCAGCGAGCTGGGCCTCGAGCCCATCGAGCACCTCCCTCGCCGAGCGAAGGACAGCCTCTCGGCGAGCTGCGAAGGGCGGACCCAGCAAGGCTAGGGCCCATGATTCTCCAGAGGGCCTGGAAGCGCCAGCGCCTGCCGAGGACCCGGGGCATCGCGCCTTGGGCTCTGAGTGTCCTCGAGGCGCGCCTGGGGGCTCTGCTGGGAGCCTCCCCCTTCCTCCATGCTAGGGGCCTTCTGGGGGCTCTGGCGAGAGCCCCCCTCACCTTCAGCGCTGGGAGCCTTCTGGGGGCTCGAGGCGCCCCCACCATCAGCTCCACCATCTTTCTGCCCCTGGGGAGCACTCTCCTCCTCCCAGGAGCAGGGTTGGCCTTCTCTGCTGAGGCCAGCCTCGCGGAGGTCCCTCAAGCGCCTCACCACAGGGCCAACCGTCGCGGCCTTGAGCCCCTTGGAAGACCAGCTCGCCCTCTTCGTCTGAGGCGCTTCAGGCAGCTCGAAGAAAGCGCTCTGGCTCCCGAACTGCATAAGGAACCAGCGCTTGCGGAAGTCCTCCACCTTCTTCGTCATGCTGGTCATGATGTTCTCGCCGTTTCGCGCGATGGGGATGTAGACGCCTTTCATGCCGTCGGTGATGCGGAAGGACACACACCCCGACCGCTCCTTGTTCGCCGTGAACCAGAGCGCGTAGAAGCTGCGGAAGAGGTCCACCGAAGGCGGAATGCCGATGTACGCCTCGCAGAGGTAGGCGAAGATGGCCAGCACGAGGATGGAGTTGGGGTGGAGATGAAGAACCTGGATCTGGTAGCGCTCCAGGACCGCTAGGAAGAAATCGGAGAAGGGAGGAACGAGCCCGGCGAAGAGATAGTGCATGAAGATGGGGTAGAAGCTGCCGTGAGAGTTACCCGCTCGCTTGAGCACCGTGGCGCCGTGCTCGTTGGTCTTCGAGGCCGCCATGTGACGCACCTTGTCCAGCTGCGCCTCCGTCTCGAAGCGGGAGCCGCTCAGAGCCGGCTTGAAGTCACCGTCCCGCTGCATCGCAGCAGGCTCGCCGCCCTGCATCACTGCCTTGCCCTTCGTGGCAGCGGTGGCCTTCTTGGGCGCCATTGCAGCAAGGTCGCGAAGGAGGAGTTGGGGATTGAGCGCTGGGAAGATGGAGACGAAAGGGGAACGAGTGAAGTAATGGCCGCCTGCGCCGAGCTCTTCGCCTTATATCGGCTCATCGAGCCGTTACCGGGACGTGGCGGGACCCACTACCACGCCCGTTACTTCAGAGGAGATCGTGGGATCGTGTCCGGCCGTGACGCTCCACGTGTCTTGGGCTTCGCAGGCTTCTTTGGGCCCACGACGATTCGCCTCCGCCTGAGGAGCTCCAGCGTGCCCATCGCGGGCCCGGGGGCTACTGTCGGCCCAGTGAAAACCAGGGCATCATGGGCCAGCCTGCCACAGCCCTCAAACGCTCCGCAGGAAATACTACTAAGGACCAGGCTTTCAGCCTGACGAGCCTCGCGAGGCATTTTCCCTCGCGAGGGCTTCTTTGCTCGACTGAGCATTTCTGCTAAGGACCAGACGATCGGCCTAGGAGGCCTCGAGAGGAACATCTGCCTCGGGGAGGCCTCTCCTAGAAGATCTTCAGGCCCTGGCGCGTCTCCGCGCTACCCTCGGGAGGTTTTCCCTCGCGAGGAGTCAACGGCTACAAAACCTCGGCGAGGCTCCAGGCCCTCACGGGGTTCCTTCAAGTGGAAGCAAGCTCCTGCGCTGCTGCAGAGCGCACATGGGCTCTGCGCCCGCCGCAGAGTGACGCGCGCGCCTGCGCGCGATGACGATGACGCCGCAGTTGCCATTCTCGTGTATAAAGTGGTCAAAGGACCTGCGGCAAGCAAAGCGGACTCCAAGACTTGCCAAATTGGTGATAAAGCGGCCGGCCGCCGCTATGCTCCAACTGCGACGTCACCGCGGGGCACTCCCCAAAGCTCTGCAGCGCCAGCCCACCGTCCTGGTTGGACGGTATCTTTTTCTGCCAAGACGACGTGCTCTCTGCCATGGACCGCGTCCATGGACACCCCCGACACTGTGCGCTGTGCTCCAACTCGGCGGCATTGTGGTATCCCTTCCCGCCGGAGGTTTTCGGGGAAGAGGACCAAGCCCAGTATATAAGGAGCCAGTGTACGACCAAGGAGGGGGATCCCAGATTCACCAACTCATTCCATAACCAAGGAGCTACGTCTGAGGAAGAAGACGGAGCTCATTCCACCGTAGTCCACCATAGCCATAACTGTGCCCTCGGCAAGCACCCTTGTACTGTGAACCTCTCCAAGCAGTGCAATACACCTTTGCAGGATGTAGGGCTTTTACACCTCACGGTGGGCCTGAACCTGGGTAGCGGCTCGTGTTTCCTCTCTGTCGTGATGTTCCTCACCGAGCTCGACGAGCACCGTCGCCGAGGTTGTTGAGGATTTGTTTGACGTTGTGTTCAGCCCCTTACTCGTTTCCTGGCTTCTGAGAGACACCCCTAGTTCCTGGGACTAGTCTCCGACAAAAACCCTAAATACCTGAGTCATATTCCACGAAAAGTTCCAGAAGCGCCGCCGTCATCAACCCTAGCTCGGAAGGGTTCTGAAGCTCTTCCCGGCACCCTGCCAGAGAGGGGAATATTCACCAGAGGGCTCTACATCGCCATGCCTTCCTCCGGAGTGATGCGTGAGTAGTTCATCCTTGGACTATGGGTCCATAGCAGTAACTAGATGGTTGTCTCTCCACTTTATGCTATCATGTTTAGATCTTGTGAGCTGCCTAACATGATCAAGATCATCTTATTGTAATGCTACATGTTGTGTTTGCTGGGATCTGATGAATATTGAATACTATGATCAAGTTGATTATTAATCTATGTTACATGTTATTTATGATCTTGCATGCTTTCCGTTACTAGTAGATGCTTTGGCCAAGTAGATGCTTGTAACTCCAAGAGTAAGTATTTATACTAGATAGTGGGTTCAGTCTCCAATAATCTGGGTGAGTGACAGCAACGTCTAAGGTTGTGGATGTGCTGTTGCCACTAGGAATAACCTAACAATGCTATGTCCACGGTCATATGTACTTGTTTACATTACGCACATTACTTAATGCGATTATCCGTTGCTTGCAACTTAATACCAACGGGGAACACGGATGTCAACCTGAAGGTGGATTATTAGTCATAGATGCGGTTGGATAACGGTCTATGTATCTTGTCGTAATGTCCAATTAAATGTCATGGTACTTATCTTGTCATATATATGCATTGTCGTGCGCTCAATATTTTATCAATTGCCCAGCTGTAATTTATTTACCCAACATGTCATTTATCTTTATGGAGACACCACTAGTGAACTGTGGACCCCGGTCCATTCTTTTACACTGATAAAACCACCAACTGCAAACAATTGTTCTCTTTTACTTTCTGCAATTAAACATTATTTTTCACACCAGATGTTTAATCCTTTGTTACAGCAAGCCGGGAAGATTGACAACCTTGCTGTTTCGTTGGGGCAAAGTAGTTTGATTGTGTTGTGTGCAGGTTCCACGTCGGTCGCCGGATTCCCTGGTGTTGTGCCGTGCCATATTCCGCCACCAACAACCTTCTGAAGTGCTCCTACTCCTACTGGTTCGATAACCTTGGTTTCATACTGAGGGAAAACTTGCTGCTGCACTGCTTCATACCTTCCTCTTGGGGTCTCCCAACGAATGTGTGATTTCACGTCATCACATCTCTCCTTAGAGTGGCTATTTTATCAGTTGCCTCTCTTAAAGCTTCCCTCTCGGAATCATTGAGAGGTGCACATTCGGCTTTTATGTCAAGGTTGTCGATAAGGCTAAGTAATAGTTCTTTCTCCTTTTTATAGATACCACTAATATTTTTTGCCACCCCCGAAGAAAAGCACGGCGAATTTTATTTTGCCACACCTCCATTGGGGTACTACCGTAAGAGACAGATGACCACTCTTTAGCCACCATCTCACAAAAGCCTTTATTTTTGAACCAAGATGACTCAAATGATAAATGAGCTTTATTACCCAAGTGAGCTTGTTCTCCCGAGTCAATAAGCAAGGGTGTGTGATTGGAACCAGCTCTAGTGAGAGCTCTAACACTCGCAATTGGAAATTTTTGTATTTACGTCATTGCTTTCATTTATTTCCTTGCTGGGATCAGGGTCAAAAGGTTGCCTTTTTTGTTTTGAAAAGGCATGTATTACCTAAAACCATCCCCTTATAAGAACACCCGTACAAGAATTACAAAAGATGTTTTTGAAAAGAACAACACAATCTTCTTTCTGCATCCCTCGATGGTGCGCCGTGAGAAAAACTCGCTGCTCACGCGAACTGGAATAACCCTGAAAAAACATATTAGCTTATAAAAGCAGCAGCCTAGAAGTCGTCGATGTAGACCTAAAGAGGCCGGCTAGCACCGAGAAGGGCTAGGAGATAATCCCAACTCGACCATGTAGAGATGGGGACACAAAACTCGCAAGTTTCGTGTATCTGGCTCAGCCTCATAAGACGGAGATGGAACTTGAGAACCAAAATACGTCAAGACATCATCCCCTCCACATGGTGTCACAACCGTAGAACGCTAAACACAGGAAATCTAGTGCCTGATGATCGACACCATACTCAAACTCATCAACGCAACTCCAAGGAAGGACACCTAAATGGAGAGAGCTGAAGGACCATTATTCTGATTGCTACGGATGCCCCAACTTCACCAGAGATGAAAACCCTACGGACACGGGCTGCACCCATAGATAAAGGGTTCTCGCACCATACGCCGTCGTAGTAGACGACGGATGACAGGGGAACCCGATGTAGCGCCGGCTAGCGAAGGGGAAAAACAACAACCTCTTGATTGACTCCTGTCCACCAAGCCTTGAAATAAGGTTTCTGTTAAATCACAATTCACCAAGGGCTTTGTGTAGTGACCCAGCACACCACTGCATGTTGTAGTGTATAAGTCGTTGACATAATACTCACGGAAGGACCAATCCGTAAATATTACATCCTTCAGAGTAGTACAACAGAAACATAGTCGGTCCAAGGTAACACTATAGGATTACAACACTATACAATACAAAATCTCGAGAACCTCCTTTACAAACAGACGTAGGTCTCGTGCAAATGAAACTCCCGAAAGACTCAAGTCGAAGCACTAAGCTGGATACCAGCTCTACTTCTAACTCCTAATCCACTACTTCTGTGGTCACAGCCCTAATCTATCCATCTGGAATCTCCGTGTCTAGAGTTGTTTTCCTCCATCCAATTATAGTCGTCTTGTCCATAGGAATTGTTGTCGACGTGTCCACCGTTGCACTGTTGTCGCCACTCATCCGTTGGCAAGTAGAGGTTGACTCTTTCAGGCCCCCAGGTTGATTTGATTCCTCGTCGAAGATCTCTCCAACATCGCTATGGATTCCTGTCCTTCCTCTGTTGTCTCCAATAATCTAAGCAGGGGTCAACGGAGGAAAGGGTGAGCAACACGAGCGTTACTCAGCAAGTTCATATAACAGGAATATGGTGTTTTATGCACTAGCTACCATCCATACCAAAAGGTCATGGATGAACATGCATATCTTTGTAAAACATTTTTAGGAAAAGATTCATTTTATCTTCAGAAAACTATGCCCGTCATCCATTCACAGGTGCTAGGGATTCATGGAGCCACCTTTCCTGCAGCGTTCGCAGCTCCTTCCCGGAACAGGGAGTAACATGTCACACTTTTTTACACTCTGCAGAGGTGCGTTACTTTACCCATAAGAGATCAACGCCTTGTTGCACAACCAGGCGATCTTTCCCGTCCACACTCTCTTTGGTATGGGGCCCAGTCAATGATCCAAGCCGTTCGCCGTGCTTCTCCAACAACCCCGCGTGCCCACCCTTTTGTAGGTCTGTCCTCCCCTTTATCTTATGGTAGACCGATCCGGACCGAAGTCCTCCCCTATACCAAAAAGATAGACCGTTCCAGACAACCCCTACAATCCATCATAGACCCCAGAAACCGTGGGAATTAAGGATCCCACCCATGTGCATGTAGTCCCGCAAGATCTACAGCCTACGGAACTGGCAGTCCGTTGACATGCGAAAGGGAAAAGGTCACAGATGACTTTCCCGTCCTATTCCAAGTCTTATGGTTAACGCTTCATTTACGACGCAAGAACACTGACGGCATTGGTTATTAAGTCCTAGATAATACTTTCCCATGCAAATGGAACCTCCACCAACCACATCATACCATGGTTCCATCTGCCAGCCAACAATATATATAACAATTCACATCATTCGAAAATATGTTTTGCTTTTTCATGCAATGATAAACCATAGTATTTTTCATTTACTTTGATAAACATAATCAAGTAGGACATGAGCAAGAGTGAACTTGCCTGTTTGACGGCAAGATTATGCAGCCAAGGTCTTCGGCAATAAAGACTCCAAAATCTGGAAAAAGCATCATTGGTCCGGTAAGGACTAATGTTTGAAGAAGCAATATGCTATTATGCATAAATATGAGATGCATCGCTTAAAACCACGTAGCTAACTCTCGATGGTTGAGGGTTGTTTGAGTTTGGTGATTACCTTTAGATTAGTTTTGTCTTCAATTTTACTTCACAAGAAAGATGAATTTAACATTCTAATTTTTAAGTACCATGTTAAACATAAGAATAAAGTAAAAAAATATCATAGTATTAAGTGGTTGTTTTAGGGTTGATTATAATCTCTATGTTTGTAAAGAACATGTGTTGACTTCAATTAATTGAAGAAATGGTGTAGTATTATTATTCACGAGTACAAAAAGAATAACTTTTGAAGAAATAGATAATATATACATTTGTTGGTATCATACCATAGTGATACTATTTTATTTACTCAAGTACTTACTTACTTTTACTTAGCTTGGTTTATTTTGGATGAAGGATTTATTTTTAGAGTAGAACATTTTGCATTGCTATATTAGTGTTTATGAACTTTTAAGTTGTTTCCTATTTTCTTTATTTAACCAAAATATAAGTGAAAGGAAGTTAAATAATAAATAAAATATGTGAAATATTTATTCAAAAGGAACTTAGTAGTTAAAAGTGTAGTTAAATTTGTATTTATTTGAAATGATTATTAAATAATAGTAGAACTAATTTCATAAGCTTATAACTTCATTTTCATAATTATGAAAATAATCCTTATTAATTATTTTCTTTATAAAGTATCATTTTAATTAATCAATTATTGAAATAAGAATATTAAATGTTATAATGAAAACACACTTGAGAATTTAAAGTTAAGCATGTGAAACATTTTACATGAAATTGAAATATATCTAAATTAACATTTCAAATTTAACTTCATATTTCAAATAATAAGCAAGTTGTTATTCAAATTTTAGAATGATTTAAATTTTAAATTCAATTTAAACAATTTCTGGATTTTATTAAATTAAGTTGGTCCCACCTGTCATAGTTTTAATAATTACCAGAATTGATTTCCTAAATAATTAAATATCTGACAGTAGGGTCCACCTGTCATATTTCGATTTAATTTAAAACAAGAAATTCAGGAAAAATCCTGATTGGTCCGCTGACGTCAGCATGACGTCAGCAATGGAGTTGAACTCCAATCCGAGCATGGATTCGACGATTCTGAGCGATTGAGGTATCGTGTGTGGGCGCAAGAGATAGCAAACACCAGGGTGAACCAATTGGTGGTGGCGCCGCTCCGAAATGGTCACCGGAGTTTGCACAACGGCGAGCTCCCGCGGCGGCCGGAGATGGTGCACGGCGTGGCGACGAACCCCCTATGTAATTAAATGAATTAAAGGCACAGTAAGGAGCGTATGCTCACCACGAGCACGACGAACTGCTTGGAGAAGCTTGAGGAAGCTCAACGGCGAGGAGAGCTTGCTCGGTACCCGGCGGTTGGAGATGAGGAAGAAGATGAAATTCGTCCTCCCTCGAGCTTCCCAGCACGCACGGCTCGAGAAGGATGTCGAGGAAAACACGGGGAACCTCCAGAGCTGCTCAAGTCAGCAAGGCGAGGCCAGAAACAATGGCGCGACGGCGGCGACCGTACGGCTAGGGTTTGGGTTTCGGGGAAGCACAGGGCACGGGGAATAGAGATATGGGTATGGAAAGGAAGAGAGCGATGCGGACGTCTCCATGGTCTTATCCTCGCGAGCTAGCAGGCAGGGAGGAGGTGGCGCCGAGGGAAATCGACACGGCGACGACCTTCTCATCCTTCTGGCGCGAGGAAGAAGAAAGAAAATGACACTTTTTAGAAAACCCCCTGGGTTTCTAGGAAATTGCAGACACAGTTGAAACAGGCCCCTGGTTCATTTTTTAAGTGATTTGAGGACTTGTTTGAGATGGTTTTAATTGCAGGAAAATCCCTGAATGTGTAAAATTTTAATATTATGTTGATTTCAACTTTGAACTTTGAATATTTGATGTATTTTAAATTCACTTGACATTTGAAGTGAATTTACTTATTTTTGATTATTTCTTATTTTAAAATGTGTAACTTAACACCTCTATTTATTTATTGTGCATTAATTTAGCAACATGAATATATATTGCTTTATTGGTTATTGGTAAATACTTATTACTTTTAAATATTAAAGGTAATTTCTTGCTTGGTTTCAACTCTAGATAAATATTCAAACTTGTCATGGGTGCTTTATTAATTCCTGACAACACCAAATTGTTGTCCAACAATATAAACATGATTTGATCCCTGTGATGATTGCAAAGAGTATACACAATATTTCAATTCAAATTCATGCAAGCATGATATATTTTCTTAGTGTCTTCAACTTGTGATCCCTGACAACTAAAGCATGTGAAAACATAATCAAATGTCTATGGATGCACCTAAGTACAAATATCTTGCCTGAGGTCAGGTCTTATGTTGACATAAAATGATGAGAGTATAATCTTGCTTGGTTCCACATCTCATTTTGATGATAGAAAGGTTGATGCACTCTTTTGACAGGAATAGTGATGGTCCCGAAGAGCAAGGCTTTGATACCTGCAAAAGTAAACGGGATTAGGTTGAGACTCCAAGTGCAGAGTGTATAGTAAGTGGAAGACAGTTTTCCCCACGAGGGGTGACTCGAGGGTTTAATATCGAACTCTCGGGGAATCTGAAGTGGTAGATTTATCTTCTTATCCTTCTTTTGGTTACCTACAAAACAAGGTTAGATGTTTTGGTCCTCAACCTCACCTGTGGTTGTCAAGCACAAGGTGTAAGAATGATATCAGGATAGTTATGCAATGCAAACAAGAAATAAATATGCAATGATGGTGGATGCAATGATAAATGATATTTTTGGGTTTTTGAATGATGTATGCAAGATGAAAAGTATTTTTGTATTTTCGGATTTAATGATGGCTGAAAATAGAAAAGTGGTATATGGTGTTGGAAAGGTGTTTCTTATGATTAAAAATGGACTGGGGTTCATGGTTTCACAAATGCACTCTCTCTTTATAAAGTGGTACACAAAGTTAACATATGAGATTGCAACACAGGGTTTGATAACAAGTTACTTAGATATATGGGCATCACGTCCTAACATAGAGATCTTTTGGTTATTAACCTCTCTTATACTCCACCAAGATGCGAACTAAATCATAACACCTCAGTAATTAAGATAACTCAGAGTATAGCATTAAGTATCATGACATGAAGTGAAAATAAGAACATGCTAGATCTAGTCATGGAGTAGTGGCAATGGTCACGCCCACATCCCCGGTAGCATGGTATTTTAGCTTATCCCTAGTGAGGTAATAAAGTAAGGTAATGATACCAAAGTGGATCGCAGAACTTTCTCTCACGTTCACTGCACTAGCCACCCCCCGTTACTCCAACTAATGCACACGTTCCCCCACACACGCTCTCATAAACATGCTTGATCAAAACAAGTAGACAAGAACGGGGTACATAATATGCATCTATACTCATAACTGAAACAAACATTGCAATCTCAAACATATATTAACTCATAAAGATCCACCACAAAGATATTACAACGGTGACCGTAATCATGTTCAGCAGCTTACGGTGCTAATTAGTGAAGCTCAAGAGAGGAGAGATACATAAGTTACTTCCACAAACCCATAGTCTAGAGGTGGACTACTCCCTCTTCATCATGGAGACGGTGGAGAAGTCGATGGAGAAGATGGAGACCACGCCGGCAGCGCCCCGCCGGAGTTTCCCCCCTCCAATCTGCAGCTCCTGATCTCCGTTTCGGTGTTTCTGTGTTTGTGCGGCGCTCCTTCCAGAGAACGTCGGGGGACCTTTTTTATAGGCGTTTTTAGGTCAAGACTATGTCGGTGGAGCGAAGATCGACGGCAACGGAGCCACGAGGGCCAAACGGGTGGGCCCCACGCGGCCACAGTACCTGGCCGCGTGGGCCACCCCCGTTTGGGCCTCGGGCCTCCGCTTGTTCGCTTCCTTCGCCCACAGGTCTTCTTCCTTCCAAATATTGACGCCCGTAAATTTCCAGGTGATTTCGTTGACGTTTGGGTCCTTGAAACATTAAAATAAGAAAACGGGGTTTTCTGCCTGTGCAGGGTTAATTCCATAAAAATAGGGAATAAATGAATATTCCCAAAAATCATTATAAAACATTGATATAACCCTTATATGATGCAAATATGATTGGAATATAAGCAATTAAAGTGCAAAGTTCATGTATGCATTTTACATGCATCAAATAGATACTTTGATAATTGTGGAAGCGAGTTGTTAGAACAACTGCTGACTAAATAGTCCATGTGGTTCCATTACCTCATGTCCAGTTTTACCTCTTTTTGAGAATGAAATCTTAAGCAAACCAAATGGTCTTGGTCACATGATGAACTTGTGAACTCCTCTCCTATGATACATGTCCACACTCACATGAATTTGAGAATTAACTCATGTGATTTTCTTTAATTGGTGATAGAAGAATGTATATGTGTTTTATGACATCTCAATTTGCCTTATGCATATAATAAGATTTTGTTAACAAGGTTGCAAAGCTTGTCACCAAATTACTTCCCATATTCAAGTGGCTGAGATGTACTGGATTATCTGACCTTCTGTTTATTTGTATATGACACTCAATTGTTTGAGTATACAAAAGTGATTTGTTAACAAGGTTTCGAAACTCGTTATCAAACTACTTCTATATAACACTAACATTGGAATATCACAGTATTAATAGAGAAGTTAAAAAGAATAGATTTTGATATTGGAGTTTCCAAATACTTAGTGATGGATTGGCATAGTACTTCTATGCATATCTAAGAAATCCTTCTTCATAATCTTCTTGTTGAACTTTCTCCTTTCTTGTGTTGCCTTATCTTGTAGATTGAATTTGAGAAGATTGGGAGATTGATACCCACAAGTATAGGGGATCGTTGAAATCTTCAATGTGTAAGTATAGTATCGATCCCACGAGGAGTAGAAGGTATAAGTATTTATCCTCTCAAATAAGAGTGTCACTTCTCTTATTATCTATGCACTAGACAAACTAAAATGATTAAATGATGCAAGTGTTTTTGGGTTTTTGGCGTAGAGTTTGCAATAAAGTAAAAAGCTGAAAATAAAATATGACAAGTGAAAGCTCTCAAAGAGAGAAAGCCCAATCCTCTATGCAGCGAGAGGACAAGCTCAAGTGTGTGTTTCTTATAAGTGGAGAACGTTCCCAAGGGCTACCTAGACTTCATGGCATAAATATTTCTAGAACAACAAGGTAAGCATTTTGTCAAGTTTTAATCTTCTTTTGGACGGAGCCATAATTAGGGAAAGCTAAATAAATAAACTAAACCCCCTTATGATGGTTCTTATGGCCAAGTAAATGACTGCACAAGAGTTATTAAGACATAGAGTCCCACCATAGCCTTAAACTCTAAGGTCCCCGATACTAATACCCTCATAATGCAACTTCATGACTCGGTCTCAGGTTTACATGTCCTCCCAAGTCTCCCTCACTCCATTACACTACGGTGTTCTCCTATGAGCCCATATAGGTGAAGTGATGTGCAGTCGACGTTCGCACAACACCATCATAGAATTACATAAAAAGATAAACACTAGACAAAATACCAACACATGTCATAAATAAATCATTGCCAATCCATCCTATGCCCCCAGGAACATGAGAGAACTACTCACAACGCGAAGACATGATATGATTCAATGGCATAAGTGATACAACACAATCTGAGAATATAATCTCCCCACAAAACAATGACAAGTAGCAATTCACAAACATGTAGAATAGTACTTAGACAATAGCTAGGGTTCAACAATCTCAAACTATGAGGGGGATGAAGTGGATCACGAAGATGGTGATGGAGATGGTGCTGGTCTTGACGGTGGTGTTGATGGAGACTCCGGAGGGGGGATGGAGGAGCCTTCCGGAGGTGATTCCGGCGGCGTTTCCCCCCTCCGATCCTCTCCGGCGGCAGCCTTCTGTCTCCTGTTTCGTGGTTTTTGTGTTTCTCCCCGCCTCCTTTCGAAAGCCGTCGGGGGACTATTTTTATAGTCGTTTTTAGGTCAAGACGAAGGCACGGGGACGAAGATCGACGGCATCGGAGGCTCGAGGCCCAGAATAGGGGGTCCCACGCGGTCAAGGAATCTGACCGCGTGGGCCCACCTCTTTCGGCCCTCGGGTTTCCGTTTGTTCGCTTCCTTCGCTCCTACGCTTCGTTCCTTCCAAAAATTGACGCCCGTGAAATATTAGGTCATTTGGACGTCGTTTGGGTCCCTGAAAGTCAAAAAGATGGAAAAAGGGGTTTTCTGGTTCTGCAGGGTTAATTCCAAATAAATGGGGAAACTGTGAATTATCCCTAAAATCATTATAAAACATAAATATAACCCATATATGATGCAAATAAGTTGGAATATCAAGTAATAAAATGTAAAGTTCATGTATGCATTTTACATGCATCAACATCCCCAAGCTTAACCAATGCTCGTCCTCGAGTATGAAGGTGATAAAACTAACATGGACTTTGCATTTTAATACTATCAATGGATATCAAAGATGATTACTATTGCTACATAAAGTCAAATGATTCATTCTCAAAGGAGTAGCAATATACAAGATAGATTATAAAGTGATATCAAATATTCAATGAAAGGATGTTCAATGATAATTCACAAAGTGTAACATAGAAGAAAGTACTATGGAACAAATGTATGCATAATGAAAAGTAAAAACATCCTATAATGGTCATAGAGTAATCTTGTAAAATCTGAATATAAAAGTGGACACTTTGGAAAGATAGATAAATAAGTAGAGGTAAAACATGAATAAGTTTCATCTAGCTTCCAAATGCTTCTACTTAAGTTAATGTTTGCAATGTGGTATTCATTGGTGTGGAGCTCTCATTACCCCTATCATAGCATCTTGAATGGTTAAAGTTTAAAGTGAAAGCAAATATGAGTAATGTGCTTGACAAAGTATGGGTTGAATGCCTCATGCCCCGTGAATACGAGTACCTACACCACGGTGTTACTCAACTCGGGCCACAAAGCAAGTTCAAGTTAAAGTCATTGTAAGTAATATAATAGCGTCATCAAGAGCGTCAACTGGGGTACCTCTTGCCTCAGGACATGGAAACTAGCCCATGTCAAAATGACAAGACAAACAGACAATGAACAATCTCAGCACTCTTTTATTTACTATTTGTATAGCTTTTTATTATGACGTGCATCACTGAATGTTCACTTTGGTGCGCTGTAAATTTCCACCATGAATGATGCATGGCTTAGGTTAGCGGCCCAGGCGTCTCTCTAGCCATTTATACAAACTCCTCAAACTTACTAAGTTTCCGCATTTATTTGGCACCATGATAAGCATCCATAAACAAAAGTACATGATATCAACTAAATATAATTAAGAGCACGTTGAAAGCTTGCCATGTGACAGCACATATGAGCTAACTCCCAACCAAGACTCTTGTCAAGCTCACAACTTCATAATTTTAATCACAATGGTTCATGTTTATTAAGTGCAATAAAAGTAAAGTGTGCATCAAGTTCGTGAGAGCTTTTTAACCAACTTTTCCCATAACAATCAATAACATAAGCATTTTAATTCAGAAGTATAGATAATACAATATAACATGATAAACATACTCGGAATAGCATAAAGCTAATAGGTAGATATGGTGGACTCACTGGAAAAACTTTGGTTGAAGGTGTTGGAAAACAAGTTTTTACTTGTTGGAATTTTTGGGTTAGCAAGAGGGAGAAAGTTGACCGTCTAAATGCATGCATAAGTGTCCATAGAACTAACCAATCCATGTTAAACAAAGTAAAGTAACATTCAGCATCAAAACATGAATAAAAGATAGCTCTTGATAAAACACTTGCAAATTAATACTCATTAAAAAGCACATGAATCATGCAACTATATGTATCTTTTTGAATCAACTCAAACATCCCTTTCCCAATCTTTTTAATAGCATCCAACTTAATTCAACCCAAATTTCCAGTAGCTCTCTCATATATAAATGATAGTGGTGGTCTCACAAATAAAAAACAAACCGAAATAACAAAAATAAAAGACGCTCCAAGTTTATGCGATAAAGTGCATTGATCGAAAAACAGAAGTTAGACGTGTGCAAACCGAGAGTGTGTTGGTCCAGTGGGGTTGTCTCCACATCCCCAAGCTTATGGTCTTCACCATCCTTGGATACTCTTGGTGCATCTCCTCTAATCCCTGTGAAAAAACTTCAAAACACCGTTTCTCTCATCTCTTTTCTGTGGGGTGACATTAGTAGTGATAGACAAATGAATTGCTTTCTGCATAAAATCCTTAAACAAAAATGTGAAACATGTCCAGAAAGTATATAATGTTGTATGCCTACTTATAAACTCAATTGGATCAAAAAGATTCAAGTTAAAAGTTCAAAGAATGCATCAAACAAAATGGGACAGAATCTGTCCAGAAAAACAGCAGCAGCAAAACGCATTTTTCTACCCTACTTAAATATGTCGAAAAAATCTGAAAAATTCACGCTTACAGAGGATGAAAAGTTGCAATTTCAGTTCAAATTTCAGCTCATTCGGAGTTACAGAATAGGAATGAAAAATCATACCGTGCACAGATTCGTGCTGGAATAAAATCTCCGAATACAAAAGCAACTTTTTCAACCAAAATGGTAAAACTTGGCACTTTATTAAAAATTCCAGAAACAAAACTAAAAACTAAGTCTCTTGTTACAGCAAGAGGACACAAAGAAAATCAAAAATAAAAACAACCGGGTTGCCTCCCGTAAAGCGCTTTCTTTATAGCCATATAGCTAGGCTTACTTACTTGGTATCAAGATGGTTGGAGTGAGGTGGCTTGGCATCCCCAAGCTTGAATTCTTGTACTTATTCGAAATATGTAGGGTGAGCCCAGGGGTAACATCCCCAAGCTTGAGTGTTTGTCCCTCTTGATCTTTGTTCATCACCCTCAACTCTTCCACTTGAAAATTCTCTTTACACAAAACTCATCATAAAACTTGATTAGAGGGTTAGTGTCTCCATAAATTAAATCCACATAGGTATAGCAAAGACATATCATGAGTTGATTCTAAACATTAACTACTGTTACTATGGTTGCGTATTGTTCATTGATCAAAAGAACCACACAAAACACAAGTAATGAGGCTAATGCAAAATAAAGACAGAATCTGTCAAAAACTGAACAGCCCGCAAAGAGTGAATTTTCAGAGGCACTTACGTTGCTCAAATCAGAAAACTTTTAACTAATGAAATGTGTAATAATACCTAAATATTGCTGTCGTAAAATTTCAGGTCAAAATTCCTCTTCTGTGATTTTTAACATTTTTCGCAGTGAAGCTTAGGAATCTGTTTTCTGGACAGCAAATCACTATTGTCTGATCCCACCTCTCAAAAGAGGTTATTCTTGCCATAAAGATGAAAAATAAGATACAAAGGTGATGTTACAGTAGTAAACAAGCACCTTGACTCAAAAACCAAAACTTAAACTGAAGATAAAAATCAAAAAGAAACAAAATGAACCAAGAAAGAATCAAGAGAAACAAACAAAGAAGAAAGAAAATATTTTTGTTGTTTTTGATTTAGTAAAAAGGCAAAAGAAGAAGCAAATATATACAACATAAACACTCTTTTTATTTGGTTTTAGCTTTGGGAAAAGTTTTAATGATAGAGACTTTGCAATGGTTCCATTGGCATGAACAACACATGTTCAAGGTCGACCCCAACATCTCCATTACTCATCCTTCTCATTTACTTTCCCAAATTTTATATAAAGTGAAAATCTTAAACTAGCAATCAGAAAACAGTAGGTAAAGTTATTTCACATGTTTTCAAGATATGAAGGTGTGCCTAAACAGAATAGGAAATAAAAGCATAAAGAGCACACCATAAAACATTAAACCATTAACTTTTAAGTCTAACTCCTTTCCTATGCATTGGCATTTTATATATGAATAAATAGCAGCAATTTTGTGGTAACCAATGCATGTAATGATCAGTAGGTTGCATTTTAAATAACATAGAAGCATAAAGATAAGTCTTTCTTCCTCTCTCATAATAGTTACAAGTAGTGGAAACAAATTTGACAAAAGAACTATTAGATTGGTGCAACTTTGCAAACTTAGGAACATATAGAGGATTATTAAAACTATCATGTGAGCTATTAGTGTGTTTTCCTCTCTCAAAATAATTGCAAGAAGCACCATAAACATGATGGTTATGGGTGAAATGGTTATTAGTGTAAGATAATTTCAGCCCACATAAGTACTTTTCAACATATAAAAGCTTCTCCTCCATGGTGTGAATAGGAGAGTTCAAAAATAAAGTAGGACTCTCATAAGTAAGAGTATTTTCACACACAGCAAGTATATCATTTTTATCCTCACATAAAGTAGTAACAAGTTCTAAACATGGAGGATCATCAAGCAAAATAGGATCATCATCTAGAGTACTATCATAAAACATGTCTAAACCATACTCCTCATCATTTTTAAAATTATTATCAATAATGTTCTCATTAGGCATAGGTTGATAGTCCTCCTCATCATCAGAATAAAAAAAACAAAGTTTATCATCAACAAAATCTTGAGTGTTACCCTCATCCATAGGTGGTGAAGGTGGAAGTTTCCTCTCTTCATTCTCTAGTTGTTCATCATTTTCAACATCTTCTTGGGGTTGCACGGGCATCCCCAAGCTTAGGTTTTTATCCTCCTCTTCCTGCAAAACATCAGTGCTCTCTTGGGGAGCCTCATTATATTCAACAACATAAATATTTTGAGAGAAGTTGTCTATGCAATATTCAAGAATAAAATCTATCTCTCTTCCAAATTTATTAGCTATAGGGCAAGTTTTATTTTCATGAATGAAGGTTTGCAATTCAAAAGATGCCTTGAAAGTAACAAATTCCTCTACTTGTTCCATTCCTAAATAAGCATAATCACCAGTATGGTAAGATGCAATAACACATTCTTCATGGAACCTACATTGAAATTCAAAATGTTTATCTTTTTGTTCAGAGCAAAAAATACAAGTTACATCATGGTGTAAAAGCAACTCCTCAGCAATATAATTTAATTCCATCATGAAACCTTTTAGTATTTTCCCTTCCTTTGATTCTCTATATTCCTTGGCAATCTTAGCAGCATTCAAGTGTCTAAACAAAGCATCATTTATATCCATACTTATGCCCATAACACGAGTTTTTTTGGTATTTTTCATTTTCTATTTTTTTGTTTTTTGATATATATAACTGAAAGTAAAACTAAACTAAATGCAAAACTGAAAGTAAACTAGAGTATATGCAAAACTGAAAATAAATATCTAGTGCAAACAAGAATAAAAACTTAAGCGCTACACTCCCCGGCAACGGCGCCAGAAAATGTCTTGATACCCACAAGTATAGGGGATCGTTGAAATCTTCAATGTGTAAGTATAGTATCGATCCCACGAGGAGTAGAAGGTATAAGTATTTATCCTCTCAAATAAGAGTGTCACTTCTCTTATTATCTATGCACTAGACAAACTAAAATGATTAAATGATGCAAGTGTTTTTGGGTTTTTGGCGTAGAGTTTGCAATAAAAGCTGAAAATAAAATATGACAAGTGAAAGCTCTCAAAGAGAGAAAGCCCAATCCTCTATGCAGCGAGAGGACAAGCTCAAGTGTGTGTTTCTTATAAGTGGAGAACGTTCCCAAGGGCTACCTAGACTTCATGGCATAAATATTTCTAGAACAACAAGGTAAGCATTTTGTCAAGTTTTAATCTTCTTTTGGACGGAGCCATAATTAGGGAAAGCTAAATAAATAAACTAAACCCCCTTATGATGGTTCTTATGGCCAAGTAAATGACTGCACAAGAGTTATTAAGACATAGAGTCCCACCATAGCCTTAAACTCTAAGGTCCCCGATACTAATACCCTCATAATGCAACTTCATGACTCGGTCTCAGGTTTACATGTCCTCCCAAGTCTCCCTCACTCCATTACACTACGGTGTTCTCCTATGAGCCCATATAGGTGAAGTGATGTGCAGTCGACGTTCGCACAACACCATCATAGAATTACATAAAAAGATAAACACTAGACAAAATACCAACACATGTCATAAATAAATCATTGCCAATCCATCCTATGCCCCCAGGAACATGAGAGAACTACTCACAACGCGAAGACATGATATGATTCAATGGCATAAGTGATACAACACAATCTGAGAATATAATCTCCCCACAAAACAATGACAAGTAGCAATTCACAAACATGTAGAATAGTACTTAGACAATAGCTAGGGTTCAACAATCTCAAACTATGAGGGGGATGAAGTGGATCACGAAGATGGTGATGGAGATGGTGCTGGTCTTGACGGTGGTGTTGATGGAGACTCCGGAGGGGGGATGGAGGAGCCTTCCGGAGGTGATTCCGGCGGCGTTTCCCCCCTCCGATCCTCTCCGGCGGCAGCCTTCTGTCTCCTGTTTCGTGGTTTTTGTGTTTCTCCCCGCCTCCTTCCGAAAGCCGTCGGGGACTATTTTTATAGTCGTTTTTAGGTCAAGACGAAGGCACGGGGACGAAGATCGACGGCATCGGAGGCTCGAGGCCCAGAATAGGGGGTCCCACGCGGTCAAGGAATCTGACCGCGTGGGCCCACCTCTTTCGGCCCTCGGGTTTCCGTTTGTTCGCTTCCTTCGCTCCTACGCTTCGTTCCTTCCAAAAATTGACGCCCGTGAAATATTAGGTCATTTGGACGTCGTTTGGGTCCCTGAAAGTCAAAAAGATGGAAAAAGGGGTTTTCTGGTTCTGCAGGGTTAATTCCAAATAAATGGGGAAACTGTGAATTATCCCCTAAAATCATTATAAAACATAAATATAACCCATATATGATGCAAATAAGTTGGAATATCAAGTAATAAAATGTAAAGTTCATGTATGCATTTTACATGCATCGGAGATAAGAAGATAAAATTGTCTTGATAGGATAAGTAGATCTAGATTAAGATTTAGTTTAGTCTTTTATCCACCTTCCATATACTCCTTCTTTTCTTTTCTTTAAGATATGTACTTATTCGATTAATGATGTAAGTCATACTCATTATTTGATTTATAGTTTCTTGAATTATTCACTTGTAACCAAATGTTTGAGGATTAGATGAGACAAGATTTTGAAGTTTATAGCACTCATGTTGTTGACTAAGTCTAATCCACCAACATGAGCGAAACCTCGATGTAAGTTTTCACAAGTTGGATTCCAAGTTTTTAGTTACTCGTCAAACTAACGGCATTCTCAACTGGCCTTTCGAATGGTGGTTGAACACTCTATGACTTCGTTGAAAAAGCTTTAAATTTTCCCGTATTTTCAGATGCATGCTATGCAAATGCACAAATCTAATTTAACCCTTTTCTACTCTCTGAACTACGGTCATTACACTTTGATACTGGATTTTAACAAATTTTGACATAATATTGAATCTTACTTTAATCTAGCACAAAAATGTGAGGATACAAATACTCCCTCCGAAATATCGGAAATTTCATCATTTTGTTAGTTGAAATTCCAAAGCATGCCTAGGATTGAGTAAAATTGGGCATGGGAAGCCCAACCCTACTAACCGCGTGATGGTAGAGATGTGCTTGGCTCTAGTTGTCTCCTTGAAAACTAGCCCAAAAGCCCAAAGACCAAAGCACCTAAAATCCTTTATTTTTATTAAAATATAGGTGAAATAATGTATGCTTATATTTAAAGAAATATAACTAGTATTTACATGTTAAGGGACACTGTGGAATCAGCCTTTACATTTTCGGGCTAGCTCGTGCTTTGTAAATTCCGTTCAGCCGACCGTATGTCAGAATATAGGATTGAGTGTGACTTATGTATGTGCCAAGAAACTCGTTTGTACAAATTGCTTTTTGTGATTTGCAGGGAGAACGTTATTGCTTGTGCCAAGCATTTCGTAGGGGATGGAGGTACTCACAAGGGGATCAATGAGGGGAACACAATTTGCTTGCAAGAAGATCTGGAAAGGAACCACATGAAACCTTACCCTGATTGTATAACTCAAGGGTGGCAACGGTCATGGCATCGTACTCTCATTGGAATGGGGAACCATTACATAAAAGTCGCTATTTGCTTACGGATGTTTTAAAGGGCAAGTTAGGCTTCCAGGTAGTTGACTCTACCGTGTTTGATTAATTGGTAGCTTGATACAAGCTTTGCTTGTGAATAGAAAAAAATGAAAACATGTATAAGCTCTTTTTTTACGTACAGGGCTTTGTGGTGTCAGACTGCGAGCCTCTAGGATCTGATTATCGCTACTGCATTGCACAATCAGTTAATGCTGGAATAGACATGGTATTATTCATTATTTTCATATAAAATGTATTCGGCAGCTACCAGTTGTATTCCATGTGCTTAGATTGCTACAGATTATGATACCTTACAGATTTGAGAAATTCTTGGACGATCTTGTGTTCTTGGTGGAATCAGGGGAGATAAAAGTATCACGGATTGATGATGCTATTGAGCGGATTCTAAGGGTTAAGTTCATATCTGGTGTGTTTTTTTTGAGTACAAGGGAATACAGATCACAAACGAAACCGAACCAGCAGTACAACCTCAAAAACAAGGAAATCTAACCTAGTTCTTGAAGGTCCAGCTCCACCGACGCCGTCTCACCACGGTGACCGCCGACCGCGCGCTGCCACCGCACTCCACCCGAGCCGGCGCACGCAGCGAACCGCGGCCAGGAAGCCGCCGACGAGGTCGCCGTCTTCAGTCAACCGCCTGGGTCTTGGCGGAGGCGACGAAGCTGGAAGACCACCAGAGCACGCCATCGCCTTGGATCTGCGCCACTGCTCGACGCCGGAGACGCCAAAGCTCGACGGAGAAGACGACTCTGTAGATCTGACATCCCGATCTCCTGCACCCCCAAAAGCCACCACCGGCGCCGGAGAAGAGCACCGGTGCAGCGGGGACGCCCTGCAGCCCGCCAGCACCGTCGAAGACGCCGCCGTGGAGGGGAAGCCGCAGAGCATCAGATCACGCCGGCGTCGCCCTTCCCACCATGGCTCCGCCGCTCGCAGGCCCCGAGCTACGCACCGGAACGCAGATCTGGAGAGTCCCCGCTCTCCCGCCGCCGGAGCGGCCGTCGGAGGACGGGAAATCTCCAGATGCGCCGGCGGGAGCTGGGCGGCGCGGAGTCGCCTCCCCGTCGCCTCTGTCCACTGTAGCACGAGAGGGTTCCAGAAATAGATGGGAAGTGCGTGCGCTTCATATCTGGTGTGTTTGAGCATCCATTTTCAGATCCGACTATACTCGAAGTAATTGGTTGTAAGGTAATTGCATGTTTCGTGGTTTTTATCAATTCTTCTCATTTTTATTTTGTTTGAACTGCCTCTTACATTGGATACCACTCACCATATATGATATGCTAAAATTGTTAATTTTCTAGGAGCATCGGCATCTGGCACGTGAGGCTGTTCGAAAGTCTTTGGTTCTTCTGAAAAATGTCAAGAATAAGAATGAACCATTCCTTCCATTGGCCAAGAATGGAAATAGAATACTTGTTGCAGGGACACATGCTGACAATATTAGATATCAGTGCGGCGGATGGACAATGTCTAATAATGGACGCAGTGGAAGGATAACTTCAGGTAAGCAAAATAATTCAACTCCTCGAGAATATATTGCGCATGATTTTATCTATTTGATGGAATACTTACCATGACTATTCTACTAAATAAATTGTATCTTGTCAGAAATTCTAGGACGGCTCCTAGCTGATAAGCAACTATGGATAATTTTTTCCCTGTTTTAAGTGTCGATGCATGCAAATATGATTTCTTTTTGAAATTTTGGACTCTAAGATCTTTGCAATGGAGTGGTTGTTATAATTTTTAGGCCCAAGGTGTTTCATGTATTGTACTACAAATTTATGAGTGTAGATGCAAAAAAACTTGCAGACAAGATACCGCAAAAACAACATACACACCATGAACCATCTGGCAACCAAGAAATACTAAACTAAACAAATAGTGGAAACTTTCCATTTTAGTAATAACTTTATCCTAGGAGGAAATATGCTCAGTCACAACGATTTCCTTGATATATAAAGCACGTTTCCCCCTTTTTAGAAAATTGGCATCACCATTTTTTGTTAGATATATTCATTAAAATATCTCCTAGTTGAATGTGCACTTTGCACCGTACTATCATTTTTTTAAATAGCTATTTAAATATGTTGTCGAAAAAATAGGTACAACCATATTAGAGGCTATAAAAGAATCCACAGGAGTGGAAACTCATGTTATGTATGAAGAATTCCCAACAGAAGCTACCATTGAAACTGGGAAATTTTCGTGTGTAATTATTGTAGTTGGCGAGGTTCCTTATGCTGAAAGTTTGGGGGATAGAACTGATCTTAGTTTTTTTAGAAAAGGGAGAACCCCGGCCTCTGCATCGAGTGATGCACACAGCTGTTTATTAACCAGTTTCAAAGTACAATTATTAAGTTTTACATCTCATCACACCACAAAGGAATGAGACAAGACTGAACCAGCCAAAGTACAACAAAGGCAAACTACAAAAGTCAACTAATATGCTGCCACGTATGCTGGGAGAAAAAATCCTGTGCCACCAACAGGAGTCTTGTTCATCCAGACACCATTGAAAGAGCATGTTTTGCTCTTAATCTTGTTTTGGTGATTACAGCACAACTAGTTTCTTACTGTGTGTTATGTGAGTGTAAGGTGCAGATGATACATATAAGAGCTGATCAGGGTTGCTAACCAAAAGAGTAAAAATATTGAACTGGTTGTTCCAGGCCGAAAGTTCCGGGCGGAGACCGGAAGTTCCGCTGCCCGCCGGAAGTTCTGCCCCAGAAGTTCCGGGGCTGGCGCCTGGGACTGGATTTCGGCTATGTCCTTTTGTGCTTTACGCACTGGACTCAGGCCAGAAGTTCTGTCGGATGTTCCGGCCCAGGAACCAGAAGTTTCGGGTCAAGCAGTGCTGCGCGGAAGGAGCAACAGTCTATTTTCTGGGGGGTATAAATACCCTCCACCTACCTCCAGCCAAGTAGCTCGTCCAGAATTCATTGCCCTCCATTGTTGCAAGACCAAAGCTCACTGATCTCCCAATCCCTCCACCCAAACTCACTCATACTTGGAGGATTGAAGAAGAAGGCTCGGATCTACAACTTCACCAAAGTGTTCTTCATTTCCCCCTCATTCACTTGAGGGATTTGAGCCTAGGGTTTCCACTAGGAAAACCTAGGCATCTTGTTATACTTACTTGCTTGCTACTTTTGTGTAGCAGATTTGTGGTGCTTGGGAGCCTCCAATCCTTTTGTGGGTTGTGCCTCAAGTGTGTTGTAAGGGCTCCGGATTCCGCCTTGAAGGATTCCGATAGTGGAAGGTGGACCGAGCTTTTGGGCGAGGTTCATCGGAGAATAGGGTGAGGCCATTTGTGGCGCTTGAGTTTGAAACTCACACCCCTCCAACGAGACGTACTCCCCTAAAAAAGAGGAACTCGGGAATACATCCTTGTCTCCGCGTGCTTCCCGTTCGGTTACTCCTTACTCTTAGTTATTACTTGTATCTTATCTTGTTTAGGCTTAACTTGTCATATAGGTAAATTCACCGTAACTGCATATCTAGAGAATTTACCTTTGTGTCAAGGCTTAATCGTAAAAGAATTAAAATTTGGAGTAGCACCTATTCACCCCCCCCCCCCCCGAGGTGGCCATAAGATCCTTTCAACCATAAGGTCTCGTTGGTCCGAAGGTAGCAAGAAAGCCCATAGCTGGATTCAGTGCACCGCCATATGGATAACCTGTAAAACATGAAAAGTTTCTTTCCTGTTAAAAACAAGGTTGTTCGTACAATTCCAAATGGACCAACAAATAGCTGAAACGCCAATACGAATCCTAGCCTTGGTCTTTTTATCCATCCCATTCAACTAATTCCCAAACATATTAGTGACATTGGTAGGAGGAGGAATATTGTAAGAAGAAAAGACAACACGCCAAACAAGTTTTGCAAAAGGGCAGTAAATAAATAAATGTTCAATAGTTTCACTATTCCCATAAAAGGAACAATGAGAGTCACCTTTCCAATTTCTTTTTGCCAAGTTATCTTTAGTAAGCAATACTTTTTTATGAAGGAACCACATAAAGAGCTTACTTTTCAGCGAAATTTTTAATTTCCATAAGTATTTTTGTAAAAATCTAGTATGGCCATTCATTAAGTCCTCATACATAGATTTAACTGTAAAAATCCCATTTTGTGTCAATTTCCAATGAAAGCTATCCGGAACATCAGTGAGAGTAATATCCATCAGTGATAACTGATCTTAGTATTCCATTCAATGGTTCTGATCTGATTACTCGTGTTGCTAGTATAATCCCTACACTGGTGATAGTTATATCTGGAAGACCTTTGGTTATCGAGCTACAAGTTCTTGAGAAAGTTGATGCGCTAGTCGCTGCCTGGCTACCTGGAAGTGAAGGGCAGGCGGATTACTGATTGCCTCTTTGGAGACCAGATTTTGTGGGCACATTGCCTGTCACGTGAATTAGATCTGTCGATCAACTGCCTATAAATGTTGGAGATGATAACTATGATCCATTATTCCATGTTGGATATGGGCTGAAGTGTTTAGAAATGATGGAGATTTAGCAAAATTTTATACGTGATTTGGTCATATATTTGAACCGTTACGATAAGTTACATGTCTATGTTGTACAGTTGAGTGTTTTGTTGTATGAAAGAGAAATAATCTCTTGTTGAAGAATGCATGTTAATATGTTCAATACATAATTTGTCATCTTTTTATGAGTTATATCTTCTAGTTGTGTTTTGAGTCGGTCATATAGGTACACTGTATTCTGGATTAGGGTCTTTTCTGTAACCGAATCAAGTCACTAGAACAGAATGACACATCGAATACCCCTCTATGGTAACGGCATGAGATAGGCGACGGAAAATCACGCTTTCCGCGCGGCCGGTGCGTACAAACCTGACCTGGGCTGCGGCTGGCCCGTCAACATAGGTAACGGAGAAAGTACTAACTATGTTACCCATATTTTTGGCAACGGTCATAATTCTGGCTCCGTTGCCGATATGTGGTTCTATGGCAACGGACACTTTTCTGTGTCCGTTTGCAATGTGGACACGTTCCATCTTCTTTGGAATTCGAAGCGAGGCGAGTAAATGCCATGGCATAGCGGCACCGCCCACTACTCCTTAAAAACCCCAATCCCTGCTAGCTCAAGACGCCAGAAAATCTGCTCTCTATCTCTCTCGCTCGCTCCCTGCTACTGATTAGTAAAGATGCCTCGCAGCAACGACACACAGGAGCGCACTCCATCGTCGGCCGACAGTCCCCCCGTCAGCGGCGAGTCTGTTGAAGGACCGACGCTGGAGACGAGCGACGACGAAGAGCTCGCCAACTTCAATGATCCCACCTTGATGCTAGGGCCCGCCGAAGGTTGATTCTGAGGAGTCAACCGAAGAGGAGGAGGAGGAGGACGATGAGGAGGACGAGGTCGAGGCGGAGGCGCCGGTCCCGAAGAAGGGAACCCCGGCGAAGGAGAAGAAAGTCGCCGCCACCGCCTCCGATATGCTGCCGCCGCAAGTAGCTAGCTAGTAGTAGTTCTATAAGTTCTCCGTATGTAATTTACTTTATTATTAATATGTACTCGGTATGTAATGTAGTAATCACTAATATTAATATAAATATCCTAGTGGTTTTCTCCTATACAGTAGAGATTAGGGAAAATAGTATTCCAGAGAGTAGAAGAAATTCCAGAGAGTCGGCGCGTAGGCCCCACTCCTCAGTGGAAGAAACACAAAGGAAACAATTTTATTAAAGAACCGTTTCCTACGTTGTACATATATATATGGGCGTACAGAGCAAAACCTAACAATCACTCTTTTCCTCACTATCCCAGTATGCTAGATCTGTTCGTGGCGGCGGCTCCTGGCGTTGCGGCCATCGCAGGCGCCGTGGCGGCGCCGTCTCCCCCGAGACGACGGCTATCACCGGCGTCACCGTCACCCCCGAGACGGCGATGTCTCGCCATCTCCCCCGACACGGCGAGGTCGTCGCTGCTTTCGCTTCCTCTGCCTCTACCTCTTCCGGATCTGCTACATCGATCCAACGGTGACGTGAAAAAGGTCTCAGATCCACTCTTTGATGTAGCAACTTGCCTATTGCACTAGTAGGAAAAGGCCTACCTGTCGGGGAATACTTTCTGGATTAACCCGCGGCCCAGTGCGACTTAACTTACTCGCACGGACAAAGGCCCACTTGGGAGCAAGCCCAATATTGAACCGCCATAAGGGGAAAGATCTAGAAGACATATCCCGGAGGACGTGAAGACCAAGTAGTCTCCGAGTAGGCCTCTGTGGACGTATTCCTTATGGGGAAGTTTCCTTTTGTAACCTAGCGAGCCTCTGTGTATATAAAGAGGACTCGCAGGACTTAGAGCGGGTCAAGCTATCAAGCCCTAAACCCTAGCTCATACGGCGAGTACCAGATCGGATCGCCTCCATTGTAACACCTCGATTATCATATCAATACCAATCTAGGGTAGGCAGGAAGTAGGTCTTTTACCTCACATTGAGGGGGCCGAACCTGGGTAAATCTGTGTTGATCTTTGTTCCTGCGATCCCAAGCTCGGAGATGCTTGACTCGCGTAATCCCACACCTACGAAGTCATCTATGACACCTGACGTGACAAACCCACGACAGTTGGCGCCCACCGTGGGGCCTGCGGTCAAAAGCGTCACGTTCCGCGCAGGATCGAAATCAGGCTTCAAGGACATCGCCATCGGCCAAGTTGAAGACATCAATGGGGTCCCCTTCATCGACGACTCAGAGTGGGGACCCGAGGCAGATCGCATCGAGTTTGGATACATTGTTCCCATCGGATCAGTAAAAGTTTTCGTCGGATCCGTCAGTCGCAGATCTATGATGCGACTCAAGGAAGCGAATCGGTGAAGGAACTGCGGCCGGTCAGGGTCCGCGTGTTGGAGGAGCTACAACAAGCTACGGCAAGACTGCCCATCCCCGTCCCGTCAAGACCTGTTTGGGGATCTCTACCAAATCAGGAAGGAGACCTCAAGATTGAAGAGATTGAAGCTATCAGGACGGAACTCTGTGAAGAGGCACAAAGACTCGCGGCTGAGCGCGAAAAACTCCAAGAAGAAGGTCGACGACTCCGTCGCTGCCAGCCAAAGCACCAGGCGGCGAACCAAGACGACATCTGAGCGCAAGAAACTCCAAGAAGAAGAGTGGCGACTCCGTCGTTGGCAGCAAAAACATCAGATCAAGATGGACAGAGGAGAGATGAAATCACAGTTCCACGGCGACCCAGAGAGCAACGTGCACGCCGCGATAGGGATATTGTCAAAGATAGCACCGGTTGGAGACACGCGAGCTGATAAGGAAGCTCGCTATGCGATCGACCTACTGCAAACCGCTGCTTTACAACAAGCAAATATGTATGGAGTCACGCCCAATGAGCCGCAAAACGAGGTATCATGGGGAGGAGAAAAGTGCAGCGTCGAAGAAGTGGTCAACCAGTAGCAGGTTTGCAGGTATCATTGGAAAAAGAAAAGAAGATAGAAGGCGAGTCGCGGACGTCCGGAGCGACTCAGCCATCCCAGATTGAAACTGATTCAGATGAAGATTCAGCGCCAGTAAACTCCTATTCATTATTGAAAGGACCAGCATGTTTTGGAGAGGAAATACGGCTCACTCGTTTCCCCCCGAACTTCGACGAGTCGCAGCGAGTCACCACCTATCGCAGTGACCAAGACCCTGCCTTATGGATAGAGATTACGAGGCAAGCATAACAGGGGCTGACGTGACTCAAGAAGTACGTGCGAAATACTTCCACTTGGCAATACAGGGAGAAGCTAGGGATTGGCTGTTAAGGCTGCCATCAAATCAATAAGCACATGGGAAGACTTGAAGGACAAGTTCATCCGCAGATTCCAAACAGAAGATATGAAAAACCTTAGACAATGCATTCAAAAAGAGGACGAATCAAGCGGCGACTGGATCAAGAGAATCGCGGAGATCCTTGGCTCCGCCAAAAACTTAACAGTACAAGCTGCAATACAAGCTATGAGAAAGAACTGTAGATTTGAGCCGTTGGTGCACAAATTAAGTCGCGCTGAGCACAAGATTGATAGTTTCGACCAGCTTTTGGCAAGCTGACAAGTACGCAAAGACAGATAAAGGGGCAGGCGGCTTATCACAGAACCCAACAGGGAAATTACAAGTCGCGAAGATGAACATCGCACACACCAGATACAGGAGCAAGAGTGATAAGGCCTTACTCCCTAATAACTGCAAGGGGATCTTCGACGTGCCTTGCGACTTACATCGCAGGAGAGATGGCAGGCCAGCGGGTCACACAAAGGCGCAATGTCATTATTACCGGAGGTGGAAAGAAGGCGACACGCCAGACACGGCTCGCAGCGATCGATGCAGCACAAGAATAATCTAGCTCTCGTCAAGGGCCTGACGTTTTACCTAGAAGAAACATAGGACAGTTTCATACAGTGGAAGTACAAACAACGGACGGAAGCCGGAAGAGCGGTCAGATTTCAACGCCGAAAGGTATCGTCGCTGGACAGAGCAATCGGTTATTTGGAGTCGCGGCGATCACCCCCCAGAAGTAAGAGATCCAGGACAGCCAGCTTGTGGTCACGCCTGAAGTCGCGGGATACAAGTTAAGTAAGGTCCTAATGGACGGAGGAGGAAGAGTAAACATCCTATATCAAGACACGCTCCGAAGAATGAATATACCCGAGACAAGGCTGCGACCATCCAGGAAAGAAATTCAAGGCATAATCCCAGGAGCTGTTACGCGACCAATCGGAAAGATAACACTTGAAGTTAGCTTTGGAACAGAGCGGAACTTCCGCACAGAGCTCCTAGACTTTGAGGTTGTAGCAGTCAAAAGCTCATATCATGCGATCTTTGGAAGAGAAGCCTATGTCAAATTTACCGCTCGCCCCTGCTACGTCTACCTACAGTTAAAGATACCAGGACCAAACGGTGTTATTACAATATATGGAGACAGAGAGAGCGTTAGAATGCGAGAACGCAGGCTCAGTACTCGCAGAAGAAGCTTGTATCGCCAACTCTTCACATGGGTATCAGTCGCAGATCGGTAATCGCAGCTCAAAACGAGTCGCGTTGGAGGTACCGCGGAAGCGGCCAACAGGATGCAGCCACCGGATGGTAAATACCCACCGAGAAGTCGCGCATCAGCAAGATAATGCCCCAGAGGTCGCCTTGATACAAAAAGAAGACAAGAAATGGCGCATGTGCATAGACCCAGCCTCGATCAACAACCCCAGCCAAAGGGGCTCAGTTATCGTGAGACCTTACAAAGCAAACTCAACTCAACATAAGTCGCAGCTCAGTGCGGCTAATCGCCTAACAAAGTTGCTCTCTGCTTCAACATGAGACATACATCGGAGCTATCATGCTCGACCCGAGTCGCTTTAGCGACTCAAAATTGAACCAATCAGGTGTTCAACCCACTCCGTTAGGAGTATTAATTCGCAACTAAGTGCGATGAGTATCAAGTATGCATGGCCTGCGGGGAATAGAAAACCCGCATTAAAGGGCCTGCATCATCCTGTAACACCCTGTAAAACATCGAGTGATTATGAAATAAAGCCGGCACCCTTGACATTCAAGGGTTTGTCGTTTCGCCTCAACTATCATTGAGTCGCTGAGTCTTTTGAATTTCATATATCACTGACCCTTGAGGGCTCCTTACGAGCATCGCGAGTACCAATCGCACCTCAAATTTTGCCAAACTAGTGGCAATCCTTAAGCTAGAAGCGTCTTGCATTATGCGGCCAAAGTACTGGGGTGTGGCGTCAATCGAGCTTGATTGCCTATCATGGCCGCTCTCGACCCTGAACACACATGTTCCTAGGAAATACTGAGCCGCGCGAGCGTCTACTTAATGGAATTATCAAGAAAAGAACCTGCTTATAGGTCACAAAATACTGTTTATAATACATGAATGTCTTACAGACTAACGGGCATGTCCCACATTATTTATTTTTCCTCTTCCGAGCTACAGGAGTGGGAATTGGCGCGGCTTGTCTCGCAGTTGCAGTCGCAGGTGTCCTAATAATCAGGGCGCCGCCAGACGAGGCAGAAGGGCCACCAGATACTGTTGCTGGAGTGGCAGCCCGAGATGACTCAGCTCCTGAGGACTTTTCCTTTGACACCTTGCTCCCATCAAGATTGAATTTATCGAGATAAGTGCCCAAGTCTAAGTTATCAACAAATTTTGTGGCATCCGCGCATCCCTTTCCAGATATCGAAGTACTCGCTTATTGGCAGTTCAGTATCATCCGCGCTCATCGCCAGGCCGTGGCGAGCAACCTTGCCAACATCTATCTCTGGATAATATGCTCGAAGCAATGTCAAGACATGCGCGGCTCCGGCGCGAGCAGAGGATCGTTTCCAATCAGAGACATAATGCGGAGCCTTGAGCAGTTTATTTATCCAATACTCGCAAGATGTTGGGCCATCAGTCGCAGGAGAGATTACCGTCATAACTTCCTTGGTAACCTTTAAGAAGCGCTGGCTGAGTCAGACAGATATACCAGTTGATCCTTCAAATTGGAGCGGGACACTGGGGCCTCAGGCCTATGTCAAGAAAGAAAAGGCAAGAAACAAGTCAGAGACTAACGTTGGTTACCCAAAATATGTATGATTAAAGGAATAAAAGACCAACCAGCAAGCTGCAGGACGGCTGATTTGACCATGGAGCCAAAACCCTCAAAGGCTTTGAGCAGCGAGTTATATTTTTCATCTCGCGCGGCGAGTTCCTTTGCGTGGTCTCCCTTCAGGCGATCAATCAATTCAGATTTAAGAGTCAGCCCTTCTCGCAAAGATCTAATGACCTCGTCTTTCTCCATGAGTCGCTGCTGCATATCGCTTCAAGTTCTTTAAATTGCTCTTCGCAGGAGTCGAGTTGACCTTTGAGAGATTTTATTTCCTGATCTTGGTCCCTAATGACCTCATTATGCTGCTCCAGGCGAGACTGCATCATTTCAGGATGGTCTATGGAAATGCCTTTACCCTTTATTGAGCCAGAAGCATCAAGCAAGGACAGTTCACGCTGAAAACAAACAGAGCAAAACGCATAGGTAAATTATCCAGGAATTTGGGGGCTCGAGATTTGAAGCCAGGAAAAGAATCAACACCCCGTGCGATGACACAAGGTTTTGATCCTTGGGGGCTACGGTATATGTACCTGGCGACTTGAAGAAAATTGCTCAACTAAGCCGCGCAGCAGAGCAGCATGCTTGTCTCCAGCAGAAATTATGGCATCTGCGATTGACTTAGAACTATTTCCTGGAGCTGGAATTCTATTTTCAGTAGATACCCTACCAGCAGCAGGAGTTGTGGATGGAGCTGCGACTGGAGTCGCGGCAGGAGCCGCGTCTGCAATACCTTCCTCCAGGGAGGGCCTTGGATGAGTCGCACCATTACTGTTTCCCACGTTTTCATCAGCAGCATCATCCTCGCTCATAGCTTGCTGAGAAGAAGTGGGATGGGAATTAGACTTGGTAGCCTCTTCAGACATGGCCCTGCAAAACATTGATGGGTTAATAAGCTGACCTAGCAGAGCCGCAACATTGAAAAGAAGGCGAACCATACCCAGAGGCGACACGGATACTCTTCATCAGGCAACCAGAGGAAGGAGAAGATAAACCTTGCAAATCTGAACCTACAGAGTATGAAAAGAAGTGTGATCAGCAATTCCTTGCCAAAATACGTAAACACAAAAAGAAAAGGAGAGAGTCGCAAACAATTACCCGAGCTTATTGAGAAGCAATCCTTTGCAACAGCCTCGGAAGAAAAAGTAGCCTTGTTGGGATCAGCGAGTTTTAAAGATTTGGCAGTTCTTGTTTCTGCTAGTAACGCCAAGGCTTTGCGACGTTTCTCAGGCTGCGCGGGGTCTTCTGAGCTCTGGCATAAAATACGTTTCGAGGACCTGCGAGGCACCTCAGGAAGTTCCAGGAAAGGTGTATTTGGAGTCGAGGACAAAAGAGCGTCGGCCATTTGTTGTTCCTCTTCAGAAGCACTACCCTCGTGCATAACTGTATCTTCGCCAAAGGCTGCGGCTTGCCTTGACGACTCAGCCGCGGTTCCTTGGTTCAAGTCGACGTCCTCTGAAGGAAGAACCCAGAAATAGGGATCGATCTGAAAAGGAGCTCAGGTCAGAAATAATCAATTTTGGAAAGGAATTTTCGAGGAAACAGTGACAAGTAAACATTACCACAAAAGGCTTGTGCTCAGCCCAGAAGGGAGCAAGTCCGACGTTGTCATACGAGTCAATATCCTCGTCCGTCACTCGGCGAATGAAATTTATCCACTCCCCTTTGTCCCAATCTTCAGGGCAAGTGCGATCGACGTCATTTGCATGACAAGTGAAATCCACCATAAGCCGCGAGCGGCGACTCACAGGCTGAACTCGCCATTAGTCCAGCAAGATATGAGATCTAATCCAGTGAGACCATGGAGTGTCAGCGCTCTCACCTTGTCTAGAAGGGATTCGATAAAGGGCAACGAAGAAGGATCAGGTTTAGAAGACAGAGCATCGGTAGCCTCGAAGGGAAGAGGAGACCAAAGAGGAAGAGGAATTTCACCCTCAGGAGAAGTGTTTTTACAATAGAAGAATGTCCTTTGCCACTCCTTGATTTTCTTGGCAAGAGTTAGTTTTGGGAAGATACTACCCCTACGGCGTTGGAAGGAAATGGCGCCGCATTGGAGAAAAGGACCATCTGTGGTTTCCCTTTGACTATTGCAATTGAAAAGAGCAAGCCAGAAATCTATTGAAGGCGGGATACCCAGATAATCTTCGCAGAGGACGTGGAAGTTGCTCACTTGCAACATCGAATTAGGGCCAATATCATGGAAGCGGAGACCTAACCGCTGCATCAAGGAGCGGAAGAAGAGAGAGCCCGGGGGCTTGAACCCGCGCTCAACATGCTCCGCAAAAATCACTACTTCTCCTGGTTGAGGATTGGGGATTACCTCCTCACCGCCGCCCGCCATTCGCATTGATCTTTTGGCGGAAGAAGGCCCCGTGCAGATAGGGATTCCAGGAAATCTTCGTCGACCCACGAGCCTTCCCAGTTGCACTTGCGGCGAGACATTTTTCTCAGATTGATGGAGATCTCCACCGAAGGATTGTGAGTACGAGAAGCGAGATTGGAGGCGGCGGAAAGGAAGCAGCGGATGCGTGATGCAGAACGCTGGGAAAAACGATGAGCCAAGATAAATAACCCAGATGCGGAAGACGTTTAGATCTGAAAATCAACCGTCAAGGCAGGTTAAGTCGCGTTCTTGAGCCGCCAAGAAGATTATAATCGCAGATTGGAAATAAGAAAATTGGAGTTCAGCTGGGATAATTCATGTGCGCGGCTCAGGGGTTTGTTAAGACAAGGAGCCTTCACTCGAAATCCAAGCTAAACTTGGGGGCTAATGTCGGGGGAATACTTTCTGGATTAACCCGCGGCCCAGTGCGACTTAACTTACTCGCACGGACAAAGGCCCACTTGGGAGCAAGCCCAATATTGAACCGCCATAAGGGGAAAGATCTAGAAGACATATCCCGGAGGACGTGAAGACCAAGTAGTCTCCGAGTAGGCCTCTGTGGACGTATTCCTTATGGGGGAAGTTTCCTTTTGTAACCTAGCGAGCCTCTGTGTATATAAAGAGGACTCGCAGGACTTAGAGCGGGTCAAGCTATCAAGCCCTAAACCCTAGCTCATACGGCGAGTACCAGATCGGATCGCCTCCATTGTAACACCTCGATTATCTTTACTATTAAAGCGCAGTCTGCCGTGATGGTACGTCCGTGGTACGTCGTTCCCTCTATTCCGTGGTACGTCCTCGCTCGACCCCCTTCCCTGGTTGGTTCGTCTCCCACGGAAACAAACCCAAACGCGCTGGTTCATTCCCTCGTACAGAATTAACCAAAGAAAAAAAGAAATCTAAGCCCAAACGAACCTCGTCAATCCTCCCATAGGCATCCGCTCTCCTCTCTCTGTGCGCTTGCGCCGCCGCCACCCGCAGCTCCGGCGCTCTGCTCCCCATCGCCCCTCCCGGCGCGTCCTTCCCCATTCCCCGACATCTCCTCCGCAAACCCCAAGCGCCGCCTCCCCTTCCATGGCAACCACCGCATCTTCGTGCGTGTGCAACTGCCGGTCAACTCCGTGCGTGGGAACTGCAGATCGTGGAGCTCGTGATTCTTACCGCCTCATCCAGTACAAAAATCCCCGACCCTTACTCTCCTCTCGCATCCCGCCTTCTCGCATCCCGCCTCCGTAAACGGTTAACCCGTCGCCTCTCTTCACTCCAACTCTCGGAGACTCAGAACGCTGAACCTTTGCCGACCCGCCGTGCTTGGGAACGAGCCTGGGAGAGGGTGGTGCGGGGGTTCGCCGGATCCACTAGGACGACCCCGGGTTCCTTGCCGCCAGCTCTCTGACGGATGCTCGTCGCCATCCTCCCTGGAATCCAAATGTTTCTTAGCAAGTAAGTCACATTTGTTGATTTTGGTTGGATCTTGTTGTGCGTTCTAATTTTTACTTGTAATTTTTTTTTGTGATCTGATCGCATAGCATCTATGATTCATCCTGACATGCCTTGGATTGCCCATTAATATTGTTCCACTGTTAGACGAACTGAAACACAAGAAGATTTGACACAGTTTTCCCAGTAAAACAGTTACTGTTAGACGAACTGAACCACTGAAAGATTTGAGACAGTTTTCCCAGTAGAACAGCTATCAGAATAATGCCCTCTTATCTATTGAATGCAGCAACACTATGCTTCCAAACTAATTATGACTTTGTGCTTGGCAAAACTTATATAAGTTAGTTCTACTACTTTGCCGTAATTGATTCATTAATGTAACACCTGTTGTTTGTTCAAGTGCATCATTCATTCAATGAACTGAAAAACTCCAACCATTTTATTCCACACCTTTAGTTAATGGGTTGTGTTATGGTACCCTTAGCTTTATTGTTGACCTTCTGCTCTCATATTTTGATGGCTCTGATTGTAGATAGATGCGCTACTAAAGCTTTTTCATTCAAATATAGGATGGCTATCTCCCGATCCGTAACCAGTTTCAGTAGTAAAGTTATATTTATTATGGATTACAAATAAACAGGCCATGGATTGCATGAGGAGATTCAGATGAGCATGGATCCGAGCACAAAATTAAGTGATGTCAAGAAGGTTGATAAAGCTAAAGCTGAACTTGAGGAAAGAGTTCACTACCTACGAGATCCCAAGGTGAAGTTTTATCAATTAGCTTCGAACTTCATTAAGAGATACCTACACTCGTAGTTGCTAGCTATGTGGAATGGTCACAAACTGAATATCATGTCTCATTAATGCTCTTCGGGGATGATTGTTCGTGAACTCATTACGAGAATTTTGAATAAAGTAAACCAAGTAGAACGTTCAGTGAAATTATATGTACCAAAGTTACCAATTTGTATTGAAAACTAAAACTATACATAATTCTGAATGCGTACATTCCTCTTAATGCCAGATAATATGTTATTTTGTAGAGCTCAAAGCAGTCAGCATATACTATTTGACATTTTCATGGCATGCGTTTTTTTATCGAAAAAATGGCATGTGCTTTTGTAGAACTGAAAGCAGCCAGCATAAACTATTTTGATATTTAAATGGCATTTGACTTGTTTTTACATTTTTTGTGTGTTATGCAAAGATAATGAGCTTAACAGAATGATCTATGCACATGACACACCATGATGAACTTGATGCCCCTGTTTTTAATTTTATACCTTTGATCAGTTTGCAGAAAGTCCATATCTGAGGAGTATACGAATAAGGATATCTGCTACTACCCTACTTGCAACATTGATTTAAATTGTGCTCTAGAGTACAAATTCAGGATTTGTGTCCAGCTTAAGAGCCCAAACCAGCCCGCCGTCGCCCATCTCCGTCCAAACCAGTATCCATCACCGACATCGTCTTTTTTTTTGCGATGGACATCACCGACATTGTCTTCATGACAACCTCTCCAGATTCCTTATCCGATGTCTGACATCTTTGATCAAAGTCAGACCCAGTCCGTCATCATCCACCCCCGTCCAAACCGGGTTCTTCCTCCATTTTTACCTTTGCATCTTGCTTATCCGGCATTCCAAAATTCAAACTAACTTCCCTCCCGTCAGCCCTGAATTGGTGTAACTCCCCTTATTCGGCGTCCAAAATCCAAACTAACTGCACAATAATCAAGACAATAAGAAGATCAGCTTTTGGGTGTAATCAGTTGTCTTTCGACTTCAGATACATATGACATATTACAGTTCTAATCCTCACACCACCTCATCGTTTTATCATAGGTTGTCACATTTGTTGTGTGTCTCCAAACTAGGACTCTGCACCCACTCTTCATTACCTGCCAACTTCACAAAACTTGTAAGATCAACTCCGTTGTGTTCAGGTGTTTATATAGCAACCTGCTTTTACATACGATGCAGCTCCAAGTATTATATAGGTTCTGGCTTGTTGTCAACTACTGATCTTCATAGATTAGCATATGCACACATAATATTGTTTTGTTTCCATATATTCCATTTGAATATTTGATTGAGTACTGAATAGCTGTGCACATATATACCATTTTCCTGCAGATGTCGCAGCCACAACAACATGCAAATGACTACAACGGTGTGTCAGCTCAAGCACATTCAACACTTTCAGTAAATAGTATGCCCACCTCAGCTCATCTACCAGATCCTGGTGAAACTTGCAACGGTACCGTCCTACACCAGTGCCTTTTGAACATTGTCTGCGTCTGAATATAGTTATGCTAATTATCGACCAGAAATATTCATGCTTTTACAGCCTGAATTAGAGTATAGATTAATTGATTTTTTTCCAAAGGTGAAAGGCGTGAAGCTCCTTGCTGCCATGCACTGCTCCAGGGCGCACCAAGCAATGATGAACTCATTTTGACAACCCCAACTGATTGTCAACACGAGACAATTGCAAACATAAGAAAAGACAGAAATCAAGTAAGACGGGAACGAGACAGAGCACGACGAAATAGCTTAACAACTGAAAAAAAGGAGGAGATGAATGCCCGCAGAAGAGCAGCCAGGCAAAAGAAAACGATAGATGAGAGGAACGCCTGGCAGAGGCAGGCAAGGCGAAATGTACCAGCCAAGGAGAGACAAGAGATGAACGCCCGTCGAAGAGAACGTTGGCAGAACATACCACCTGAGGAAAGGCGGACACTGCTAGCTCAGCGCAATGCAAGACTCGCGGATAGGCGGAACACCCCATGCGCTCAATCCATCGCAATGCCATGTCCATATGCAGCTACTTTTCCATCCACTTCTTGGAATTGAATTGTTTGCTTATGTCATGATATAGTCCACATAAAGTTAGATATAAGTAAATATGGAGATCTAGCTAGAACCATATCAAGGAGTACATCCTGCAGGCTGACAAGGTTCCATTCCCACGGCGCAAGGCTCATCTCCATGCTAGACGTGAGTAGATAGATGATCAGCTTCTGATGTACTGTTCTGTAATCCAGCTTGTTCATGTGAGCTTATACATGCACTAGCTTGTTTAGGAAAATTTGTTTCTACAAAATGGTTGACAATTACTTGGGCTTTTATTCCATTGCTAGGACCATAGTACTTACCAAGTTTAGTTGTAAAAAATATTGTTTAATGGTACATCTAGAGCACTTACTTATGATGCTTTTGGATCTGTGTATGGAGGTCCGGCTAAAAACATATCAAAGAATATGTTGGTTTACTTGAGAAGTAGAACCAAACTTGTTACATTGTCCTGGTGACTAACTATACAATGTCTTTTTGCAATTTGCCTTATCAAGAAGGCTTCAACGTCCTGGACGGTGGCCGCGCAAGGTGGTGTGCCTCCCTTATGGCCGTCGATCCTCCTTTTTTACACCCGGATCTGGCCGCCATTGTGAGACTCTAGGGACTCATGGGAGATGAGGAAGAAGAAAGGGCCCCTTGCTGGTTCACCTGCGCTGCCGACGCTGAAAAGAGTGGAGGGGAGGATGCCATGCCATGACCATGAAAGGATAGGGGAAAGGGGAGGTGCGCTGCCGGTTTATTTGGGCAGGAGGATATGGAGGAGACAAGGGCAAAGGGGGCGGGCTGCCGGGCATTGTGGCGAGCGGCTGGGCTGAGTGAGCCGACCACTTCCAGTATCACCACTGCTCGAGAGTAAAATTATTTCCCCACAAAGAAAAGAGTAAAAATATTTGATGTACATAAGCCATGACGATAAAATAACTATGTGCATCGCTTCGATGCAGGGGCTGGAGCTGAGATCTCCATTTCGAAAGAGATAGGACGTGGCAACGCACGGGCATTCAACTAGTCATATCAATACCAATCTAGGGTAGGCAGGAAGTAGGTCTTTTACCTCACATTGAGGGGGCCGAACCTGGGTAAATTTGTGTTGATCTTTGTTCCTGCGATCCCAAGCTCGGAGATGCTTGACTCGCGTAATCCCACACCTACGATGTCATCTATGACACCTGACGTGACAAACCCACGACACTACCGCTAGCGGGCGGGTGCCCGCCAGCGATCATTACGCCAGTGGTAATAATTACCGCTGGCGGGCGGCCGTCCGCCAGCGGTACGGCTGGTTACCTCTGGCGGGCATCCCTAGCGTCCGCCAGCGGTATATGACACAGCGCTGGCGCGCAAGCGTCCGCCAGCGGTAATCCACCACGCCTGCCAGCGGTACATTTTCTGGGAATTATTTTTTTTCTGGAAAATCGTATTCCAGCAATATATCCAGTATAAATACATTAAATTCAAGTACATGCGCCAAATAAACAACAGAAATATAGACGACCACATACAAATGATCAAAGTGTCATACACAGATACATTAGTTCATCACACATGCATTACAAACCTAAAACAACATGAACTTAAGCTAAACTTCGATAAGCTAAACAACATGCATTAGTTCATCACTTAAGCTAACTTGAAATTAACCTAAAACTACTCAAGGATAAGTGAAATCGAAGTCGGATGAGTCCGAGCTATCATCCCAGAAGCTCGAATCTGAATCGTCGCCGGTCTTCTGGCACGGCGGCGCTGCACTGGAGGGTCCAGCGACGTCGGAGCTCGCCTGCCTCTTCTTGTTCCTCGAGGCGTAGAAGTCTAGCTCCGCCTGCACCAGATCGGGGCGGTCGCGGCGCAGCGTGTCCATCCGCCACTCGTCGATCTCGGCAGCGCGGCGAGCTATCCCCTGGCGGCGGTTACGCCGCGCCTCGTCTACGTCGACGATCTCCATCGGCGGCGCGAGGAAGTCAGCCTCCTCCCGGTCCTTAACGTCAGGGAAGTTGAGCTCAGAACGCGGCCGTCCAAACCTCCAGGCTGCCGCGTCGAACACGTGCGCGGCGAGCTTCGCCGTGTCGAAGGTCCCCATATACCAACGCTGGCCGTTCACGGTGATCTCCGCGGACCACCGGCCAGATGGGCGGTGACGGACGCCTATGAACCCGCTCATGGAGCGGCGGCGCGGCGGCATGCTCTGTGGCAAATAAAAATGCATGTTACACAACAAATTTGAGTATAGAAAGATGTAAAGTACATACAGTATAGATGTAAAGTATAGAAATTGTTCCTGAATTTGGTGCAAAAAGATGTAAATTAGACACAAATAAATTAGGGCCAACTAAAAACACGCTCATATATACACAAATCAACGGCATTGTAGGACTTAGACAAAACAAGAATCAAAAAAATATGCCTCATAGTTAGAATATTATTGGAAACACACAAGCAATCCTGAAAGCTTCGTTGAACCAAGTAGGAGGCACACAACTCATATGTGTGCATGATACAAGGTTCAACAAACTATCAGGATATCATATAGTGCGCAGCACATCATTTTAATCATCGGCATTCCAGAAATATAGTGGGCCAACTAAAAACCATGCCTCATACTTAGAAGTGACACACAGGCTTCAGGGACGGAGTTAGCGAGCCAAGTAGGATGCACGAGATGTGTGTACTCGTGCATATCACGAGGCTCGCTATCCCCGCCCCTGGATCACATTGTATCACAACATTTTAATCATCGGCGCCATTCTAAAAAAATATGCCTCATATACTAGATTGAACACAAATTCAGGGATGGAGTAAGCGAAACTAGTAAGATGCAGAATCTCTATATTCTTGCATATTACAAGTTTCTCTTACACCACCCCTGAATAACATAGTGTCATCTCATTTTAATCATCGGCATTGTAAAAAAATGAAGTAGGGTAAACTCAAAAGCATTCATGTCTCATACTTAGAAGTGACACACAGACTTCAGGGATGGTGCCAGCGAGCCAAGTAGGATGCACGAGATGTGTGTACTCGTACATATCACAAGGCTCGCTAGCCCCACCCTTGGATCACACGGTGTCACAACAGTTTAATCATCGGCATATCAAAAGACGGTAACATAAAGTCATATTTCAAATTCATAGAAAATATGTCATATTTTTAGCCAAAGTCATGCCAAAATTCACGAGAAATTTCGGCATGACTTTGGCTAAAAATAAGACATATGAGTACCCGAATTTGCCGAAATAGAAGTTAATCAACATTCCGGCAATCTCAAGGGTCTCTAGGGGTACCTACAAACGTTTCATACACAACCAAAAAGATATGCAAAAGGCCGCATTCGCAGCCACCACGACCACACAAATATCCACAACCAAAATTTTGTGCCTTTCAATTTTGCAAATACCTAAAAATAGATTATTTCACCACACTAATTTGTGCATTTCAGTTTTGCAAATACCTAAAAATAGAGGATAATTTGAACCTAAACTAAATATCAACTAATTTCAAACAAAATTTACATTTTTAACTTAATTTGAACTAACCTATCTAAACTAACCTCAAACTAACTGGATTTGAACTAACTTAATTTGAACTAACATATCTAAACTAACCTAATTTGAACAAAAGATATGCAAAATGAGGGAGAGAGGGGTTCGGCCGGTGCTCACCTTGCTCGACGGCGCGGCTTGGGCGAGGCGTGGACGTGCGGGCGGCAGCCGGGGGTGGGCGCGGCTTGGGCGGGGCGTGGACGTGCGGGCGAGCACGGAGGACAGGGGCGCGCTCGAGGTCGGCGGCGGCGGCGGTGGTCGCGGTAGAGGGAGAAGCTAGGGGGCGGTGGTGGCGGCGGTCGCGGTAGAGGGAGAAGGGGGCGGCGGTCGTGGTAGAGGGAGAAGGGGGCGGCGGGGGCGGCGGTGGGAGGCGTCGGCGCGTGGGTGGGTGGGGAGGAGAGGGCGCGCGCGGGTGGGTGGTAGAGTGGGCGGCCGCGCGCGGGTGGGGATAGGATAAGGTGGGCCGCGGTGGGGCCGTGCGAGGGGAAACATTACCGCTGGCGGACAATGTGTTCCGTCCGCCAGCGGTAAGGTCTTGGGTTTAGTTTTTTTTTTCTGTTTTTGCATTTTTTTCTTTTAAATTTTGCTATCTAAGGCCAGGGGAGGCCCGAGCCTGCCGTCCTCGATCCGCGCCGGCGCCGCCCTCCTCCGCGCCCGGCACCGCCAGAACCCGCCGTGTCCTCCGCCAGCGCCATAGTACTACTCCTCCACACCACTGTGGACCTCCCCTCCGTCCCGGCCCTCCCCAAGGTGCTGCCCTCTCCCTCCCCTACCTAGTTTGCATGCACCTTAGGTTTTTGATCAAATTCCCCACTCATTTTTTCAGATCTCGGCGACGATATCCATGTTGAACGATAGGGGCGATGTCCGGGACTGGGCTCCACCGGGCTGGCACTGGGAGGTGGTATCTTCCGGGACGCTTAGCTTGGTGAGGAATCCGGGTGACGTCGTCGACCCGGATCTTCTTTGGTGGAAGTCGCGTGGGCCACACTCGGTGCACAGGGAGCCGGCCACCGAGGAGGTGGTACGTCGCCGTATCAGGGAGGAGGACGAGCACGTCCGTCGCTACATGCATATGTTGGATACGCCAGCGGTGTATGACAGTAGATGGTCGATTCTTCATTGGGTTCCTCCTCATGTGAGTTTTGACCATGTGATGGTTCCTGTTCTTTGGACGCTCAGCACCCCGCGGCTTAGGACCCAGTCGAAGTTAGTGATATTATTCGTGATGTATTATGGTTAAATAAAAATGGATCCGAGCTATGTAACTGGATTAAATAAAAATGTATGCGTGATACTTTTGCATATTTGATCATTGCTGCTTTGTAAAGTGAGGAAAATAATGTTCCCTACTTTGAATTATTCTGTAATGCAGACATTGTTTTATATTTGTTTTGTATTATTTAAACAATCGATAATCCCCAAGTACTTAGTTGCTATGTAAAATGATAAACTTGATTTTTGACAAAAGTTTCAGAAACATTCTTCACAAAAAGCACTATCATATAAACATCTATAAAGTTTCGAACCAAATGACCAAGTTATGTCAATTCCCAACGCATAGTTTGTGATAAATTGCTCATATTCGACACATAGGTGTGTTTTGGTATAGGAAGCAATGGTTTCAAAGGAAATTTACAGATTATTTTTATAAATACCATTTTCCTAGTTGTATGAATTTACATGCCAAGTTACCCCTGGCGGACGGTGTGGAGTGCCCGCCAGCGGTATTGCACTTGCCGCTGGCGGACGGTTTAGCGTGCCCGCCAGCGGTAATGTGCTAGTTTTTGGGCTCAGCCGAGGCAACTACCGCTGGCGGGCACTATATAGCTTCCGCCAGTGGTACGTTTAGTACCGCTGGCGGGCGCGGATTCTGTCCACCAGCGGTAGTTTGCCCCACCTCCTCGCAAATTCCTGCTACTACCGCTGGCGGGCAGAGGGGGCGTCCGCCTGCGGTACGTGCAAAACCAGTGGTGGGCTCCGAAACCAGCCCGCCAGCGGTAGTAACGTTGGCGGACGGAAATGACGTCCACCAGCGGTAGGCTGGTGGCTATAAGCCTTTTCCTACTAGTGTTGTGCACCCGCTACAGCAGCTGAGTTCACATCCAGTAGTTCGATCTAGATAATTTCTTGATGTAGTTAATTTGCCTATTGTGCACTTGCAACCGGTTGTAGTTTAGCAAATGGGTTTGATAGTAGTTCAGTTCACATCCGGTAGTTCTATCTAGATCATTTCTTGATGTAGTTAACTTGCCTATTGTGCACTTGCAACCGGTTGTAGTTTAGCTAACTTGTTGATAGTAGTTTAGTTCACATCCAATAGTTCTTTCTTGCCTATTGTGTACTCTTTCATGTAGCTAACTTGTCTATTATGCACCTGATAACTTGTTCATGTTATGATGTATTTAACTTGTCTATTGTGCACCTGCTAATTTATTCATGTTATGATGTATTTAACTTGCCTATTGTGCACTTGCAACCGGTTGTAGTTTAGCTAACTTGTTGATAGTAGTTCAGTTCACATCCAATAGTTCTAAGTCATTACAAATTTGAAAACAAGAGTTTATTTCGGTGACACTGCATAAAAAAGTCGGAGACACAGAACAAACAACGAACACTACTCAAGACAGTAGTGTTTGTTAACTTTCCCATAATGTTCTCCAATTATATACACAGGTCAGTACACACTATATACTACTATATACTTCATATTATTGTGTTAAATTGTTCGTTCTATCTAGTAGTGTCAGAACTAACATAAATCATTATTTACATTTAGGGATATCAAGTTGTTCCCTTTCAAACCCCACCATACATATCCACCGTCGCTATTGTGACGTTTTGGTACACTACATAAAATACTTTTTTAAGTAAGAGTGTTTTATACAGTGTCGCCAAAATGTCACATTGGTGACGTACTAGATTAGATTTCGGTGACACTGCATAAAAAATCCAGAGCCGGTGGTGGCCTCCATGGAAAATATGATCGTTGTCAGGCATCTTATGAAGCAGCCGACATGGCAATATCTTGTTGACAAGCCGTGTGTTGGCTGCTCCGGTTCATCAATAAGAGCCACCTCAAGACATAGGTAAGATATCATTTCAGTTTTTCTTAAATTCATAGTGTTCTTGTTTTAGCATATGTACTTAACAATTGTAACTCTATTTACCAATGTATAGGGTCCAAAGCTTCAACATCCTTCTCTCAGGAAGCTAAGATAAGAAGAGATTGCTAGAGTGACACATGCGAGGATTGTGGAAAAGGATGTATGGAAGAAATCGTTAATTCTTTCCGTCCTTTGACATGATAGGCTTAGTATAGATGAAATCGGTTATCGTTTTACCTCTTATGTTGTCACATATTGTGATGCAAATGTAAAGGTGAAATTATGATAGAAATGCAAAGGTTACATTGCGATATGAATGAAATCTGTTACCGTTTTAGTATTTGTGCTGTGTGAGATTGATAACCCCCAAGAGCAAGGGATCACTGTAGCACCTCTCAATGTGGAAGTAAGGTATCGATCCGCAGGAGCAAGAAGGAAAAGTTATCTATTCCCTACAACTAAAGTGTCACAAGTTTTAGTTGATTATGCACTAAACAAGTTTAGAGAACAAGATGGTTGGTTTGATGGATGTAAAAGTGTCCCAATCCTCTTCTTTGCAAGAGGACAAGACAAAGGTAGTAGCAAGTGAAAGCTCTCAAAGAGAGAAAGCCCAATCCTCTATGTAGCAAGAGGACAAGCTCAAGTGTGTGTTTCTTATAGGAACAATGGACATGGTTCATGGGTTCACTTAATCCTCTCTCTCTCTCATCTACGGTGATCATCATGTTATAGATAAAGTACACACAATTGTCATGTTTTAATGGTAGCTTTTTATGACGGCTATATGTCCTAAAACACATAGTTGAAAGAAATACTCATTTGTGTTGCTAGGTCACCCCTCGTAAGGCTAGCGTGGTTTCTCTCACTCCCACATCATACTCTTTCTTTTTACCCCCAGATAAAGGACGTTGGGCGGTACTGTGTCACTCAATACCTATGCCGTGTCACATCGGCCATCCCGTACCCACATACATCATACTACAAAGTATGACAAATCACAAAAGCTCCAACACAACGGTAAATGCATAACAAATCATCTCACACCACAATATTCACCACAAAGGTATTACATAGATGACCGTAATCATGTTCAGCAGCTCATACGGTACTAATTAGTGAAGCTCAAGAGAGAGGAGAGATACAAAAGTTACCACCACAAACCCTAGTCCAGGGGGTGGACTACTCCCCCTTCATCATGGTGATGATGGTGGAGAAGTTCTTGCTGTAGATGTTGATGAACACGCCAGAGGGGGGTGGAGCCCTCCGGAGGCGATTCCGGCGGCGTTTCCCCCCTCCGATCTTCTTCGGCGGCAGCCTTCTGTCTCTCTGTTTCGTGGTTTCATGTTTCTCCGCCGCCTCCTTTCGCGAAACGCCAGGGGACCTTTTTTATAACCGTTTTTAGGTCAAGACGGAATCGGTGGACGAAAGATCGACGGCCACGGAGCTCCAAGGGGGAAACGAGCTGGGCCCACGCGGCCAGGTATTTTAGGCCACGTGGGACCCTCCCATTTCCAGCCTGTTGGGCTTCTGGTCTTCAATTTAAGCCCATTGCGTTCGTCTCGAAAATTCTGAACCGTGCTCTTTGGCCTTGCCCTTTTTGGAGTCCCGAAGCTCCCGGAAAGTCTGAAACACTAAAAAAAGACGTTTTCTGGAAAAAACAGGGTTAATTCCAAATAAATGGGAAAACTATGAAGTATTCCCAAAATCATTATAAAACATTGGTATAACCCTTATATGATGCAAATATGATTGGAATATAAGCAATTAAAGTGCAAAGTTCATGTATGCATTTTACATGCATCAACATCCCCAAGCTTAACCCATGCTCGTCCTCGAGTATGAAGGTGATAAAACTAACATGGAGTTTGCAATTTAATACTAACAATAGATATCAAAGATGATTACAATTGCTACATAAAGTCAAATGATTCATTCTTCAAAGGAGTAGCAATATGCAAGATAGTTTATGAAGTGATATCAAGTATTCAAGACAAGGATGTTCATTGATATTTCACAAAGTGTAACATAGTAGCAAGTAATATGGAACACATGTATGCATAATGATAAGTAGAACATCCTACAATGGTCATAGAGTGTAGATGAAAATCTGAATATGATAAGTGTACACTTTGGAAAGATGTATATGTGAGTAGAGGTAAAGCATGCATAAGTTTCATCCAACTTCCAAACTCTTCTACTTAAGTTAATGATTGCAATAAGGTATTCATTGGTGTCAAGCTCTCATTGCCCCTATCATAGCATCTTGAATGATTAAGGTTAAAGTGAAAGCAAATATGAGTAGTGTGCTTGATAAAGAATGGGTTGAATGTCTCATGCCCTTGAATACAAGTACTTACACCATGTGTTACTCAACTTGGGAAACAAAGCAAGTTCAATTAAATATCATTGTAAGCATAATAGTATCATCAAGAGCGTCAACTGGGGTACCTCTTGTCCCAAGATATGGAACAAGCCCATATCAAAATGACAAGACAAACAAACAAAATGAACAATCTCAACACCCTTTTTATTTACCATTTGGAATAGTTTTTTATTGCAAGGTGTATCACAGAAGGTCCACCATAGTATGTAAGTAAATTTCCACCATGAATGATGCATGGCTTAGATTAGCGGCCCAGGCGTCTCTCTAACCATTTACACAAACTCATTTAAACTCACTTTATTTCCACATTTATTTCAACATGATAAGCATCCATAGACAAAAGCACATGATATCAACTAAATGCGATGAAGAGCGTGTTGAAAGCTTCCCATGTGACAGCACATATGGGCTAACTTCCAACCCAAAACATTCATCAAGCCACAAACATCATAATCTTAATCACAATGGGTCAAGTTTTATTATGCAAATAAAAGAACATTGTGCATCAAGTTCGTGAGAGCTATATAACCAATTTTTTTCCATTGCAATCAATAACATAAACATTTTCATTCAGAGGTATAGATAACACAAATATCATGATGAACATACTCGGAATAGCATATAGCTAGTAGGTAGATATGGTGGACTCACTGGAATAACTTTGGTTGAAGGTGTTGTAAACAAGTTTTGACTTGTTGGAATGTTTGGGCTAGCAAAAGGGAGAAAGTAGACCATCTAGATGCATGCATGAGTGTCCATAGAACTAACTAATCCATGTTAAACCAAGTAAAATAACAATCAGCACCAAAACATGAATAAGTGATAGCTCTACAAAATAATTTGCAAACTATTACTCATAAACAAGCTCATGAATCATGCAACTATATGTATCATTTAAAAATCAAGTCAAACATCCCTTTTCCCAATCTTATAAAAGCATCCAACATATTTCAACCCATATTTCCAGTAGCTCTCTCATATATAAATGATAGTGTGGTGGTCTCTCAAGACTCAAACAAAAACAAAAACGACGCTCCAAATTTATGCGATAAAGTGTTTTGATAAAAAAACAGAAGTTGGACGTGTGCAAACCGAGAGTGTGTAGGTCCAGCGAGGTTGTCTTCACATCCCCAAGCTTATGGTCTTCACCATCCTTGGATAGCTCTTGGTGCATCTCCTCCAATCCCTGTGAAAAAAACTTCAAAACACCGTTTCTCCCATCTCTTTTCTGTGGGGTGCATTAATAGTGATAAACAAATAAGTTCCTTGCTGCATATAATCCTTGAACAAAAATTCATATGACATGTCCAGAAAGTGTATAATGTTGTATGCCTACTCATAAACTCAATTGGATAAAAAATATTCAACTTAAAAGCTCAAAGCATGCATCAAACAAAATGGGAAAGAATCTGTCCAGAAAAACAGCAGCAGCAAAACGTATTTTTCTACCCTACCAAACTTTCTCGAAAAATTCCGAAAAAATTCATGCATACAGAGGATGAAAAGTTGCAACTAAATTTCAAATATGAGCTCATTCGGAGTTACGGAATAAGAATTAAAAATCATACCGTGCACTGACTCGTGCAGGAATAAAATCTCCGAACGCTATAAGCAACTTTTTCAAACCAAAAAGGGTAAAACTTGGCACTTTATTGAAAACTCCAGAACCTAAACTATAAACAAAGTCTCTTGTTACAGCAAGAGGACACAAAGAAAAATCACACAAAAAATAACCGGGTTGCCTCCCGCAAAGCGCTTTCTTTATAGCCATATAGCTAGGCTTGATAGTTTTAATGATGCTCCCATAGGAATAAGAGTTGAATATAAAAGAGCATCAAGAAGCAAATATCAAACACATTTAAGTCTAACCAACTTCCTATGCATTGGGATCTTGTAAGAAAATAAATCAATAAAGCACAAAGTGACTAGCATAGGAAGGCAAAGCAAGTGCAACTTCAAAATTTTCAATAAAAAGAGAGAAGACTTAATATTTTTGAGATATATGAAATCATGTCTCTCTCTCTCATAAAAACTTTCAGTAGCATCATTGATAAAACCCACAATATAACCATCACATAGAGCATTCTTATCATGATCCACATGCATAAAAGTATCATTACTCTCCACATAAGCATAAACAGTTTCATTAGTAATAGTGGGAGTAAAAATATCACATCCATCAATGTAATCATCATAAATAGGAGGCATAGAATAATCAAAATGATTTTTATCCTCAATAGTAGATGGACTGAAAATATCATATTCATCATTGTAAACATCATATATAGGAGGCATATCATAATCAACATAAACTATATCCTCAATAGTGGGTGGACTGAAAATATCATATTCATCATCATAAATGGGAGACATAGTATCATCAAACAAGTCAAAGAACCTCCCGAAGCTTAGATGATTGCAAGATATAAAATAAGTTAAAGAGACCTCCCCAAGCTTAGTCTAGTGCACACAAGAATATAAACTTAAGCGCTACGCTCCCCGGCAACGGCGCCAGAAAAATACTTGATAACCCCCAAGAGCAAGGGATCACTGTAGCACCTCTCAATGTGGAAGTAAGGTATCGATCCGCAGGAGCAAGAAGGAAAAGTTATCTATTCCCTACAACTAAAGTGTCACAAGTTTTAGTTGATTATGCACTAAACAAGTTTAGAGAACAAGATGGTTGGTTTGATGGATGTAAAAGTGTCCCAATCCTCTTCTTTGCAAGAGGACAAGACAAAGGTAGTAGCAAGTGAAAGCTCTCAAAGAGAGAAAGCCCAATCCTCTATGTAGCAAGAGGACAAGCTCAAGTGTGTGTTTCTTATAGGAACAATGGACATGGTTCATGGGTTCACTTAATCCTCTCTCTCTCATCTACGGTGATCATCATGTTATAGATAAAGTACACACAATTGTCATGTTTTAATGGTAGCTTTTTATGACGGCTATATGTCCTAAAACACATAGTTGAAAGAAATACTCATTTGTGTTGCTAGGTCACCCCTCGTAAGGCTAGCGTGGTTTCTCTCACTCCCACATCATACTCTTTCTTTTTACCCCCAGATAAAGGATGTTGGGCGGTACTGTGTCACTCAATACCTATGCCGTGTCACATCGGCCATCCCGTACCCACATACATCATACTACAAAGTATGACAAATCACAAAAGCTTCAACACAACGGTAAATGCATAACAAATCATCTCACACCACAATATTCACCACAAAGGTATTACATAGATGACCGTAATCATGATTCACCTTACTCCATACACCCGGGTAACACCAAGATGTATAAGGATGTGAAGGAGAGGTTTTGGTGGAATAATTTGAAAAGAGATATTGCTGAATATATTGCCAAGTGTGATGTGTGTAGCCGTGTAAAGGCTGAGCATCAGAAGCCAGCAGGGTTACTTCAACCTTTGCCAGTACCCGACTGGAAATGGGATCAGATTGGGATGGACTTCATCACAGGTCTACCCAGAACCAAGTCTGGTTATGATTCTATTTGGGTTATTGTTGATCGTTTGACCAAGGTAGCTCATTTCGTGCCTGTGAAGACAACTTACACAAGTGCCAAGCTAGCAGATATCTACATGAAGAGAATAGTATGTTTGCATGGAGTTCCAAAGAAGATTGTGTCAGATAGAGGCACTCAATTCACTTCACATTTCTGGAAGCAGTTACATGAAGTCCTTGGAACTAGGCTAGAGTTTAGCACAGCCTTTCACCCCCAGACAGATGGACAGACTGAAAGGGTACACCAAATCCTGGAGGACATGCTGAGAGCATGTGCATTAGACTATAAGTCTAGTTGGGATGATAATCTCCCATATGCTGAGTTTTCTTATAATAATAGTTATCAAGCCAGCATAGAGATGTCACCATTTGAAGCACTGTATGGAAGAAAATGCACCACCCCACTTTTGTGGAGTGGAGTAGGAGAAAGAAGTCTGTTTGGTCCTGATATAATCGAAGAAGCTGAAGAAAAAGTTAGGCTGATTAAGGACAGATTGAAGGCAGCTCAATCCAGGCAGAAAAGTTATGCTGATTCCAAACGGAGAGAAGTTACGTATGATATTGGAGATAGAGCCTATCTTAGAGTCTCACCCCTTCGTGGAGTGAAGAGGTTTGGAATCAAAGGAAAACTGTCACCAAGGTTTATTGGACCTTATAAAGTTTTGTCACGTAAAGGAGAAGTGGCTTATGAATTGGAACTACCGGAAGCTCTTTCCGCAGTTCACAATGTTTTCCATGTTAGTCAGCTGAAGAAGTGTCACCCTGAAATGGCAGAAACTCCGCTGAGAGATACAGTGCCACTAGAAGAAGTTCAGCTGGAAAGTGATCTCACCTATGAGGAAAAACCCATAAAAATTTTGGAGACAGCAGAGAGAATTACCAGAACCAAGACTATCAAATTTTGCAAAGTACAGTGGAATCACCATTCAGAGGAAGAAGCAACTTGGGAAAGAGAAGATGACCTTAGAGAAGAACATCCTCACCTATTTGCTAGCCAAACCGAATCTCGAGGGCGAGATTCATCTTAAGGGGGTTAGGTTTGTAACATCCCAATTTTCACAAAAATTTAAAACTTTTCATTTGCATCATGCATCATGTCATTGCATCATTGTTTGCATTGTGTTTGAATTCAAATTATGAAATTTAGAGATTTTATCTCCAAAAAACCTAAATTGCAAAGTATCTGCAGAAGCCTTCTCAAACTATTTCAAATTTTCAAATAAAGATTTTTGAAAATTATATCCCCAATACATGCTAAACATGTGGGCATGTTTTTACAAATTTATTGAAAGTAGTTTGAGTGAAATTGAGTTTGAAATACAAAAGTTATTTGATGTTGGTTTAAAAATAGAAAAGAAAAACAAGTTTCTGGAAAAAAATGCGCTCCTGCACCGTTTGGGCCGAGCCCGCCTAATCTAATGCGCGTGTGCGGTGCATAGCGCAGCCCAGCAGCGTGCAACCTCTCGCTGACAAGCGGGGCCCGCCTGTCAGCACCATCCTCCAGCCGTGACGAGCACGGACTCGTCCCCGATGCAAACCCTAACCGGATCGTAACAAATTCGTGGCGTTTTTGACGTGATACGCACGCGTGATCGCCCCATATAAACCCCTCGACCCCCTCGTGTTTTCGCCCCAAGAAAATCAACACGAGAGCCACCAGGCTGCCCACACGAGACCCCGCCGCGCCGCCATTGCCGACGACAAGATCTTCAAATTCCGGTGAGAGCACGGCCGCATTGCCTCCCTATCCACCTCCTCGAGCTTCCCCACGTTATTGCGCATCCTCCTGAACCTTTTCTCGATCGCTTCATGCAGAGGAGACGTCTCGAGCTTCATCGACACCGACGCCGTCCGCGGAAGCAACTCCAGGAGGAAGAAGGAGGACGCTCGCGACTACGCCGTCACCACCATCTGCTTCGCCTCGTCGCCCTGAACCCCGCGGTACGCCCCACGAACCGTAGATCGATTTAGAACTTATTCCGGCGATCACCGGCGATGGCGCCGCCGTAGGTACTAGGGTTCCGGCATGTTTTCCGGCGGAAAACGTCGTCGTTTTGGTACTTTAGATCTAGGTCGTCGGATCGTGGTTCAACGGTGGAGATTAGAAGATCTGCGCGAAGCGGTACCAGCCAACCAGAAGAAGCCACGTCGCCAAGTCGTCCGCGAAGCCGCGCCGCGCCCGTCCGCGTCTGCCCGCAACCCGTCCGCGCCCGCATCGCCCGCAAGACCAGTCAACGGAGGCTCCGCACCAACCAGAAGACGCCACGTCGACGAGGACTCCAGCGCGAAGATCTTTTCAGTTTTCTTTACGTTTTAGCCCCTGCGCATCACAGATTAGTCCCTGCGATTTAGATCTATTATTAATTTTTACTCTTTATCCAAAATTTATGAAATTTATATTTTTGGAAAGCTAATAATGTGTAGAAACTTTCTATATGCTTAATTTGAGGTTTGGACGAAATTAATTTAGATAAATTTTAAAAATGGTTTAATTGATATTTTGGCTATAATTTAATTATAAAAATTGATAATTGAGCAAAATATTTTGCTATATTTTTGTTTGTATAAGTAATGGCCGTAGTATTGCTCTAATTTTTGTATAAGTGTTTTTATGTTTTTGCATGTATTTGTTTTTATTGCTTTTAGGTGTTATTTTAATAAGTAAATTATATTAAAATTGTTCTCCACATTATTTTTCGAATAGAAAATTTAGCTAAGTAATTATGACCATGTTATATGCAAAATAACTTAGAAATATTTCACCCACCGAAATATTTCTTCCTTAGAAAATTTTGGGTAATAAAATTTGAGAACACTTAGAATTTTTCCTTAGAAATTTTCAACACATTAAAAATGCTAAACTTGTCCTTAGAAATTTTTAGTATCTAGAAAACTTAGTTATTTCCTTAGAAATTATTCTAAGTACTTGCTATAACAAATGTTGGTCCTTAGAAAAATTTATCAACTATTGCTATCATACTTTTTCCTTAGAAAATTTTAGCACTTCTTATTTTGTTTACTTTCCTTAGAAATTATTTTGGACATGATGTGTTAGTTTAGTCCTTAGTTAAATTTCGACCCAAGTGTTAGGACCTTGGTCCTTAGTCATTTTTGGACCTTCTTGATTGTCTTGTTTTAACTTAGAATTATTTCATGGCATGGCATGCATGCATCTCTAGTCCTTAGAAATATTTTGCACATCATGCATGACATATTTTCCTTAGAAGTTTTATGAAAATTGTTTGTTCATTATGTATTGTTTGATGTGTTAGAAACTCCGGAGGGAAACGAGGACTGTTGCAGCTGCTGTTGTTCTGCTTGTTGCCAAGGCAAGTGGCACACCCCCATGAAGTTTTCCTAAGTATTTTATATGCATTACTTAGTGTATTTCTTATATGCATGTGTTGGATAGTATTATAGCTATATGCTAAACCCACCATACCTTTACTCTAGTTGTGTCTAGAATCCCTTTTGATAACTTAGTAGATTATTGGATGCTATGCAAATGTGTTTTCCTTAAAGCTAAATTCTACTAAGTAATTTATCACCTGGGTGGACTTGGTTATGAAAAGATGATGGAAAGGTTGAGTGTCATCTCTTAGGGGTGACCTCTAAGGGATGGTCACTTGTGGTTGCCACCCAGGGTATTAAGGGCCAAGGTTTTCTCTAAGTGAAGTTGCTTACCGTGCAGCCATTAGTCATATGGGCTCTGGCTAGATGGATTAAGTTGCGTGGACTCGTCCCGACTTGACAGGTGGTGGTAGAATGGTTAGAATGGGAGCGCGTCAAGTCGGTATGGGATGGGAAAATGCTTCTGAAAAGTCTCGTCTCAACTCTCTCCTTTTCCTTAGCACAAATTGAGTGCTTGAGGATAGTTTGGGTTTGTTGGGTCTAATGGTGAAAGTGCACAACCTCTGCAGAGTTAAAAACTAAGTACTTAGCCGTGTCCCCGGTTACGGACAATTTGAGCAGCTGATCAAGGATTCAACGGAGGCTTCATCATTCAAATTTCGAAATTAAAACTTGGTGGTGAACAAGGGTAGTTAAGACAATGGTTTTCAAGCCATCTTGTCTCAAAATTTTGAAGGAAAAGTTTTACAAAGTGTTAGGCAAAATTGGCTTTTATGCAAATCAGCCTTCAAACTCCACCAGCCAAATATGCATATAGGTTATAGAGTTATTCCTATATGAGTCCACATAGTGTCACTTGCCAGGATCATTTTTAATGATTCTGACCCACTCTGTTGCAAATATTACTTTGTTGCAGACTTTTCTGACGATGAGTAAGGTCACGTTTGGGTTTCGAGTCTGCAACCAACATGTTTTCGCCTGTGGCGCATCATGAAGAATGGAGGCTCATTGAAGATTTATTCCGCTGCTTTATTTGTTTTGAGCTAGCTATAAGCTATGCAAAGATGTATCGAACTATTTATTTTCCAAGTCTGGATCATTCGTGTAATAATTGATACAATGTTGTGATATTCATCTTAAACTGTGTGTGCAAATGAAACGATCCAGGGGTTTGCACTATACACAGGTACCTTGCCATTTTCTAAGTGCAGGTACATACAGATGGTATCAGAGCATAGTGTTGCCTGTAGGATCGAAACCCTAGGTTTGGTTAGAAATAAGTTGGCCAAAAACTTAATTTATTTACTAAGTATAAAATGCTTCTATGATATATTCTTGCTTTTTCTTCTAAGTACTCGTAATTCTTTACTTATGCATTTATCTCATACTTGTTTCTTCCTAAACTAAAGGATGACGAAGAGGTTCGAGTACATTGACGAGGAGGACTACCCGGTGACCCGCTTCGGCAGCATCATGTTCGACATCCTCAAGCACCTGAAGCTACCTACACCCATGATCAAGGGATGCATCTTGAAGAAGTTCAAAAGAGAAGGCCTTTGGGGAATCAGGGTGTTCAACAAGGACGTGAAGGCGAAGCACCCATTGAGTACAGAGTAATGGGAGTCTCCATGGAGAGAGGAATCGACATCATCATGCAACACGTGATAGCTTGCCTTTGTGGACGCTACTCCAATGAATTGGAGGGGCACTACTCCTTCCCTTTTGGAAGGCGTGACGATGAAGGATCACCCTTCTGCTATGGCACCGAGAACATGGGCAAAGATGAGTTCGTGAGCGACTATTTCCAAGGCTTAGAACTCTTAGTCCATGATCTTTACTTTGATACCAGTGAGAACTCCACAAGAATGATGAGCTTTGCGCCCAAGTCCAAGTGAATGATGAGAAGATAAAAGAGCAAGAAGAGAAGACCAAGGAGCTAGAAGAGAAGTTCAAGGCCCAAGAGAAGAAATTCATAAGTCAAGAGAAGAGAGTCAAGCAAAGAAACAAGCAAATAAGGGACTTGAAGGAAGAACTCTCCACCAATGATGTGGAGCTTGAAGCTGATTGTGACTTGATCAAGCGACTTCGTGCTGAGAAGAAGGAACTCCAAGAGAGAAACGCAGAATTGGAGAAGGAAGTGAAGGATCTCAGAAGCGTGCTATTCAGGAAGGCTTTGAAATCCAAGAATTTGAAGAAGAAGTAGATGAAGGCGCCATGATTGAGGACTAGGATAGTTAGTGAGACTACCATTTTACCTTACGCACCATTTTACCTTACGCCTTTTAAATTTTCGAATTTTAGTTTGGAACTACCAACTTGTGGTAGGACAATACCTAGTACCCTTTGATGTTAGTTCGAATTGAAGAGAAATTTGGAGTTGAAGTTTTGCTTGATGTGTTGTTTGATTGCTTTCTATGTGATGCTTGTATGGGTAGAATTATTTCTCATAGACCTGTCTATCTTTTACTCACCTATGCTAAAACCACAGATGCCTCCCCGTCGTGACAACACCAACAACAACAACAACAACAACAACAACAACAACGAAGCTATGATGCAACAGATGATGGCAGCCCAGACTCAGCTGATGACCATGATGGCACAATTCATGGCAAATCAACATGGACTCCACCACCACCACCTCCTCCCCAAGTGGACAGACTTGCCAGGTTCCTTAGGCTTAGGCCAAACAAGTTCTCAACTACAACTGACCCAATTGTGGCTGATGACTGGCTGCGTTCTGTGCAAAAGGATCTGGTGACAGCTGAATGTGAAGATGCTGAGAAAATTAGGTTCACCGCACATCTGCTTGAAGGACCTGCAGCCCAATGGTGGGAAACTTATCAGATTACTCACCCATTGGACACTTTGACTTGGGAGGAATTCAAGGAAGGATTTCGTAATGCTCATATTCCACAGGCATTATGAATCTGAAACAGGAAGAGTTCCGCAATCTGCGTCAGGGGAACAGAAGTCTTAAGGAGTACATGGATGACTTTCATGCCTTGTCTCGATATGCTCCTGAGGACGTTGACACAGATGTAAAGAGGAAGGCTAAATTTCTCAAGGGACTAAGTGATGAGCTGAAGATACCTTTGACTGTGGCTATGCTCCAACTTATCAGACACTTCTTGATCAGGCAATCACCCTTGAGGATAGCATGAAGAAAGCTGAAAACAGGAAGAGGAAGATGAATTCAAACAAGCACCACTCTGAACCCTCATTTAAGAAGCACTTTGTTCATGATGGGAACCATGGTCATAAACATGGGAACCACAATGGGGGCAACTTTCACAAACCCCATGCTCACAATCACAATGGAGGATTCAAGGGAAACAATGGAGGATCAAATGGAGGACACAGGGGAAATGGACATAACCATAACAATGGACAGCATCGCCCAAATTCTGAACCCAAGAAAGATCTCAGCCAGGTGCTCTGCTACAAGTGCAACAACAAGGGACATTATGCTAATGAATGCCCTGAGAAGAGAGTGGACACTCCTAGCAAGCCCAATCCTTTCAACAAGGGACATGTGAACCACATCAATGTTGAAGAAGTCTATGATGAACCTGATGCTGTGATTGGTACGTTCCTAATCAACTCCTGTCCAGCATTAGTTTTATTTGATACTGGAGCATCGCATTCATTCATATCAAGAGCATTTGTTAACAAACATGGGTTAACTGTCGAAAACATGGGGTGCCCAATTAGAGTCAGTTCTCCAGGAGGAGAAATGTTAGTATCATCTGGTTGTAGAAACCTTAACCTTGAGATTGGAAAACATCAGTTTCCAGCAAACCTCCTAATCCTAGAAACCCAAGGACTAGACGTCATTCTAGGGATGGATTGGATGACCCATTTTGAAGGGATCATAGACTGTGCAAATAGAGCAATCACCCTCACCACCCCAGAAAAGAAGACGATCAGATTCAAGTCAAAGTTTGAAATGAAGAAGTTTAAGGTTAATTCTCTTAAGGGGGTTAGCCTCGGGATGTGCTCATAGTAAGGGAATACCCAGATGTGTTTCCTGAAGAACTGCCGGAATGCCACCCGATAGAGATGTCGAGTTTCTCATTGAGCTTAAACCAGGCACAGGACCAATAGCCAAAAGACCATACCCAATGGCGACAGAGGAACTGAAAGAACTCAAGAAACAGTTGGAGGAACAGTTGCAGAAAGGTTTTATCCGTCCAAGTTCTTCACCTTGGGGAGCACCAATCTTGTTTGTTGAGAAGAAAGACAGTACTCAGAGGCTAGTCACGGACTATAGAGCTTTAAATGAAGTAACCATTAAGAACAAATACCCACTCCCTAGAATCAACGACCTCTTTGATCAATTGAAAGGAGCCTGTGTGTTCTCAAAGATTGATCTCAGATCTGGATACTTTCAGATGAAGGTTAGAGAGTTGGACATACCTAAGACTGCTTTCACCACCCGTACGGTTTGTATGAGTACACAGTTATGCCTTTTGGCTTAACCAATGCGCCGGCATACTTCATGAATATGATGAATAAAGTGTTCATGGATTTCTTAGACAAGTTTGTCGTTGTGTTCATCGATGACATCTTGATCTACTCCAAAAGCCACAAGGAACATGAGGAACATCTACGTCAAGTTTTGCAAAGACTTAGAGAGCACAAATTGTATGGCAAGTTCAGCAAATGTGAGTTTTGGCTGGAACAAGTAGGATTTCTAGGACACATTGTGTCTAAGGATGGAATAGCAGTAGACCCTGAAAAGGTTTCGCAGTAACCAACTGGGAGTCGCCCAAGAATGTGGGAGATATCCGTAGTTTTCTGGGACTAGCAGGATACTATAGGAGATTCATTGAAAATTTCTCCAAAATTGCTAAGGCCTTAACAGAATTGCTACAAAAGGGCAAGAAGTTTGTGTGGACCGAAGAATGTGAAACTAGTTTTCAAGAACTGAAGAAACGTTTAGTATCAGCACCTGTTCTATGTTTACCAGATCTGGAGAAAGATTTCCAAGTGTACTGCGATGCTTCACATCGAGGACTTGGAGGTGTGTTGATGCAAGAAGGCAAAGTGGTGTCATATGCCTCAAGGCAGCTCAAGAAGCATGAAGTCAACTACCCCACACATGACTTAGAATTAGCAGCAGTAGTACATGCCCTGAAGATATGGAGGCCCTATCTCTATGGAAAGCGTTGTGAAGTATTCACGGACCATAAAAGTCTTAAATACTTCTTCACACAGAAGGAAATGAACATGCGACAAAGGAGATGGCTGGAATTGATTAAGGACTATGACCTGAGTTTGCAATATCACCCAGGAAAAGCCAATGTAGTAGCTGATGCCTTAAGCCGTAAAACTTATGTTAACGGACTCACGGCAGGGGAATTGCCAGAAGACTATGCAGGGATTCAAGGATCTTAGGTTGGAGATAGTACCTGAAGGTTTTGTAGCATCTCTAGAAGTGCAACCTCTTTTGATGGACAAAATCAAGGAGGCTCAAAAAGGAGACAAAGTGATGGAAGAAATCAAGAAAAATTTAGGTGAGGCAAGGCCAAAGGTTTTCGACTAGATGAAGAAGGCATAGTATGGTTCATGAAACGAATTTGTGTTCCAGAAGATGTAGATCTCAGAAAGTTGATACTTCAGGAAGCCCATGATTCACCTTACTCCATACACCCGGGTAACACCAAGATGTATATGGATGTGAAGGAGAGGTTTTGGTGGAACAATTTGAAAAGAGATATTGCTGAATATATTGCCAAGTGTGATGTGTGTAGCCGTGTAAAGGCTGAGCATCAGAAGCCAGCAGGGTTACTTCAACCTTTGCCAGTACCCGACTGGAAATGGGATCAGATTGGGATGGACTTCATCACAGGTCTACCCAGAACCAAGTCTGGTTATGATTCTATTTGGGTTATTGTTGATCGTTTGACCAAGGTAGCTCATTTCGTGCCTGTGAAGACAACTTACACAAGTGCCAAGCTAGCAGATATTACATGAAGAGAATAGTATGTTTGCATGGAGTTCCAAAGAAGATTGTGTCAGATAGAGGCACTCAATTCACTTCACATTTCTGGAAGCAGTTACATGAAGTCCTTGGAACTAGGCTAGAGTTTAGCACAGCCTTTCACCCCCAGACTGATGGACAGACTGAAAGGGTAAATCAAATCCTGGAGGACATGCTGAGAGCATGTGCATTAGACTATAAGTCTAGTTGGGATGATAATCTCCCATATGCTGAGTTCTCTTATAATAATAGTTATCAAGCCAGCATAGAGATGTCACCATTTGAAGCACTGTATGGAAGGAAATGCACCACCCCACTTTTGTGGAGTGGAGTAGGAGAAAGAAGTCTGTTTGGTCCTGATATAATCGAAGAAGCTGAAGAAAAGGTTAGGCTGATTAAGGACAGATTGAAGGCAGCTCAATCAGGCAGAAAAGTTATGCTGATTCCAAACGGAGAGAAGTCACTATGATATTGGAGATAGAGCCTATCTTAGAGTCTCACCCCTTCGTGGAGTGAAGAGGTTTGGAATCAAAGGAAAACTGTCACCAAGGTTTATTGGACCTTATAAAGTTTTGTCACGTAAAGGAGAAGTGGCTTATGAATTGGAACTACCGGAAGCACTTTCCGCAGTTCACAATGTTTTCCATGTTAGTCAGCTGAAGAAGTGTCACCCTGAAATGGCAGAAACTCCGCTGAGAGATACAGTGCCACTAGAAGAAGTTCAGCTGGAAAGTGATCTCACCTATGAGGAAAAACCCATAAAAATTTTGGAGACAGCAGAGAGAATTACCAGAACCAAGACTATCAAATTTTGCAAAGTACATGGAATCACCATTCAGAGGAAGAAGCAACTTGGGAAAGAGAAGATGACCTTAGAGAAGAACATCCTCACCTATTTGCTAGCCAAACCGAATCTCGAGGGCGAGATTCATCTTAAGGGGGTTAGGTTTGTAACATCCCAATTTTCACAAAAATTTAAAACTTTTCATTTGCATCATGCATCATGTCATTGCATCATTGTTTGCATTGTGTTTGAATTCAAATTATGAAATTTAGAGATTTATCTCCAAAAACCTAAATTGCAAAGTATCTGCAGATGCCTTCTCAAACTATTTCAAATTTTCAAATAAAGATTTTGAAAATTATATCCCCAATACATGCTAAACATGTGGGCATGTTTTTACAAATTTATTGAAAGTAGTTTGAGTGAAATTGAGTTTGAAATACAAAAGTTATTTGATGTTGTTTAAAAACAGAAAAGAAAAACAAGTTTCTGGAAAAAAATGCGCTCCTGCACCGTTTGGGCCGAGCCCGCCTAATCTAACGCGCGTGTGCGGTGCATAGCGCAGCCCAGCAGCGTGCAACCTCTCGCTGACAAGCGGGGCCCGCCTGTCAGCACCATCCTCCAGCCGTGACGAGCACGGACTCGTCCCCGACGCAAACCCTAACCGAATCGTAACAAATTCGTGGCGTTTTTGACGTGATACGCACGCGTGATCGCCCCATATAAACCCCTCGACCCCCTCGTGTTTTCGCCCCAAGAAAATCAACACGAGAGCCACCAGGCTGCCCACACGAGACCCCGCCGCGCCGCCATTGCCGACGACAAGATCTTCAAATTCCGGTGAGAGCACGGCCGCATTGCCTCCCTATCCACCTCCTCGAGCTTCCCCACGTTATTGCGCATCCTCCTGAACCTTTTCTCGATCGCTTCATGCAGAGGAGACGTCTCGAGCTTCATCGACACCGACGCCGTCCGCGGAAGCAACTCCAGGAGGAAGAAGGAGGACGCTCGCGACTACGCCGTCACCACCATCTGCTTCGCCTCGTCGCCCTGAACCCCGCGGTACGCCCCACGAACCGTAGATCGATTTAGAACTTATTCCGGCGATCACCGGCGATGGCGCCGCCGTAGGTACTAGGGTTCCGGCATGTTTTCCGGCGGAAAACGTCATCGTTTTGGTACTTTAGATCTAGGTCGTCGGATCGTGGTTCAACGGTGGAGATTAGAAGATCTGCGCGAAGCGGTACCAGCCAACCAGAAGAAGCCACGTCGCCAAGTCGTCCGCGAAGCCGCGCCGCGCCCGTCCGCGTCTGCCCGCAACCCGTCCGCGCCCGCATCGCCCGCAAGACCGGTCAACGGAGGCTCCGCACCAACCAGAAGACGCCACGTCGACGGAGGACTCCAGCGCGAAGATCTTTTCAGTTTTCTTTACGTTTTAGCCCCTTCGCATCACAGATTAGTCCCTGCGATTTAGATCTATTATTAATTTTTACTCGTTTATCCAAAATTTATGAAATTTATATTTTTGGAAAGCTAATAATGTGTAGAAACTTTCTATATGCTTAATTTGAGGTTTGGACGAAATTAATTTAGATAAATTTTAAAAATGGTTTAATTGTTATTTTGGCTATAATTTAATTATAAAAATTGATAATTGAGCAAAATATTTTGCTATATTTTTGTTTGTAAAAGTAATGGCCGTAGCATTGCTCTAAAATTTTTGTAGAAGTGTTTTTATGTGTTTTTGCATGTAAATTTGTTTTTATTGTATTTTAGGTGTTATTTTAATAAGTAAATTATATTAAATTGTTCTCCACATTATTTTTCGAATAGAAAATTTAGCTAAGTAATTATGACCATGTTATATGCAAAATAACTTAGAAATATTTCACCTCACCGAAATATCTCTCTCTTCCTTAGTAAATTTTGGGTAATAAAATTTTGACAACACTTTCACTTAGAATTTTTCCTTAGAAATTTTCAACACATTAAAAGTGCTAAACTTGTCCTTAGAATTTTTTAGTATCTAGAAAACTTAGTTATTTCCTTAGAAATTATTCTAAGTACTTGCTATAACAAATGTTGGTCCTTAGAAAAATTTATCAACTATTGCTTTCATACATTTTTTTCCTTAGAAAATTTTAGCACTTCTTATTTTGTTTACTTTCCTTAGAAATTATTTTGGACATGATGTGTTAGATTTAGTCCTTAGTTAAATTTCGACCCAAGTGTTAGGACCTTGGTCCTTAGTCATTTTTGGACCTTCTTGATTGTCTTGTTTTAACTTAGAATTATTTCATGGCATGGCATGCATGCATCTCTAGTCCTTAGAAATATTTTGCACATCATGCATGACATATTTTCCTTAGAAGTTTTATGAAAATTGTTTGTTCATTATGTATTGTTTGATGTGTTAGAAACTCCGGAGGGAAACGAGGACTGTTGCAGCTGCTGTTGTTCTGCTTGTTGCCAAGGCAAGTGGCACACCCCCATGAAGTTTTCCTAAGTATTTTATATGCATTACTTAGTGTATTTTATTATATGCATGTGTTGGATAGTATTATAGCTATATGCTAAACCCACCATACCTTTACTCTAGTTGTGTCTAGAATCCCTTTTGATAACTTAGTAGATTATTGGATGCTATGCAAATGTGTTTTCCTTAAAGCTAAATTTTACTAAGTAATTTATCACCTGGGTGGACTTGGTTATGAAAAGATGATGGAAAGGTTGATTGTCATCTCTTAGGGGTGACCTCTAAGGGATGGTCACTTGTGGTTGCCACCCAGGGTATTAAGGGGCCAAGGTTTTCTCTAAGTGAAGTTGCTTACCGTGCAGCCATTAGTCATATGGGCTCTGGCTAGATGGATTAAGTTGCGTGGACTCGTCCCGACTTGACAGGTGGTGGTAGAATGGTTAGAATGGGAGCGCGTCAAGTCAGTATGGGATGGGAAAATGCTTCTGAAAAGTCTCGTCTCAACTCTCTCCTTTTCCTTAGCACAAATTGGGTGCTTGAGGATAGTTTGGGTTTGTTGGGTCTAATGGTGAAAGTGCACAATCTCTGCAGAGTTTAAAAACTAAGTACTTAGCCGTGTCCCCGGTTACGGACAATTTGAGCAGCTGATCAAGGATTCAACGGAGGCTTCATCATTCAAATTTCGAAATTAAAACTTGGTGGTGAACAAGGGTAGTTAAGACAATGGTTTTCAAGCCATCTTGTCTCAAAATTTTGAAGGAAAAAGTTTTACAAAGTGTTAGGCAAAATTGGCTTTTATGCAAATCAGCCTTCAAACTCCACCAGCCAAATATGCATATAGGTTATAGAGTTATTCCTATATGAGTCCACATAGTGTCACTTGCCAGGATCATTTTTAATGATTCTGACCCACTCTGTTGCAAATATTACTTTGTTGCAGACTTTTCTGACGATGAGTAAGGTCACGTTTGGGTTTCGAGTCTGCAACCAACATGTTTTCGCCTGTGGCGCATCATGAAGAATGGAGGCTCATTGAAGATTTATTCCGCTGCATTATTTGTTTTGAGCTAGCTATAAGCTATGCAAAGTTGTATCGAACTATTTATTTTTCCAAGTCTGGATCATTCGTGTAATAATTGATACAATGTTGTGATATTCATCTGAAACTGTGTGTGCAAATGAAACGATCCAGGGGTTTGCACTATACACATGTACCTTGCCATTTTCTAAGTGCAGGTACACTACATGATTAGTGAAGCTCAAGAGAGAGGAGAGATACAAAATTTACCACCACAAACCCTAGTCCAGGGGGTGGACTACTCCCCCTTCATCATGGTGATGATGGTGGAGAAGTTCTTGCTGTAGATGTTGATGATGAACACGCCGGAGGGGGGTGGAGCCCTCCGGAGGCGATTCCGGCGGCGTTTCCCCCCCTCCGATCTTCTCCGACGGCAGCCTTCTGTCTCTCTGTTTTGTGGTTTCGTGTTTCTCCGCCGCCTCCTTTCGTGAAACGCCAGGGGACCTTTTTTATAGACGTTTTTAGGTCAAGACGGAGTCGGTGGACGAAAGATCGACGGCCACGGAGCTCCGAGGGGGAAACGAGCTGGGCCCACGCGGCCAAGTATTTTAGGCCGCGTGGGACCCTCCCATTTCCAGCCTGTTGGGCTTCTGGTCTTCAATTTAAGCCCATTGCGTTCGTCTCGAAAATTCTGAACCGTGCTCTTTGGGCTTGCCCTTTTTGGAGTCCCGAAGCTCCCGGAAAGTCTGAAACACTAAAAAAGACGTTTTCTGGAAAAACAGGGTTAATTCCAAATAAATGGGAAAACTATGAAGTATTCCCAAAATCATTATAAAACATTGGTATAACCCTTATATGATGCAAATATGATTGGAATATAAGCAATTAAAGTGCAAAGTTCATGTATGCATTTTACATGCATCAGAGATCAAATGCGGCGCGAAATATATATTGCCGGCTAAATAAATAAATATACCACTTACGAAAACATCTCAATGCAAACGGTTAAACCAAGATGTCCGTAACTGATCACGTCAAACTACGGCAACGGAGATCAAAACCAACCGTTGCCACAAATTGACCTTATCGGTGACGGTTTTTTTCGTCTCCGTTGCCATTGAGCGGCTTCACATCAGGGACAGGGTCGGGGACATGGACCCTTTCTCCATTTCCGATGAGGGTTTTGGCCCGTTTCTAATGTGTCGTTATGTACTAGTGAGTGTTCCTATACATGCTTGAAAATATATATTGATTGCAAGAATTCTTGTACTCTTTGCCACCGTCGGTGTGCCGCGCTGGGTTAGCCCCAGCCGGCGCCGGCGCCAGTGGCCTCCGGCCTCTCCCCTCTCTCCACGGGCCTGCGCGGAAAGCTTGGTGGTGGGTTGTGTTCCTCAGGTGATGGCGGCCCGACGCGGCGGCGGGGAGACCCAGCGGTGGCGCGGGTGGTGCCATGGCGCGGCGGAGCTTCTCCTTGGCGGCTGAGAGCCGTGGTAGCCGGGACGGTGCCCGCTCTCCTGGTAGTCGAGCGTGGGGACTTGGGCTGGGACGAAGGCACTGGTGGTGCCCTTGCTGCAGTGCGGCAGCGGGGCTTTACGGCCCTTTTGGGTCCGGCCGGGCCGGTGCGGGCCTGGTTTGCTCTGCTGCTTCATCTGGTCGGCTACTGCCTTCCGGCGGTGGAGGCAGATCCTTCCCGCGTGCCAATGTGCCGTTGACCTTAGCTGGTTTCCTTACACTCGGTCCGTTCGGCCTCGCGTTATAGACCACGGTGAGACGACGGTGATGACTGCAAGATCGTGGTGGCGTGCGCTCGTGGGCGGCAAGATAGGCGGAGCTATACGGAGCGTGTTTGGGGGTGTGTTTTTTGGAGGACGGGAGAAATCCGTGTCGTCTCGGCACTGACGTGGTGATGCCTGCGGGTGTCCCCATCCTTCCTGAAGGGCGTCGGGTTCCTCTTTCCCTCACCTCAGCGTACCGGAGAAAACTCTAGGACACACCGGGGTAACCCTAGGATTGTCCGGACAGCAGCGTCGTCGTCGCTCCCTTGTTGGAGGTGTTGTTTGGTACGAGGCGCTTCGTAGTGCTAGGAGCGTGGTCGATTCTTCGGAGGACGCAGCGGTTGCGAGTCATCTCTGTTTTTCGTTGAACCGCTGTTATCGGCTTTGTTTTCTCTTTTTGTTCTTTTTTGTTTCTTTTTGGGCTTAGTTGTGTTGTTTGCCCTAGCGGTGACTTTGCAGTTGTATCGGTTGGTTTCTATATTAATATAGCGGGGCGAAAGCCTGTTTCGAGAGAAATACCTAGTACCACCCAGGGTAGAGCCAAAACATCCAGGGCCCTGTGACAAACTATAAAATGGGCCATGCTTTCTCTATGTCAAAATCCGGCGATCCATCCCCATCAGTGTTGATCAGGATTGGGAGATTGGCAATCACTCAATCGTAAGCGTGGAGGAAGTCTGGAAGGAACAAAAGATGAACGGGCACCTGGCGGTCTGTCACTGGACTGTTATTGTCTTGATTTTCTTGCATCGCTAACCAGATTGATTGACATGGGGCCTCTTTGCTTCCTCGCGTCGCTAGCCTTATCGATTGATAGGGGAAAATTGCTCCGTTCTTGACTCGTACGAATCTGTGACCTCGTGTCCAGGCACCCCGGTGAGAGCCATGATTTTTTCGTTTCCGATATGTAATCTAGTTTCGTTCCTCTCTCAAAAATATGGAAAAGTCAGGTACATTCTAATTTGTTATCGTTCAATGCTAGGTCAAAGAGATAAGCATATAGGTCTATTTTTAGATTCACAGGGGGACACCCCGGTTCCATTAAAGATAACGAAACCAATAGGGTTCTTACAGGAAAAGTAAAGTGCAGGAATTAAAAAACTGGAAGGAGACTGCCAGTCTAGAAGTGCAGTTCTCAGAAACTACAACGATCAAAACACTAACTGCCAGCGGAAGGAACTGCTCCAGAGTTTTAAGATTACAATCTCAGGCCAAAACGAAGGCATCTAACCAGGAACACTAGCTAAAAAAACACCAAGACCCACAGATGGAAAGAGATGGCAAACTGCTTCTGGAAGTGCAGCCGGCATCCTGACAGCAGCATTAACTTCACATGACCACGTGAATGGCGTCACTTTCCTCCGGATGCTCCTTCAGGTACTCCACCGTGGCCCTACCACTGTACGCCGAGGTAGCAGTCGTAGATCAAGTGCTGATCCAGCTGAAATCCACACATCTCAGCCGGGGTCGAGTGCTAAAGGGGCTTTTAGTCTTGCGAGCAGAAGACTTGCGAACTGCTCCAGTTTTCCTCCTACTTGTTCTTTTAAAGGGACCATCCAGAGCTTCAAATAAGATAGTGTCAGTCGCCACACCTGTTTCAATTGATCCAGGTCCAACGGTTAAACACTATGTTATTCCTATTGTTCCAAATGCTCCACATAACAGCAGCAGTAACTATGTTTAAATGCATAAATCTAGTATTGCAAAGCCATTTCAAAGCAAGAGATTCAAAGTTAGTAATATCAACATTGAAAACTTGCCGCACTAATTCCCACATGTTCTTAGCAACTATACATTCCAAGAACAGATGGTAGACTGACTCAATTTCTTTACACAATTCACATTCTAAAGGTTTTGGCATCCCCTTCTCCGGAGGTTATCCCTAGTCATAATTTTGTTTTGGGAAAACAACCACAGGAATATATGTATCCTAGGTGGGACTTTGATCTCCCACACAACAGGTAAGTGAACAGGTTTCACTCCTCTGAAGTTAACCAGAGCATACATTGATTTGGAAGAATAAACACCATTGGTTTCGTACTGCCAAATCAGCTGATCTTCCTCATCAGAAAGAGCTAAAGAACTAGCAATACTAACAATTACCAGCCACTGTAACATCATATCTTCTGTAAAGTTCTCCTAAAATTACATCTAAGTTGGGTACCATCCCAGAGTTCTGCTACAGTTTGGGTTTGTTGGTTAGAGACCACATATATATCCCAGAACTGAGTCGACAAAGGTGAGTTCCCAAACCATATATCTTCCAAAAAAAATTACTAACTTGCCATTACCCACCTTCCATCTATAACCTACTTTAACAGCCTGTGTTGCCCACATCACACCCTTCCAGAACGTGGATGGATGTGCATCAGCGCAGCACAGGATGTTCGGGCTTCTAGTGTTATACTTAGCATCAATTACTTTCCTCCACAGGGAACCTCCCCCATGTGCATACCTTTTTACCCAGGACCCTATCATACAGAGATTGAGGTCCTGCAAGTTAGGTATACCTAGTCCTCCAAATTCCTTCTTCATACAGACAAAAGGCCAGTTGGCTAGATGTATCTTACGGTTACCATCTGTGTCGTCCCACAGACAGTTGGCTAGTTGAGTGTTTATTAAATCTATAGCCCATTTGGGAAACTTAAAGAACGACAAAAGGTAAATCGGGATACTAGCTAAGCAAGTTTGAACTAGTTCTCGTTTGGCAGCTGAGGACAGTAATTTTCCTCTCCAACCTGCCAATCTTTTCAACAAACTATCAATGAGAGGCTGCAGATCTTCCCTTCTCAGTTTCCCATAATGCAATGGAATACCCAAGTATTTAATGGGGAAGTCACCTAAAACGCACTGCAGCGTATCTACAAACTGCACACACTCTTCAGGTTCTAAGTTAATAGGGATAAGTTCACTCTTATGGTAGTTGATACGCATGCCTGACAGTTGTTCAAAACAGGTCAGGATCCATTTCATGTGAAAAGCTACCTTTTTATCTGCTTCTAAAAAGAGAAGGGTATCATCTGCATACTGCAGACACATAACACCCCCTGGCACAAATCTAGTACACAGACCTCTAATCAAGTTTGCATCTACTCCTTTAATTAACATCTTGGTGAAAACATCTACTACAAAATTAAAAAGGATAGGAGACAGGGGATCCCCTTGTCTCAAGCCTTTACCAGTGACCAAGAAGTCTCCTTCTTCATCATTAACCTTAACACCTACCGAACCATTCTGAGTAACTTGCTTAATTATTCTAATCCAGAACGGACTGAAACCTCTTAATTCTAGAATTTCATAAAGGAAATCCAGATTGACTTTATCATAAGCTTTTTCGTAGTCTATTTTAAGCACCAGACCTTTTTCCTTCCTAGAATGCACATCGTGAATTACTTCATGTGTCGTTACCACACTTTCTAAAATAAACCTACCTCTAATGAAAGCAGACCGGCAGTTAGAGATAAGTCTATTTGCCATTAAGCTAATTCTATTCGTAAGAACTTTAGTAAAAATCTTAAAACTACAATTTAACAAGCTAATTGGTCTAAACTTCTTCATCGAAGTGGCATTCTCCTCTTTTGGAATCAGTGTAATCATAGCAAAATTAATCCTAAAAATATCTAGTCTATTTGCAAACCATTCCTCAAATAGCATTAACAAGTCAAGTTTAACTACATCCCAATACTTCTGATAAAAAAAGAAAGGTAACCCGTCCGGGCCAGGCGCACCGTCAGAGTAAGACCCGAAAACTGCAATTCTAATTTCCTCTAAGGTACAACTAGCTTCTAGAATTTATTTTCCTCCGGGCTAACCTTCTCTTCTGCACTAAAGAAATCGTGTCGAAGCCTAATATCAGGCCTATCTTCTTTGCAGAAGAGATCTTTATAAAAGTTAGTCGCAATTTTGAGCATTTCATTCTTGTCTTTCACAGGACCATCGGGTCCGTCTAAACAGCTAATCATTTTCTTTCTTCTTCTCTGGTTAGCTACTGCATGAAAATAAGCCGTATTCCTATCACCCTCCAAAATATCTCTATCTCTAGATCTCTGCTTGGCTTTAATTTCCTCTATCAGCCAGTAATTATTTAGTTCTTTACAAATGAAATCTAGTCTACCTCTCTCCTCATCATTGAGGTCTTGAGTTTCAGCTTTTATATCGAGAGCATCATACTCCTCCATAAGTGTTTTCTTGTTTTTCCTAATTTCAGCATCTATGTTGGCACTCCAACCTCTAGCTAACCTCCTAAAACATCTCTGTTTTTCTTGCCATATATCCATGGCATTCCTAGCTCTTTTACTAGTCGACCATGCTTTATTAACTATATTAATAAAGTCTGGCCTCGTACTCCACCATTTTTCAAACTTGAAACTTCCTTTTTTTGGAATTTGTCCACACCCAGAATCCCAAAGAATGGGGGTGTGATCACTCCCTAATCTAGCCAGAGCTTTAGCATGCGATAGCGGGAACAACGCATCAAAATTAGTAGTACAGAAGATTCTATCGATTCTACTTCTCACTGGATCTGCTTGGTTATTAGACCAAGTATAATCTCTACCACTAAGCCTAATTTCCATCAACGCCCAGATTTCCACCCACACGTTAAACTTATCAACCCACTTATAATCTACAACTCCATTACTTTTATCCTCACTAGAACGAACCAAATTGAAGTCACCCCCTATGATAGCAGGTCCGTCCCAATTCAGGAAAAGTTCATGGAGCTCAAAAATAAAAGCCTGTTTACCCGTTAACTGAATGAAAAAAAAAACTGTCGAAGCGTTTTCTGTCTCGCCTATGGCGATAATAGAGCGATCTAGGGTTTGACGGCCGGCGACGGCTGAGTTCTCAGGTGCCTTGCTAAGCAATACTGTTTTTGTCCCCTTTTAAGGGTTTTCTTTCCTCCCCCGGACTCGATCCGGAGGTGAGTTCTCGTGGTTCTGAATTTGGTGAAGATTGGAGTTTGTGGAGCAGCCGCCGTTCTTCGTTGTTTCTGGTTGCATGCAAGATTCGATCAGGGCAAAGTTTGAGGTGATTGTGCAGATAGCTGGTCTGCTCGTTCGGTGGTGACCTGTGTGTAGGTTCCTAGTGCTGGTTCTTGAGCCGGACACAATGAATTGCCTCAGTTGGAACTGCCGGGGTTTGGGGCAACCCCGGACAGTTCAGGATTTGGTGCGTCTGGTTAGGATGCATCGGCCCAGGCTCATTTTCCTCTCGGAAACGAGACAGGATAGTGAGTACGTGCGACGACTTCGATGGAGGCTTGGAATGAAATACTGTTTTGTGTTAACGGAGAAGGAAAGGGAGGTGGATTGGCGTTGTTCTGGGAAGAGGGAGTGGATGTTTCCCTGCTCTCCTTTGATAGACATCATATTGATGTTCTGATTAAAGAAGGGTCGGCAGGGACTCAATGGAGAGGTTCTTTTGTTTATGGGGAACCGAGAGTACAAGATAGACACCAGATGTGGACGACTTTGAGGCAGCTGAAGCCAAAATCTCTTGCACCGTGGCTCATGATCGGGGACTTTAATGAGACAATGTGGCAGGGGGAGCATTATTCTCGAACTTGACGTGCTGAGCGGCAGATGCTGGATTTTCGTGAGGTATTATCTCACTGTGATCTACATGATATGGGGTTCGTGGGGCTGCCATGGACATATGATAATAAACAGGAGGGTACCCGGAACGTAAAGGTTCGGTTGGATCGGGCAGTTGCTTCTCCGTCCTGGTCAGACTGCTATCCAGATGCGCAACTGCATCACTTGACATCATCCCGTTCTGATCACTGTCCGATCTTATTGAAACTGACTCTATCGTTGCAGCAACGGAAAGGGAAGAAAATGAGGAGATATGAGATTTTATGGGAGAGAGAAGAAGGGCTGGCAGAAGAAATAAAAGCTACCTGGGCTCATACGAGGCCTGCTGTGAATTTAGGAGATGTGGGGAGTAAACTCTCAACGATGATGCAATCCCTGCATGCATGGGGGAAAGCGCATGTTGGAAATGTTACAGAGGAGCTAGAGAAGAGACGAAAAATCCTGGAAACGTTGTCAAAAGAAGACACGCTGGAGGCAGACGCCCAATGCAAAATAATATCTAGAGAGATGGATGAGTTACTTTATAAGGAAGAGATGTTGTGGCTCCAACGGTCCCGTATCTCTTGGCTTAAAGAAGGGGATCAGAATACTCGGTATTTTCATCGGAAAGCGGTTTGGAGGGCAAAGAAAAATAATATAACCAAGCTAAAAAAAGGAGAGGTTTGGTTGGATAAACCGGAGGAAATTGTGGAGGAAGCAGTGAGTTTTTTCGCTGATCTGTATACGCGTGATGATAATGTGGATCCCGACCCACTTATACACCTCCTAGAGAGGGTTATTGATGATCAGATGAACGAAGACTTGTGTAAGGCATTTTCTGCCGAGGAGATCGGTGATGCTCTTTTTCAGATTGGACCATTAAAGGCCCCAGGGCCTGATGGTTTCCCAGCAAGGTTTTTTCAACGAAACTGGGATATTTTAAAGGGCGATGTGGTGAAGGCGGTGCTGCATTTCTTCAGCACCGGAGTTATGCCAGAGGGGGTGAATGATACTTCTATCGTGTTCATTCCGAAAAATAATGATCCGGAGTCGTTGAAGGAATTCAGACCAATAAGTTTATGCAATGTAATTTACAAAGTAGTCTCAAAGTGTTTGGTGAACCGCTTAAGACCTTTGTTAGGAGATATCATATGTCCTACCCAGAGTGCGTTCATCCCTGGGAGGTTGATCACGGACAACGCTCTCATTGCCTTTGAGTGTGTGCATACACTGCAAAAGTCAGAGGATAAGAGAGGGGAGTATTGTGCATACAAGCTTGACTTGGCAAAAGCCTATGATCGGGTTGATTGGAGAACCTTGGAGAGTATAATGCTGCGGTTGGGTTTTCATCCTACATGGGTGAGGTGGATTATGGCGTGTGTCACTACTGTTCGGTATTCTGTGAGGCTTAATGGGGAGCAGCTTGAGACGTTCTCTCCTTCACGTGGCCTTCGCCAAGGTGATCCACTGTCACCTTATTTGTTCCTATTTATTGCTGATGGTTTGTCATGTTTCCTAAAGGATGCTATAGCAAGGAATCAATTGCGGGAATTGGTCATCTGTCGCGGTGCCCCGGGGATATCTCATCTTCTTTTTGCTGATGATAGCCTCTTATTCTTCCAAGCTAGTGGGGACCAAGCAGAAGTGGTGAGAGATATTCTGCAAAAATTTGAGGGTTGTACAGGACAATTACTTAGCCGCAACAAGTGCTCGATAATGTTCGGTAAGGAGTGTTCTGAAAGTAACCAAGCTTTGGTGACTTCAATTTTGAATGTGGAGAGGGCAGGGTTTGAGGAGAAATATTTGGGCCTACCTATACCAGATGGTAGAATGAAAGATTCATGCTTCCAACCTATTAAAGGTAAATACACGAAGAGGGTCTCTGATTATTCAGAGAAGTATATGTCATCAGGGGCAAAAGAAGTTTTTATAAAATCTGTCTTGCAAGCGTTGCCTACCTATGCTATGGGTATTTTTAAACTTTCCTATGGACTATATGATGATCTGATGCAGCTTATCAGAAATTTTTGGTGGGGAGATGAGGAAAATACAAAGAAGGTACACTGGATTTCCTGGGAAAAGATGATTGGTCCTAAATGTTATGGAGGCATGGGTTTTAGAGACCTGCGAGCATTTAACCAAGCCTTGCTGGCACGACAAGCTTGGCGACTTATTTATAGACCTGATAGTTTATGTGCTCGCCTGTTAAAGGCTCGATATTATCCATGTGGCAGCTTACACGATACGGTATTTGCTACTGGTGGCTCCCCATCTTGGCAGGGAGTTGTTCATGGCCTTGATTTACTGAAGGAAGGACTGATATGGAGGGTTTGTTCAGGGAGGAGCATCCGTATTTGGCGTGATAGTTGGCTTCCCCGTAACCAAGGACGGACACCCATTGAGAAGGGGCATTCGCGGCTGCGCCGTGTGGATCAGCTCTTCATGCCAGGAACTAAAGAATGGGACGTGAGGGCGTTACAGAAGTGTATGTGGCCTCATGATGTGCACGAGGTCCTGAAGCTAAAAGTCCCAGCAAATTTAAATGAAGATTTCCTAGCATGGCAGTTTGGAAATACAGGCTTGTTCACTGTTAAGAGCGCGTATTTCTTGGCGATTAGACACAGGGTTATGCCTCCAACAGCGGCGTCTGTCAGCCGTGAGTTGGAACAGACACCTACTACATGGGATTATATTTGGAAGGCTACAGTTCCACAAAAGGTGAAAATATTTGCATGGCGACTTGCTCGTGAGGCACTTGGTACTGAGCAGAACAGACATAGGAGGACCCTGGCGATTCTTCCAATCTGTAGCATCTGCGGGAGGGAAAAGGAAGATGGTTTTCATGCAGTTGTTGCATGCACCAAGGCGCGAGCTCTGCGTGATGAATTGAGACATATCTGGAAATTACCGCCGGATTCATCTTTTGTTCGTTCTGATTCGTGGCTACAAGTTCTGTTAAGTGGTGCTGACGAACTCACCAGAGCACGTATATTGTTGCTTTTCTGGCGGTGTTGGCATCTACGTAATGATGTAATACATGCAAAAGGAGATGCATCTATCACTCAATCTGTCGGCTTTCTCCAAAACTACTGTGATACGCTGTTTCAGATTAGACAGCAGAAGACTAAGGGCAGTGGCATGGTGCCTGCTAGTAATCCTAGAGTGCGAAGGCGAGGTACGGTTTGGAATGCACCGCCAGAGGGTTGGGCAAAGCTGAACTCTGATGCTAGTTTTGACACAGAGACAGGGGATGCTACTGCAGGGTGCGTCATCCGTAATTGCCATGGGGAGGTTCTGTTATCGGCTTCCCCAAGTGCAGTGATGCGGAGGAAGCGGAGTTTCTAGCTTGTGCATATGGCGTGAAGCAAGCCCTGGAGTGGTGTAATATGCCTCTTGTGGTAGAAGGAGACTGCTCGGCGCTCGTGCAGGGCCTGCGAGATAATTCCAGGGACATGTCTCGCCATGGTCTTATCCTCCAAGATATAAAGTTCTTATGTAATAGGCTTCGAGATGTGGTGTTCAGTAAAACGAACAGGGAGAGTAATAGGGTAGCTCATGAGCTTGCGCAGTTAGCTAGGAGGGGTGTGGTAGCCGCGGTGTTGCGGCTAGAGTCGCCTCCATGCATTGATGAGTTGCTTGTAAAAGATTCTGCTGGTTTGATCTAATAAAATCCCTGTTCATCGCAAAAAAAAAAAAAGCCTGTTTACCCTCCTCATATGGCGAGCCATAACCTGTAGTGATCCTAATTATTTTATCATCAGCCTTAACTTTGACAACTACACTAACAGAGAAAACTTTAATTTCCCAAGCTATAATGTCAAAAATGTCGCCATTAACACCAACTAAAATCCCTCCAGCCGAACCATTTGCTGGAAGGTAATTCCAGTAGAAATTATGATTTCTTAGAATGTTTTTCAGGAAATTGTTAGTAAACTTTTCCTGCTTAGTTTCCTAAAAACCAATGTAATCTACCTTCAGAGGAATAATAGTGTCCTCGATGCATTTTTTTCTCCCAGGAGCCGTGATGCTCCTGGAGTTCCAAAAGGCACACTTCATTGGAATCTCTTCCTGGGGTGCTTGCCCCGAGATTTCCTAACCACCTCTATCCAGTTTTCATCTAGATCATCTATTTTACTAGAAACATCAGCACCACTAGGAGAACTACAGTTATCATTTTCAGGTGTTCTTTTTTCTGCAAACATTTACATGGTCGCTATTTAGCGTGTTAATTGTGATTGACGAACAAATATATGCATACTTACTTATATTATGCATAAACATAATTGGTTCAACAGCCTCTACAATTCTATGATAAATAATCCGGGTATATTGGGCATGTGACGAGTACCAGATAGTCCATTAGAATAGGGCACAATTGATTAATGAGCCTATTTCGAGCACATGCATGTCGCTGCATGTGTTGTACTTTGTGCCAAATTTATTTTTATGGGATGCATGTTGTGTTACTCAATGAGATCCTAGTCGCGAACTCGCGATGCACTGGGTAGTATGCCAGATACTCCCAGACACGGGGGGGGGGGGGGGGGGGGGGGGGTATCCATTTTCTTTAATTCTCACCATACCTAATTATTCCAACTCCCACCCACATATTTTTTCCTTGTCATCGGACATGGCTACGCCAGCACATATGGTATAGTTTGGGCATTTTAACCACTCGTTGATTTAATTGCATGGTTGACGATGACACATCGATCACTCAAAATTCTAATGATTATAAACCGTGGAGCAAAGAAGGCATAGCAAGTCATGTGCCATAGATATTTGATCAAAAGGTTATACTCAAAGAAAGTTTTGCTTTCAAATTTATTATGAGCTAGAAAATAATTCGAACCTTCCTAATTATACAAATCAAATAATTTGTACATAACAAATCCCTCAGAATTAAAATCAGACATTTTTTGGAAGAATTAAATTATGCGTTGTCCATAGAAAGGAAAGCTGCTCTCATACGGGGATAGGCTTGTCTTGATCAACTCGGTGTTAACAAGTCTACCCATGTTTATGTTGTCTTTTTTCGAAGTACCTAAAGGGGTAAGGAAAAGATTGGACTATTATAGGTCACGCTTTTTTTGGCAAAGCGATGAGCATAAACAAAAATATAGACTAACTAAGTGGAATATAATTAGTAGACCCAAGGATCAAGGGGGTCTTGGAATTGAGGTTCTTGACTTGAAGAATAAATGTTTACTTAGCAAATGGCTGTTTAAATTGTTAAATGAATAATGTATGTGGTAGTTGTTGCATAATAAATATCTTCATAGTAAAACACTAGCTCAAGTCGAGATTGGTCCGACTGATTCTCCGTTTTGGAAAGGTCTCATGCGGATTAAAGAAGAGTTCTTTAATAGAGGTTCTTTTAAAATAGGAAATGGTCTATCTACCAGGTTTTGGGAAGATACTTGGTTAGGTGACACTCCCCTAATGCATCAATATCCATCACTATATAATATAACTCAAAGGAAAAATGTTTCTGTTCATAATGTCTTGGCTGCTGCGCCCCCTTTGAACATTGGTTTTAGAAGGGATTTACTTGGGGATAAATGGGATGCATGGTCTCATTTATGTCTTCGTTCGTTTGATGGAGGTCCATTTGTCGGATCAAGATGATACTTTTGTGTGGAAACTCACTATAAACGGTAAGTTCACCGTCAAGTCAATGTATGAGGATTTGATGAATGGACATACCATTTATTTGCATAAATATTTGTGGAAATTGAAATTACCGTTGAAGATAAAGATTTTTTTGTGGTTCCTAAATAGAAAAGTCTTGCTAACCAAGGATAACCTGGCTAAAAGAAAATGGCAAGGATGCACAAAGTGTTCTTTTTGTGGGTCGGAGGAGACAATAGAACATCTTTTCATTTCTTGCACGTTTGCACAACTAGTTTGGCGAGTTGTTTTTAGCACTTATAATATTCCACCACCAACCAATATCAAAAATATGTTTGGAAATTGGTTGAATGGTATTGATAAGAAGACCAAAGCTAGAATTCGTATTGGCGTTTCAGCTATTTGTTGGTCCATATGGAATTGTCAAAACAATCTTGTTTTTAATAGATCTTTGAATTTCCATATCATGCAGGTTATTCATATGATAGCACATTGGATTCAACTATGGGCGTATCTACTTCCCCAGGACCAGCGAGATCTTATGGTTACTGGTTCTACCGGCTCCTGATGGTCGCACAGGAGTGCTTCTCCTAGGCTACGTGGCAGCATACTAGACGACTTCAGGCGTAGTGGTCTAATGTTGTCCTTTTTTAGATGGTTGATACATGTCTCGAGCTTATGTGATGCTTGATTTGTAATCTCTGAGATACTTTCGAACTTTGTAATAAGAACAGCTATGTGCATCAATCGATGCAGAGGCTGGGGTTTTCCCCTTTTCTAGAAAAAATTAAATTCTGCGTTGTGGATATTTAAGAGGTTGTATCATGGATGACTTCATCCGACAAAAACCATGTATGTTGGTATTGATATTTCAACAGGGCTACTATCATTCTCCCATGCACAAGTACATGCTAATTTCTAACCTCAAGAATACCTCTACACATATTGTACGTGCACAATCTTTCTCTTCCATTTGACACATGTTGTGCCAACATTCTATGAATGATAGTTCCATCGATCTCAAATCTAGTTTTAATACGCAAAATTTGTTCGTCGTTTGGAACTAAGTCATGAGGCTCCTTCCTACCTTATCATGTTGGGATGTAAGGTACTATTGAATGAAATATACAACAAAAGGAAACAAATACTGGAAACAGATAATTTGTTTATTTGCAAGCATTCAATTATGTAAGGGACGGTGCTTGTGTAATGTTGCTTTGATTATCACCTAGGCGCCTCGCTTATTATCTAGATTATATGATCAAGGTAAAATGGTACATGGTCCATATCTTGTACCAATTGATTGTGTAAAGTTTGAATTGTTGCCCTTATCACTCGGTAAAAAATATAATCTCTAGTCTAATGTTTTTATTTTTTATGATAATTTATGTGTATCTATCTTTCTATGGCATGCTGTGCCGATGGGTCACCATTTGTGATTTGTGTAGTTAAACATAACATTTGCGATTATATTTATAAAGATTGGTCGTAAAATGATTGTTTTTCACGAAAATTTCTAGCACGTATCTTTCTTTCGACCATAACATGCTTTTAATAATAAAAGATTTTTTGAGAAATAATATAATAGATAGGTATGAGATTTTGTACCATGACAGATTGTCTTGGTAAATTTCTAGCTATTTTTATAGAGAATAGTGCCAATTTGTAATGGACTTTTAGTTTGTAACTGTCATTTAGTCACTGTGAAAATTTCAAGTTTTTTCTCTCATGAAAAATAACATTAGGCATGGAGAGTCATGAGTCATTTTAATTATGTAGATTTTGCAGAAGAAAAGATAAGAAATCTCTTCTTTCAGAATTATCGTCTCGATAAAACGAAATCTTTCGATAGGCCCTAGTCCCAGTATGAAATGTAGAGAAATTAATTGTCTTTTCTATTCTTTCCCCATACCGATACGAAGAAATATCCATTTCTTAAAATATCATTTGAAGAGGTTTTTACAAAAAAAAATGTAGGGTAGTAACGCGGCTACCTAATTCGAACGTGATGGCAACCGACAAAGCAAGGGGCTGCTAGGATATGAAGTGTTTGGAAAAAAAATGTAAACTGATCATGACAGATATATATGCATGTACGTAGTAAGGGACAAAGAATGGAAACCAATAAAAAATTATATATTCTTCAAAATATTATTACAAACTCAAATTGGTATGTAATCAACCAAACTAGTATTCATGCGGTGGTTTGTAACTTTAAATATGACGTTCTCCCTTAGAAAATACACACTTATAATCCAACGATAAAAGCAAAGTACTTCTTCAATAGACAAAATATTCATAATTGTATTTATTTGTTGAACCTTCTTACTAACTAGCTAGAACTAAAATATATTCATAAGTTTTAATAACATGAGACGGATATGCATGTGATAGGTCCTTAGTATAGTGTACCACATTTAAAAGATCTTCATCCCTACTATCATCTTGCCATTTGCCTCTGACTCTAATTATCATCTAAATAAGAACATATGAATAGTAATTATTGTACTTCTAACGTCAACATCATAAATATGATCATTCATATGATAATTCTAGGTTGACATCATCATATTATAACCACAAAATTAAATGATTAAAAATATTTTCCATGCACGTAATATTTTATTTAGCACATTTGTGGTGGCTATAAAACCATATAATTTATAAGCGCATTACAAAAGGTTCTGAAAACATAAATTTCGTTCTCTAACAAACTCTAAGCACTAAGGATGATGACTACATACTAATTCTAATGAAATTTTTCTCCGAGCAACTTTATTATGTTTCTTATTCCTAAAATTTAGTAGGAGAGATCATGAGAATATGAAAACATGTAGAAGAGATTATGACATATGGAGATGCCAAACAAATGTTGTCCATAGCAGCGTAGTCGTGTTTCATGACACGATAAATGAAGTGAATGAGAGATAAAATTATTGGGTTGAAGAGTGTGATTAGTAGGGAGAGAGTTAAATCATGGAGACAAACAATCGACCTAATGTATTGGGTAGTATGAGAATGCTGCAAGGAGCAATAAGAACCTACTGGCTAGAGTTTTGTAGTGTAATTAAAAATATTATTTGTGAGATGACTTTAAGTTAAAAAAATACCTGTTAAAATGCTCTAACTATGTATCATCATGGTAATTGTTTTAACTTTAGCATGTCACATGAAACTATGTGTCATCAAAGTCCATTTACTTACAGTTACATGACTGAAAAAATGTATGAGTGAGAGAGAATATATATATATGTGTTAAAAATAGCACCGCCTACGGTTAAAAGTGAACGACATTCTAGAATATTTGACATATTTTTTTTGGAAAATGTCGCTCATCTCCCATAAATTAAATAGTTTTCCGCTTGTGACATTTTATCTGCAATATTATCCACGACAGTTATAGAATGATGTGATTTATATTCTTCGTCATTCCAGTATCTATAAAATCATAGATTTAGTTCATAAAATATTTAATACGCTAAAGATGATGGTCTCGTATCTGGCCACCTTACCAGTTAGTATGTGGTAAAACCGTACTAGCGTCACACTGCAATACTGCATGTTACATTACCCCCTCTAATTAGTATTCTGAAAACTGTCATTTTAGACACGGCCGGTCTCTAAAACATACTAACTTCGACTAGCAAAATTGCCCGTGCGTTGCTACGGAAATACATAATTATGTTCTACCAGAGATACATATAATCAATTTCAACAAAAAAAGAAGATGTACAAAATTCATTTGTAAATGTAGGACTATGTTTTGTATTAATATTGGAATCAATACGAGAGGAATGACAGTGCATATTTGGAAAAATGAATACAATTTAATAATCTGAAAAGAATAAGGCCGATTGTGTGAATGGGCGAGGTGGACGGGAGCATGTGGCACGTCGAAACAGAGTGTTTTCTCCTTTTTAATCCACAATTTTGTGATTTTTTATGTAGCCCAAATCACCCTAAAAACAGACCATGCAAAACTTTGAATATGGGCATATCATATACCATTATTTATCCACTCACATAATACTATAATGTTTTGAAATTCTTAAATATTTTGTTTTTGTTTTTTAAATGGCTCCTGTGAGTCTCTGTTCGAAATGACCGCACTCACCAGTCACATGGTGTGCCTTATCCATTTGCTTTCTCAATTTTCCAGATCCCAACTCCCAAATCGTTAGTCTAAGGAAGAAAAATAATGAAATCGTTGTGACGAGTGAAGACGATGGACAGGCTGCCGTCTCCTCTCCACCCTTCTGGTCGTCCGCCATCCACAATTCAAATCCACTGCACCTCCACCTCACCATGGATGAACCTCCGATGTCCTGACTACTCCGCACGGCAGGGGACCACTTGGGGACGGGGGTGGGCCACGGCTCCACGGAGAATCGAAGACGGTGCCGACAGCTAGTGCTCGCTTCTTCCCCAGCTTCCCTTTGCAACAGCACGGGGCACGGGGCACTGGGTAGGGCTGAGTCCGTGCCGACATGGCTCGATGGCAGCCTGCCGCGAGGTATTCTTTGCAAATCGTACGACCCGAATGAAGGTCGCCGCTGCCATGGGCTAACGCAACACGCGACAGAATCCGCAAGGGGCCCGAGCTGGGCGGCACGCGGGAGGAAGGTCAGATGAGGGCAGCGTCGAAAGAACGAAGAAAATTGCTACGGAGCCGACGAGCGGCGCCTCGGAAGAGCGGAGACGGCGTGCGGCGGCGAACGAAGGTGCCATGAAGAGGCGTAGGTATCCTGGCGACCTGGCGCACGGCAGCGCGAGGAGATGGTGAAGATGTTGGGAAGTCGCGGTAGCGGCGAGCCGGCGAGGTGCCGAGCCGTCCCGAAACGTTTTTTTATTTGAACCGTTATTATCCACTTATTGATGGCATGGTGGGTAAATTCTCCCAAAACTCAGGGGTAAAACCGGAAAAGTGAAAAACGCACCATCACCTCAAGACATATTATATAGTAGAGATTAAATTTCTGTTACGTATATCTTCTACCATTAAATTTCTGTTACGTATATCTTCTACCTATGCTATGTAGTAGTCCTCTCCTCCAGCATCACCGGACCACACAAGAACACACCTTGCCACCCGGCCCCTTTTCAGTTTCCTTCCTCGCAACCACCATAGCGTGCTACGGTGCTAGATCCATGGACTGGCAACCGGAGCAGCTGGACCTTGGCGTCCTTGGCTTCGCAGGCGTATGCCGCGAGACCCAGCGAGTGCTCCTCCGCGCCATCCTCCCAAACAAAAAGGCCGGCTGGAGCGCTGCCATCCTCTCCGCGGTCTTGCTCTCGCACCTCGCCGCCAACCACGCCTTCCTCTCCCGCCTCGACGACCCCCACCGGGTCCCCGTCACCACTGCCGTCCCTACGTGATACTCGAGGCCGTGTTTTTGGCCTTCATCATCATGCTCTCGCTCATCTGCACCGCCGACGCCGTGTACCGCGTGGCCGCCCTCTACTGCACCGACGGCGACTCCGGCGCCTCCGACCGTTTCCTCCGGGACCTCCCCGACGCGACCTGCGGGCGGATCCTCCCCATGTGGATCCCCTTGCCTGGGCTTACGTCTTTTTCTCCAGCCTCGCCTGGCACAAACTTCCGCGGCTTGACGCTTCCGACCATGTCGTCGTCCTGGCGCTACGGCTGCTCGGCGGTGCTGCGTTCCTGGCAGGCGCGGTGTACATCGCCGTGGTGTTCCACATTTCTTGCGTGGTTTCGGTGCTGGCGGACGCCGTCCGCTTCGGCGCCGTGCGCAAGAGCCGGGCGCTCCTCGCCGGAAAGTTTTTGGTGGCGGCGGCCGTCTTCGTCCCGCTCGACGGCTGCTTCTTGGCTTTGCAGATAGCCTTCGTGAAGCTGGTGCTTGAGGACGCGCTGGGCCTCGGACGCGGGTTCCAGGTGGCCGCGGGGGCGGCCGTGGCTGTGGCTCTGTGGGCGGTGGTGGTTGCCACGCTGGTGGCGCAGCCGGTTGTGTACATGGTGTGCAAGAACTACCACCACGAGGTCGTCGACAAGGTCCACCTCAACTACGTCGGAGAGTACGAGCCGCTCGCCGTCGGCGGCGTGGAGATGCAGCCAGTGACGACACTTCGGATCCCTGAAACTCCGCAATGCGCAAGCCAGTCCGCGGCCGGCAGTTCTACTTCTACCTAGTAAGGTGCCTAGTGCTGAGCTGATTATTACTAGTACTTAGTTTACAAGAAAATCTGAGACAATTCGTACCGAGTGCTGAGTACTTAGCTTAGTTTCCAAGAAGATCTGAGACAATTCGTAAGTGCATTGGTGCAGCTTTAGCTCAGCATAGTTTGGATATATTAGTAGTGTTATGATGATCCCATTTAGTTTGGAGAGATGCATGATTTGTTCTGGCAATTGTTGAGCTTATTAACCAGTTCAGTAATACGTGCTTTGTGGAGGGATGAGGCGTACGCCTGCCCGCGCCAAACTTGTTGTTTAAGCTAATTTAGATTTGCACATAATAGATGAAGAGCAGTGCAAATTTGGTAGCCAAACAAAGAAGAAAAACGATGGAGTTTTAGACGAGCACATTCGACATTTGAAAGAGGCCAAATGACTCCATGTGGTCTCATGTTTGCGCTATTCATGACTCATCACTCATGCGATTATTGCTGAAGATCAGCTCTGATTTCTATCCAAATTATTCAGGAGAGACTTGCGAAATTTCTTATGGCTCTCGAGCAATCTCTTTTTTTTTTCAGCAATGACAATGTGTTGGTTGGGGACCTTGTTGTGAAAAACCATGTAACATAGGAATTGGATATATAGTTCCTCCTGCCGACCTTCACGTGTTGCATTTCTAATAATGCAATTTCTTTGCCCATCTGAGGAATTCATCGAGGGAACGCATGAATCGAGTGGCATCCTTGGCCTTGACACATAATAAAGTCTTCATAGTGGGAAAATTGGTTTTGTATCATTGTCTAATCATATCTGTTCCGGTAACTAGTTAGCCCAAACGCTAGCTAGCCGATCATGCATGCTAATTTGCGTACTACTTAAAAAAGCAAAATCAGTACAGTAACGCGATGATATATATATATAGATGTTATAGAAGAACAAACAAACAAATCTATGTGAAAAACGTGTGACAGGATAATATACAAGCAGTGGATGGTGTGCAACAAGTGTGAAAAACGTCGAGACTCGAGAGAATGAAGTGGTAAACGAAGATGGAAATTTTCATTAGTGCATGCATGCAAGTTATATTTAGGGCTCCCGAGCGCTAAGCCGACATAGAATTAACTAAATCTTAATCAGTCGACATCATTTCATAATATCGAAAGACAATCCATTTGCAACTCACATGTTACAGACACTGTGATGGAAATTTAATGGTTAGTTAGTTACAACCCACGTGTATCTAGAAAAAAAAATAGTTGCAATGCACTTGCAACTCAAAATCTCAGTTGCACTCCATTTGTAACTCACAGATTACACGAATCGCGGTGCAAATCTAATGGTTAGAGAGTTGCAACTCATGTGTAACTAACAAAATCTCAATTTACTCTCGCTTGCAATGCACATAACACACGAATCGTGATGCAAATCTAATGGCTAGAGTTCAACCGTGTGTAACTGAAATTTTTCATTTGCAACTCACGTACGAATAGAGATGCAAATCTAATGGCTAGTGGGACGGCTAAGACTTAGTTACTTCTTATACGGCGTATGAGAACTTGCAATTCAGTTATATTTATCACGGAGGTAAGATCTCGATTAGCATGCAGGCAGGCATGGGCACTACTAAAGCATGTCATACGGTCATATTCCTAGCCTTCGTGATGAGATGTGCAAACTCTATAATAACAGCCTTGCGTACTTTTCCACTCTTATCCTATCTGCTTGCTCCTACTGGTTACCTGGAAGATGATGTTCATTAGAGTCTCTGGTTGTCATCCAAGAGATTCGGCGGTTCAGCCTCTTTGCTCTCAAGAGATGCCTGACCTCAGTATCAACTTCTCAAAGAGTTAGGGCATCTCCAGTCGTTCGGCCCCCCCAGGGTCCAAAACTGCGTTTTTTTTGGCCGCCGCGGCGCCAAACGGCGCGAATCAGGATCCTGGGGGGCGCGTTTTCCAGCCGTGAATCTAGGCCGCCCCCCAGCCGGCGATTCGGCCGTATTTCGGCATAAACAAAGGCCGGCCTTTTTTTTTTTTTTTTGCGAAACACAGTACAACGCAAGCGCTCATATACACGCGCACACACTCACCCTATGAACGCACGCACGCACACCCTACCCCTATGAGCACCTCCGAGAGACTGAGTCGGCGGGTCGAGTCTTGAGATTGACGAAGTCACCACGGGCGCCTCGCTGTCGACGGGAACGTCGCCTCCCACTGAAGAATATTCCGCCTTAAATGAGAAACACCAGCGTCAAATTCACACATATAAATAGTTTAACATACAAATCCACACACAAATAAATAGTTTAACATACAAATTCACACACAAATAAATAGTTCAACAATGCGTAGATAGTCATCCTGTGCATCAGCGGGAGCACCGTACGCAAGCAACCTCATGGCCATCGTGCACTTCTGAATTGACGTAAAGCCTAACGTGCCGGTGCAGTCCTTCTTCAATTTGAAGTAGGTGTCGAACTCCCGGATGGCATGCATGATCTGGAGGAAGAGCTTGCGGTTCATCCTGAAACGGCGCCGGAACACCTTCTCGTCCTGCGTAGGATCATCGGCGAAGTAGTCGGAGTAGAGGATGCAGTACCCCTCGTACCGCTGCCTCGGCTTGCTCTTGTGGCGACCGCGCGTCGATCCAACACGCCGCGGCCCCGCCTCGTTGGCGAGCAAGCCGGCGAGGCAGGCCAAGATCAGCAGGTGTTCTTCGTCGTCGATGGCGGCCTGATCTTCCTCGTCGAAGAGCTCGGCGAGCATCTCCTCGGTGTCAGAGTCCATGGCTGGGTCGGGCGGAACGCCGAACACCTTGCGGGCAGGGTGGACGGTGATACGTCTCAAACGTATCTATAATTTTTGATGTTCCATGCTTGTTTTATACCAATTGCTACATGTTTTGCATCTACTTTATATCACTTTTATACATTTTCTGGGACTAACCTATTAACAAGATGCCACAGTGCCAGTTCCTGTTTTCTGCTGTTTTTGTATTCCAGAAAAGCTAGTCTGGAAATATTCTCGGAATTGGACGAAAATTTACGGAGGCCCCTATTTTACCAGAAGACTCCATGGGCCAGAAGGACAAGTCCGGGGGAGGCCCGAGGGCCCCACACGTGGGCAGGGCGCGGTTGGGCCTTGCCCGGCGCCCTGGGGTGGTGTCGTCTCCTCGGTCACCTCCTCGCGACGCCCTTTGGACTATATATTGCCCCTGACCTAAAACTCACAGAACAATGACGAAACTCCCGAATACATCTCCGTGCTCCGCCGCCACGAAACTTCGTTTCGGGGGTCAGAAGGTCCTGTTCCGGCACCCTGCCGGGACGGGGATTGACCCCCGGAGCCATCTCCATCGACCACGCCGCTTCCACTTCGACTCCATGATGGTTTGTGAGTAGTTCCCCCATGGACTACGGGTTCTAGCTGTAGCTAGTTGGTACTCTCTCTCCCATGTACTTCAATACAATGATCTCATGAGCTGCCTTACATGATTGAGATCCATATGATGTAATCGGTGTTGTGTTTGTTGGGATCCGATGAATATTGAATACTATGTCAAGTTGATTATCAATCTATCTTATATGTTATTTAAGATCTTGCATGCTCTCCGGTACTTGTGGTTGCCTTGATCAAGTAGTTGCCTGTATCTCCAAGAGAGAGTATTTATGCTAGATAGTGGGTTCATGCCTCCATTTAACCTGGGACAGTGACAGAAAGTTCTAAGGTTGCGGATGTGCTGTTGCCACTAGGGATAACCTAACAATGCTATGTCCACGGTCATATGTATTTGTTTACATTACGCACTTTACTTAATGCAATTATCCGTTGCTTGCAACTTAATACCAACGGGGAACTCGGATGACAACCCGGCGGTGGATTATTAGTCATAGACGCTGTTGGATAACGGTCTATGTATTTTGTCGTAATGCCCAATTAAATATCATAGTAGTCATCATGTCATATATATGCATTGTCATGCGCTCAATATTCTGTCAATTGCCCAACTGTAATTTGTTCACCCAACACTTGTTATTGGAGAGTTACCACTAGTGTAGATAGCTGGGAACCCCGGTCCATCTGTAATCATCATTGCTTTTCCGTCAACTCCACGCAAGCAACTATTTTCTGGTGCCATTGCTTCTGTGTTACTGCTACTGTGCTCTCATATTACTGCTGCTTTCACATCACTGTTACTAGTGCTTTCTCAGGTGGTGGAATTGACAACTCCGCTGCTAAGGCTTATAAGTATTCTTTGTCTCCCCTTGTGTCGAATCAATAAATTTGGGTTTTACTTCCCTCGAAGACTGTTGCGATCCCCTATACTTGTGGGTTATCAAGACTATTTTCTGGCGCCGTTGCCGGGGAGCATAGCTCTACTCATAAGTTCACCTGGGGAGTACACTCTACCTCTCTCTCTGTTTTTATTTTATTTTGTTTTGTCTAGTTTACTTTTGTCTAGTTTTATTTTGCTTAGTTTATTTCTGTTTAGTTGTGTTTTGTTTAGTTTACTTTTGTTTAGTTTATTTTTGTCTAGTTTTATTTTTCTTATATACCCGAAAATCCATAAAAATTTAAAAACCGAAAATCTAAAAAAACTGTTGCTATGGAAGAACATGCTAGAACCTCTATGTTTATGGAAGCTAAAGAATTATATATAAAGTATAGAGAATCAAGAGAGGGTAAAATCATGAGAGGCATGTTAAAAAAGTTAAATCAAATTGCTGAAATTTTGCTGGAACGCCATGATATAAATTGTTGCTCTGAACAGATACTAAACATCTTAAATTCCAATGTGGCTTTAGTGAAGAAGTTTTAATTATGAACTATCATTGGAATAACTATATTCATTTGGGAGCTGAACAAGTAGAACAATTTGTTACATTATGGGAGCTTCTGAAATAGATTCCTTCATGGCTAAAAATTATGAAACCTGTGTTGCTTGTAATAAACTTAAAGAAACGGTCTCTTTTATTCTTGATTATTGCCTAGAAAATTTCAGCAATAATTGTTATATCATTGATTATAAAGAGAGACTCATTAATGCACAAGAATGCACTCACAATTTGCAGGAACCTGTAGAAGAAGAAACTACTGCTGAAGCTGAAAGCTCATTGGATGAAAAAGAGGAGGAGAGTGATGAACAAAAGGAGGAAGAATGGAGTAGCTACCCATGCCTACCTTCTAATGAGAGTAACTCTTTATCTCTTACACTATTTGATTGCCCTCCATGCTTACCAAAGGAGGATGAATGTTATGTTCCTGTGGATTCTCTTGAAATATTCCCTATGAGTAAAACTTGTGGAAATGATTATGCTACTGATATTTATGATAATCCATGCTATTTTGATAAATCTTATGATAATCCTTTATTTGTGCCTAATTTCGAAATGCATGGTAATGAGAAAGTTTGCTTAGAAAATGTTTATGATAAAGCTCTAGATGATGGTCCTATATTGGTTGATAATATTAATTGTACTACTAATGAAAATGGGATTGGAGAGGTCTTGACTTTATCTAGATGGAGTCCCATACCTCTTGAGAATGATCAATCATCTTGTTATAAAATTGTTAAAAGTGGGTTTGAAAGTTTTAATCCCACTATTTTTGAGCTTGATAAGAATTATGTGTTTGTAGATCATGAAAAGCATGCTTTATGTGATAGTTATATTGTTGAGTTTGTTCATGATGCTACTGAAAATTATTATGAGAGAGGAAAATATGGTTGTAGAAATTTTCATGGTACTAAAGCACCTCTCATGCTGAAAGTTCTGAAGTTACTCTTGTTTTATCTTCCTATGCTTGTCACTTTGTTCTTCATGAATTTATTTGTGTACAAGATTCCTATGCATAGGAAGTGGGTTAGACTTAAATGTGTTTCGAATTTGCTTCTTGATGCTCCTTTTGCTTCATTTTCTATTTTTATGTGAGCATCTTTAAAACTATCAAGCCTAGCTAAAAGGCATTAAAGAAAAGCGCTTATGGGAGGCAACCCATTTTATTTTTCTGCAATTTTTCTTTTATTGAGTCAAGGAGGTTGTTTACTTCTGTAGCAACTCCTTTGTATCTTTACTTTCTTGCATTGTTGTGCCAAGAGTAGTCTCTAATGATAAGATGATGCTAATTTTGATTGCTGCGCAGAACAGATTTTGCTGTTCACTGTACGAAATTCCTAAAATCACCAGATTGTGAATTAAATCTGAAATTTTTTGTGCGTAATCCTGATATATGTATGCATCTTTCGTTAGTTCAACGTTTTTCGATTTGAGTCCCGTAAGTGCCTCGAAAAAATTCATCTTTACTGGCTGTTCTGTTTTGACAGATTCTGTCTCTGTTTTTTGCATTGTCTCTTGTGGGCTTTAAGCAAGGTTCTCTAGACGTGGAGGGCTGTAGCTAATGTTTTATTGAGTTCTTGCAATGTGTCACAACAGAACCAGTGGATTAAAGTTTTTGAGTACTAACCCCTCTAATGAGAATTACGTTGAGTTTGGTGTGGCGGAAGTTTTCAAGGGTCAAGAGGGAAGAGTGATATAATAGGATGAAGAAGAGTGAAGAGCTTAAGCTTGGGGAGGCTCCCATGGATCTCCCCAGCATATTTCAAGAAGACTCAAGCGTCTAAGCTTGGGGATGCCCAAGGCATCCCCTTCTTCATCGGCAAAATTATCAGGTCATCTCTAGTGAAACTATATTTTAATTCTTTCACATCATATGTGCTTTTCTTGGAGCGTCTGTGTGCTTTTATTTTCAGTATTGCACTTTTATTTTCAATAAAGCTTGACTGGACCCTAGCATTCTTGATTGGGAGAGAGACACGCTCCGCTTTTTCATGAGAATACTCCTATTCTTCACTTATATTTGTTGAGTATTCATATCTAGCGCTGTTCAGCTTTTAGCTCTTGTTTTCATGTATCTCTTGTCAGAGCTATTAGCTTTCTTTTGTAGAAAGTACTCTCTTGCTTCACTTATATTTGTTTGGAGAGTTGATGAAATAAATTGATTGGTGTTTGGTTGGTTCAGAAAATGTTGCATGTGGTAATTGGTATAAGGAAAAACTTGCTTAATCTTGTAGATCACTAATGGATAACTTGATGCTTGTCAATTGTTTTGAGTTAACAAGTAGATCATGATTAAATTGTGCATCACATGAGTTAAGCCTATTAGTGAAGAACTACCGTAAAGCTTGTTGAAAATTTGGTTTGCATCGGTGGTATCTCTAAGGTCTAGATATTTTCTAATAACAGGGTTTGGTTAACAAGGAAGACGGTATGAAGTCTTATAACGTTTGCAATATGTTTGTCATATAAAACTTGGTGTACGGGTTGATATTCTTGTTTGCTTACATAACCTTGCTAGCCTAAACTCTGTACTGAGAGGGAATGCTTCTCGTGCATCCAAATCCTTGAGCCAAAATCCATGCCATTTGTGTCCACCATAACTACCTATATGTGGTATTTCCTTGCCACTCCAAGTAAATTTTTCATGTGCTACCTTTAAATTATTCAAAATGTTATTATTCCCTTTTTGTGTCAATGTTTACTAGCTCATGAGGAATTAGTGTGGTTATTCTTTATTCTATTTGTCGATGGACTTTTACACCTGGACTAGTGGCATATACATCCGCTTATCCAATAACTTGCAAAAAGAGCTGGCAACGGGGTGCCCAGTCCCAATTAATTACAACTTTAACCAATTAATTCTCTTCACACTTTTGCCCTGATTCATCAGTAAGCAATGACAAACAGTGAAATACCTGAATGTGTGTAAACCAAAGAGAAAGAGGGATGATCTGCCTTGCTGGTAGAAATAACGTCCTTCATGGGAGCCGCTCTTAAAAGTCCGTTTGACAGGTAGAATACTGTTCTCACCCGCTACCATTCGTTGACAATTAACAAACACCTCTCAAAAATAGATACTCCTCCATGGTATGTGATTGATGGAAGGCACCCGAGGATTCGGTTAGCCATGGCTTGTGTTAGCAAGGTTGGGAGGAGTATCAAATATTTTATGCAATCTCTATATGCTTTCAAAAACCTAAAAGCTCTAGCACATGACTTAATCCCTGCTTCCCTCTGCGAAGGGCCTTTCTTTTACTTTTATGTTGAGTCAGTTTTCCTATTCTTTCTGTCTTCCACAAGCAAACACTAGTGTCAACTTTGTTACAACATGCGTTATATGCAACGTATTGGACTTGTTATACTACTTTGTGTTGACGATATCCATGAGATAAATATGTTGAAAGTTGAAGCAAATGCTGAAACTAATTCTTCCTTTGTGTTGATTAAATACCTTTTATTAGAAACTATTGCTTTATGAGTTAACACTTATGCAAAACTGTTTGATGCTTGTCTCGAAAGTACTATTCATGAAAACGTTTAGCTTGTGTGATTCATTGTTTACTCATTATCTATTTGGTAGCAAATTATAGACCATTGACTTGGATCACTTCATTCATTTACATGTGCCTTGCAATATTATATGATCAAGATTATGATGGTAGCATGTCACCTCAAAAATTATTTTGTTTTTATCGTTTACCTACTCGAGGACGAGTAGGAACTAAGCTTGGGGATGCTGATACGTCTCAAACGTATCTATAATTTTTGATGTTCCATGCTTGTTTTATACCAATTGCTACATGTTTTGCATCACTTTATATCATTTTATACATTTTCTGGGACTAACCTATTAACAAGATGCCACAGTGCCAGTTCCTGTTTTCTGCTGTTTTTGTATTCCAGAAAAGCTAGTCTGGAAATATTCTCGGAATTGGACGAAAATTTACGGAGGCCCCTATTTTACCAGAAGACTCCATGGGCCAGAAGGACAAGTCCGGGGGAGGCCCGAGGGCCCCACACGTGGGCAGGGCGCGGTTGGGCCTTGCCCGGCGCCCTGGGGTGGTGTCGTCTCCTCGTCACCTCCTCGCGACGCCCTTTGGACTATATATTGCCCCTGACCTAAAACTCACGAACAATTGACGAAACTCCCGAATACATCTCCGTGCTCCGCCGCCACGAAACTTCGTTTCGGGGGTCAGAAGGTCCTGTTCCGGCACCCTGCCGGGACGGGGATTGACCCCCGGAGCCATCTCCATCGACCACGCCGCTTCCACTTCGACTCCATGATGGTTTGTGAGTAGTTCCCCCATGGACTACGGGTTCTAGCTGTAGCTAGTTGGTACTCTCTCTCCCATGTACTTCAATACAATGATCTCATGAGCTGCCTTACATGATTGAGATCCATATGATGTAATCGGTGTTGTGTTTGTTGGGATCCGATGAATATTGAATACTATGTCAAGTTGATTATCAATCTATCTTATATGTTATTTAAGATCTTGCATGCTCTCCGGTACTTGTGGTTGCCTTGATCAAGTAGTTGCCTGTATCTCCAAGAGAGAGTATTTATGCTAGATAGTGGGTTCATGCCTCCATTTAACCTGGGACAGTGACAGAAAGTTCTAAGGTTGCGGATGTGCTGTTGCCACTAGGGATAACCTAACAATGCTATGTCCACGGTCATATGTATTTGTTTACATTACGCACTTTACTTAATGCAATTATCCGTTGCTTGCAACTTAATACCAACGGGGAACTCGGATGACAACCCGGCGGTGGATTATTAGTCATAGACGCTGTTGGATAACGGTCTATGTATTTTGTCGTAATGCCCAATTAAATATCATAGTAGTCATCATGTCATATATATGCATTGTCATGCGCTCAATATTCTGTCAATTGCCCAACTGTAATTTGTTCACCCAACACTTGTTATTGGAGAGTTACCACTAGTGTAGATAGCTGGGAACCCCGGTCCATCTGTAATCATCATTGCTTTTCCGTCAACTCCACGCAAGCAACTATTTTCTGGTGCCATTGCTTCTGTGTTACTGCTACTGTCGCTCTCATATTACTGCTGCTTTCACATCACTGTTACTAGTGCTTTTCCAGGTGCAGCTGAATTGACAACTCCGCTTAAGGCTTATAAGTATTCTTTGTCTCCCCTTGTGTCGAATCAATAAATTTGGGTTTTACTTCCTCGAAGACTGTTGCGATCCCCTATACTTGTGGGTTATCAGACGGGTTTCGCCTCGAGAATCTCCCCGGTGGCTAGATCGCGGCGGAGGGAGTGGGCGGCGCCGGCGGCGTGGCGGGGCTGGACGGCGGGTTTCCTAGCTGCTTGTGTGCGGCGGCGCAAGGAGGGGTGGTGGCGGCGACGGGATGGCGACGGCGAGCCGGGGTGGGGACAATGTATTGTCTCGCCGACAGCGCTGTCCCACGCGTGCTTTTCCTTCCGCCGGCCCCCCAGGCCGAACCCAGTGGGCTGGGTTTCGCCTGGGGGCGCCGGCGCTAATTTCCGCCGAAACGGCGGTATTTGAGCTTCTGGGGGGGCCGGCTGATAGAAAAACGGCGCTATTCGCCCAAAACGACGCTATTTAGCGTCCTGGGGGAACGGCTGGAGATGCCCTTAGGTAGCTGGTCTCCGATCCTCAACGCGTCACGGCGCACTTGCTGTAGGTTGAGCACATCACATTTCCATTCCGGTGCAAGATCAGATCAGAGGCAGGCGCACCATGTGAACTCTGCCTGCTCTTGGTTGCGCATGGCCGGGTGCCATTCCACTCCGGTGCAAATCTGCAAGAGAATTCTTCCTCGCTACTTCCATTTTCCGCAAAAGAGCCATTCCATTCCGGTACAAGAGTAGCTTGCTCAGCAAAACATGTGAAACGCATAGGGTAGGTGTGCGTGCTTGATTATTGCACCTAGCAGTAGATGGCGTGCTGCTGCTGCAAGGCAAGCAAATCGTTAAATGCTAGTCCACTCGACAAAAAGATAAGTGTGTACGATACTGATCCACAGAAATTTGAGCAGAAGATGGAAGTTTTAGATTTTTTTTACTAATACCGAAGTATAATCATGCTGCATGCTAACTGTAGGTTCTTCATGAGAAGCCTTTGACGCACTCGTAGAAAAGTTCTGTAGACATTATAGCACTAGAAAGAACAGATCGACTAGTCGTCGCTATCGTAGGAGGAAGTGGAACGGATAAGAACTGTGTCGGTGGAGCGAACAAGAAAAACAAATGGCCTATACGAAGCGCAGTCAACTCACATGCCACGCGAATGTAGGATCTAGGCTTGGTCACGGTAGATTACGCCTTGTTTCTTCCCTCGGGTTATTGGGTTGGAAATGTGCTGGTATCGAACCGAACGGCGTACCTAGCTCCGTGTAAACCCGTCGGAGGGGATGGTGGGAACCAACGCAAGACGGGAAGGAGGAGGAGGAGAATGCACTAGTGGCATATTCAAATATTCTAGGTTTTTGTTCTATATTAAAAGATCTAACTGCAATGCGGATGTTTGGATCTTGGGCTCTTGTGAGCCTTGATTTTCAAAATTTCGAAAGTCACATTTAAATGAAAATGTTGTTTTAAAAGTATAGAAATTCTACACACGTATATGCATATGTTTTCTATATATCTTTTGAAAAAACTTAAGAGAACAGATTAATTTGTTAACAACACAGAAAAGACCAATATATATGTATCCATTATAGTACTTGGGACATAGATGAATATTTTTCATAGGCCCAAGCTAATAAGTCTTGGATTGTCCTTGATAAATCCAGGGAGGGGCTATATCGCGAGACCCTTTATGGGCTGCTTTGGAGCAGGCCAATAGAAAAGGCAGAGTGTTTTTTTGTGGTTTGTTTTTTTAATTCGGATAACCTTTTCAAATCCAAAATTTTATAAGTTAAAATTATAATTTTTTGAATATGAACAAATTTAAAATTTGAACAATTTTCGAATATGAAGCAAATTTAAATTTGAATTTTTTTAATATGAATAATTTTTGAATTTGAATATTTTTGAATTTGAACATTTTTTAATATGATTAATTTTTAATCTGAATGTTTTTTGAGTTTGAACAATTTTCGAATCGGAACATTCGAATATGAACATTTTTTAGTTTGAACATTTTTCGAATCTGAACAGTTTTTTTGAATCTGAACGATTTTGAGTTTGAACATTTTTTGAAAACTGAACATTTTCGAATCTAAACATTTTTCGAATCATAAAAACGTAAGAAAAAGGGAAACTGAAAAGGAAAAGAAAAAAGAAGCTAGGAAAAAAGAAAACCAAAAGAGAAGAAACAAAGAAGAAAAAGGAAAAATGCCAAATGGGCCAGCCCATCACCAATACGCTTCCGGCGGCACGTGCGAATTGCGCCGCTAACGAGCGGCACATAGCATTCAGCATAAAACCCATATTAGTTTTGATGAACTAGCGTCAAAATTGCCCTTGCAACCTATGGGCCAACAGCTTTGTAAAGAATTTTCAGAGTACAGTTCATAACAGTCCTACCCCTGAAATCCTTGACTAAAGTTGGAGAGGATTTCTTAGGGACCAGTGCAAATGGCAACTGGCTCAGTCCTTATAAATGGATATGAGATTCATGCAGTCTCTCAACCAAAATGAGCATTCATTTGATTTTGCTGGTGGCAATTCGGAAGAGTAGTATTTTTTTTCCCACACTAGATGCACACAAGACATATCATCATGGTTTAGAAATTTCTGAATGTGTTTCGTGAGCAAGCATTCATTCTGCACCTGCAGGTTGATCACTCCTAATCCACCTTTATCTTGAGGCTTACCAGCCAATGCCTTCTATACTTATCAACCTGCTCAAGGATACCTTTATAGATTTTCAAAGTGCTCACATAAAAGGCTGGGAGAGAAGAGAGAACTGAATCGACCATTCCTAATTTTCCAGCAGAGCTAAGAAATTCTAAACAGGACCGCAATCTCCTCTCAGTCCTTGTTATCAAAGGTAGCCGATGCTCCATTTTTGGTTTTGTGCTAGACACGAAGCCATGACTCAGCTGGGCTCCGTTTCCGGGAAGCTTCACAATCACAGGCGTATCCTTTACTGGCCGGCACTTACTAGCTAGTACGTATTCGTGCTAGATTTGGTGGTCATGGCCCAATGCATGCCATTCCATTCTGGTGCAGGTTGAAGTTGATGACCAACAGAACCTCTCATTCCAGATGTCATCCGACCCTGCAGAGACAACTGCTTGGGAGGACTTGGTGCACATGGCTTGCTACTGCTGCTTGATCGAGTAACTTTATTTCCATTCGCAAAAAAGAAAAGAGTAACTTGATTTCCTTTTTTGAGCAATGTCGGCCATTGACCAGGGTGCGAGATAGGAATGTGTTAACGTCTATGGTGGCGTCTCCTACGTCTTAAACCTAGAGCGAAATTTTCTTTTTTTTTCAGGAACGCGTGAGAGAGCACGCCTTTTTATATATAGAAGGAGAACATAAAGTTACAACATGCACAACAAACAAACCGGTCCGAAGACCCAAGAGAACGAAAAGAAAAACGAAAAGAAACTTCTCACAAAAACCCCCTCACAAATTTCCACATCTTTTCCTCTGCCATGATGTCATCAAGAAAAACCGCACAAGGGCGAGAAACCCTATTGAACACCCTATTTTTCCTTCCAAGCCAGTGCGAGGGACGACGAGGGTCAGGAATCTAATCTTGGGCGCCTCACTGAAAGGCCACTGGAGCGCAATGGTCGACCACCATCTGTCAAGGTCATCCGAGGCCACGGGCGTCAGATCTGTGTTGAATATAAATATATTGCATTAGCCTTTTCCATCGGTTCGGACTTTTGGTCTAAATGGTTAGTGCAGCAATTTTATATGGTATCAGAGCCAAGAGGTCTCGAGTTCGAGATCCTGCTCACGCAGATTAAAAAAACAAAGAAAAAAATCCTGCGCATGCACTGATCCCGCGCTAAGGACTAAAATAGTCTAGACTTGAGGGGGAGTATTGAATTTAAATATATTGCATTAGCCCTTTCCATCAGTTCGGACTTTTGGTCTAGATGGTTAGTGCAACAATTCTATAATCTGGTCTCCCCAAACCCACCAGAACCTCAAACTAGATGGAGCGCGCGTAGGGGCAAGTGATCAACAAGTGTTGAATTGACTCGGTATCTTGAAGACAAATAGCACATGTGTCATTGTCAGAAAGTCCATGGCGCTTCCGCCGCTCCCTCGTCTAGCACCTGTTCCACGCCACCTTCCACGCGAAAATTTTGAATTTGAGGGGCGCATGGTAACCCCAAATCGCCACATGGAGGGGCCAAGCCGTTCTTCCCTCAAGGAAGGCCATGTATGCCGTGCGAGCCGAAAATAATTTGTTTGCCGTCATCCGTAAGCATAGGTTGAAGAAGGGTGTTCCACAAGATTAAATATTGGGCCAAAGCCCTAGCCGAGAGACCCCCCACAATATTTCGAATCTAAGTGTTCGCATTGAGGCCTTGCTCAATCGTTCTAATTTTTTTGGATTTTTGGATCCACAAAGGAGAGAAGATCAGGCGCCACCAGCGCAACGTTCATTTTACAATCCTACAGCGAAATTTCATGACATGGTTGCTCATAATCCTGAATGAAGAGTAAATTCTGTAAAAATATCCGATAACCTATCATCCTTGCACTCAAGGACATGGGTACTTCTGATCCCAAGTTCTGGCTTTTTTAGCTCAAAGTGGTCGTATCCACCGCCCGAATAGATAGAAGAGATGGTCCAGTTTATGAGGAAAACCGGGCCCAAAAACCGTACAAACAGTACAATGCACTGTTTATGAGGAAAACATGGCCAAAAAACCACACAGTCGAGGCAACCCGCCTCCCACACAAGTCGACCTAGCGCCGCAAACACACACCACCTGCTCCGGGCCGCCGCCCCGGCGTAGCAACCAGGACGAAGCTCCGCATTGCCCGGAGTCGAACCAGTCAGGGTCGACGAGCCTGCTGCCCGCACAGTACCAGGACACCACCCAATCGCACCTGCTCCGGGGCCGCCGCCCCGACGTAGCAACCAGAACAACCTTTGCATTGCCCGAAGACGCTCCATACGAGTCGACGAACTAACTCTCCATAAAGCACAAGGTCGCCACCCAAAACCATGCAAGACGATGACCCTGCCCCTTAAGGTCGCCACTTCAGGGAGGTCAAGGCCGCTACCTCGACGAAACACCACCGTCCGGAGCCGCCGCCCCGGCGTCCACCTCCCCGACCACAACGCCATCCTACCCAGCCGTAGCGAATCCGTTGCACCGCAAGGGCCAAGAACTCCAAGGTGATGCCTTCAAGAAGGAAGCGACGCGTCTGCCGCCATCGCCAGCTCCAAAGGAGTTTAGGTTTTCACCCGAAGATGTTGCAACCGCTCACGTCGGATGGAATCGAGACTCCACAAACGACGCACTCAAGAAGGGAACGACGCCCGAAGGCGCCGCCGTCGTCGGCACCGACCAAGTCAGCCCAAGGCTTTTGCCCGGAGCTCGATCCGTCCGTGAAGCGCGGGGAGCATCAAGCCAAGCAAGGTCGCTGTTACCGACCACCGTACCCGCAACCGACCGTCAGCACCGGAATCGTCGTCCTCTGGAGCACCCAAAGAACCTGCTCCATCTCGAAGCGCAGACGGCGGCCAGCTCGCACCGTGCCCAGGAACATAGCCTGAGCGCGCACCTCCACGCCGGCGCCCCGAAGCCCAGAGTTGGCCCGCGGGGCCCAGATCTAGCCCGCCCCGCGTCCATCTCCCTCCGTCAGACGCGCTCGCCTCGCGTCGCGAGCAGAACTTCCGCGTCCCGCATCCGGTGCCCCGCCTCCATTCGCCCGACCGCCGCCGCCATGGTCACGCCCACGTCGCCGCTAGCAGAGTCTCTCGCGCGGCGGAACGAGACGAATGTGCCCCGCCGCCACCATCCTCGGGCCGTGCGGCTTTGCCGACGACCTCTTTGGTAGCGGCGGCGTGGGGGAGGAGGCGGCGGACCTCTAGCACCGGCAGCGGCTAGGGTTTTCCCCGTGTCGCCAGGGGAGGGTGACGCGGGGGGGGTGTGAGGGGTGGCTTCCAAGTTCTGGCTTTGTTTATACAGACCTTTTGAAACAGAACTATGAGATGTTCTCCACTCTCCACTAATTCCTAACGCACTTACAATTAGCATGTAACACGTACAATTTGCAAGCTAGTGATCTGGAGCTTTTCAGTGGAGCACGAACAAAAACAATATCCGAGTGATATTTTTTGAATGAGGTAAAAAAATGCCTTTTATATTGATATAAAATGGGCAAACACAGGGTGGCCGAAGCCAAAAGAAAAAAGGACCACTCAGCCCATAGAAAGCTTAAGATATAACATCTGCTAAATGTTTAGCGCCCGATAAGATACATTTCTTACTGATCTTCTGGAAAAGGGCTGCCGGAGTTTTGAATTTGTTATTGAACATCTGGGTGACACGGATCATTAAATATCACTAAATATCGAAAATTTAAAATGGAGCCTGAGCTACATGGAGCTTGTTTTTTCCAAAAATTCGAAACTTGAAATTTTCATCTCCAAATCCGTTGTATTTTGGGCTGTAAAAAAAGAAAAATGGTGGTGAATAATACATAGTTTCAATTTTTTTGAAATTTTAACCGATTTATCTTTTTTTACAGGCCTAAATACAACGATTTTGGAGTTGAAAATTTACAAGATTGTAGATCTAGACAATATTTACATCTTTTTCGCGATTTTTGAAAACTTAAAATGTGGATTTCGATTTTTTTTTAAAGAGCTCCATGTAGCTCGGCCTTCAAAAATCCACTCTCCATTAAATATATGATACATATATATTGGCGCCGTATCCTGTGCATCCGCTCAGTTTGTGTATCCCTGCATCCGAAGACCTCCAGCCAACCGATCTAAATCGTGCGTCCCAACTTGATCTCACACGATTTTGCACTTGGTAATTTGAACTTAATCACATTGCAGGTCGCTTAGTATAAAGGGCTGAAGAGGGTACCCTTTGAGGACAGCGTGCCGAAGTCAGCCGCAGGCAAGATCTTCCGGAGAGAGCGCTGAAGTCGCGCCCAAGCTGTAGCGAACCTGCTTGTATTATGTTGCCCTTTAGCTTTTGCGCACCGTGTGTATTGTTTCAAAAACCTTTGCATTGTACAAAAAGCTGTATTGTTTCAAAAACCATTGTTCGGAAAATGTAGCAGAGTGTGTGCTGTAATATGTATACAATGAATGCAGAGGACGGATATTATTAATGGGTAATGGCTGTGCATCTATCTGTACAAAGAATGCATATTTTGCTGCTTGACTCGGATCGTGCGACTATCTGTACTAAGACTACAGTTTCGAGTGAAAGCTTAAAGAGGATGGAAGGCAATATAATTGAATTATTTTCCTGACTTTGTTTTTTAATCTTCAGTATTCTTCAGTAAGCTTTCTTCTTATGCTTGACAGTGTGGTAAGAGTGCCAATAGAGTTAGCTGCTGCGAATGGTACAAGGGAAGACGTTGAGCTTCTATTTCCTTTCACCTCCCCAATCCCAAATGTGGCAGACTGGAGTGTTGATAGGAGAATCAATCATGTAAAACTGGAGAGCATGCAGCTAATAGTATGTTTCTGTGGCAAAAATTATTTTGCTCATTCCCCAGCAGTTCTAACTACCCAAGCAATTTTGGAGCAACTCTGTTAATAGAATTGCCACGCTGTTTGACTTGATGATCTGTGTTTCGTATATCACGACAAGCAAAAGCAACAGTGTGATGCAACATAATTTACATACTACAGTATTCCACTCGACAAAACAGGATGCAGGGCCATCTTCAGGCAGGAAACAAAGAGGCCTGACAAATCACATTACCGTGCTCAGTAGCATATAAGGAAAAATAGCATCAAAATGGTTTCCAATCTGTATATATATCTTCGTCACACTGGTCAAGCTTTTTATACATTGCAGAAGGAAGTTACAAAAGCTGTACAACGATTGGCAATTCCCAACCCAGCAAACAAGCTTCAGTTGTTAAACATACAACCCAAAGTAGCAGCTTCTCCGTTCCTTAGCAGATTGCCACTCGCCAATGATGTACATTCACATAGTCAACCCAAGCTAAAAGCACACCCAACAAAGAGCAAAGTGCAATCGATATTGCTAATCTGTCAGTACTAGATACAGACAGTACAGAAGAAAAGGAAAAATTCAGAGCTCTACGTGGCTAATTTCCTGACATAGCCTTGCTATACAAGGGGTGCACGAGTCTGCAGTACGATGATGTTGCGAGCAGTAGGCCAGGAGGGGCATCCGCGGGACGAGCAGTAAGCCGACGGTGCGGAGGTTGCGGACGCCGGCGGCCTCAGCGCCAGGGTCCAGCCAGATCGACGACGTGCGCGGAGGCGGCCTAGGCACGGCCGATAACGTCGAGGCCATCCAAGGCATCTCGCTTCTGGCGACAGCGCTCGGGATTGCTGAGCTCGTCGCCGCCGCTGCCGCCGATGGGATCCCAGTCGCGTGTTGTTTCTAAGGATAAGAGAGGAGTTGGGATTTGACGCTACGATGTTTTGATGGAAGGGGTTACTTCGCAAAACAACAGTCTAGACGTGGGCGGTTTAGTGCAAAATTCCATAGGAACTTCGCAGAACACACGATTTAGATCGGATGGTCGAGTATCAACGGATGCAGGGATACACAGAGGAGCGGGATGCATAAGATACGACGCCATATATAGAGGACGCCGTTTTGGTGCCCGGGTGCACATGCACCCGGTATGTCCAAAAAAAATTCAAAACTTCAAAACTTGTCGAAAAATTCCGAAAAAAATCATGCACGTACCTGAGCATGTCACGCGCCGTCGTGTCAAATTTGGCGACGAATCGACATCGTATGCGCCCTGTGCAAAAATGACAAATCTCAGATCTGAAATTTCAAAATTTTGGATCTCATTTCCTGTCAGAACTTTGTCATTTTTTCACAGGGCGCATACGATGGTGCGTGACATGCTCGGGTACGTGCTCGCCAAATTTAACACGACGGTGCGTGACATGCTCGGGCACGTGCATGATTTTTTTCGGAATTTTTCGACAAGTTTTGAATTTTTGAAAAAAATTTGGACATACCGGGAGCATGTGCTCCCGGGAGCCAAAATGGATTTCTGGCCATATATATTCTATCTACCTATTTAGTAGGTCCTCTCCTCCAGCATCACCATCACCAGAGACCAAGACCACACAAGAACATACCTTGCCACCCGGCCTCTTTTCAGTTCCTTCCTCGGCTCCTCGCAACCACCAGAGCGTGCTAGATCCATGGACTGGCAACCGGAGCAGCTGGACCTTGGGGTCCTTGGCTTCGCAGGCGTATGTCGTGAGACCGGGCGAGTGCTCCTCCACGCCATCCTCCCAAACAAAAAGGCCGGCTGGAGCGCCGCCGTCCTCTCCGCGGTCTTGCTCTCGCACCTCGCCGCCAACCACGCCTTCCTCTCCCGCCTCGACGACCCCGACCGGGTCCCCGTCACCTACGTGATACTCGAGGACGTTTGTCTGGCTTTCATCATCATGTTCTCGCTTATCTGCACCGCCGACGCCGTGTACCGCGTGGCCGCCCTCTACTGCACCGACGGCGACCCCGGCGCCTCCGACCGTTTCCTCCGGGACGTCCCCCATGCGACCTTCGGGCGGATCCTCCCCATGTGGCTCCACGTGTATCTTCTTGCCGTGGCTTACGTCTTCTTCTCCGTCTTCGCCTGGCACGAGCTTCCGCGGCTTGACGCTTCCGACCACGTCGTCGTCCTCGCGCTACGGCTGCTCGGCGGCGCTGCGTTCCTCGCCGGCGTGGCGTACATCGCCGTGGTGTTCCACGTTGCTTGCGTGGTGGCAGTGCTGGCGGACGCCGTCCGCTTCGGCGCCGTGCGCAAGAGCGGGGCGCTCCTCGCCGGAAAGTTCTTGGTGGCGGCGGCCGTCCTCGTCCCACTCGACGTCTGCTTCGTGGCGTTGCAGATAGCCTTCGTGAAGCTGGTACTTGAGGACGCACTGGGCCTCGGACGCGGGTTCCAGGTGGCCGCGGGGGCGGCCATGGCCGTGGCTCTGTGGGCGGTGGTGGTTGTCACGCTGGTGGCGCAGCCGGTGGTGTACATGGTGTGCAAGAGCCACCACCACGAGGTCATCGACAAGGTCCACCTCAACTATGTCGGTGAGTACGAGCCGCTCGCCGTCCGCGGCGTGGAGATGCAGCCAGTGATGACGGCAAGCCAGTCCGCGGCCGGCAGTACTACTTCTACCTAGTAAGGTACCTAGTGCTTAGTGCTTAGCTTAGTTTCCCAAGATCTGAGACAATTCGTACCTAGTGCTGATTGTTAGTACTTATAGTTTCCAAGAAGATCTGAGACAATTCGAACCTAGTGCTGATTATTGTACTTAGCTTATTTTCCAAGAAGATCTGAGACAATTCATAAGTACATTGGTGCAGCTAGCTACAGGCAGCATAGTTTGGATATATTACTAGTCTTATGATGATCCGATTTAGTTTGGAGACCCCATGATTTGTTCTGGTAATTGTTGAGCTTATTAGCCAGTAGTACCAGTTCAGTAATACGTGCGTTGTGGAGGGATGAGGCGTACGCCTGCCCGTGCCAATCGCAGTGCAAATTTGGTGGTCAAACAAAGAAGAAAAACGATGTAGTTCTAGACAAGCACATTCGACGTTTGAAAGAGGCCAAATGGCTCCCGTATAGTCTATTGCGCTATTCATTAAATTAGCTCTGATGTCTATTCAAATTATTCAGGAGAGACTTGCGAAATTTCTTACGGTTCTGAGGCAATCTCTGAATTTTTCAGCAATAATAATGTGTTTGTTGGGGACCTTGTTGTGAAAAAACAGGTAACATAGGAATTGGATATAATAATTCCTCCTGCCGACATTCACGTATTGCATTTCTAACAATGCAATATCTTTTCCCATCTCAGAAAATTATGTAGCGAACGCGTGAATCGAGTGGCAATCCTTGGCCTTGGCACATAATAAAGTCTTCATAGTGTGAATTTTTTTGTTGTATGTATCCTTGGCTAATCATATCGGTTTCGGCAAGTAGCTTGCCAAACGCTAGCTAGCTAGCCGATCATGCATGCTAATTTGCATACTAATTAAAAAGCAACATCAGTACAGTAGAACGATGATCTATATAGGTATAATAGAAGAACAAACAAACAAATCTATGTGAAAAACGAGTGACAGGATAATAAGCAGTGGATGCCGTGCAGCAAGTGTGAAAACCGACGAGACAAGTGAATGAACAATGAAGTGGTAATCGAAGATGGAAATTTCCAATAGTGCATGCATGCTAGTTATATTTAGGGCTCACTAAATCTTAGTAGGCCGACGTCATTTCATGATATCAGTTACAATACAACCCACTCGTAACTCACATGTTACACGACCCCGCGGTGGAAATCTAATGTTTAGTGAGCTACAAGCCCCATGTGCGTCCAGAAAAAAAAGTTGAATCTACTTGCAACACACAATTTGAGTTGCAATCCACTTGAATTTTGAACTCACACATTACACGAACCGCGATGCAAATCTATCCATGTGTAACTAAAAAACTCGGTTGCCACTTGTTTGGAATGCATAGATCATATTAATCGTGATGCAAATTTAATGGCTAGGGAGTTGCAGCCCATGTGTAACTAAAAATCTGAGTTGCAACTCACTTACAACTCACATATCACATAAATCATGATTCAAATCTGGTGGCTAGAGAGTTACAACCCATGTGTACCTAAAAATGCATCGGTTGCAAGTTGCAACTCACTTACAACTCCAATCGCGATGTAAATCCTATGGTGAGTGAGAGAGTGAGATTTAGTTGAGAACTAGCTCACTCACTTACAGCTACCGGGAAGATGATGTTCATCAGAGTCTCGATCTGGTTGTCATCCAAAAGATTCAGCCTCTTTGCTTTGAAGAGATGCCTGACCTCAAGATCATCTTCTCCAAGAGTCTCCGATCCTCAACGCGTCACGGCGCACTTGGTGTAGGTTGAGTACATCACATTTCCATTCCGGTGCAAGATGAGAGGAAGCCCATGTGAACTCTGCCTGCTCTTGGTTGTCCAAGGCCTGGTGCCATTCCATTCCGGTGCAAGAGAGGCTCTGCCTTTCCCTCAACAGAAAAAGATTAAAGCGGCTCTGCCTCGCAACATCCATTTTCTGCAAGAGAGCCATTCCATTCCAGTGCGTTAGGTAGCCGGTCTCTGATCTTGCTGGCTCAGGAAAACATGTGAAACGCAGTAGATCGATGGCGTGCTGCTGCTAGGCTAGCAAATCGTTAAATGCTAGCAGCGGAGACTGGAGAGTACTACTCCACTAAACTAGTCCACTCGACAAAAGGTAAGTGCGTACGATACTGATCCACAGAAATTTGAGCAGAACATGGAAGTTTTAGATATTTTTTTACTAATACCCAAGTATAATCCTGCTGCATGTTAACTGTAGGTTCTTCATGATAGTTTGAAGCACAAGACATAAGAGATCAGCTGACTTGAAAGCCTTTGGCGCACTCGTAGAAAAGTTCCGTCGACCTTATAGCACCTGAAAGAACAGATCGACTATTCGTTGCTATCGTGGGAGGAAGTGGAACGGATAAGAACGGTGTCGGTGGAGCGAACGAGAAAAACAAATGGCCTATACATAAGCGTAGTCAACTCAGATGTCACGCGAATGTAGGATGTGGGCTTGCTCACGGTAGATTACATCGCGTTTTCCCCTGACATTATTGGCTTGAAAATGTGCAGGTCTCGGACCGGCCCACCCAGTTCCATGTAAACTCATCGGAGGTGGTAAGCGGGGATGGCGGGAACCAGCGCAAGATGTAAGCGGTGTACATTCGTAGACATGCAGCCTTGTGTATTACCAGACGAGAATGTCTAGTTGGTTGTCGTCGGGAATGATGTTAATTAACTGTCGGTGGTCATAATAAGATTACTGGACACTATGTCGCTTCGTGCGTTAATGATTGATTTTCTCGACTTCTCCACCCAACTCTTCATATAGAAGGTAACCGCTTTGGTATATCCATTTGAAATGAACGGATGTGAGTAGTCGATGAGGAGACGAGAAGTCATTTGTTGTTTGGATATAAATAAGGACCGACCTTAACCTTTTCTCGTCATCCACTTCCTTAAATCTCCTCTAACTGCTTTGTGCTCTCAACATTTCTCCCCCTATTTTTTTTGCTCCTTGTCATCGATGGCTCCTGAGGTAGGTCACGATCCAGGAAGGCCCAAACGATGGTACAAAAAGAATCAAGAGGCCATGGCAAGAACTCTTTGCTCGGCTGAGCTAGAGCCACCAGTGGAGAGTCTACCTACCGTGAAGGTAGAGTCCCCTCCGCCTCCGCCATTTGGTGTTCCTTCTTTGGCCGATCAGGACGACAAACACATCTGTTAAGCTTCCATCGTTATCGATTTGCCGCACTCTCTTTTGACCGGGTTTTTAGGTAATCTCCTACCGTCTTAAAATTTCATTCAGGACCAACGATTTTGAAAAGCCCCCTCCTTCATCTCAAATGGCACCACTAATAACCATCGAAACTACAACTTGTTAATCGATCATAGCCCCTAGAACCGTGAGGTGCTACTTTTGTAGCACGACATCTTTTCCGCTACTCTTTTCTATCATCGTGTATATTCCATCATTTTCTTTTGAATCCCTCCGATCTGATTAAAGTGTCGGAACTCGTATGTAGGAGTTGTACGTGGTCACCTCAAATCCTACAACAGATTTTACGGATCGGAGGCAGTAGTGTACTCTCTCCGTTCCAATTTAATTGAGCAGGTCAATTAAATTGGAACGGAGGGAGTATATTCCATCGTTTGTTTTCCTCCTGGGTTACAGGAATCGCGGGCCAGGATAACGGCCCATGTCAGCCAGGCCTGATGTCAGCGAGGTCACCGCCAAGTTGTCTGTCCAGTCGTCCAGGCCCACTTCGAGTCAGTAGTTAGTGGCTGTGTTTGGGCTTTCAAATATACATTATCATCATTTTTTTCCGAAATCTAGGGTACCACGGCCCACCTTTGCTACCAGCTGGCCCCGGAATCCGCTTATAAAGGCACATAGCTAGCATCTGCCTCCCTACAACACCTCCTCCCTCTCCGCCTCCACACCGATCTAGGGTTTTCCTGCTAGGGTTTCGGGCCGTTGTTTCCGGCGGCGGCGCAAGATGTCGGAGAGGGTTGAGGGAACCGTGAAGTGGTTCAACGTCACCAAGGGGTTCGGCTTCATCTCACCGACTAACGGTGGCGAGGATCTCTTCGTCCACCAGTCCGCCATCAAGTCCGACGGCTACCGCAGCCTCAACGATGGCGACACCGTCGAGTTCGAGATCATCACCGGCGACGACGGCCGCACCAAGGCCACCGACGTGACCGCACCAGGAGGAGGCGCGCTCACCGGCGGCTCCCGCCCCAGCGATGGCGGCGGTGACCGTCGCGGCGGAGGGGGCTACGGTGGCGGTGGCGGCTACGGCGGGGGCGACCGCTACGGCGGCGGTGGCGGCTACGGCGGGGGCGGCGGCGGCTACGGAGGAGGTGGTGGCGGCGGCGGCGGCGGCCGCGGGTGCTACAAGTGCGGCGAGGAGGGCCACATCTCCAGGGACTGCACTTCCGGTGGTGGCGGCGGCGGCTACGGAGGCGGTGGTGGTGGGTATGGAGGCGGTGGTGGTGGCTATGGAGGAGGCGGCGGTGGTGGCAGCCGTGGGTGCTACAAGTGCGGCGAGGAGGGCCACATCTCCAGGGACTGCCCTCAGGGTGGTGGCGGCGGTGGTGGCTACGGAGGTGGTGGTGGTGGCGGCGGCGGCCGTGGCTGCTACAAGTGCGGCGAGGAGGGCCACATCTCCCGCGAGTGCCCCCAGAACAAGTCCTACTAGGCGGTGCGCTGCCACCAGTCAGATCTGACTGCCGTGTTTCCTTTCTCGCTCCTTTACTCTGCAGCAAGTCATACCTATCATCAGTAGTTGTCGCCGTAGTGTTTCCTGTGTCGCGCGTATGAAGAGTTGGAATCGACAGTAGTGATCCGTGTGATGGGATCTTGCTGTTCGATCGTTCCTGAACAAGAACTTGCTGGTGTTGAGTTCGTTTCTGAGTTATATTTTGTTGTGCCTCGTGTGATGAGGGCACAGCCTGATCTATCTATGTATTCGGTGGATTGGTAATGGAAGAAAAAGTTGTGTCAGCATCTGTGTATTCATGTGCAAATTTTCTTGAATGGATTTGGATCTTGTTATTGTGGTAGGCAAGATATTGAAAAAGCCGGTTCATTTTAGCCAGGGATTCATCTGGGGTTCCCTGTACTGTATGGGAATGGGATGCACTTCTCTCCCTAGGGCCAAGGCACAAGATGGAATTCACTGAATCTTGAGATTTCCAGGACATGCATCTGCATCAGGGGAAACTATTTGTTCAGCGCAACTGCATAGTTTCTTATCAGGACCGAGCTGTGTAGCTCCTCTGCTGCGCCTGAAAACTCAGTAGTAGAGCAAATCAAAGCACCCGCCTTGACGCTCTCAAACTAACCATGCATTTCTAGCAAATGTTCACCAAGATTGTAAAACAACATTTGCCATCCGGATTTGGAGTGTGAATGACTGGCAAATGTGTAAAAAGAAATTGACGGAATTGTCTTCTTAAGCTAATGAAACATTTGTAAAGTTCCATTTCATGTTGTATGCGTGTGAATGTATCCATGTTACTTCTGCAACATACAAACCATGCGTACACAGGGTTCTGGTGTAAAGCAGATTTAAAATTATTTTTTGCTATACAATTCGCTTAGTTTGTTCATTGTACACTGAAGTTTATCTTAGCATCTGGTTCCATATATTCTCCAGCGCACAGTACCAGTATAAAGGCAGATCACAAAGATGGACACAAGCCTGGCTTCAACAGGGGTTATCACCAGACATACAGTTCCATTCACATGTTACATCGTTTGGTCGCTTTCACCAGATCCTCAGCTTGAGGACAGTTGTCGAAGAAGAAAGCCGTCCAATGGTGTCACATCCCAAATTTATAAACTAAGAAAAACTTAGTTTAACAAGACCCAAAATTCAGAACCAACAAAAACTTTTTGAAATATTTCACTGATGGTTGTGTTTTCCTTCCCATTGCTCTGTTGACCTTGTGTGACTGGTGTTTAAGTTGTGTGACTTCTTGTGATGTTGATCTTGTTGTGTTGCTGCTTGTGTGGATAATTCCTTTGTTGTGCTCAATACTAAAATGAAAACCACTGATCACAAATTTGGAATGTTACTTGAAAACAAAACTAGACCCCTATGGTTACTTACACCCTCAAAATAAAATCTTGATTAAAAGAAAGGATCTTATTTAAATTTCCCTCTCTACCTATTTCTCTATTTTGTAATAACAACTATTTTGTCTTATGAAATCCAGGAAGGAGATGATAACCATCTCATTATCATATTACTTCCTCCCCAAAATATTTAATCTTCAATTACAAAGGTATTTCAAATTGTCAATTTGGTTTTTCCAAAAATGCCATATTTTAACCCTATGAACAAATATTGCTCAAAACATTTTATTTTCAAAAACCAATTTTTGTGGAGCATCTACATGTATTGGGGAGGCCACATGATTATTTTCAGATTTTTCTAAAATATTTCAGTGCCTCAAATAAATCATTGAAAGCTACTGATTTAAAAGAGAAATAAAGGAAAATAGGAAAAAGGACCTAGTTGTAGTTACAAACGGAAATCCAGGGGGCTTTCTGTGAAAGCGTCATCGTCCTCCTGTAGCAGCAGTGGGCAGTGGCGCCGTGTCGTCGCTCGCGTCGCCGCACGCCCAGGCCCCCCCTCCTCTCCGCTCTCCTGCCGCTCGGTGAGGAGGATAAGCACGCCACGACGCCGCACCTCTGCTCTCCCTCACTCGTCTGCCCCTCACTCTCCTTTCTTTCTCTCTTTTTCTCCCCACGGCACCGAACCCTAGCCGAGCCCGCCGTCGAGCGCCGCCGTCGATGGAGACCGCCTGGAGCAGATCGAAGACCACCAGGAGGACCGCCTCGTCATCCTCTCCCTCCTCGCCCAAGGAATCGTCGCGAGAAGCCGTACATCAAGCAGAGCATCACCGTTTTCGTCCGCTCCGGCCGCTGGACGTCGAGCAAGAACGCGAGCAGTACAGTCCACCATCCGCCGCCATTTCTGCTTCCCTAGGATCCCCTCCTCACTAGCTAACTCGTAGACATCTCCATTTCGTCCAGGAACACCGGAGCCGCCGACGCCGACCTCGCCGTGCTTCCAGCTCGCCCCGCGCCTCTGTGCCTATTCGGGAGGAAGAAGAAGAGGGCGTACCTATTCGCCAGCGCAACGGGCCGGCCCAGCACGGTGCTTCTTGGCCCGGCTCCAGATCTGGCCCGTCTGTGTTTTTTTTTTTATAGGTCTATTTTCTTGTTTTAGTTCCTGTGATTTCTGCAGTGTAGTTTTAATTGTTTTGTGGTAAATCTGTGATAGCTATTGGAGTGATTCAAATTTTGTAGCATTCTTATGTATTTTCTTAACCATGTGGCACTGGACATTTTCCAAATGTGTAGTTATGTGTGTGCTAGATTTAATCTAGTAAAAAGTATCTATTTCACTAAATAGTCAATATCTAGAATTTTATATATCCAAAGATTGCAAACTAAAATTCTCTGGATAGGTTGAGATGCTACCTTTCCAGATCTATTGGCCTTGCTTGCAAATGAAGTCTAGAACAAAAGTTCTATTCATTCTTAAAAACACATCAGTAGCTCTTTGATGATTTTTGTAGATTTTTAGGAGATGAATTTTGGAGTAAATCCAATTGGCATGTCTTCTATATGTGTAGGAGAACATATCCCTAAATTGGTTTGAATTTAGGAGTCATTGATTGACTGTGATGCTAATTATAAGGTTTAGGTCTTTTCTGCCAATTTTTATTAAACCTTTATAAATTGTTGTGTTATAATTTTATTGTTGTAAATGTGTTTCCTAGCATGTGTAGGGTGGTAACCCTCTGTTGTGATGTGCTTCCTTATTTTGCTAGCATGTTAGGAGGGCTACTTGCGAGTTATATAATTGTTAGGGTTTTATTCCCTATATAGCTCTTCTCCTAATAATTGGGAATTTTGTTAATCTTGTTTATTTTAATGTGAGAATATTGTGTGTGATTAATATGTGTGCCTTGCTGGTTAATGATTGTTGTGGTACTGTTGTTGCATGTTATTACTGTTAGAAGGTGATAATATGTTAGTACTGTTAGTGGTATTTGGTAAACATATTGGTATGAGTGATATATTTGCATGGCTTAATGAACTTGATGGAATTGAGTTGAGTACTAGCTTAAATATCTTGTTAGAGTATCCACCTTAGCTTGGTGAGATATTTTGAATTACCAACATTAATTGGTAGTTTAACTTTTGTCTGAAGTATTTCCTGATTAGAGAAAAGTGGTTGTTAATTACCTCTAATTGAGGATGGCTTGGTGCTCTATGTTTTGGCATGTGTTTGGTGTTACACTCCTGTGAGTATAATGCCCTTGTAAATATAGATCTTAGTTTGTTGCTTGATTAAATTAGTACTATGTTTGTAGTTTGTTCCTTGTGTGTATACCACTTGTGGTTTGGTTTGCTTATTGAGTGTTGTTTTATTTTCATGTTGCGACGCTAGAGATAAACGCTACCGGAGTGGTATTTGGGAAGGATTTATCGGAGAAGGATGAGAGTTTATTTCTTTGGTCAACGAGGAGAAGTCCAGCAACATCATGCTGAAATCAGGCAAGCTATCCTCTGAGCTTGCATTTATATACATCTATTTTGGTTCACATGTTTTACTTATAAAGAGCAAAAGTGATTTATGTGGTGTTTGCCACAAAAGCTATGATTTTGAAACCCTTTTCCAAAATATAAGTATATTATTTTGACACCCTATATGGAGGTACTAGATGGAAATTCTTTTTCAAACTATAGGATGGGAAAAATATTGTTTACTCAAAACTCCTTTGGAAATACTTGTGTGGTTGTGGAATACCGAGATGTCGGTGTGGAAATGGAGAAATGGTGAATGGTGATGTTTATGAAAAAAAAATGCACATTGTGTCTTTGTACTATGACGACCAGCCGATAATCTGTGCGACCACATTTACCCACATATGGGAAAGGGCGTAGTCATATAGTTTGCTCATATTAGTACTGGAAGCCTCAACAACGAGGATGACCTCGTTCCATGAGGTGATGGTTTGGTGACCTGCCCCTGACCTGGGTCCTCTTAAAAGAAGTCTACCGGAGGCCGGTATGAGTGTATTGGAGAAAGAGGATTGAAGACGCCACCTTTGGGTCGCCGGGCAGAACTACGAAGTCCTCACACTTAGTTTCCGACGGGCTGGATTTAAGTGTCGATGGAACCGGTTTCGTAGCGGTAGGATCCTATACTAGCATGAGCAAAGGACAGGCTATGGTCGGTGACTCAACTTCGCATACACCTTGTATGGCGGGACGTGGCTGACACGATGAGTTACCGGATGGGTGTGGGAAAAGCGTGCTACCTCTGCAGAGGGTAAAACTATTCGAATAGCCGAGTCCTCGGATATGGACAGTTGGGAGGCTGTCCTCTGACCATGTGCAAGTTTTGCAAAGTTTTGAGATTTGAAAATAAAATGGAGATGTGTTGTATCAGCAACTCTACCGACGGGCTGGTATGAGGTTGCTGGAGAATGATTTGACCATGACGGGCTATGGTCGCGAAGTGAAGAGTTTTGTGATTTGAAAGGTAAAAATGTTTTATGCAACTATGCCAACGGGCCGGCATGAGGTTGTGGGATTGATTGACCATGAAGGGTTATGGTCGAAAAAGGAGGAGTTTTGGGAAAATAAAACCTGGTGATGAATTTCGGGAAAACATTTTTAAAGAGACCTCTTATCTTCTCCAATAAAGATATATTTTCGAAAAAAAAAGTTTTAAAAGAGACTTCTTTCAAAGACAGGTTTATGGGAAAAGATCTAAAAGCCTTATTTCTTTTGAAATAAAGATATAGAGATTTCAAAACAAAGTTTTATCAAACAAAAGTCTATCCTTCCCTTTTTAAACAAGGATATAGAGTTTTCAAAGCCAACGAAGTTTTATTTAAACAATAAAAAGAGTAGCGCATGCTCATTCCGGGGGTAGTTTGCGAGTACATTCAAATGTACTCATATTGGTTTCGTCCCTGGCTATTGTCTTAGCCAGATTTTGAAGAAGAACAGTCGAAGAAGAAGACCTCAATAATGTCAATGCGAACTAGGACGCTTCCCAGTCAGCTGCCTGTAGGGTTGGCAAGTGACTTGGGCTCCACGTTGATTTGGTGATTTCCGCTGCGAGTACCTGATGAAGTTATGGCTTCAATCAAGTAAGTAAATTTATTCGGTATTTATGGGTGTTCTGTGATACCAATTCGAGTTATGTGCAACAACAGACTGATCATGGGATTGTTGCAGGAAACATAACGAGTATCTCGGATACCTAATCCGGGATCCTCACAAATGGCTTCTCAAAGGCGAGGAGAAGACTCAGGAGCAGAAAGGGCATCAGGAATATGAACATCCAGATTGCGCTGTGGCTGTACATGGTGCTTGGAGAAGGGAGGGGTCTGAACTTCCCTAGCTCCTCCAGCAGGTCTCCGTGATCCCGGAAAAGAAGCGAAAGCTGCATTTGGAGCGGAATGGATCAGAGCAGTCATGTTTATATGATGAGATGTCAGGCTACATATTACTTCTGAATGAGGGTAAGATGGTGGGTCGAGTTCATGGTACCTCGTCGTAAGCTTCCAGAGGTACCTGATCACCCCAGGTGAGCACACCGATCAGTGACAAGTATAAAAAGTAGTCACGAGCCTGCACAAAAAGATATGATGCAATGTATGTTAAAGGCTTGACTTGGTTAAACAGAAGCTTTTGTTTACCAGAGTTAATTCGATCAAATATGTTTAGTACAATGTGCATAATTTTCACCAGGAAAGCTGTTAGGGTAGCCCATACAGTACATAAATAGGAATTCGAGTCTGCGATTGTGCATCCACTCACCCAATCAAGTGATCTATTGCCGCATTAAGCAACAGCATGGACATCGTGAGTTATTAGAAATTATCCCCATAGAGCAGCTACAGATGATGTAGAAATTTAGCTTCATTAAAATCCTGCCCCCTGAACCCTGCTTCCTGCAGCCCTTTCCCTATCCAAGTTTTTGAAAGCAATAATTCCTACACAATGAATATCCTTAAGAACAAGTTGTTGTGTTAAATTTCACAAAACTCGGGTTTTATGGTCATAGATGCACCCAAAAAAAAACGATGCATCCTCAGGTTTCGTTCTCACAAGGTTTACTAATTTGAGAATGACTATGGTACATGTGTAAAATTCACATATAATCTTCCCATCATTTACTGATTATGCTACAGGCAGCAGCAGCGGGAATAAGAGAACATATTAGAAAAGGAAAAGCTTCACAAACTTGATATGGCTAAAAGTTGTAGGAAAGGAAATGTTTCACAAACTTCACCGCCTATTTATGTTGCTTGCAACAAACTTTAAACCAAGGATGTACTCCCTCTGATCCGTTAAATCTGTCGTGGCATTTGAACTGATCACGTACGACTCGTTCCTACAACTTGCGACACTTAAATCGGATTGGAGGGAGTACCTAAACTTTCCATTTTTTGCAGCCGTAAGCACAAATATTTCAATCCACAACTGGCAGTGACTCGGTGGATTAGAACTTTTTCTCACGAAATTCCCAGTCTCTCACATGTGTAAATATCAACTCTTAGACTCAAACTTACTACAATGCAGAAAGTTACAAGCTGATAACCAGACAACGATATATGAAAGGTATCAGGTACAATGATTAGATAGATATAGTATAACCACATATTACAATATAATACAAATATATCACACATGGAATTAGATATTTTGTTTGATTAAAAACTTTTTTCTCAATGAAAATTAGCTACACAAGGCAGGTGATACAAAGAGAGGAATGCACATTTTTATTGTGCTCCGTTGGCAGTCTGTCAGACATGGGCTCAATCTGCGTACATCAAATGATTGCTGACAATTTTTTCTTTCGAGAAAAGGGAAGCATGTAAAGTTCCAATTAATTGCTGACAAGATGCAACAAAGCAGTACACGAAATGATTGGAAAAAAGGGACACAGAGGAAGTTTCTTGCTATGCACTCTAGTTACTAGACAATGAACTGTCCCTCACACAGTAAAAGATTTGGAGTTATATAGAACACAAAGCACGTGCTTTTGCAGCTCTATTAAGGATATATTGCTGTACTTGCTATGACAGAAATGCAATGTAAACAGCTATGCAAGATAGGGTGGGTTGATTCGAGTCCAAATATACATTACGACCAATTTGGCTACAAAAATTTCCTACGCTTCTTTTTATTTTCATTTTGTGAGTAAGCATGGATCGAAGTTCCATTGAGAATTTTTCTCACCTTAACTCTCTTCACAAAGCTAAGAGATTCCTCAAATGTGACAGATTCCCACTTAGACATGGAGCCCCGATAGATCAAAACAAGACCCAGAATTCCCTTTAAATACACATAATTCCCTATAATACCTGCAGATAACAGTCTGTTAAAGTTAAGGCCATATTCCACTAAGAAAGAAAGAAAAGAAAATGTACACACCGAAATTGCAGATACACAAAAGGTGCTGATCATAAGCAGTTCTTTTTAAGAAATATAACGAAATAGTTATACAATTTCCACCAACAAAGCACATTTTACACTGTTAGAACCAAGAGAGTCAGTTTCTCAAGGGCAGAACCAAAATGCTACATCAATCAAACAATGTACTATTGAAATTGAAAGTCACAAAAAGATTTTTTTTTAACAAAAGACAAACTACTTTCTAAGAGTATGGGGACCTTTGAGCACACGAAAGGTAAATATCATAACTTTGTCAAGACCAACATGTCTATGAGGAATAATACTTGAAATATTCCGAGGCATTTCACAAGCAGCTGTAAACGGGAATAGCATAAAGCATATATATCAAGTTGTCTTAAAATGGATGCTAACATTATCCTAAAAAAAATGGATGCTAACAATAGAATTGTCAGAAAGGCATATCTTTAAGGTCAAAATTAATTAATGGATCAAGGTGGTGCAATTTCAGTTTCTGTAGCAAAAGAAAACTTCTCTTCACCAAAACAAAAGGAATCAAGAAACAAACTGAGCATAAAATAAATACATAGACATTCACTGGTTCAGTCATTGGATCTGAGGATAACTAATCTTTTATGAGAACCAATAGTAGCTCAGCAGTACTAGGTTGCTCCAACATTACCTCAGAACTCTGAACAGAGAACGGGATGGACCTATCACCTATCCATGGAACGACCAAAACATACATGCTTGAAGGCTGATACCAAAAAATAAGACTAATTGTTCCGAGATAAAGATAGCATCATTTTTCTTTTTAGCTGTTTCTTCTTTTTACCATGAAGAAGAGATAATATTCTGCTAGCAGCAACTAGAACAAACAAGTTTGGTATTAAGGCAAGACTTTCTGACCAACTTCATCAATCATCATCACAGTTCACAAAAACATAAATATCACCGCAAACAACAGATACCGATCTGCAGCAGTCTCCAGGACAGGTAATTAATCCACAAACATAGATGCCTGACAGGATGTAAACTGTACTTATAAACCAAGAAACCTGAATTCGGTTTGATTTCGATGGAATGGGATCAGGGGGAAACCCCATATTTTTCAAAGAAAACGGAATCAAACGAACGCAGTCTTGAAAGAAGGAAGGATTCTCACCTGGAACAAATAAGGAACGGGTGAGATTGGAGAGGCGCAGCAAACAGACCGGCAAGAAAAGGAGCGATTAGGTCGGATGAGATGGCGACGAGGGAGAGGATGGAAGAGGAAGAAGGCTGGGCGACTGGGCGCTGGCCTGACAGGGAGGTGGAGTGGTGGACTCGAGTGAAGTGGGGGCGAAAGGGATGGAGACGGGAAGGACGGGAACACATTCTCCGGCTCTCCGCACCAACCTGAACCTGGGCCGTCAGATCTGTTTCAAGCGATAGTTAGCGTGCACGTTGCACGTTGCACGTACACGTCTCCACGACCACGGTAGGAATGTAGGATACAGGTAGGTTTTGTTCATGCCTATCTTAATGGAAAAACCTGGTAATCATCCGGAGGATCCCTCGCACGCATCCTCCACATCGGGCGTGCGCCACGCGTCCACCTCGGTGGTGGAAGTTAACGAGGCAAGGCCCACCATTCTTTGCGCAAAATCTATTCTGTGCCTGCGCACTCTCCCGTCTCTAAAAAGTGCTCACCACGCGCGCCGTTCGATCGCGCGGCAGATATCGAACCAACCGCGCCTCGCGTCTGTCCAAAAGCCACCGATGGTTTCCGTCCCCTTCTATTCTCTTCCCCGCGTCTCCCTCTCCCATCTCTTCCTCATCCCCTCCGCAAAATCTCTCACGTCTTCGCCGATTTGATCCGGAGCTGATCTCCATTGACCGGCGATTTGCGCGACGAGATCCCTCGTCCGGTGTCGATTTGACGGTGCGGGAGCAGCGGAGTACGCGGATTCCGTTCGACGCATCTGAGGGAAGAAGGGGTCATTTGTGCTGGACGAACGGCGGAAGAGGTGCATAGAGTTGCTGAGTACCTGCTCCCCTCTACGTCGCCTTCGATTTCTCCGTTCTCGTCCAGGTGAATGACACTGGAACCCTAATCCGGCGTTTTTTGATGTGTATGCTTGATTTTGGGGGACTTTACAAGTATTTTTGACGCCTTCTGATTCGGCGTCGTATTGTTTGTCTAGGGGTTGCAAGGGCTCGGTGCTGATGGTCTTGCCATTTTTCGAGTTCGAATCGTTGAGCCCCAGTGTCCATAAATGTAGTTTTTCGTCTCGTATCTCCTGTACTGATAGATGTCCTTCTGCTCCTGCATTTTCACCGGCCGTGTGTATATTTTTTGTATGATCCATCATGGATGATAGGTTGTAGTACTTTTGCAATTATGGTAGATCCTGGGGCGTTTTTATTAGATAGGATGTACTTGTGTGTGCAATGTCGATAGCAAAATGGACGATCTGGCTGTAGTTTTATGTACTGAATAACACTATATGCATGTTGTGGTAACTGTTCTACTTGTGGATGTATGCAATGTGCATGTATTTTTCATGTATTTTGTGTCTGTTTCGGTAGCGATTGTGTATGCAGATGTAGTTTTCTAGCATTCTTTTATCTACAATGTACACATATGTATTCCAATTCTCTTTGGTAGAATGTATTTTCGGGTCCATTATTTTCTAGTCTGGGGAATGTATTTTCTGCATACATTAGATGAATACTTCACTCAGTAGATGTAAATTAGATATGAAAACTACAATGCAGATTATTAGGGGTACTTAATTATTTGTTTATTGAGATGACTTTTCTAGGGATGCATTTCATGTAGTTCCCATGGGGGAAATTATTTTGTCATGACATGTAGACGTATCGATGAAGAAGTTATTTGCTTGCACAGTGGCTCTCATGCAAGTAATTTCCCAATTTTTTATTGCATACGCAGATGTAGCTTTCTAGCAATATTTTTACTTCCTTTTTTGTAGGGCACACAGATGTATTTACTATTCGTGTATATTCTATGTACATTGTATTTTATTTGCCATGGCAGTAGATGTATTTTCATGTAATTTATATGTATAAATTAGATGGAAACTCCATGTCATGTACCATAACTAGGTATATTTGCATGTATTTTTTCAATTTAAAAATATCAAAACATAAGTTAACATCGGAAATTACATTAATATATTTTTTCAATGGCAATCAGATGTACTTTCTTGATGTTTCACATTATTGACACACCATATCTAGGTTTAGAGATATCTCTTGTTTTTTCTGGTCGGTAGATGTAGATTTGCGCGCAAACTTTGCATTCAGTTCGTAGCACTGTCAATTGGTAGTGATTCAACATGATTATATTCTTACCATTCAGTTTTTAGCAGGAAACTACGGAGAGCTATGATGTTTCCAGTCATACCGAAACTATATTCGTTATTTTTCAATCTTTTCTCCATGCGACCAATTGATGTTTGTTCATTTGTTCTGTGTTGTCTCCAACTCCAACTGATGGAAGAATTTTTGTGTTCCAGTCTCGGACACCTAAGAGTTTGCCGAAGCAATCGAAATTCAAAAGAATGAAGCAAAGATAGTGTCTAAAATTCAAAAGAGTTTGATTGGAGTCGACTGAATTTCATCCCCGCTGCTGAAAGCAACACTAGATAGTGTCTGTCTTGTCCCCGCCTCGGTGTCAGCAGAAGGTATTCTATTATCCACGGATGGCTGAGCTGACTCGACAATAGGAACCCCTTCACCCTCTAGATTGACAAATGGCTGGTCACCATCGTCTAGAGCTGGCATGTTCAGGTCAATACCACCAGCTACAAAGTCCACTCCATATCTGCATGAAAAACCAAAACATTTCAGTACACATGTCTGCATTAAAAACTACAAGTACTTCGCTAGTTTTCTACACATGTACTTCTCTGCAATTTACTTTCATGTTTCCTTCATCTTTCCTATACAACTGACTTGATCCTTTTCCATTTTTTACAGCCAACACTACATGGAGAATTTAGTCACTTCAGTTCATCAGAAAAGTTCTTGGACAGCAAGAGAAGAATTCAGGCATGTAGTTCCAGGTCAACCAGCTAAAAATTCTATGAAAACTACAGTTTGGGTACTTGGAAAGAAGTTTTTGGGAGAAAACTACATGTCTCTTGGGCATCAAGTCCCTGCTTTTGATCACCCTGGGAACATAAATGCAGTGACATCAAGTTACTGCTTTTTAGAACTAGTTAGTGATCATAGACTGTAATTTTGCATCAAGTTCTAGTAATTGTGGCTTCATGAACCAAAGTGGTTTCCTGAACTATCTGCTTTCCTAAATGTTTCTTCGAATTTGAAATAGTTCCTGCTAGTTTTTACATCTTGAATCTTGCAAATACTGCAATGTTCATTACCTGGAGTTCCCTGGAGCGATGGATGGTACATGTACTGTTAGCTTAGTTTACTGGAGCTCTGGATGATGTTTTTCTCGGTTTCTTCCTCGAGTTCCTGTTGTTGTGTTTCTTTTGCCAATGGAGCTACTGGGACGCGGGGAATGGTGGTATACTAGCGTGGGGTGGTGGATCTTATTTTTGCTGTGTGCCTTCAGTTTCTAAACTACTTTTCCTGTTGAAAGTTCCATGAATCTGAGATTTGGTAGAAGGTGGATCTCTCCCTGGCAGCTGCCGGAGGCAGAAAAGAAGGGGTGGTACTGTAGCAGTTAGGCTTGCCTGGGAATCTTCCGAGATGTACTCCGTAGTCTATACTCTGGGTTGGCATGCGGGCCAATCCCGCGCGGAGCGCGCGGCGACAAACGCATGGCGGGAGGTGGTCCTTTCCATTTCTAGTAACATGCGGGACCACGTTTCCTTTTTTGGCTATTGTCTGAATCGGACAGGGGCGGGCACTGCGTAGCACAAATGGGTGCCTGGGCACTCTGTAGCCTCGTCCCATTCTTTGACTTTTCTCTCTCTTCCCCAATTTCTTCTCACGCAGTCACGCTAGCTTGCGAGCGTCTGCCCGCCGGCCGCCGCGACCGACCGAACCGACGTGCCTCATGCCTCGCCATGGACGGCCATGGGCGACACCTCGCCGCCACCGTTCCTGAACACGCCGCGCAGCCGCCGCCGCGAAAAGAGCCGTGCAGCGAGAGCGACTGGGAAGATCCACCCGGAGGGCTACCCCGACGCCAACGCCGACGCCGCAGACGACTCCGTGCGCCGCTGGAGCGAAGACCCTGCCGCCGCGTGGATCTCGCGCACCGCAGCCGACACCGGCTGGTGGCTCGGCGAGATCGAGAGCCAGCGGGTGTGCCTCGTGCGGGACTGGGTCCAGATGGCCGCCCACCATGCCGGACCGCCTCGCCGAGCTCCAGCGCCTCGCACTCTGTCGCACACCATCCAAGCCCCAGCTAACCACCGTTCTTTCCCAAGCATCCATGCCCCCCCCCCCCCCCAACATCGGTTGCTGCCATCCCGTTTCTCTGCTCATGCACGGGACTCGGCGACGGTGTTGCTGCGGTAAACCGGGGTTTGATGCTGCAAGCAGCGTGGGGTGGCGGTGCTTCTACAGGTGGGCGGCACTGCTTCGAGTTGGTGGCGGCCATGGTACGAGCGGTGCGAGGGGTTGCCGTGATGCTACAAGAGGCGACAAAAATTGCTAAGAGACCAATTGTGCGGTGCTGCAAAGAGGTGGCGGCGATGCTACCATGGTGAACAGGCGATGCTCCGACGGCGACACAAATTTGTTACGAGGCCAGATCGGCGATGCCTCGACGGCGACACAACTTTGCTACGAGGTCGGAGCGGCGGTGCTCTGACGGCGACACACATTTGCTACAAGGCCGAGTGGGCGGTGTTGTATGGAGGCGACGAGGATGCTACCATGGTGTAGGAGATGTTGTGACCGGCGACACAAATTGCGACGAGCCCGGAACGGGGGCGAAGGTGCTGCCGTCGTCAAACCTTGGTGTGGCCGAGGAATGGTGCCACTGCCATCATAGGTGAGAGTCTCCGGCGATGTCTCTGGCAATGCTACAAGCGGCGTCGAGTTTTCCTACTTGCGGCACCGGGGTTTGCTCTATGCGGCCGACGACGGTGCTACGAGATCCAACGTCACCGGTATGACGATCCTGCGGCGGCGGTGCTACAATAGGTTAACTAAGGTGCTACCATCGGTTGAAGGCGGTGCTACATCGGGTGTCGATGATGCTACCGTTTGAAGCGGAGGTGCTACTATAGGTGTACGAAGGAGTTTCCGTAGGTAGTCGGCTATGCAACCATAGAACAACGGTGGTGCTACTATCGGTGGGCCCCACTGCTGCCAGCGGTGGGAGGAGGTGCTGCTATAGGTGTGAAGAGGGGCTTCCATAGGAAGGCAGTAGTGCTACCAAGGAACGGCGACCATGCTACTATTAGTGGGCCCCACTGCTGCCAGCGGTGGGCAGAGTTGCTACAATAGGTGTGCGGACGAGCTTCCATATGTAGGCGCCAATGCTACAAAGGAGCAACGACTGTGCTACCAGCGGTGGGCGGAGGTGCTGCCTCCGCCCACCGCTGGTAGCACAGTCGTTGCTGCTATAGGTGTGCGGATGAGCTTTCATAAGTAAACGGTAGTGCTACAATGGAACAACGACAGTGCTACCATCGATGGGAGGAGGTGCTGCTATAGGTGTGCAGAGAAGCTTTTATAGGTAGACGACAGTGCTACCAAGGAACCACTACGGTGCTACCAGAGGTGTGCGGAGGAGCTTCCATAGGCAGGAGGCAATGCTATCAAGGAACAAAGGTGGTGCTACCAATGGTGGACGACGGTGCTACAAAATGGTGCGTGGCGATGCTACCTTCGGTGAAAGTTGTTGCCGGTGGGTGTTGTTGCTACCATTTGTTTGTACAGGAGCTTCCATAGGTAGGCGCGGTGCTATCAAGGAATAATAACTGTGTTACCAATGGTGGACAACTATGCTAACAAGCATGGGTGGTGGCGCCACCAACGGTAGGCGACGACGGTGCTACCAAAGAAAGATGTAGGTGGTACCATAGGCGGAGGAAGACCGGTGTTGCCATGAAGGTTCATTGCCGGTGCTACAAAGCTAGCCACGACGTTGCTTGCATCTGGAGTGATAGGCGACATCCAACTATTATATTTGCTGTAAATATTTCATTATTTGCCTTGCAACGGTGCTTAGAATTTATTTTTATGTTGAGCCACGTAAAAAAAAGTGGAGCTAGCGATTTGGAGTTGTTGGTACTAAACGAAGCTAGCATAAGAGAATCACGCCTACTGCCTACTGGCATCGGCGGGCTCCACACACGACTACGTGAGGCAGCGCTGCGGCGCGCACAGCGGTGGGCTCCGCCCACGTGGGTGGATGCTTTTGCGCTCTGTTTCCTGGACGTTGGATCCGCAGATCAAACGGTTGTCGACCCGGAGGATCCATGCGCGGAATCGTCCGGGGGACGCCTAGCACTGGCCTATCTTAATTTTAAGTTAGATGCTAAAATTTGACCTCTTGCCAGCACCTCTACTACACCAACACCAGCACTGCACACGGAGACATGCGCCTCGCTAGCGCAGCCGCAACATTAGGCCCAAGAGGACCGCACAACCCAATCGCAATCGCAAGTACATGGGGCTGAATGGGTTCACGGAAGACCCGCGTCGGCATTTCGACCACACGGGTACCCTTATACAACGCTGGTTACATCGTTTCTCGTAGAAACGCGTAGCCACTGTCGCCCCGCCTTCTCCGCCGGCGTCGTCCCTCGCCCCTAATCCCCCTCCTCCTCTGTCGGTCAGGCCGCCTGCAGCCGCCCCGCCCTCCTCCAACCGCGTCCCATCACCGGTTCGCCGACGCCCGGCCCTCCCTCTAACCTCCCCCTCTTCTCTGGCGACGACGGACCCCACCGCACCACACCCCTATTAAATTGCTTCCTCTCCTCCACCAGTGACGCCGCAGCCAACCGCGTCGTCGCCGTCTCCGGTGAGGTCCTGGCCTCGCCTCGCCGGCGACGGCGCGGCCAGCCGCGTTGTCCCCGTCTCTGGCGAGGTCGTAGCGACCGTGGGGCGTCATCTTCCTAATCTCCGTTACCCTCGATCCCCATTCCTCTGCTCCTCTCCGACCGTCGCCTCCATCTCCGCCGCTTCCATCTCGACTGGTGGGCCGGCCCAATTACCGCGACAGAGGAGCGCGGCGTGCACGAGTGGGGTATGTGTTTCGCGGATAACCGTTGCTACGAGCGTAGAATAGGATTTGCCCTTAAAGGCAGCAAAGACACTAGTAGTGGATCATCCCGAGGTTCATAACTGGACGGCAAAGACACAAGTTCTTATGTCCGCTTATATCCCTAGCTACTTTGTCACAAATTTGAGCTTGCAACGAAAGAGATTAGGATCAGTGTGATATTGAGTTATATGTGAGTGGTATCCTAACATTTGGTATCAGTTTAGTCGCTCCATCCCCTTTCCAGTCCACCAAATCTGGCCTCACCACTCTGAAAACTCGGGAGATAATTGTAATCGCCTCCTCTCACTAGTAGGAATGTGCTTATAGCCACCAGCCTACCGCTGGCGGACGGCCACCAGCCTACCGCTGGCGGACGGCATTTTCGTCCGCCAGCGTTACTACCGCTGGCGGGCGGTTTTCCGTACCCGCCACTGGTTCTACACGTACCGCTGGCGGACGTCACGCGGTGCACGCCAGTGGTAGTAGCAGGCAGGTGCGAGGAGGCGGTGCAAGTTACCCCTGGCGGACGACAACAGTGCCCGCCAGCGGTATTCTGCTTAACGCTGGCGGACGGTGTACGGTGCCCGCCAGCGGTAGTTGCGTCGTATTATGTGTTTCTCTTCTTTCACTTGATTGATCATTGCAACTTAATTGCTATTCTCACAGTAATTTTTATAAACACTTAGAGCATCTCCAACCGAAGCCCCCAAACCCGCCCTATACGTCCGGGCGGACAGCCCGGACAGGGTTTGGGCTGAAAAGCAACACCCAACGGCTCCCCCCATACTCAGCCCAAACGTCCGGGCTGTCCGGCACACCCCAAAGCCAGCCCATATGTGGGGCGGGTTTGGGGCCGCCCGGACGCGCCCGCCCCATGGACGCTGACATCGCAGACCTACCCATTTCCACCATAAATCGGACGGAACCCTCACCCGGCCAGTAGATATTTTTCGCACTCCGCCGGCTCCTTCTTCTAGCTCCGCCCTCTAGCTAGCTCCGGCGGCCCCACCCCACCGATTCGGTCTCCCACCCACCCACCGTCGTCTGAACTTGCTCTGACCAGATTTGGGCCGTAGCATAGCTTCGTTGCAGCCACGTCTCGACGGATCTTGGCGCATTTTCGCCTACCATTTCCGCCGCCACCTCCGCCTCTCCCGCAGGAAGCCGTCGATCTTCCACGGCTTCTTCGCCGAGACCATGCTTTCCTGGGACACGAACAAGGACTCGGCAGGCTCCTACCCTCTATACGAGGAGAGCACCTCATCCGATCCGGTATGTCCTAGGTTTGGCCACATTTTGAGTTTTCCCCAAAGTTGTGCATTGCGAGTGTAGGATTTGAGTTGTATTTTGTTGAAATGTAGGATTCACAAGCATGTAGTTGCAATATTCGTGGTGTGATATCCGAGTTGAACGACTCCCTCCGAGGCAAGATGCTCATATTGGAGGATTTGAACTTCATAATTGATGAAAAAAGAAGCTTGAAGAAAAATTGGAGGAGGTTCAAGGTACAAACCAGAAGTTGGAGGAGAAATTGAATAAGGTTGAAGAAGAGAATAAGAAAATACAACAAGAGAAGATGAGCTCTGAAGAAGAGAAGATGAGAATAGAGTTGCATCTCGCCGATGTTGTCGACGATTACAAGTGCAAGATGGATGCAACTCGGAAAAAGATGAAGAAGATCAAGAAATGCGTCGTCGAGAAGGAGATGCATCTCCATTATGCATTGGGAGCTATAGTTATTTTAGTTATAATTATAATTGCTATGTACGCTATTTCTTTGTGCACTAGATAGAGCTTGCATAATGCAAAAAAAAGCAAGTGCATGGGCTGCATGTATTTGAGGAGAGAATATGAGTATGGTTGTAAAGCATCACATTTTGGGTTGTCCGGTCACTGTCCGCGGAAACGTCCGGACGTGTCCGCGACAGTTTGGGCGTCGAATTTGGGGACTCCGGTTGGAGATGCTCTTATTACCCCATTGTAGTCGTTATACCTCGACCGTCAATCGATCTTTTAAATCTCTCCAAGTTGAACGTGAGTGAATCTTTGTCCGAAAATTTTATGGTTAAGCTATCTAAATAACCTTTTAAAGGCAGTCGTGCTCATACAACATACTCCCTCTGTCTCTAAACGAGTGTACGCGTAGTTTCGTCCTACTCAAACTATTTTATGTTTGACTAACTTCATAGAAAATTATGAAACTACATTTCAAGATGGATGTAGTGATATTAATTTAATATTGTATATATTGCTACTTTTGTAATAAATTTTGACTTAAAACAAAGTTAAAAGTACAATTATTTCGGAACAGAGGGGAGTATATTATTTGGTTCTAAGTAAAAAGCAACAAAGTTAGCAATAGTTCTTTTAAAAAGTGGAATACTCCAAAAGTAATACTCCCTCCAGTCCGAAAAAATTGACGCGACCTGTTGTACTACATAGTATAAGTTCCTTTTCTCCGACACTAAATTAATTTTGGATCTGAGGTAGTACAAAATTGTGTTTTAGACCGATGGACACTAAAACGTACACACGCGGAGTGCTTTTTTTTTTACAAGCACGCTGAGTGTACTTAGGTTTGGCTGGACCGTGCAAGCCTGGAACGCGAGGCCACAAACTTGAGGCGAGCGCGGCGGCCGATGCCAGGCACAAATGCACGACCACCTCGCCGCCCTTCTCCGCGCCGGCGGCGGGCGCCACCCACGGGCAGTCCACGGCGCCGCCGTAAAGCTCGGCTGTCTCGCCTCCACTTACCTCTGCAACAACCTCCTTCTCTCCTACTTACGCGGCAGCCTCCCTGCGGAAGCTCGCGGCCTGTTCGACGAAATGCCCCACCGCAACGTCGTCTCCTGGTCAGTCCTTATCTCCGCCGCCTCCCGCCTCGGCGCTCTCTCCGAGGCCTTTTTTCTGTTCTCCGACATGCTTCGTAGTGGGGAGTGCGGAAGCTGCGACCGCCCTAACTCGTTCGCCCTGGGCGCTCTGGTCGCCGGGTGCGCCCGTGCCAAAGATACTGTCGCGGGCTCGCAAGCGCATGCTTCCGCTCTCAAGTTTGGTGTGGATGAGGACGAGAGTGTCGCGGGGGCACTGGTCGACATGTACGCCAAGTGCGCCGCTTGGACTGGTCATGGCGGGCGTTTGCACTCTCGCCACAGAAGAGTGTCGCGAGCTGGACGAGCATAATCAGCTGCCTTGTAAACCATGGATGTTCAGAGCACCGTGATGCAGCAATTGCCCTGTTAAAGAAGATGCTGCTCTTGAAGGTTTGGCCAACCAATGCAACGTTTTCTTGCATCCTCAGGGTATTTGATGCACCTGAGTTGCTCCTTGGGGGGAAGCAAATTCATGGCTTCGTACTGAAGATGGGAACTGAAGTTGATCCTGCTTTAGGAACCGCCCTTATAGCAATGTATGGTAGATGTGGCGGAGTGGATGAGATGGCCAGGTTGTCTTGCCGGATAAGGCACGATGCATTCTCCAGGACTTCACTTCTCGTTGCTTATGCGCGGAATGGATACAACATGGAGGCAGTTTGGAACTTTCGTGAGATGGTCATGGAAAATATGGCGATTGACCAGTCAGCTGTAACTAGCCTACTGCAGGTTTGTTCATCATTACGACAGCTTAGAGTGGCCAAGGAGGTCCATTGCTATGCCCTAAAGACTTTCTTTAAGCTGGATACATTACTGCTCAATGCTACTATTACTGTTTATGGCAGATGTGGTGATGTCACGAGTGCTGAGATTATATTTGATCTTTTGGAAAACAAAGACATTATATCATGGACAGCGTTGTTAACTTGTTATGCACAAAATGATCAAGCTCTGGAGACACTCTTGCTCTTCAGGGAAATGCTTCGGAAAGGCTTGGGATCTCCTGTCTTTTGCATTACCAGTGTGCTAAGATCCTGTTCAAGCACCATAAACTATGCTGTTGGATGGCAAATCCATTCGAGGGTAGTGAAGTTAGGAATTGATGATGTCAATTCTGTTGAGAATGCCCTTATGACCATGTATGCCAAGTGTGGAAGTGTTCATATTGCGTTGAAAATATTCAATTCAATGAGGATTAGAGGCATTATCTCGTGGAATGCACTAATCACAAGTTTTTCACAGCATGGAAATGAGGTGGCGGCCATTCAGCTATTCGATCTGATGCAGGAAGAAGCAGTTTGTCCAGATGACTACACTTTTGTTGGGTTGTTATCATCTTGCAGCCGAATGGGCCTAGTTGCAGAGGGGTGTGAGTATTTCAAACTGATGAACACCAAGTACAATGTGGAGCCGAAGATGGAGCATTATACCTGCATGGTTGATCTGTTTGCCCGTGCTGGAAGATTTTCTGATGCACTGGAGTTCATTGATGCTATGCCTTGTCATCCAGACCAACTTGTGTGGGAAGCTTTGCTAGCTTCATGTAAGACTCATGGTAATGTGGAGTTAGGAAGGCTGGCAGCAAAGAAGATTCTTGAAATAAGACCAGATGACCCTTCACCATACATTATATTATCCAGCATTCATGCTTCAGTTGACATGTGGGAAGAGAAGGCTTTGAACCGTGCTGTTTTTGACTTCCAGCGAGTAAGAAAAGACGTGGGAAGTAGTTGGGTTGATGGAGAAGAATTTTCAGATAATAGAGTTGATCTATTGCAAGTTGGAATAACGTAATATTGGTGATGTGTTGATGCTTCGTTTTCTACACATCAGGTAGAGTTACACTTGATAGTTGTAGTGAGACATAATGGACTCAACCTTGTGAGATTGACTGACTGCACGGTTGCATGCCGCGTTGTCATTTTGAGAGTTGAGCCGATGTCATGTCTACACTAGAAAAATGACTTGCTAGGAAGGACTGGATTATTTTTTTGTATTGGCATAGGACTTGGTTGCAACGGGCTTCTTTTCTTGAAGGTGAGATATTCTATCAACGACACCGTTGCAAATTGCATATAGAGTTCTTACCACTATGTACAATACAGTAATACTTTCCTGTATTTTGTCAGGTGATTTTGATGATATTGGCAATTTAGTGGTGTTATCCTAATATTGAAAGCAAATGCAATGTCAGGCATTATACCTTTTTGCATTCACCTGCAATGGGAGGTTAGTATGAGCATTGTCCAGCTCTTCTTGCATGCTCTTTGATTTCTAAATTAACTTGTAATACGCTATTTTGTGAACAGATATGCAGCAATAAGACGATGCTTAAAGTGAGGTTAACTGCAATATCAACAGTTTGTATACCAGGAGCTTGTAGAGTTGCATATTCTTATTCAAATCACTGGAGCTCCAATTCTGAGTCTTTCAGTATGCGACAATGTTTGTGCTTTTGTTGATAATGTAAGTAAGTGATGACTGAACTGCAATTTTTTAAAGTCATATAGTGATCCTTGATTGATCTCTTTTGAGGTCATTTATGCATGACAGAAGTTCCATTAATGTAATTACATTTCCCAGATGGCCAAATTATAAGATTTATGGAACAGGCAAAAGAGAACTGTAGACCAACTATTATTGAGTACTTGGCTCTTCTCATGAAGTGATTTTACTTCAGCTTACATGAGATCAGTACCAATTCTTACATGGAAAACTAATTGGAACTTATGTGCTCTATATATGTAGTGTTATTATTTGCATATCACTTCTCCAAACCGAACATTTGATTGCCTTTTATTCGTCACACCAAAAATGAATCGAATTATAGTAGTGTAGTGCATGCTTTCTAACATTAGTTGGTGTTACATCTGAACTGTTTGGGAGTTCTGCAACCGTAGAATCTGCTGCAATGATGCCCCATGCTGTTAGTCCTCTTCAACTTCATGAAAAGGAAGTGGAACAACCTTCACAGCTCTGAACTTCCCTGCATTGTTTAGGTGCTCGTTCTCCAGCCTGTCATGAAAGTTTATTATAGTGTTCTGTTAGTGTAAAGTCAGGGTTGTATAATTCCATCACAATGAAAAATTCAAGAGTTAAGATTCATCGCAAAAAATTACCTGTAGAAGTTCCAATGGCCTCGTCGAATCACCTCAAGAGCTGCCAAAAAGAAGAGAGTTACTCTAGAATCCAGGCTTCCAATGTTCGGGTGGATGACAGTTTGAAGCCAAACAAGCCTCAGAAGAAGATTCAAACCCTGTAAATGTCAGGCTCTCTGTAAGTACATGCAACTTATTATTGCTCAATTTATTATGCATAACTTAATTGTTTTAGAGAACATACCATGGATATGAAATAAATGTATTTTTGTTTAAGTATCAAATCGTTACGAAGCCAAGGGTTTTTGGAGTTGAACTGTAGAAGACCCCAGTCCTTGACAAAGTCCCAGTACAGTTGGTAGATAGTGGCGACACTAGACACTATGACGACTAGTGACAGCCATCCAGCACTACTATCATTCTCATATGCCACTTTTGTTCCTGCAGCAAGCATCGCAGACACATACTTCCCAAGGTTGACAATGTGGTTTATGTCCCCTTCGTCAAACCATCTCCTAGCACACTGTCAGGACAACAATAAAAATAAGAAAGGGCAAGACTACCTATAAGAAGTCTGAAGAAAGGTCATTATGATGCGGTAAGTCATGCTCAATCTTGTATACCTGCATGGCTCTCCAGTAGTATGGCAAGAATGATACTGCATAAGCCAAATCTCGAAAATGTTTCACTCTTGTGCAGTATCCATAGTCTTGTGTCTTGTAGCTGCTAGTTATGTAATAACATGCCAGGTACTCCAGGCTCCTCAGCATTGGCACCTATTTGCCAGCAATCATTACTTTATTAGTCTTTTCCAAATTGAAACCATCATTGGTGCTCTACACACTACACTGTAGTAATGAGTAGTAAATAGTAACTAAAAAAATCTATGTAATTATGTTGACAAAACCAATTATATATGCTGAACAGTTCATGTTGAAAATGAACTCTACTGAGCATTATGGTTTAAGTTTGCACAACTAAACCTTTTGCTTATATTATGTGATTACCTGGCTACAAAGCTGATCAGCCATGAAGAAATCGACCATGACAACCTGCATATAAACATGAACTTAGCAATTTGTTCTTTCAGTATGGAGTTTGATAGGACTCCATGTACTCATGCAAAAAACCGCTCTTCAGCTATAGCAAAATACCTTGTAAAAGGGGGTTAAAATGATGTTCCTGATCGCTCTTAAGAAGTGATAACGACTTGATCGGTAGAGGATTTTGAAAGGGCATACCAATATTAATAAGAACACCTGAATAAACAGAAGCATAAGCCTCATACGGGTATAACAGCATTGAACAATAAACAATACATTTGTACTGTTCAGTATAGCATACCAGAAGTAGGCACCCTGGGATCGCTTGGACTGCACTTGAAGAATAACCTTTGACAATGAGTGTCAGGTGTGCAAACATGACCCCAACAACAATCGTCATAGAGGTAGTGCATATCAAGAACACGTCACGATACTTAAGTTCTTTGGTAGGGGCAAATTCAAATATGAATGTGTAGTTTATGCGTGTCTTTCTCCACATGAAGATATTGCATCCATAGGCGAAGAGATGCAGAAAGAAGAGGCTGAACATGCTGCAGTTTGGGACCGTTTAATGTCAGCACTGGACTGTTCAGCTGTAGTATCAATGGAATTGACATCGGTGCTTACCTAAGGACAGGATAGGATGTTGACATGTAGACCTTGTTTGACTGCTGAGTGTACATCCCAGCTATGTGCGCCATAATACAATAACCGATAAATAATGCTACAAAGCCACCAGTGAATAGTCCTGAAAATTTGACAGTAGTGCATAAGGACTCCGAAATTATCTTGATGATGGAAGGAATGCAACTTATAAACAACTATTACCTATGAAAAATGTGGTAGCATGTGATTCTGCTTTCTGATTTGGCTTCAGATACTTCATTGCTTTCCTTTTGTCACCACTTGCAAAATGTCTCACAAACAGTTCCTCGACATCATCCATTAGCCTGATTGCCTATTAAGAGAAGTTTTCAGTCAGAAACCCAGAACCTTTGGAGTTTTGGTAGAATGAAATGCTTCAAATCTTAAGACTGCTGTATCATTGCAAATACCTTGTCAGAGCTATTAAAGTAGGAGCTCTCCACTACTTTCAGGTAAATTGTTTGTACTTCCTTTGCTGTAACCTGAAACATGAAAGGTATTTTGTTCTTTCAGCAATGCTTTATATGTGGTAACGTTCAGGCAATGCAATACAAAGAGAAGCATTTGTGTGAACCTTGTCAAACTTCTTCAAGATCTTCACAAAAGCTACCATGTTCAAGCTCCTGAAACAAGAGTGCTTTACATGTGAGTACCCACTCAGTGCACAAAGCTGAATTACACACTATATTATCAGCTCCACCTACCGGTATGTCTTGAGGTACCCCAAGCCCTTATACAGCTCAACCAGGGCTCCTCTGATCATCTTCTCTGCCTGGTGCACCTTTTTCTTGTTGATGCTTAACTTCTCACAGCCATCACCAATCTTCCTTGATTGGCTTAACATGTCATCGAACAGAAGTTCACGGATGGCGATGACAGTCCTCGATGGTGTGGTGATGGGAATGTTGATCCTCACACTCCTGCCCTGGCAGGTGACGGCCTTCCCTGAGAGTGTCCTCATCTTGTTGGCAGCTTCTTCTCTTGGCTTATCTACCCTTCCCGAGTTACCTAAATCTTCAGAGATGGAAAACTGGTCTAACCCTTCATTAGTGCTCTTTGCGATAGCATCTTTTGTGAGCTTTTCTTGACCTTCTTGTTCTTGCTCTGTAATCCCCCGAAGTGATTGATCTCCTGTAATTTTGAGTGGTGAGTTACAATCAATTTTTGACAGTGAAGTCTAAGCTCGAAGAGCTCATTTATGGCTTAGGAAATGGGTTGGTTCATCGTCGTCCTCCTATCCAGTGAGTTGGTTTGCCAGTATTCAATTTCTCGTTTGCTAATAGAAAAATAATAATGAATAGAGAGCTCATGCCTGATGAAGAAGGAAATGGTCACACAGACCTATATTAGGGTATTTCATTCGTGAAAGTAAACTCACCGGGCTAACAGAAACATAGTAGTTTCTCTCCCAAATCTCAACCCAACAACTGGGCTAATTTAGACATGCCAACCAGGATTGCCAAGTTTCTTTCCCATTCAGACCCAAGTTCTTATTTATGCATATTTCTAGATCAACCAGCATATGAGCAGCAGCTGGCCTAATCAGCTTTTACCATCAACTGGCCTAGTTAACAAGTATATCTAGGATATACGGACATGCATGTATGTGTGTACACTAACCATGCAGAATGGAGCATGAGACGGATGGGTCCTCCGGGTCGGCGCTCCCCGCTGCTGACAGGTCCCCACGCCGACGTGCCTCGGTGACTGCGGCCTTCAGCTCGACGAGGATCTGCAGCTGCCGCCTGAGGGACTCACCGCGCTCCAGGAACTCCCTCTCCTTCCTCTCGTAGAACCGGTTTACCTTATTCATCTGCTCGTCTAGTCTCTCAAAAAACACCCTCGCCGCCTCCGCCTCGGTGCCCATGAACCCTGCTGCGTCCAGAACCACCGTCTCGTAGACTTCCCCGGCGATCACGCCATCGCTGCCACCACTCGCCAGCTTTTTGTGCACCTGCATTGCAGAAGTAACAGCAAACAACACATACAAACATTTCAGGCGATCATCTCCACCAATCAGGCATGGAAAATAGTAATTCGGATGTGCATGCCTGTATGACGCCATGCTCCTTGTGGTGGCCAAGGGGATTGAGGAACGGGAGCCTCATCACCCAGTGACTAGCAGCCACCGGTGCCTGGTACTGTGACAGCGGTGGTGCTGCCTCCTTGCAGCCCTCACCGGGTGCGACCTGCAGGTTCTTGATATCCTTTTTGAGCTGCCAGTAGTCCACAAAGGCCTCCTTCCATTCCGGCACGAGCTGGCCCTCAAACTGCTTGGAGAACTTCACCATTGGCTTCAGGGCGCAGTAGTGCACTTCACTACAGCTGTGGCACTGGTGTGTGGGTGTCTCAAAGGAGGCCATGGAGTAAGGTGTACTTATATGTGCTGCATGTGCCTGTGTGCTAGTGTCCATTGAAGGAGAATTGGAATTAGAATCTAGCTAGAGTGAGAGGGCTGAAGGTGATGGGGGAATTTATTGCTGCTCATGGGGGGTTTATGCTAGCTCCTGCCAATTATGATCACCAGTTGGGCGTGTAAGTTGGTGCCTTGGATTGGATTCTTTCTCTCCCTGTCTATCTCCCCAGTGGAGAGAGGAGAAGGAGTGTGGGAGGGATGTGTTTTATAGGATGGATGGATAAGTGAATCACTCGCTCCATTGGATGACGGTGGCGATGGTGGAGGCGGTTGGGGTCATGCATGGTTCTAGTGCAAAGAAACGTGTCCCAGACAGGATGAAGAAATGGGCCCATGCGAAAAAGAGTTCGGTACATGCCAAAACTACCACCCAGTTCACTAGCTCTTTTAGAGGAATAACATTAAATTGCATGCACATGTCAAAATAACCACTGGTTTCGTGATTACCCATTTTCTTCAGAAAATAAGATATGTATCATATTCATGCATGCAGTTTAGTGGTGATTAGAACTGCATTGTATCCTGGGACTGTTCAATCTAGTTTTCGATATAATATTAGCCCTGTTCGTGTTCCAGATGCACTTCAACTGTACGCCGGCATTCTTACTCACATGCTCAGGCCCTCTGCGACAGGTTGTCTTGACCATTGGATTGTGGCTGGGACACATATGGTGTTCTTATACTCTTTGGGTGTGTCTCTTCTATCACTGGCACTGGGTCCCGCTTAATCCTTGGCCCGCCATGCAGCGATAGATTAGTAATTTGGTGTGTTCTTTCAAAAGTTGCTGGACCACCAAGTATACATCATCTGCCGATCTTGTATAAATTTCTCGGATTTTTCTAGTATTATATGTGCTAATTATGCTTTTAGTGGACTAGTACACCTCACGTGACTATTTCCAGCGCGCCCTTTTATAACTGGATATCCAGCTTCCACATTTCCCCAACAAGTTAGAGCTTACTCAAAAAAGAAAGAAAGAAGTTAGAGCTCCACCAAACACCCCACAGTGCCCTGTTTGGAAGTTGGAAGACGACTATTAATTTTTGAAGGACTGCTCAATTCCACACCATATTAGTTTAATATAAATGATAAGATTCCGTACATGATTACATCAATGCGTATAAAAATGTCATTGCAAATTTTATTCGAAAAAACCATATTAATCAGTAATCTAACTACACAATTGATACCTGTTATGGTTTAAGTATTGTATGCTTTTCTTCCAAATGAATACCGTCTCGACTGCTTAACAAGTGTGCCAGTCTTATTTTTGTAGGAAAAGCATGTCAATCAATCGAATGCAATTTTCTCGATAACGGAAGAATTTAGTTATCTTATTACGTCAGTCAAATGCATACATTTTTCTTGATCTGTGCAGGTTATTCTTGGGCATGGACTAGCTAATCTTATTTGTCTCATTATGGAGACTCGAGCGGATAGCTTAACTGGCAGGAGGTCTTCTCCTGAGATGCACCCTAAGCGCACAAAACTTTACTTTTAGTTGAAAATGAAGGGTCAGAATCCTTTGAAACAAATTATTGACAATAGAATTTTAAAGTGCATCCCAAAAGAAGATGATAACTCTGCTTTGCAACTTTAAAATGATATCCTGCTATTTCGACAAAGCGGCAAGCAGGATGGTCTTCAGGGAGTGGACAGCAAAGGGAAAATCCTTTGTGTTATTTAATGGGCAACAGCTTCTATTTTCTTCCACAGAAGATTGTGCTTATCTCTCCTGGAATTCTGTGATATGTCTTCAATATCTTCATATATCTTGCTCATGATTAGCTGCCTTTTCCATCTAGATTCTGGAACAAATGAAAAATTTGGTAAGCAGACAAATATTAGGCATACCCATAAATTTTGCAAATGCAGTTCCAATATGGTATTTGAATTCCTGTGGTTCATGTTTTACTGATTCTTTTTTTTTTTTGACTTAGCAGGATTGCAGTTAGGAACATAATGCTAAGAGTAGTAACTGGTGGATGATGTAACTTTTGGTAGGAAAAGGAAATAACTAAAGGATGTTTGGACAAAGAGCTTAATAAAGGATGTTTGACAAAAGCTTTTGAACTACTGGTCTTAATTGTGGCCAATTCTAAGTGCCCTATAGGCCTTAGGACTAGGATGGCTTAATCCGGTCAGCATCAAGGTGTCAGTAAAAGGAAAACAGTGCAAATCTTAGGGTCCATATATAGACCACAGGGAGCTCTTTTAACTTTTCGGCAGTGTGACTTTTACATGGGGAATATGTGATTGGATATTCTCATGCACCAGGAAGGTCTGTCCTCACAACCAATGAAGGCGTACCTCAATGCCTAACAAGGTGGTCACCATGAAAGCCTTCACGCATTGACAAGTATATCTGAACTGCAATCTCTAAATAGGTCATGGTATGAATTAGCTAGGAGATTATCTTGCTCAATTTATTTTGAGGAAAAGGAACATTGAGAAAGCGGTATTTGGATAAAATGAAATTTCATTTCTAGCGACGCCGTTCCATCTTATAACATTAGGAGACTTACTTTCCTTGAATATAGTTTTTCTTTAAGATAGTGGAATATGTTCCACCTTAGAAAACAAGTCTCAGCCCGAAGTGGCTCAATGGTGGGTGACTGTCGCCATGATCACCTGCCGACACGTGTCTACCATATGGGGCCCACCCCCACATATGCACCGTATCCCCTCCTCCATGACCCTCTTCCCTCTCTCTGGTCACCACCCGATCCGGAGAGAGCTGTGGTGGCGTTGGCGTAGGCTCGGAGGAAGCTGTGGGGGTTGCCAGATCTCGGGAAGAAGGGGATGGGGGCGACTTTGTTGTGTAGTGGTCGGAAAGTGACAGTGTGCCCCCTTCTGCACGGGTGACTGCAAGTTAGTTCTGCCCGTCTCAACCAGCCCAAATTTTTGTGTTAAATCACGATCCATGGACGGTGTGAATATCGCCTAGTCTACGAAGTCCAAACCTCACTATGTCGAGTATACCTTAATCCCTGGTATCCACATGTCGCTTTACGAAGAAGGGTCATGAGCGTAGCAAGTGTGTATAATGTGGATAACCTGCAAAGTTGTTCACTGGTGTGTAACTGTAACATGTAGAGATAACCTGCAGTGGGTCAGTATTGAGTAATATTTCCTCATTAAAAATATCGTTTTGACATAACTATGTGGAGCAACACAGTGCTTCTGAGCCCACCAAGATGTGAGCTCTTCTTTGTTTCTCAAGTAACTATGTTCCTAAAATATTATTAGTGACAATGTTATATATTTGAGGCGAAGAGTTCTACCAATCACTTCAAAGAGGAGTCGGACATCCATTTTTAACGCCAGGTGGGCATGGGGCTAAACACCTATTTGTAACAACCTAGCAGCGCTCGGCACCTGTGGTTTATCATGAAATGTAACTTCTTTTGTAGTAGTAGAATGATGGCAAAGTCTTTACTCCAGGCCTCAAGAAATTTAATGATGGAAAAGTTTCTGGATTACAGATAGCAATTTTAACGGGTTAGCCATGTTCAGTTACTCTATTAGTGAGCGAAAGTCACACTCACATGGACACAAGTCACCTGGTTGTGAACTTGTGATGGGTGATACATGTAGCGACACCAGGGATTATTATTACCCTTCGTTTTATATATAAAAGGATTCAGAACAAAAGAAAAATGCCGGGGAAGAAATTATACCACATAAAATGAGATGTCATTAATTGCACACCTCGAGACAGATTTGAGTGGCCTGATCGAATCAGTCTTTTGAGCTATCTAGTACTACAAGGCAATCCTGATTTGTGTTATTGGTGGTCTGTGTCTTATGGCATTTCCCCCCTCTCCCCCCACTAGTCCCTGCAAAAGAGCACATCATGGATATGGTTGCTATGATGCTATCTCATCTTTATACACCCACAAGATACTCTTGTCTAAGGCATGTGCAAGTCTACTTTTCGCACATCGATTCTTGTCCCTCCGATGAAGATCGGAGTGCCAGTAAGTATATGTGTCAACTACTACTCTACTCCTTTTTTTCCAGTTCAAACATGGAATCATGGTGATAATGGTGAAATCTTTTACTTACACGAGAGCCGTCAGACTTCCGGGCTTCTTACAGGTTCTCTTTCTTTCTTGTTTAGCTTAGTGAATGTGATAGCTTTTGACATCCTGGTAGTGTTCAAGTGACTAAAACCGCCACGAAACACTTGACCTTCCGACAAGTAGCTGCTAGCCCAGCTATACCATGTTCTTCAGACATTTTGAAGGCAAGCTATGACATCACTGACCTGTTGATTTGACACCTCTTTTGATGTCCACAAAGCACAATTCAGCTCAAGAGATGGTGAACGACGCGGCGAATCGTCGCCTTTCTCGACTTTAGATCAGATTTTTCTTTTACCTCGGAGATCGGTGTTCATGCATGCATGCAGAATTCATATATTGTTTGAGTGGGCTGACAGAATGTGGTATCTGATACCAAGGAAATAACATGAGGATGTAGTGGTGAATTATTCTCCAGAAAAAAGCAAAGTTACTAGTTAAAGAACTGTTTGAAATGACACACTGTGACAATACTAATCACCCATTACCCAATCATCTTAGAGATCGAAAAGGCTAAGCTGTGCAAGCAAAAACATTAAGATAGGAAAAGTATGCAGCAAATAAGTGCATGCTTTGGCTAGTGTTGTCCCAGTAGGCAGCATATCTGAATCTGTTCTCCAGGAAATGCCACTTTACGTAATGCAAATCGACATGCCTGCTTGTGGGTATCAAACTCGGCCCACAACATCTTCCACAGCTTCTTGGCGGTACGACGCCTGAATCCTGCAGCTGATTAAGACCCAATAACACATACTTGGACATTATGAATTCATCATCCAATCTTCCAGTATAGGATTGCCAAAATCGTTTCAGATTCCTAACATTGGCTGGCACTGACAAAAATCAGCAATAGTACCACTTGACACAGCGAAGAAAGCAACTTTCATTCTACATTCTTTATCTCATCCTAAACTCCATCTCATAGACCTGCATGAAATTAATTTACACCATTTTTTTAATTCTAAGGGAGCACCATTGCATGCAAGGTTTTGTTCCATTTCTCGCAGCAACATATCGATCATATCTAAACTTTGCAAGATTATACCTTACCTCACCACTGCACTGCTGATAGTTGGGTACACATCAATTGCATTTGTGGGATGCTATTAGATGAATAACTTACCACTGGTATCCAGTACTGCATATATTCTTGTAACCTCTATGGGATCGGAGCTTCGTGCTTCCTGCCACGAACACCATTTGCTACTGGTAGGCAGTGCAGCACTTCACGTTAGCCATATGGCCCATATCGGGTGGTTCTCCTTGTCGCTTTGGTTCCCTCTTGAAGATGCTAATATGGGGATAACAAGATCACGTGTAATATACTCAGTATAAACGGATTGTTTGGGTTCTATACGTGTTTCAGTTTTGAAGATGATATGAATGGGAAAAATCCTACCGAAATGTCGACATGCTGTACAATTATAGGAATGACGCTATTCGGATTGAAGATGAATTCTCCTTCAACAAGTCAACATAACAGTTTGAGTACAATGGTGGCTATAATATGCCAAGGAATACACCATCTTTTTTCCTCCAACTTTATATCGGCATTGTACACACTGTGTTGACTGTTGAGCGTAAATTCTCTAGTTTTAAATATATATATTTTTCTTTGGCAAAAAACTTCTAGGTCTTGAGATACTGAATATGAATATTTGTAATATTTTCAGGACTCAAGCCTTACAACATGACGTAAAGGAGATCTGCTTTTGAATCGCCTAGCAGGTCATGCCTACTGTGCTTGCAAGAGCAGATGAAATATGCCGCGAATAAGTCCAAAATTGTTCTTACTGTCAAATCAATAATTGTGAGATTTCTTATCTTTCCATTGTATATAGGTTCCAAGCCATTTCCATCACAGCATATATTACCGGATTTGTATAAGGCATAAATGATCAGAATCCGGATATCTAGTTCTCTAATGCAACGGAATATATTCCTTCTTTCACATTTCGATCCGTTAAAAAAAAACTTTTGCATGGCTCTCATACCGAACACGGTAATCTGATAAAAACAAGCAACTACGTGAGATATACCAGGAATAAACCCAAAATAAGTCCGTACATTTCATGACAAACCTAAATTCTATTCGCATTAATTACAAACCTAAATTCTATTCCCATCACATTTTTTAGCTTTTTTTATTTCTCATGAAGTAATTCTGGATAAATTGCACGGTACCTAGACTGTACTGCAGCAAAACTATTTTCTTTTGTCAGCTGCCAACTGAAACTTAGTTCTGCGGTGGAGACTTCTCCACATTTTTTTTTGACGTCCAGCTTCGGAAGTTGTCCACCCATCCACTTGCGTATCAAGGCAGAGGCAACAGCCGGGCCGGTTGTCGCTATTTCTGCATGCGCTTTTATTAGTAAGCACTGAAATTTAACTTAAGAAACAACTCTTATTGATACAACATCTCTTTGTTGCACCACAATGCATGTCGGTTTGAACACATGATCTATAAAAAATGTATCTCTATAAAATTAAGTTTTACATTACGAAAGTTTGGTGTTGTAGATGCTGGTCGAACTTTTTTTTTTGCTAGAAGGAGCCAGATCTATTATAAGAGTTCACCAGAAGTACAGAGCATCTCAAACATAATAAAAATTAGATTAAGCTCCTTGGACCGCCTAACGACCACTACCGCCACCAGAGTGAGACGTTGATGCTGCTCTCCTACCGGAGTCGGCTTGAACTTGTTGATGACAACTGGGAAGTCTTCGTGCACGTGCCACTAAGGACCAACGCCCCAGAGCCAAGGTCGTCACCGTTGGACCCTTGAATCGATCCGAATTTCTAGACACCAAACATGTAACACATGTAGAAAAAACAAGATCCACCACTCTAAGTGAGCAGCGACCAGATGATTCTTCGCCCTCCCCAATGCCACCGGCGACAACGTGGACGAGGGATGAGGAAATCTTACTCTTGTTCCACACAACGCCGCCATAGCCACAATAACGTTGCTGCCAGTTGGCCAAACTCTAAATTTAGGGATCTAAGTACAACGTCGAGCACAGATCCGAGGTCCCCACCTCCTCCTACCGCCAGAGCGACAAGCAGAGGAGGTGGGGACCCTTCGATTGTCAAAAGGATACGTAGGAGATGAGCGACGGCCGGGTTTTTCTTGTTCTCTTAGGCGACAGTTGTGTTGAATCTATTTGCATGTTTGAAATTTTTGTATTCATGGTGAAACCTGAACATTTGAATATTGGTTGAATAATATACAATGCCACTACAGTAGGTCATCATAATGCTATATTATATGTGCATATTCAAATATTTTCCATTATTGAAGAGAATTCCTCCACGCAAGTACAAAAAACAAAAAAAATATTATTTTATTGATAACAAACTATAAATAACCATTTAAGATTTTTTTTATGATAAGAGCATCCAAAGAAGTTAATTAATGTCTTGAGACGAAAGAGGACGGGAGGGAAAGAGAAAGCAATCATGGCACACTTTTATCCTGATTCTGAAATTATCAAGACGACAAGTTATTCTCCAACAATGAGGACCAATTCACTAGTACAAAACCTCAAATGGCAGACGGGACCTAGAGCCGGTCAAACCAAAAAGAAAAAGGCCGTTTGGGATAAAACACCTCAGCCGGCTGGAATTTTCTATTCGTCTCTGATAACACCTGCGTCGGTTAATCTTTCTGACCGTCACCAATGTATTTCCATTTGCGACGGCTTGGATATCTGACCGGCGCAGAGTACTTCTTAGGCGGTCGTGATGGGCGTTGTCGCTAGTAAACAGTTTGTGGCTGAATTTAGAAGAGTTCAGTTTCAACACTACGCTACTTTTACTCTGTTCTTCTAATAGTGACAACAGTTTGGACAATTTATAAACCACCAAAAATAATAAAACAAAGATAACGATCGACACCATTACATATAGCAGAAACAGTCATAGAAGCAGCTATAGATCGATCGAGGGCCTACACGGCGCAGTACAAGCGCGTGATGTCGACAGCAAAGCGCTACACACATCAGTTCAGATCTAGCTCTAGGCGCCGCGATGGAGGACACGGACAATCGGGTACACCGGTGGGAGTCTCGCGTCATGGAGGAGCTCCGGGTTGACCTGGACGCAGCAGACGAGGGTGTCCCTCACCCAGAAGACGTCGCCGTGTATCTTCGCCGCCATGGGTGAATCGTAGAGACGGACGTAGACCCCGCTGCCATCCGCGCCAGGGTCGACCTTGTACATGCGATGATCGCTGTACACCGATTGCATGATCATGTGAGCCGCGCGCCATGCAGTGACGTATCCACCGATGACGAAGAACTGGAGCACGTTCCTGCGGCCATAGGCAGCGGGGCCGAGGAACTCCACCGGGTGCGCGGCCTGCAGAGGAGTCTCGCCGACAACCTCGATGGTGGTCCAGGCCATTGTTGGCGGCGTCGAGCTCGATCTCTAGATCTCTTTTTGGATGTGGGAGAGAGATCGGCCGAAAGCAGAGGAGAGGCGCGCGGATAAGAGTGTTGAGCGCGCTGTCGGCCGTGGGATCGAAATTTATAGCGGCGCGCGAGGGGGGAGACGTATAGGCGCGGCAGCGCGGCGTGCAGTCATAACTTTCCTCTGGCGAGCGCGCTGATCGAGCCAGGCCATTAATTAGGCTCGCTCTCTGACGACCTGAGACGCGTGCGCTGTGAGCGAGCAGGCGCGCGGCTGCAGAGACCGCGACGCAGAGCGCGCCACGGTGCGCATGCACGGGGCGCACGGCAGCACGCGTAGCTCGACCGGACATGAACGGCAGGGCGCCACGCTTCGACCCAGTGGGCAGGCGATGCTCGCGCTCATACACCGATACAACGGCGCGCCAGGCATGCGCACGCTGCACAGCCTGCATACACGGGAGCGGCGCGCCGTGCAGGCATGCGCGCGTGTACCGGCATCGATGCAGAGCTAGCTAGCCCTAAGCTGCGCGCCTGCCGGCCGATAGTTCTAGCACTGCTAATGTGCATTCATGCCTCGTGTGCATTCTAATTATAATATATATCTAACGGTGGAGTTTTGTCGCAAACATAGGCTTAGCCTAGTGGTAAGGGGATGTTGATGCCTTCCTTGCCCATCCAAGTTCGAGTCCCCATGCTCGCAATTTCGGTATTGCATATAAAAAGGTTGTTATCCTGCAGTCTTGTGGCTCCGGCAATTTACTATTATCTATTAATTAGTAGTCGATGATAGTGTCGCATCCATTGAACTGTTGCATTCAACCAAACTTTTTTGTTTTCTAGATATATATACACAAATTTTTACCTTTTTATTAATTATTTTCAATTTACATGCCATTTGTTTACCTATATTAATGTGTTGTAGTAAGTACTTAATTATAAAATATTTGTAGCTAGCTAGCTCATATTTTGATAGACAAATATCCGGAGGGTCCGGACACACTCCGAGTTTGCCTTAAAATGATGTTCGTGTATTAATAGTTCTTTAAAATGTCATTATTGAAAATCTTGAAACTTGCTATGTGTTTATCATATGATACCTACAGGCTGTGGTAATTGTATTACGCAGTTTCAAAAAAAAATGTATGGCTCTGTGCATTCTAACTTTAATATACATATCTACTGGTTGGAGTTTTGTCGCAAACATAGGCTTAGCCTAGTGGCAAGGAGATGTTGATGTCTTCCTTGCCCACCTAAGTTCGAGTCCCCATGCTTGCAATTTAGGTGTTGCATATATATAATTGTTGGTTCTGATCTACTAGTTCTGTGGGTCTGGCAACTTATTATTATCGATTAAACGATAATAATGAGTTGTCCCATCCATTGAAATGATGCATTGGAATCAACAAATTTTATTTGCATTTACATATATACGCAAAATTTTGAAGTGATAATTTACACGCCATTTTTTTACCTATGTAAATATGTATCATCTTGCACTAAATGATATGAGTACGTGTGTTGTAAGTACTTAATTATAAAATATTTGTCGCTAACTAGGTCATATTGTGATAGACTAATATCCGGAGTGTCCGGACATACTGAGTTTGCCCTAAAACGATGTTCGTGTATTAATAGTTATTTAAAATGTTATTATTGAATTTTATAATGATACTTATCACAAAATGTTGGTACTGTGATTTTTTGGGGAGTTTTAAAATTGAATATCTATCGTTCTTTGCATTTAATTGATTTATTGGCTTTTTAATGGAATGTTTTTATATAATATGTAAAACATGTCAGAAAATCTTGAAACTTGCTATGTGTTTATCACATGATACCTACAAGCTGTGGTAATTGTGTTACGCAATTCCAAAAAAAAAAATGCACTGAAGTTCTATTGTGACAAGTACAATGTCCCTACCGGTTCATCCCACCTTTGAGTATAAACTCCAATGCTTGTATACTACATCATATAATCTCTTCATTATATTCCAAAATTATTGTATATCAACTTAAATGAACAATACAAAGGATATGTAAACCTTATTTAAAATTTATAACATATTTTCTTATTTGTTTGATATTTTATATGATTAGAGCAAAATCCGGAGTGACCGAACATATACGTAAGGTCCGAAGAGGGAATGTTGGCGGTAAAGGCCAATTTTTTTGGCTCACAATTAAGGGGGAGGGGGCGGGGGATTTTCCCCATTGCCACCACGCAACTCAAACCCTATCTCGACCCTGACCCTCTCGCCGCCGCCCTATTCCCCATTCCCCATTTCCCCCGCCCCCTCACAGTTCCCCATCGGTGCCCTTCTGCTCACCGTCGGCCGCCGTTCCTCGTCGCTCTCAATCCCCAGCTCAGGTGCGTTCTTCCTCTGACCCGCTCTACTCCGCTGCTCTCTGGTTGCTTAGATCTTATCTGATACCTCCGCTCCGCCGCTCTGGTAGCTTAGATCTTCTCCGAGCCGCCTTCTCTAGCTTAGATCTTCCCCTTTACTTCAGATCGATGGTCGGCCACATGCGCGGCAGAGGTGGCCGGCGTGGGTCCCAGGTGGCCAGATTTGCCGCACGGGAGGATGCAGTGGATGCTCGGGCTGAGGTCGCGCGCACTCCTGCTAATGTCCTCTCCGATCGGGCCGATGTCGCGGAGGTTCAGGCTGCTGAAGCCGCGGCTGCTCTGGTCGTCGCGTCCGCTCGGGCCGATGCCGCGGAGGTTCGGGCTGCTGAAGCCAAGGCTGCTCGTGTCGTCGCGTCCGCTCAGGCTGATATCGCGGCCGCTCGGCTTGATGTTGAAGCCGCTCGGAATGATATCGCGGCCGCTCGACTGATATCGTGTCCGCTCGGACTGATATCCTCTCCGCTCGGGCTGATGTCGCGGCCGTTCGGGCTGATGTCGCGGCAGGTGACCGAAGGTCTGAAGCCGCGGCTGGCGCGTCCGCTCGAGCTGATGTCCACGTCGCTCGGGCTGACAAGACAATGCTTCAAGCCGAGCAAGGTGTGCAGACCGGCGGCGCTGCTTTGGACGACAACCAGCTGGCGTGAAGAGTACTAGCTACATGAACTACGACGAATTGCCACCAAGGTTTAGTTTCGTTATCTGAAATGTTAAATTCTGGCTGCTCGGGCTGAACATCAGGTTGTTCTAACTAGTAACCGAATTTGTTATTTGAATATGTACCATGTTGTTTGAACATGCAGTAATATGCATTTTAGAATTTGTATGCACATGTTGTGATTCCTGTTTATTTTAACTAATTAATGAGCAGGATACATATGACATGCCAAGTATGCAAAAATGATTGCGCAGGCATGAACTACACTGGATCCTTCAGTGTTTATCTGCAAGAGTGCCACCGGAAGTCAGTGGTAAGAAAGAAAGTCTTGTTCCACATCAAATATTTGTACTGTCTTTGTGTTCATATCAGAATATACCTAATTTATGTTTTGCTTTTGCTGTTGCACAGATTGTACCATGCTATGCCAGGCAAGACTTCGAGTTAGTATGCAAAAGTTTGGTTTTTCGTTCTCTTCGGAGCACATACAAAATTCATGTGAAAAACAAACATAGCAAGACTCGCTTGTACGGCAAAGCATGGGAACAGTTGATGAAGCTGAACAATCTCAGGGTAGGAGACATGCTAGTTTTTAGCATGACCGGACCAAACCCAAAGATCTCTTTTTTCATGATGGACTTTGGCAAAAACGCAGAGGACACTGACGAGAATTCTTATGATAGTAATTTTGATGAGGATTCAGAGAGTGAAGAAGAGGATAGTTACATAGTTGTCCAAAGAGTCCATCTCAAGAATCATGCGAAGTACCGCCTCCTTCCGCTTCTACCCCAAAGAGCTAACTATGTTAGGGTTCCTTTTGTCACTCGTTTGACGAGCACAAATCTAAACCAACATGATATGGTAACGAACACTATCATGCCTCTTTACCTCTTCAATGTACATATGTACATATGTCTACATAGTTATGGTGTCTCTTTACATGCGCAGAAACTACCTAAGACGATAGTAGAAGAGGCTGGCCTACCGACTAAAGGCAATGCTGGACTACGACTTGGAACAGCAGGGGTTGTCACCACCATAACGTACACCGCGAAAACTGACGACCGCATTGTCTTTGGCAAGCCAGCATGGAAGAATTTCCTTGAAGGCAAGAAGTTTAAGGTTGATCAACCTGCGATGATCATTCTTAGAAAAGCCAATGACCTTTTGAAGTCATCATTGAGATGCAGATCATCTAGTATAGTAGTACTTGTTTAGTTACATGCATGTGGGGTTTGGTGAAATCGAAATATTAAATATTTTGTTGTAGCTACCTTGAGTTGAACTTTCTTTATGTGATTTGCTTGTTTGAATGGAACAGGGGACTGATTCCGTGGTGGTGATGATCTGTTAATTATTCTGTTTTGCTTCACAAAGTTGGACCCCCCAGGATTTATACCCGGAGGTAACGTATATTACGGCCGGAGGGCAATGTCGGACCTCACGGGTACCATGCGATGGCCAGCCATTATATACGTCGTTGATTAGTCACGATCACCGACGGGTGTTTCTGTTGGCCGTCTCAATATTGGAGACGGCTGATTCTCCCGGTCGTCTGAGGGATGAGCTCATTACAGCCGGTCCCAGTGAACCGGCTCTAATGGAGCGTACATTAGAGACCCCCGCGCAGAGACGAACAGTTTAACCGGCTGAGATGACTCTCTGGGGCCTGCTCTAATTTACGTTTCTGTACTAGTGATTGCAGTATATGTCACTTTTTAATGGATCACGCAAGTTTAAACCCCTTTGTTGCTTAGGATCTTGGGAATTGTTTCGAGATTCAGATATGTTATTGGTCACGTTACCACTTTACCATGTTTCAACTCTTGTGATCCATGAAAGAACCAATTATTTTCTCGAATACTAACCCAGATACATGACATTTTGTATTTGATGATGAATCTCTTCAACAAATCAACATAAGATCCCTGTAAAAAAAATCTAAACATAACAGTTTGAGTACAACGGTGGCTATAATATACCAAGGAATGCACCATATTTTTTCCTCCTCCAACTTCATATCCACATACTACACTTTGTTGACTGTTGGGCGTAAATTCTCTAGTTTTACTTATATGTTTTTATTTTATTTTGCTTTGCCAAAATGCCTCTAGGTCCTGAGATACTGAACATGAATATTTATAATATTTTTAGGACTCAAGCCTTTTACAACATAACATAAAGGAGACATGTTTTTGAATCGCCTAGCAGGTCATAACTATTCTGCTTGCAAGAGCAGATGAAATATGCCGTGAAAAGGTCCAAATTTGCTCTTTACTGTCAAATCAACAAATGTGAGATTTCTTATATTTGCATTGTGTATAGGTTCCAAGCCAGTTCCATCACGCAGACTGAAGATAGCATATATTGCCGGATTTGTAAAAGGTATAAAAGACCAGAATTTGGATATCTTGTTCTATAATGCATCGACATATATTCATTCTTTCACTTTTTGCATGGCCCTCATCACGACGGATCCAGGATTTCACCATTGAGGGGCGAATAAAAAAATTGTACCACAAAATATGCTAACTCTTAAATATTGTATCGTTTTAAAACAGTAACTATATACCTTTTGCAATTCAAAATGAATCAATATCCCTACTAGTTTAAATGTCGCTTTACGCCCACATCAACATGGAGTGTTGCTGCTATTTCCTTCAATATAACTATTTAAGTGGAAAAATAGAATTTCGTTTAGTTCCTCAACTTATGCAATTCTGTATTAGTACGAAACACATAAACAATTTGTAATTGCTCTAACAATTACTAGTAGTTTGTACTATTAGTTATACTAGATAAGATGGCGCGGCGTGGTTGTATTGATGTAGTTCATTTTAATATTCTGTAATTTGTAGAAGTTTGAAAAATATTCATATACATCTGAATTCTCTAAAAAATTAACCACGCTGTGAATTAAGGGAAAGCTTTGGCATTTTAAATATGGTTAAGAGTTGGTTATTTTTATTATTCCAAATAATCATGGTTACGTGGCGGTACGCCGCACCCGTCAGGATTCGAAATGTTGAAATTTGCCTAAATTTGTCGTGTGGAGTATTATCGGCTGGAAAATATCGCGGAGGAGATTGTTTTTATTTGTCCTGAATTTACAATGGATAGTACTGTTGGAAAATTTTAGCGTGTTGATACGCGGTGCTCGTTGTGTTCGGAAATTTTGAATTCTGTTTGGAATTTGTTTTTTTTCCAGTGAGAAAGTAGAAGAATTATCTGGAGGACTAACTCAACAAATTTTAAACAAAATGAACATTTGTTTGTTCATGTGGGAAGTTCGAAAATTTCTTAAATTTTAAAATTTCTTAGCTATACTTCTGTGTGCAATGGTTACTTGGTGTAACTTTTTTGTTGAAATTTTAAAAATTTCTTAAATTTGAAATTTGTGGAATGTCGTGCCGCTGCAATGGTCTTGATATATTATGTATCTGTTTACGCAATTTGTATCGAGTCAACGCAGCAAAATCTATTCAGGAAAAGAAAATCAGAGAGACATGTATGAAATATATTTGAAACTTCTGTGAATATTGTTGAATATTCTTGGGGAAATAATATTTTCGTATTGTTGAATATTCTATGAGAAAAAATACTTATTGGAAAGATCTCCATCAAATACCGTGTTAAAGCTATTTTAAACTTTACAAAATTGTTGAATGTTTTATGGGGGGAATATTTGTTGGGAAAAAATCTAAGGAAAACTTGTTTGGAATCTATTTTGAAACTTATTAGGAATGCTGAATATTTGTTGGTGAGAAAGAACTATTCGAGAAAATATATTTTTCTGCAAATTGTGATATATTATTTGTATTATTTTGATTAGCCGATTTAAAGATTTTCTGTAATTATGAAATTTTGAAAGCTATTGGAATTTTTTTTTGTGAGGAAGAATTATTCGGGAAATTGCATTTACGTGCAAATTTTGATGTTTTGTTTGCAATATTCAAGATGGCATAGCTTTTTACGGCGAATATTGTGTGCGTGATCTTTTTATCATCTTTATATGTAATACATAATGGTAATAAATTGTCGCCATACTTGTGTCTAAACCTGGAGAGCCTCCATTTCCCTGATATCGTCACACATGTTTTTAACATGAAGGTTAATCAGTTTCTATATGACGTAAAAAATACCTCCTATTTAGATAAGTTCACATTTATAAGATCTTTTGCACTTATGCTGCCTCTTTCTTTCATGGCCCAATTTAGATTTTCTCCTTACATGATCGTGATCGTCGAAATCATTTTAATTGGAGCCCAAATGAGTAGCATTTAGGGAAACTCCATATTACACAAACTAAGTAATTTAGTTATCCTATATAAACATGATTCAAAGTTGTTTAAATATGCATGAATTTGATATAATCATGAAGATGCCATTTTTATGAACATTTTGGTGTATTGCTAATTTTTTTGATTTAAAAAGAATTAGTTATGAATTTTAAAAGTTTGATACAAATTCTGAAAAAAATCTTATTGTTGAGTATTTTATGGGGAAATATACTTATTGGGAAAATTTCCAACAAATTTTGTATGGAAAATATTTTAAACTTATAAAATTTGTTGAATATTTGCTAGATAAAAAATATTTGTTGGAAAAATCCAAATCTCATCCTTTTGATATATTATTAAAATTAGTTAGCAGGTAATTAGATTGTATCCAAATATCAACCAAATTGGATGTTCAAATATGTTGATTGGATCGAAATATTCACCAAATTGGAATGTTTAAATATGTTTGCATTATGTCGTAAATAGTTAGCATATATTTTTGTGAGCACGTTGATATATTTTAGAGTATAATTGAAATGTTTAAATGTGTTTTTATTTGTTTTAGTAGTATTTATTTTAAGTCCATAGTGAGTGGAAATGCACATTTATTGTATTAAGTTCTATATTTAGGGAAAGTTCATATAGATTACATCCAAATATTCATCAAATTGAAATGTTTAATTTAAGTTCACAATTAGATGAAATGCATTATGTGAGCATTTAATAAATTTAACTTTACATAATTGTAGGAAGTGCACTTGTTTTTTGTCTAAATATTCAACAATTCAAAATATGTAAACCTTTTTTTCCTATAAATAGTTAGCATTTGTTTTTCATCTTGATGGCTCTATATAATTAGAAGAAGTGCATGTGTTCTTTTTTTTCAACAACTAACCAATTCAAAATATTTGAACATGTTTGATGCACATTTATTGAATTGAATTTTATATTTAGGGAAAGGTTATTTAGATTACATCCAAATGTTGACCAAATTGAAATGTTAAATTTGATTATGTAATTAGAGGAGATGCATTGTTTGAGCATTTAATAAATTTACCTTCATATAATTAGACGAAGTGCATTTGGATTTGTTTGAAATATTTACCAAATTTAAATAGCTAGTATTTAATTTTTCTGACCGTTTCGATATGTTATTCATATTTTTCCGATGTATAGATTCAAAATTATTGATTTTTGAACACTTTATATTTTGTGGAACTTGTTTGAGTAAAATGGTCCCACACGTCAGGAGTCTGACATCTTCTAAAAATGTTTTAAAAAAAGAATAACCTTCGTTAATTTGTCGGATGCGGGTAGAAAAATTTTCTGGAAACTAATCTAACAAATTTTGAACATAATGGACATTTATTAGTTCATGTGGAAAGTTTGAAAATATCATAATTTCAAAATTTTCTTAAATTGTGAAATGTGCATAATGGATTTTTTTTGCATTTTTTTGTGTGTGGAAAGGTTATGAATTTGTTAATTTCAGAAAATTTCGATATATTATTTTACATTATTTTGTGCGCAATGTATGTTTGGTGTAATTTTTGTGTGAAGAATTTGAAAATTTGTTAAATTTAATTTTTTTGATATATTATTTGCATTTTCGTGAATAACGGATTAAAAGTTATAAATTTTACGCTTTTTCAGCATATTGTTGTAATTGTGAGATTTATGACAGGTAGGGCTCATACGTCAGTTTTTTTTAAAGAAAATTGCTTATGAAAATAAAAAATCTGACAACGCGGGCTCGCGGTGACGTCATGATGTGTCATTACTCGCCGGCGGCGGCCGTGCTGCCGAGCTCGCGCTCGAGCACGCGAGCACGCGCGCGGGCCTGCGATCGCGCGGAGCCACGCGAGGAGGTGAAGAGGAGCAGGGCGAGCGGCGCGCTGGGCCATTTGGTCGACGGGCTCGCCGGCGGCGAGCAAACCCGCGGCGGTGGACGTGGAGAACGGCGTCGACGATTCCGAGGCGCGTGAGGTGTTCCGGCAAGCGATACAGGGCGAAGATGAAGAGGACGCGACGGCGGAGCTTCTGACAGGCCACGATTTAAGCGGGGAGGCGCGTAGCGGCGGCGGCGCGTGTTGGCGGCGGCGGGGAGCTCCGGCGTCGCGGGAGAGGAAGAAGGGAGGGGGATTGTGTGCATGATTTTGCAAGGAGGTCCCTGATGTTTGGATAAATTGCAAAGTTTATGGTTTTAATCCAAATAATCCGATTTTCTACCGAAATGTCTAACCTAATATAGCATAATTTGCAGCTAGTGAGTTGTCGAGTTTGTGCTTTGAACAACATCTCACTTAAATAGTCATTGTAAAGAATACGGAATACAACTTTATTAGAGGTTATTGAATAATTATTTTTGGTTGTATGGTTACTTATGCGCGTATCTATCCGATTAATTTTGTTTCCGCTCTAAATCCGCCCCGTTTTGGTTCCCGAATCCGCCACCACATATATCCGCCTTCGAATCCGATGAAAAAATATGGTAAAGGATATGTTAGAGGCAAAATCCGATCTGATCCGATCCGTTTACATCTCTACTCCCGGTTGACTCGATCTGATTTGTTAAAAAAACAGACCGTGCTTGGTCCATCGGGATATAATGGGCTAAAAAGTCTGGAACTACCCTCTCCACGGACGACCAGATCTAGCAGGTACTCCACCACATCGTTTTGGAGTACCCGGGTACCGTAAAAATCCTCCTAGTTGAGTTACAAAAAGAATGAACTTCTGGGATCGATTAAGTATGATATGAACCTCTCATTTAGTCTTGCGATTCATAATGCTCAATGAAACTGTAATAACTTGCTTTTGAAACGACAACTGTGATAAGCTAACTTTCTTGCTGGGTTTTGCAATTGTTGTCTCGGTGGCAGTAATGATATGGGCCTTGTTGAAGGCAAGGGACGAAAACACCATACCAAAGGGTGATAGATCAAATGAGAAAAGACCATACCAAAGGGTGATAGATCAAATGATAGACTTTGGATCATCGCCGGTGCCAAGTGCTTGAGTGAAATCACGGCGGGAGAGTAGGCTTATGGGGCGTGGTGTTGGTGTTGGTGGTTTCCTCCACACAACTTTTATTATTTCTTGCGACAAACTTCTCTCTTAATTAATTGAAAGGGGCTAAGCTTTTTCCCCCATTTCAAAAATATAAATAATTAAATTATGTACTTTCGAGTACAAACTGTTGGTACGAATTTTAACTGGGGCTTGCCTCGTACTAGGTGATATAATGTGACGGGAAACCATGTTCACCAAAGCATTACTTCCAAGATATGGTGCTAGTAACAGCAAGATTCTCAGCTGAAGATATAGTCTTGGAACTATATAGAAAAGTGGAAGTAAGACTGTAAGAGAACCGGGGCTGCCTAGTGATCCAAAGACCATAGGCAGATGATAGATATGCGTCATGCATACAGTGCTAGGTAAACTGATTTGCAGTGCTATTAGGGTCATACTATCTAGCAGATTCATAGGCTTGGGAGGCATCGAGATTATGTACTGTCCCACTTCACTTTAAGCAGCTCATCAATTAGTGTTTGCCTCTTTCGAGCAGATGAGGTAAACCACACTTCTTGATGTAGATGCAGTCAGTTTTGTTCTCGTGGCCTGAGCATGTTGCCACACTTTTTGTTTTTTTAGACTAAAAGGAGCCCAGCTCCCAATTTTCATTATTATGAAAACTGATAATACAAATATCCGGCATATATAGTCTCATGCCTCGAGCATCACCACTCGAAAGACACCTTACAGAAAACTTCGCCGGCGTGCAGAACCGCACAACCACCAGCAATAAAACCAACTAACAACAGGAAGACTCCAGACTACACCCATAACTTGCACTTCTAAAGCATTACAGCAAACGAAAGCTACCACAAAACAACTCATAACTTGCACATCTAAACACTACCACTATCAGAACCAGGACCAAACTTCTTTTTTTCTCAGGCATCTGCGATGCGGAGCACCAACGGCCCCCACCCCTGCCTTCTATGGAAGAAATCAGCCGCCACCAGAGTTAGCATTCTTGCCCCTCTGCGTTGAAGGCTTCGTAGACTTGGTTTCTGCAAATCGGCCCAATAAGAGATAAAGTAAGCTGACTGAAAAATAACTACAGAATGATCCCGTGGATATACTCCATTGAAACAGGCTCTGTTTCTGGTCTTCCAGATAGACCATATCAATGCAGCAATCCCTGTCGACAACAGGATTTTATCTGTTGTACAAAAACTATCCAGCCAAGCTGGCAAAGCATCGAAACTACACGGTACTGACTGTAAGTGTGGCATATCCAGCCACACTTTTTGTTGAGCTGCAAAAAACTAAACTTGTGGAATCTAGAGAAGTAGGGGACCACAACCTCGACATTTTTCCAAAGAGCAGTCTGTCGGAGTCAACGGTGGCCACAGGTGATCGTGGCGTCGCAGCTCCACTGGATCAAGGCACGCCGGCGAGCGCTGTCCTCAAAGAGGTACACACCCTCGCTGTGGCTGAGGTGCACGAGGAGATGAACCAGTAGGTACAGTTCTGAACGTAGCTCTCTATAAGCCAAGGTTCTTTCGTACTTAGCACTCTCTTGGGCCTTGTTTCAATCCCATACAACTGCGGGGGGAATTGTTTTCTCGGTCATAACGATGTATCATGTACCATGTTCTGTATCATTTCACTGTTACTACATGTGAAACAGAGAGTACTTGACTCTTCTATCCATCGGTTATCTAATGAAGCAAAGAATTGTGGGTTGTAGAGACAACATAAGCGATGCCTGCCAGAGGATTTAACTTCAGTATTACATCGACAGATCATTTACGTCACAAGAAAAACACTCGATACTCAAAATGATACATTACTTTGACATCCAAAGTAGGTACGCCGGCGGCCGCTGTCCTCAAGGAGGTACAGGTCCTCGCTGAGGTGCACGAGGAGATGAACCAGTAGGTACTGCTCATCATAGCTCTCTATAAGCCAAGGTTCAGAAGGTTCACGTTGTACGCAACCTTGTACACATCTTTCTCAACAAGAAAAAATCTTATCTCAACGGCCCAGTATGTTTTCAAAGCTAAACTTAATGGATTGCCCAAACTATCAGGAGATATTGAATCCATATATAGCATACGTGCAGCTTAAACCAAACTGAAACACGGATCGAACATATATCTGTTCATTGGTCTCCCATCTGAACGAACGTTGAAAATGGAGTTTAAACTTGTCACTAAATCAGGACACAAGTGGGATAAAATCTCAACAGAGAACTTAGTTTTCTTCAGAGAATAGAGTCTGGACTTCTAAATTCCAAATATTTCGTCTTCACACCGCAAGCATTGCCCTGTTTTTAACATTAGCTCTCTCTAATGAACTTGTCTTAATCCTGGACAACTGCCAGGAAAATGGTTTCTTGGTGACAACAATGCATTGTGCTCTGTTTTGTTATACCGTTAATAGAAGTGAAACAACAAAGTTTTCTAGGCTCTTCTATCCATGAGTCCTCTCATGATGCAATAACTAGTTGAATTCGGTGCGGCGACACGCCGCACCCTTGATCAAAATATTCTTGATGGTTTGTTTCTTTGTTTTAGCTGCATAATATATTCTGTAAGTAGAAGTGGTGATTTTGACTTCTATAACTTACGTAGCTGTGTAGGTGATGTGTGACTTGCCGTGAAAACCAAATATAATGTTTTTTTATGCTGGCATTAACTGAACAATGCCAATGCATCAGTAATGTAAAACATTGTCCCTGAAAGGAATTTTGGCGTTGCGGGAAACTGATACATAGCAAGATATATACAAAATTACATAGGGTTACATTAGCTGGCACAATTGCAGTTTGTACAAACACTGACTTGGCTGGACGTTACATTGCTGCATGTAATTCATCTACAGAAGACTGATATATTATGTTCAAAAGCAAGATCTTGGTACCGGCCTGATCAATATGGTGGCAAGATCGACCTCACAAAAGATTAGATAATATCTATGTTGCACTGACAGAGGCTAAGCAAGATCTTGGTACCGACCTGATCAATATGGTTGCTACATCAGAACGCAAAAGATTAGATAGCATCTATGTTTGGCCGACAGAGGCTATAGCCTGAAATCATTGTAATAAGCTGGATAAGAATCTATAAAATTTGTGTAGGAGATGCACTGATGGAACCAAAAGGGCATGTGTACCGGTAACTTAAGATGCCGTCGTTGTTGCCGGATGAGGGGAAGGTGATTAGGCCCGTCTTCTCCCTTGGTGAAGCGATAATCAGTAAGACTACCTTGCGTACTAATCTAGAGAGGAAATAATGGAGAAGCAAATGCCAATTAGAATATACCTTGAAAGAGAACATGATTCAATATATCGAAGCAAGTGGGACATCTCATAAAATGGTTTGATGCATATCCATCTGCTGAGAACTGCATATAAGCATAAATGGTAAAAATACAAATAAACCGTCGATGATAGCATGAAAAGCATACTAAATTTCAATTCATATATATTGAGTCCTCTTATTTTTCTCAGTTTGTTGTCACTTGCACAATAGTTCTCTCACAAATAATTCATTTAAATGAAAAGAACCAAAGTAGGAAAGAGGAGCAAATTAAAAGAAGAACACAATGGCTATGCTACTAAGAGGAGTAGTACATTCTTGACAATTCAACCTATCAAATGCATAGTAAGATAACTATATATGAAAATATACAGAACAAAGAACATGATGTTGCAGTCATACAGATATATTAGAATGAATTTTCTGTTAGTATCAATTGGAAAGTTCTAATGGGATTATGAGGTCATACAGTAGCTCCTAGTATTAGGTGAAACATTTTCGTGTAATGACTAATGAGAAAATTAAGGCAATCAAAAGTGCACTTGTAACTCCTAGGTGAGTGATCCAGCTGAGAAACTGTTACTCAAATAGAAAACCATCTGTGGCCACACGACCCACACCCTTTGTGAACAATCGTGAGTAACAGACCTACAATTGCTACAGGAAATCAGATTCATGCTAAACATAATCGAACATCCATGTGGATTGCCAACTTCTACGATTTAACTTGGGTTGACAATGTCAGCACTCAAATTCTGTAGTAGTTACTCGACCATGAGAGATGATTTATTTTGACTATCATACAAAAGGGCCCATCATGTCCGGCCTGGATTGAGACGCGGTGGAAGATTACCATGAATCCAAACTTCACCCAGTAACCTATAACTGGTACAGTAAGATGCAGCATACCATGAATGCTTCTTATTAGTGGCGCCTGACATCGTCAAAAATCAGATAAAAAAAGATAGCAATTAGCACAAAACAAACACATGTCTAGGTCTGTTATTGCAGAAATTTACCCCATCCTGACACTTTCTTCTGATATTTATATTAGACACAACCATTTGGAAAAACATGATTGGACAGTAATCTTAGCTGGATCATATAATTAATTACACATGCTAACTGAAAACTCCTAGTAGTCAACATAAGATAACACACTGCTCGTATAATGCCTGTTGGATAGAGCTTGATTTCAGTAATGGAACCACAGGATAAGAAGTGGGCGGGTATGTCGCCATATGATCATACTTTGTACGTGCATTATGCCTGTTGGATAGAGCTTGATTTCATGAATATGTTTTTGAAACTGAACTTGTTTCCAGTAAACAGACTTGAAGGAAAATGAAGCACAAAATTGGTTGGAAATGATTTTGCAATTCATATATGTAGGTAAAATAAATAAACAACTAAACTATCTTTACCCTCCCCTTAAATATAGGTCTGAGATGAATTCATAGAGATATATATGTGAAACTACTTGATTCAAGAAATGAAGTATGCAAAGAAATTAGTCAGATAAATTAGAATAACATCCAAAGTAGAGCATGGAGTTATTCGCTTCTCTCCCATTAGTGATCATTGTCTATGTCTTTATGAATCGAAAGTAGCGACTACTAAGGTTCTGAAAATAAAGATCAACCAGTAGCCCTTAAACTGGAAGGAACAAAGTGTACATCCTTTCATCGTGTTGTGATAGGAGCTAACCCATGGAGGAGCAGTCCCAAGCCAATCAGCTTGTCCATCTTTTTGAGATTTGAACTCTCTTGATTAGATTTGATAAGAGTATGTAAATTGTTCTGTCCAGAAAACACATACACGCTGTTTAAACATACTCATGTCAGGGTGATCACCTTTAAGACAAACTCTTCTTGGGATGCTGCTAAAAATTGTTATTGATGCTAACAAATGGGTCAAGCAAGGTTCTACTACAGGTTTCCTCGTGTAATCCAAGCTTAAGAATATCCAGTGAGTAAAATTGGTACAGCTGTTGCGTATATCACTGAAAAACTGAAGAATCCCACAAGAGTTATAAGGATATATATAACTTACTCTTACATAAATGAAGAAACAATTGGCGGTCGAGAGCAGAGTTGAGAGTCCACCTTCGCAAATGTCGTAGAGCTTGGTGTTGAGCCATTTGAAGCTGTCGCGGATAGAGGACCAGAGGGGAGCCTGCAAGGTAAACACATAAGATTTCGCCTCCTGGTTGTCCTAACAGTAGTGAAAATGTATGGAAAATCACAGAAATACAAATAGTCATCATAATCAAATGAGTAAGACTTTATTAGAATAAACCATGCTCAGAAGCAAGTATCTTTAACCAGAGAAGCTGAAATAGCCATCCATATGAAGTACACAATGCATTTATCAGCAAGTCCTCACCTGAAATAAGTCAGTTAACTGCTGCCCTTCAGAGCTACTGTATAGCTAAATTGCTCTTTTCCTACAATTAATAATGAATCATGATCAAAACCCAGAGCTCATACATATCCTCAGAATGAAGAAGTAAAAATAGCTCACCTAGAGCTTATAACCTTCGCTGTGTCCATGTTGATGCCCGTATATCAGCTCGAGCTCCATTGCTAGGCCTGAACCAAACAACATATGCATAACGGCTGAGTATTTCAGGTAATGATTTGCCAGAAAAAGAAAACCCAACTAAATAGCAAGCACCATGGATATTTAGTTAAGATACAGAAACATTGATCAATAAATATATAATAAGAATACCACTTTCGATCAGGATTGGCCAAATATCTTTAAAACATGAACTAAAACCTTTGGTACAGACCATCCGTTTTTTTTTTTGGGATGCTTAAAAGAGCAACATATGCAAGAATAGATTTATTTTAGTGAGAATTGAGCAAGACAATGCCACAATGCAAATTTAGACAAAGTCGTGATATCTTTTTATGGACGGAGGGAGTAGAAAAACTTGTGTCTTCGATATTCTAAACTAACAACTAAGATAACATACAGTTTTCATTCCATTCTTTCCCTAAGATCTGTACAGAATAACTGACAACGAAACAACCATAATTCCATTTTGCATGCACAGAAACCTTAATTGCAACATGAATTGAACACCACTATGCGTGACGACACAAATCAGCAACTCCGTTAACTAATAAGTATACAGAAATAAACCTGCTAACTTACAGCATGCATAAACTCCACATCCTACCCATTAAGAGAGCTAACAATCGCCCTATGCAGGAAAATAAGAAGAAACAAACAACAGCAAGGAAAAGCACCTGGGTTGCTGATCTATGACTTGCAAAAAAAAGCAGTGGAGCTGATTTAGATGTGATTTTTTTCCTGTGAAAATACTGAATATAATACAGGGCAGATTTAGTTGTAAAATTCAGCCCTTGGTGGGAATTTTGATGTTTAGTTTGCTTTATCGTTTTGGTTGCATAATATATTCTGTAAGCAGGAATAGTGGTTCTAATTTGCATAGTTCGTTTAGTATTTTCATTAGCTGAATCGCAAATGCTGATGCATAGTATACATATATATACATAATTACATAGCCTACGTTATTTAGCGAGACGGCCGTTTATACAAACACGGAATTGACTGGGTAGTGCCATCAGGTTGTTGCATGTAATTCATTTGTACTATATCTCACAGTCATAGACACCTGGTACAAAAAAATATCCAGAATAATTAGCATGGACAGGAGCCAAAACGACCGCCAATATGTGCTGAATAACTGTCGTATCCTTAGTGCTAAGATCAACTACCTTCTCACCTCCAAATTCATCAAGATAGGTTGATTGCATCTTATGGATCGCAAACCTATAAATATAAATACAGCACGCATCATACAGCATTCAAAACAATCCAAGAGAGAGTAAGCGAACCCACACGGAAGCATCGTAAGTAATTCACCTCTTGAACTCATGAGCATCCAAGAGAGAGTAAGCGAACCCACACGGAAGCATCGTAAGTAATTCACCTCTTGAACTCATGAGCATCGCTTGCACACATTGTCACTGAGAGCACTGCCGCCAATAAATCAGTAGCAATCCAAGAGAGAGCAGCTTCATTTTCAATTAAAGCAGAATATTGCATCATCCAACAATAAAGCTGCTACTGATTTGTGCTTTCATAGACAACAAACTATGTCTAGAAAGCCCAACAGTGAGTCGACTAAACTCGTGACTAATCTTGTCCAGAAAAGGATATGTACCAAGGACAATTGAAAATATGAAACTGGCCAACTTCTAGAAATATGTACACGCAGGAATTTTTTGTACCTGATACATCTGATCTGCAATAAAAACTGGTAATCTTGCCATAAAATAAATAGACACGGGACTTTATAAGAGCCCAAAATATTGCAGCATCAGGCGAATAAAATGCAGTAACAGAGTTCTATGCGAATTGTAGCTTGAAACCATTAAGAGTAAAGAGCATCGGTTGCTTAAAGATCAGACATTGGGTCTTATGTTCTCCAAAAGAAGGGACCTTAATTACTTCCACTTTGATCATACCTGGTAACTTGTTTCTGATGAAAATAGACAGTAGTTTACAACACTAAAGCATACCCTTGAATCTTGAAAGCTCCCTTGGATCCGACATTTCTTGTGAACCAACATGATCTAGACAAACAAAAAAGTTATTAGGCCACGAGTGTTGTTCAAGAACAATAAATTCACTATCAGTAGCGATTATGAGGCAAACCTCAGTCGATTTCAGTGGTCGCGCTGCAGAATTGGCTGATTCAAGCATCAGGTTTGGTGTGCCATTTCCCCTGAGCAGAGCGGTCGTAGGAATCCCCGCGGATGGATCCCCTCCACCGCAGCGACATCACCGGCCGGCAAGCTGGAGGCTGCGAGGGTTCGGGCTCCGGGGCAGCGACTGCGAGGGAACCCGGCCACCTCGCTCTGGCCGCCATGGTCTGCCCGACGGTGCCCTCTCCGGTGAGCTGTCCCTCCTGCTGCTCATCCCGTGCGCGCCTCCCGGGCCGTCCGCCGCCTGGGAGAGACGACACGCGAGCTCATCGGGTCGTAAAGGAGCGGCGCGGCTAGAAGCAGAGCTCGGTGGCCGAGCGGGAGGGAGGCGAGCAAGGGGCCGCGAGGGTTAGGGCTCCCGGGGCGGCGACTGCGAGGGAACTCGGCCGCCTCGCTCTGGCGGCCATGCTCCACCCATCGCTGCCCTCTCCGGTTTCCTGTTCCTCCCGCTGCTCATCCTGCGTCCGCGACGCTGGGATCGAGCGAATACGCGCGGGGGCGTCACGGGGAGGTGAGTGGCGGCGGGACGGGGCCATCTTTTCACCGGAATGTCGCTGGCGGCGACGAAACGCGGCGGCGGGCAGCGCGGATGCCGGCGGCGATTCCGGCGAGGTTGCCGCGTTTCGGGACGCAAAACTGAACGGGAGGGTGGCGGAGAGGACGGCGGAGCTCGGAGTGCGCGTCGATCTGGACGGGGGAGGCCATAGCGGCGAGGACGCGTCGCGGCGGCGCCGGCGATTTTGCGGCCGCACGCGCGAGGACCGCGAGGAAGAGGGGAGGGAGGGGATTTGGTGACGTTTTTGGAAAAAACGATATCCAACTTTGTCCTAATTGCAGTTTGGTCCTTTTTACCGCTAAGCTGTGGACTGCGGGTTTGTTTGTTCGGTTCGTCGAGGGTTTTCTTGCAAAAACATCATGGACGCGGTCTGTGGATCGTCCGATCGCCAGGCGACGTCCGAGATCGAAGCACTGTAGTACTGTAGATTTCTACAGTACAACTGTAGCTAAGCACAGTAAATCGAGCGCGGAGAGCTCGCCGTTTTGCATGCATAATATATCTTGTAAGTGAGTATGTTTTGGAGATTCTGATTTTCGTAGTGCATCTAGTACTGGTATTAGCTTAACCACGGATCCTGAGTTATAGCAATATATATGTGGGAATAGATGTACATATAGTTATCGGGGCGTCCGTTTATTAAAAAATAGAGTTGCCTGGCTAAAGTCATCAAATAGTTGCATGTTTTCTACTTACAAAACGTTAAAAAGTAAAAACATGTTGCTGGTCTGATTAACATAGTGACCAGATGGATGTCATAGAAGCAGTGTCTTGATCAATATGGTAGACACATCATCGTCACAAAAATTACCACATAGGACTTATACTTGGCTAACATAAGCTTTGGCCTGAAATGTGTTGTAATAAGTTGCATTAAAAGCTATACAAAAACTGTATAAGAGATGTATTAACGGTCCCAAAAGTGTGCATACCTGTGTTTGCAAACGTTGTCGTTGTTGGTGAATGCGAGAACAATGATTAAGCCAGTCTCATTCTTCGTGCTTCCATGGTCAGCCGCCATCGGTGATGCGGCCAGAGAGCTGGAAACCACTGTGGGAATGAGAGGAGCAAGATCACCTTCGGTGCAGGTGGTTTCACCGGTCATGCCGCTGTCGGTGCTGGCGCAGGTGATGCTAACGACATCATTGTCCGCAGCGGTAAAACCGTTGGCTAACAGCAGATCCATCTTCGCCACACGTTACTATAGAAATCCGGAACCTGCAGTAGATCGACAAAAGGAAGAGCATCTAAGATTAAAATAACCAGGAGGAGGGGAAAAAAAGGGTCAGGCGCAGTGAAACCAGGCTAACCTCGGACCTGGCATTCCTATCTGTACCCACATCCTTGCTATTGCCTTCCAATTGCAGTCATGGCATGCTAAAGTACTGTCCCTGATTAGGCTGCAGGCCGTCAAACATTATTTTACACCTGAAACTCCTTACCCTGGAAAACCTATTGTCAGTATGCACAGACCATGGTGCCAAAACGCTAAATGAATAACATTCAGTGGCCCTTCATAACAATTTCACCGTCAATGTACTCACAACACCACCTCTTCTCGCTAATAGGTCAGTCGACCGCTTAGACCCCACCAACCAACAGTATATGACGGAACAGCATAAGGAGGTCCATATGTAACCTATACAAAATAACAATACATAGGGTATGTAGAACAAAAAAAAAGCTGGGTAGTCACCGATGCACAGTCAGCACCAACACAACCCATTGGCACCAACTTTTATCAAATAACAGGGAAGTATTACATAATGCCAACTTAAAAGCATGCAAAAGATTGTAGCTGAAAAGACAACTCAGTCGTATCTATTATTCTCACCTCAAAGTAGCAAAGTCATGGGCCATTCAGAAACACATGCACAATTGTGTCTGCACAGTAAATTAGTAATCAAGTGGGTATTCTCATGCATAACTGAAAGTACATAGAATTGATTTGTGTTTTCTGAAGTATCTGAACTGAACTCGATAAATAAATATAGTAAGCTAGATGCATTTAACTACCTACACGTACATACAGTTGGAAATATCATCCTAGGCTCAATAAGAACCTTCCTATGCACAGGTTGGGAGGCTATTGCGTTAAGAACCTTTTTTCTTGATATTCCGGGATGAAGAAACAAATTTTTCAATTACACTAACTTAGCACACCCACAAAGTTATTTACATCATACATATGGCTAGTTCTAACATCAGGGAGTTTCATAAAATATCTTTATGATATATGTTGGATCGTAAGAAAAAACTTTATAAAAACATGCAGCCCTTGAATTGGGCAACAATATAAAAATGTACAATTTATGTTCCCAGATTCTAGTTGATCTGCTGTAGAACCAACTTCCATTTTTCGAAAGCTTAAAAAGCAACTTGCATGTATATCCAGACATAAGCAAGTTTACTCGAAACTATTTTTTCCTATAATTTATACAACTGAAGCTCACAATGAGAACCAAAGCAGATATTAAAAATTTAGATTAGACTTGCAGCATTTGGCAATAAAATGGAACCTCAGAGCCGCTTACACCAAAAGACCATGCAAACCTGCATATTTGTGTGGAATCCAACTGAATAGCATTTTCTGAGCCTGAAACTGTGTATAAGGCGATCAGATTATCCTGGGGCTATGCTCTGCACATTGGTTACTAAGTTAGAAAAATGAGAAAGTATAGCATATGCAGAAGACTCTTTGACTGGAGTTGAAATAATATCAATCTATCTAACTATTGTATATAAAACTCACTCTATATAGTATATAGTACTGTTAAATTTTGATTAAGAGAAATAATACTACAGAATTGGCTACAGGATTTACTAATCTGATACACACACATGGATGACGTAAGCAATATTGTAGAGCCTATGAATCAATTTTACCAAACAAATCTTTTTCTTGTGGTTGCTACATCTGGAAGGAGTTTGGCCATATTCGTTAACCATGGCAGTTACCTCAGTGATTAAGAAGAGTGGATCTGTCTTGTATTAGTTAAGAGGGACATGCTAAATTACTCCTCACTATATAGATGCTAGTTTGAGGAAAATGGATATTGTCATGACCACAACAAAACTATATGATCAGGTACATGAGAAGAATAAAAAGAAGAAATCAGTGCTAGTTTACAACGCCAGATTTTTGTAAGTGCTGTGGGATACAGTGAGAATAACCCGAATAGCCGAATTAGCTCAAACTAACCCCAAATCAACCTGCAAAACGATATAGACAAATATTAGCATTTGAGATTTTGTTGGTGCAGTACATAAATAGAAACACGTATCATGCATACAAAACTTTAATCAATAGAAGAAGGGATCATGAGTATATGGGTTAATCACCAAGAAGAAGACCCGGATGCACTACATCTTATGCAGATAAGTTAATCAGCTGAATATATTTTAGCACGGCCATACGAAATGAGAAATCTGAAAATACTGCCGGCGGGGCTGAGGTTGCCGGCTGCGGCACTCCCTTCTCTCGCTCGGCTTTGGCCGCCGTCGAGAGCAGTGCAGGGATGTAAGCCTGAAACAGAGCAATGAAATGCGTTCCTGAAAAAGATAACATATCTTGCTTTGCATGAAATTAAACATGGGAGGATATAGCTAGTTGCCAAAATAATTTTATTTGACCAAGAACCTAATTATCTATACTTTATATCTGGGGGAAACTCATTTACAGCTAAAAATAAAACAAAAATGATAGTTGCCTTCAGAGAAAAAACCGTAATCAATAAGACACGTGATATTTATTCTACTGAAATCATACAAATATGAAGGGTAAGCAAATTAGTTTCTTTAGATTGCGTTACACAATTGACGATGCATATATGCAGCATTCGGAGAACAAAGGGCGCTGTCAACTAATCATTCACCATGTGATTGTCCGTGTAAAAAGTAACCATTTTTTACCGATAAATGGTATCAATACAAAATACATGACAACTACTTCCCAAAAACCCATATAAGCAGCAAACAGTCAAATTAGGATGCATTCTTATGGTAGCTATTGGGAACAATAGCATCCGTTCATAAGAGGTAGAATGGTAGCTACTATATATAATGAAACGGTAAGTACTATCAGCCGCTACGGCATGGAAATATTTTTATCAAAAAGAGAAAGCAGCAACTACTCCTTTCTCCATGCAACGATGAGGTATCTGGGCAAAAGTTTCTCATCATGGTGTTTCAGGTCAGCGCAAACTCAAATATATTTCCTCTAGGATCTTTCGGGAGCAATAACAAAAAAAAAATGGAACAAATGCTACTGTTCTTGCCAGGAGAACAAACATGTGAAACAATATTTGCAACAACATAAAGGAGAGGGATCTGAGCACGATCTATCTCCTTAGCACGCTCGCCCCTCTCCACTATCTAATCAGCAAGGAAATATCGAGCTAGGGTATTCCACATGGAGAGAAAAGGGAAAAACCAAGGGACTGAAAAAAAGAGGGTGAAGGGGTGGCCTTACCTGGAATCATCGTTGCCTGCCTGCGGAACTAAGGTCGCCGGCTGTGGCACTCCCTTCTCTCGCTCGGCTCCGGCCAGGAGGAGTGTAGAGCTGCAAGCCTGAAACAAATCAAGGAAATGTGTTCATGTAAAACATAATATATCATGCTTTACATGAAATTAAATATGAGAGATTATAGCTAGCTGCCAGAATATCTTTCTTTGACGGAAAATAAACTTGCACTATGATTTTTATCCTAAAATGGTCCGAGAATAACCTGCTCGAATAGCAAGACTAAGATTTAACTCCAATCTTCTACAGAACTATATGATCAGGTACATGAGAAGAATAAAAAGAAGAAATCAGTGCTAGTTTACAACGCCAGATTTTTGTAAGTGCTGTGGGATACAGTGAGAATAACCCGAATAGCCGAATTAGCTCAAACTAACCCCAAATCAACCTGCAAAACGATATAGACAAATATTAGCATTTGAGATTTTGTTGGTGCAGTACATAAATAGAAACACGTATCATGCATACAAAACTTTAATCAATAGAAGAAGGGATCATGAGTATATGGGTTAATCACCAAGAAGAAGACCCGGATGCACTACATCTTATGCAGATAAGTTAATCAGCTGAATATATTTTAGCACGGCCATACGAAATGAGAAATCTGAAAATACTGCCAGCGGGGCTGAGGTTGCCGGCTGCGGCACTCCCTTCTCTCGCTCGGCTTTGGCCGCCGTCGAGAGCAGTGCAGGGATGTAAGCCTGAAACAGAGCAATGAAATGTGTTCCTGAAAAGGATAACATATCTTGCTTTGCATGAAATTAAACATGGGAGGATATAGCTAGTTGCCAAAATAATTTTATTTGACCAAGAACCTAATTATCTATACTTTATATCTGGGTGAAACTCATTTACAGCTAAAAATAAAACAAAAATGATAGTTGCCTTCAGAGAAAAAACCGTAATCAATAAGACACGTGATATTTATTCTACTGAAATCATACAAATATGAAGGGTAAGCAAATTAATTTCTTTAGATTGCGTTACACAATTGACGATGCATATATGCAGCATTCCGAGAACAAAGGGCGCTGTCAACTAATCATTCACCATGTGATTGTCCGTGTAAAAAGTAACCATTTTTACCGATAAATGGTATCAATACAAAATACATGACAACTACTTCCCAAAAACCCATATAAGCAGCAAACAGTCAAATTAGGATGCATTCTTATGGTATCTATTGGGAACAATAGCATCCGTTCATAAGAGGTAGAATGGTAGCTACTATATATAATGAAACGCTAAGTACTATCAGCCGCTACGGCATGGAAATATTTTTATCAAAAAGAGAAAGCAGCAACTACTCCTTTCTCCATGCAACGATGAGGTATCTGGGCAAAAGTTTCTCATCATGGTGTTTCAGGTCAGCGCAAACTCAAATATATTTCCTCTAGGATCTTTCGGGAGCAATAACAAAAAAAAATGGAACAAATGCTACTGTTCTTGCCAGGAGAACAAACATGTGAAACAATATTTGCAACAACATAAAGGAGAGGGATCTGAGCACGATCTATCTCCTTAGCACGCTCGCCCCTCTCCACTATCTAATCAGCAAGGAAATATCGAGCTAGGGTATTCCACATGGAGAGAAAAGGGAAAAACCAGGGGACTGAGAAAAAAAGAGGGTGAAGGGGTGGCCTTACCTGGAATCATCGTTGCCTGCTTGCGGGACTAAGGTCGCCGGCTGTAGCACTCCCTTCTCTCGCTCGGCTCCGGCCAGGAGGAGTGTAGAGCTGCAAGCCTGAAACAAATCAAGGAAATGTGTTCATGTAAAACATAATATATCATGCTTTACATGAAATTAAATATCAGAGATTATAGCTAGCTGCCAGAATATTTTTCTTTGACGGAAAATAAACTTGCACTATGATTTTTATCCTAAAATGGTCCGAGAATAACCTGCTCGAATAGCAAGACTAAGATTTAACTCCAATCTTCTACAGAACTTCATCGGTTGCCCTTGAACACATCTGGAAAAAAAAAACAGAGGATAATGGTTAAAAATACTGACATATATTCCCAGCAAGAGAAATCGGTAGGAGCTGATGCTGACGATTTCAATCTTACTTCTAAAGGCCTTAGCCACATGGCGCTGGTCAAAATAGTTTCTGAAATAAACAAAATAAAAAGGGTGTAAGAATCCGCTAGAAAATAATCAAAATCATTAGCAATATAGAAAAGATCAATATTGGATGGGGCACTCAGGAGCTGAACCAAAACTGACCACGCATGAGCTAAGTCGCAGTGGATTCAGCAACCTTTAACTGATGCTAGTTGTGATTAAACTTTTTCCTCCTCCCGGTGCTTTTGTAAGCATTATCTAACCTTGCTTCTCATCTAAATAAAAAAGCTTAAAGCTCCTTGCAGCCTTGCAGGGGATAAATATGCTACCAAATTTTATCTTCGTAGTGGGTCGGAGCAAGATCTAAGAATGTACTGTTCTTGAAGATTACTGGTAATAGAAATCGACGAAGGTACTTGTCAATCCAGATGAATGCTTATTCTTGCAGCAGGCATGAAAGGAATCGATGAAGTACTCACACGTATTGCGGCCGCTGGCGGAGGGCGGGAGGCGCGTAGAAATCGCCGTCGTGCAGTCCATCGTGTAGGTCCCGCTTTTGCTGCTCGCCTTCGAGCTGCGCAAGGCCAGAGTCGTGGAGCTTCGTCGCCGGCGCGGTACTGCCGCTTGAAGGCGGCGGCGGTGGGCGAGACGGAGGAGACGGCGCCCCGGTGGAGGCCGCTCGGCCGGCGCTCTTCCTCTACCGCACGGCCCCTCCGCCTCCTCCTCCTTCGTCGCGGCGGCCGCGCTGCTCCCGCGCCGTGACGCAGCGGTGCTGCTTAGGGGAAGGTCCACGGCGGCGAAGCCCGGAGGCAGGTCCGCGGCGGCGCGGAGGGAGAGGGCCGCGAGGTCCATAGCTTGGTCGGCGGCGGGAGGAAGAAGGTCGCCGCCGTCTCGCGCCGCCGTCGCCCGTACGCGAGAGAGCGTGGGGAAAATGGGGAGGAGTGGAGAGGTAGGGTCGGTGGTTGGCGTTGCAGGGGATAGCGGCGCACGGGCCGCCTCCGCACCATCCATACGGTGCCGCCCGCGCCGCTTCCCACGCGGCGCACGCGCTCTAGCTCAGCGACCGGGAGCGGGAGCGCGGCCTGGGCAGGGAGGGGATGCGCGGGATCGGGGGGCGCCGAGGGAGGAGGAGGAGGAGGAGAACCAAGGCGTCTGCCGGAGAGGATGGAGAGGACGGTGGCCGCGCGCGGCCGCAGGGGCGAGGAAGGGGTCGGCGGCGGCGGCGGTGGAATGGATGCGGGCGCATCGGGGAGGAGAGCTCGGATGGGGAAGCCGTGGCTGTGTTTTCTTCTGTGGCACCGCTTTATTTGTGGGTCTTAGAATCAACAAAAGCGATAACCCACGAGAGCACTTGTCCCCTTTGTCTTCAGTATTACATTTTTTTAGATACAAGGCACCAAGTGTCCAGCTTTAAATTAATAAATCCCCGAACGGCCGTCACCGAATACAATCAAGCAAAGGAAAAATACAAAGATAAAGCACATCTTGAGTATGAAGGCCCTTGTCGAGTACCGCGATCCAACCGGAGAGGAAGTAGAGTCGGTGAAGAAACGCCGATAGAGGAAATCCATGCCATCGTCAACCACCAGGGTCAAACCTTCTTGCAATGTCGTCTGTGTCCACCTCCAGAGAAAGCACCCTGCTTTTCGCCCTGGATCGAAGGGCGCTGCACCGTCGAGAGGTAGATGAGCTCACACTGAGCACACAAGGACAATGACCAACAAGTCTGCCAAGGGGGATAGAGCATTGCTGCCTCGTCAAGCCGTCACCCACCATCAACACTGCCGCCGCAGCACCAACCACGACACAAGACACAAACTTCCGGGAGAGATCGCCACCAAAGATGCGGTGAAAAAATGGCAACGGTGACCACGAACAACCAAAACAAGCCGACTCGGCCACCGACAGATGCTGCTGACAAACCGGAGAGGGGAACACTAACACTTCCCCTCTCGCCCAGGATCGAGGGCGTCGACCCGTCCGCCACTTCAGGGAGGCAGAGCACCATGGCGCTTGGTCAGTCCCAGTACCACCACACCACAGAGAAAACCGCTACTAGCCAGCACCAACCACCACCACGCTCCGTCTCAAGGCGACGTCTCCATGGAGGGAACGAAGCCGGAGCGCCGCCGCCGCCCAAATCGAAATTTTGGGTTTTCACCCGAGACGAGCAGGATGGGGAGGAAGGGAGGACCTCGAAGTCATCTTCAGAAGGGAGTATATATTGCAATGTGATGTACTTTCCGAGTACGAACATTTTATACAAGTCTTAACCTGGGGGTTGCCTCGTGCTAGGTGATATAATGACGAATGAGACCATGTTCCAAGATATGGTGCTAGTAACCATGATCAAGCCATACCCTTCAGGCCTTGTTTGGTACTAGAGTATTTTAGGGGATTGGTGGGGATAATCCCGGTCAAACCCGTGAATCCCCACATATCAAAAAACATTGTTTGGTTCTAGTGTATTGGACAGGTATTATCCCCACAAATCCCCAAACTCTAGTTCATTTTTTTCTCAATCCCCTAGGGGATCCAATACACTATCCCTACCTAGTGGATTGGATCCTCAATCCCCTAGGGGATTGGGTGAAGGTCCACTAGAGGATTATCCCCACCAATCCCCTAAAATACTCTAGTACCAAACAAGGCCTCAAGAATAATTTATTCTCTTAAATAAGAAAAGACCACACTGAAAGGTGGTGGATGCTATGTGGTCAAAGCAATGTGAGATGTAATTTCGAATGCAAACAGTTGGTAAGAATTTTAACTGGGGCTTGCCTGATGCTAGGTGATATAATCTGGCGGGAAACCATGTTCCAGCTGACCAAAGCATTACTTCCAGGATATGGTGCTAGTGACAACAACTGTCTCAGCTGGAGATATATAGTCTTGGAACTAAATAGAAAACTAGAAGAAGAGAACAACCGTAGGCAGATGATGATATCCGTCATGCATACAGTGCTAGGTAAACTGATTATGCAGTGCCGTCAGGGTCATACTATCGATAGCAGATTCATAGGTTTGGGAGGCATCGAGATTATATATCTTCCTTATGTGATTGGAGCAACTCACCAGTTAGTGTTTGGCTCTTTCGAGCAGAGGAGGTAAACCACTCGTCATCTTAGATGATGATGTGGCTGCAGTTCAGTTTGTTATCGTAGCCTGAGCATGTTGCGGTACTTTTTGCCGAGCTGCAAAAAACTGAACTTGGGGGATCTAGAGAATTAGGGAATCACAAGCTCGAACTCTTCCAAAAGAGCTCTGTCGGAGTCAACGGTGGTCACGGGTGATCGTGGCGTCGCAGCTCCACTGGATCATGGCACGCCGGCGGCCGCTGTCCTCGAGGAGGTACACGCCCTCGCTGACGTGTACGAGAAGATGAACCAGTAGGCACCTCACAACGTAGTACCTCTCTATTAGCCAAGGTTCAGGAGCTTCAGGCTGTACGAAACCTTTGTATCGATCTCCTGAACAAGAAAAAAATCTTGTCTCTGTGGACCAGTCAGCTTTCAAAGCTAAACAAGCCATTGCCGAAAATATGAGGACAGATTGAGTCCATATCTAGTGTACGTGCAACTGAAAACAAACCGAACAAATATCTGTTCTTTGGTGTCCCATCTGAAAGAACGCTCAAAATAGAATTTAAACTCGTCACTAAATCATGTCGCAAGTGGGATGAAATCTCTAACAGAGAATTTATCTTTCTTCAGAAAATAGAGTTTGGACTTCTAAATTCCAAGAATTCCGCAACAAGATTCAGCAGAAAGCTCGTGGTCTCCACCTTATTTGTGGTCGTTGCCATTGAACAGCTAGTTTCAAGTCTGTCCATGCTTTCTGTTTATGTTCTGGTGGTTTGTTCTAGGCTGTAGCCTCTTGGTGGTTTGGGTTCTTGGCTAGGGTCTGGTTAATGTTATATAAGACGTTCGCTGGGTTTTGCATTCTATAATAAAAACAGGGCCGTCATGGCCTTTTCTCTATAAAAATAAAAAATCCAAGAATTCCGTCTTCACACTGCAACAATTTTCTTGTATTTTACACTTAGCTCTCTCTATTTATCTTGTTACAAACTTACAATCCTGGATAAGTGCCGGGAAAATTGTTTCTTGGTGACAACAATGCATTGTACTATGTTTCAGGGCTCTGTTTTGTATCCTTTTACCGTTAAGACAAGTGAAACAGAGAAGTTTTCTAGACTCTCCTATCCATGTGATGGGTCCTCTATTTTTAGGTCGTAGAGACAACAGAAGCCATAAGCCGATAACCCAAGGGAGCACTTGTCCCCTTCGTATTCACTCTTCAGTATTTAAGTTGTTTTCTGAATGACACAGGCACAAAGTTGTTTACAGCAAGGGGCTAAGGCGCGTCAAGGGTTGGCCGAGAGATGTTTGATCAAGTCATAGGGCCTCTTCAAGAATTTGTTCAATTTGTTCTTTTTCCCTCTTAAATATATAACAAAAGACCAGGCTAAAGGGCGGTGGATCAAATGCAGTGTGATCAGAGCAATGTGATGTACTTTCGAGTACAAACAGTTGGTACGAATTTTAACTGCGGTTTTCCTCGTGCAAGGGGATATAATGTGGCGGGAAACCATGTTCTAGCTGACCAAAGCATTAATTCCAAGATATGGTGCTAGTAACATCTGGCTCAGCTAAAGATATAGTCTTGGAGCTATATCCTCGAAATAGGCTTTCGCCCCGCTTTATAAATAAAGCACCGACCACCATACAACCGACAGTACAAACGTGACACCACACAAGCTGGGGCAGCAGCAAACACACGCAAACGCGCAAAGAAAGGAAAAGCGGAAAGAAATGGAGACAAAGGCGGATCGACTAAACTACGATGACCCTCAACCGATGCGCCCTCTCCGAAGAAGTGTCACCACGCTCCTAGCTTCGAATCATCTAGTACCAAGCAGCACCTTCAAGAAGGGAAGCTCACGCTGCCGCCCGGACCAGCACACTGGTCCTAGGGTTTCCCCCGGCACACTCAAGGAGACGGACGACGGTTAGCCACGACGCCTTTCAGGAAGGGATGATGCCACCCAAAGGCGCCACCGCGTCGGTGTCGGCCGAGCCAACAAGGATTTCTCCCGAATAACCATGTCCGCAATCCCGAACGATCTGATGCACAGGAGCCCGCGAGGGCGAGGCCTCACCACCACCAGACTCACCACCCGCCAACATGCGCCAACACGGCGACCAAGTCATCATAGTCGTCTCCCCGAAGCAACCGTCACGTGGACCGCAGGACGGATGCGAAGAGGGCTAATAACGGGAAGAGCAGAAACCACGGCCACGCGGGAGGGAACTACCTCCACTATAACAACCCATGTTTGTAATAAAGTAACTATGCATTCATGAAAATCATATATTTTTCACTAAGAAATTTTCGCATCTTAATTAAAGAGTAATTTGTCAAAAATGTCAGAATCTTCCCCTCTTTTTTTTAAAATGTGGTTCAAAATTTCCAAAAATTCAAACTAAAAATATGGGGAGCTTTCTTATATTAATAGGAGCCTCCATGATTTTTCCCACTATTTTTGGGCTACTCTAAATGTTCCTAAAAATTACCAGAAGTTTCTGTTTTATTTTCACAGGGACTTGTTTGTAATTTTTGGAAAACCTCAAGGACCATTTTGCAAAATCAACTTGTCCTCTTCCTCCAGGCAGGCGCACTGTTCCGTGGCCGTGCTCGTCGCGGCCAGCTCCTCCCTGCCTGCCTGCTCGCCTCCCGTGCGCGAAGATAAGCTCAGGAGAGCCGTGCACATCTCTCTCTCTCCCTCCTCACTCGCTCGTCTCCCTCCATCCCTTCCTTCTCGCTCGCGCACGGCCGCGCTACGGTCGTCGTCGCCGACGCAAGCCGCCGCTGCTCCGGTCCTCCCCTGACATATCGAAGGCCACAGCAAGCTTCGTCGTCGCCTCCTCTTCGTTCCCGCCAAGTCTCGCGAGACGGGACGCCCGAAATCGCCGCCAAATCACGCATCTTCCCGGCCGGCCGCCGGCCACCGCGCTCGATGCCGCCGTCTCAGACCTCCCCTGCTTCCTCGGACCACCGCGTCGCGTTCCTGGTGAGCTTCTGGTCCTCCAGGACCCCTTCTCCCTCCCCCTCTCGCTCTAATTCGAGCTCCCCGTGCAGGTCGCCGCCGTCCGCCGCCAAACAAGGTCACCGGCGTAGCTCCGGTGACCATTTGGTCACAGCGCCGCCACTACCAGGTTCCCTGCGATGCGTTGCGTCGAGCGCGACCATCCGCGCGGTCTCTCTCGCTCCAATTCGACGGGTCCGTGATCAACAGGAGCAGTAGCTCCATTGATGACGTCAGCAAGTGACGTCATCATGGGACCCATTCGTCAGAAATTTATTATTTTTGATAAATCTTTTCCATAATTAATAAATCCCTGACAGTGGGTCCCATTGTCAGAATTTTAATCTTTTCCAGAATTTCAGAATTTGAATTAAACTTTGGAAATTCATAACTAATTTATTTTAAACCAGAAAAATATGTTTAATATACCAAAATGTTCAGAAAAATGTAATCTGTCTGTTTGTATCAAATTCATGCATGTTTTACAACTTTTAACCATGTTTATTTAGGAGAACAAAATAACCCAATTTATGGATTTATGGAGTTTCTCCAAATGCTATTTTGAAATGTATTTGGGCTCCATTTAAAATGATCACCATGCTCAGATTTCTACTTCAAATAACTTAATTATCATATCATACATACTTGAATGTGCATTGCATTATGCCATGAAGTGATTGTTGTTTCCATTTCTTTCCGGTGTTTTGGTTCTTCTTGGTAGAACGCGGATACGGGATCGAGATCGAGATCAACAACAACAAAGACGAAGACGAATACTTGATCAACCGACGATCAAGTCCAGCACCATATTAACAAAGATCTATTATTATTGGTTAGCACAGCAAGGCAAGCATAACCTCTTATCTGCTCATATATGTGATTTCAAAGTATTTGATTCTTATATATGGCATATGATTCAAATGTGCTTTTGGTCAGCAGATAGAGTTCTCCTATCTAATGCATTGCCCAAATATCCTGATCCACTGCTCCTAGCAACCCTAGGTAGTGCTTGTGTGTGTGTATCGCCAGAGCCTTATATCTGCTGTGCTTAGCCATGCTTAGATTTGTAAATTTTGTTTCATCGGATGACGGATCAGAGTTGATAACGAATTTAGCATGAGAGTATGATGTGGCAAGATGAAGTGATAAGTGTTAAACTTGCCTAAAGGCTTTGGTGGGAGGCCACAGTTGTGGTTTCTTGTTCCACTAGCCGCACTTAAGACCCGAGTTCTCGTACCTTGATCCAAGACTGAGCGTACAACCACACGAGGCCCTACAATGGTTCCCTCTCGACTAACTAACTTGCTTAGATCTACCCATGAGCCACATAGTTCGGGTGTTCCATTTGCCCATACGCATTGAAAACGTTTTTGAGGAGGAGGAGGAGGAGGTGCATAGAGCATACAGGAGTAGCCAGGGTTGCTTGAGGACGAACTCTTGGTAAACCAACCTTGCCATGCAACAAACGGTTCCGCGTCGGAGAACGGCCGTCTCACGATGGCGGGCTTAGACCTTTTGGGTGGCTCATGGAATAGGTCGACGTAAGGTAAAGGTCGTGGTCAACCACCCTCTGCCGGCACCTCTGAGGAATGGTGCTAATGATCTGGCATTAAGAGTCGGTTGGTACGTGTGGCAAACATTGTGCACCCCTGCAGGGTTTAATTATTCGAATAGCCGTGTCCACGGTTACGGACAACTTGGAGTTAATGGGCGAGATCATAGATAACATGATCTTAAAAGTAAAAATGCCAACCCGTGTGTTGCTGGTGATGTCTCAGAAGGTGCTATTTGATCTATAGAGCTGGTGATACGCTCTCTCTTATCTCTTTTATAACTTCCGAGTAGACGACTCTTCTTATCACGGGTTTTATAAAGAAAAGTTGCTTTATGCAAAGAAACCGTCATACATGCTCTCTGAACAAGCAGATATATAATAGGTTAATTAAGTCTTGTTGAGTACATCCAGTACTCATCCTTGTTTTATTTGGTTCAGGTGAGCTTCATCACTGCGACAGTGGTTCCTACGTTGACATCGACGAGTAGTTTGGGGTTCCCAGGTGGCAGCTTGGGACGTCTCGGAACAGCTGGCGTCGGGAATGTTTATTTAAAGGCCTCTTAGGCCATAATTTGGATCTTGTTGTTTAGAACAACATAATTTGCTTTCACTGTGTGATGTAATGTTGGGTCGTGTGACCTCTGTTTGTAATATCTTCTACCTTCACTCTGTTATGAGTTGTCATATAAGTACTTTGAGTCATAGAGCCTGTGATGTGCCAGATGTTCCGCAGTCTTGGTCTCTCTATTATACATTGATAGTTGTGCCTGTGTTATGGCATCAATCGAGGTGTTGTGTTGCCAATGATCCATTCTGAGCAACGCCTGCCAAAGGTTTTGGCCTGGGAGTGGTGTGCCCAGTAACCTTCGGTCGTATCACATGACCAGTGACACACAACATCTTTGTATAGTTCCGGGGTCAGGGCGCTTACAAGTTGGTATCAGAGCAGGACTGCCTGTAGGAAACCCTTGCTATTGGTCGATCTTGAGTCTAGTGATTGTGAAAACTATGTTGAACCTAAAAAAAGAGTTGTGAAAATCTCATTAGGATTCTTTTTACTCCTTATCTGGTATCGCTCTAGTTCTGAGTCACCTTACCTGATGTTGATTTGAAAAATGTTTTACTATCTCTTCTAGTCTTTCAAAGTCTAGGTGCCTCGAGCACAGGTCGTTTCTTAACCAATTGACCTAGTGTTGAGTTTTCTAAAGTAGGTGTGTTCTGAGTTCTTCCTTTCTCTTGTTATAGCCGAGAGATTTCCTTCCGTCGTAATCTCTCTGCTATATTTGTGGATTCCACATTCTTCAATTCTAGGCTTTGAGGTTTTCTTTCACCTCAGATGTCTCCTTTTGATTTGCTTAGGTGTTTCTGAAACCTTGTATGGTTGTTGTAAGCTACTTCATGATTACTACCTCATAGTGTCCTTTGTGTCACTCAGTTAGTAGTTACTCCTTTCTCTAGTCTTAACCTTGGACTTGAACCGAAGGTCCCGGATTGTGCTAGATTGCAGTGTTCTGAACCATGTGGTTTCTTAACCATGTGGTCATCATGCTATCGGTACATGATGCTGACCTTTAACCCAAGATCCATTCCGTTGTTTATTGAGAAACGTTTGCTACCTCAGGGTGGCTAGTTGAATCGAAACTATCCTTCAAGCTTATGGTTGTAGTCGTGATTGAGTTGCGACAACCAATGTCTTTCTTTTCTACTACTTTTGGTAGAGGTTCTTTCATGGAACCAAATGGATCACGTCAAGTGTGCTCTTAGTGAGTATCACATCTATGCTCGTGACTGTGTTATTCTCCTCTTTTCAGCATGGGTTTTACGAAAGAGTACTACTCTGTGCATCCACCATGATCTCAGGATTTCTTGAGCATGGTCTTCCTCTATAGTTGTTTCTCAAATCTTGCCTGATATCTCACAGCTAAGTTGCGTATGTGCATTGGAGTTTTTCTAATGCGTGTCACTCTTGTCGTTCATCGGAACATTCCACTTAGGGATGTATGGATAAACCAACTCCAGTGCCTCGTCTATCTCCTAGACCAGGTCAAAGTTTTGTAATCCACAGAAATCAAGAGGCATCATCAGCCTCTGTTCTGTTCTACCTTGCGGTATCACACTCTTCTGTATAAAAAGGTCGTGCTGAGTCTCGTGGCCTTATTGATAAAGTGATACTCTTAAACCTCCTTACTCACGCCTTCTTCCGAGCTGCTCGTGCCTGAGAATGATGGTTGTGCATCTTGATGTGGCTATTGGAGATTCTTAGCAATTATTATTGCTTGAAATCCAAGGACATTTGTTTTCCCTTATTATGATTGGTTACCCGATCACTAAGTGAAGTCTAACGTGTGTCAAGTCTGTTTGCTCTGAAGCACATCTTCGGTCAGAGAGGTAGGTTTGTGCCAAAACTCTCAAGACCACATCATTTTGCCTTGAAAGCAAGATTCCTTTCGAATTCAGTGACATACTGGTGATTCGTGATATTCTGGAGTCTTTCCAGAAGTATCGTCAGGTTTTCACCTGACCTTGATGTCGAGTTCGGGAGTAAGTTCCTTCCCTGAACAACTCCTTTATCTAAGTAACCGTGCTGGATACTCTAAACTGGTTGGTTGAGCTAAAGTTACAACCTGAAGAGTTCTAAGACAACAAGAGCTCAATCTGACTTGTTCTTTCTCTAAGACGTGTCTACTTCTTTTCATGCTGAAGCAATACAGCGTCTTCTTATTGGAATTGCTATATTCACAACCTTTGATTTGAAATTGGGCTATCGTAAAATCAAACTCGGCCCCAAGGACTATCGTGATTGTGTGATTAATCGTGGTGAATCACTTGAGTGCACCTTCATGTCCTTTGGACTGACCAATACTTTTGCCTCATTCAACATATGAGTCTATCTCCTTGGAGTATCTTGATAAGTTCGTGGTTGAGATCAAACACATCTTTGTCATCTCCAGGGTTTGAACAGATTCACGTTGGACATCAAGCACTAGTGTTGGAAACTTGTAAGAACCAACTTTGTTTCATTACAAAGTATGTGTTCTGGATGTTGGAAGTAACTTTCTAGGTTCACGTGCATTTGCAGAAAGATGTCGCCGTGAGTCTGAGTAAAGTTTTCTTTGTTTCCTCAGGAATCATCTCAAGTCGGTCATGCATGTGCGGATTATTCTTGAGATGGTAGGTTGTTACCTCCATTTTCTTGAAGTAGTCCTTTATGCACATCAAGCCACAGACTAATTGGTTCAAGCAAGAGATGTTCAAGAACTTCCTTATCTTCTTCGATGTTTCCCAACAAGGACTCAGTAGCGTCTTGTTGCAAGAAGTTCATGCTGGTGCAATTACTTCTTCGTAGTCGTGACCACATGGATCTTGCCATCCAGCTCAACTTTCGGAGCATGATGTTGTAGTCCATATCTTGAGACTCTATCAACTTTATCTCAGTGATATCCGTTCCAATTTTTTTCTGTTCAGACACTTGAGTCTGAAGTATCTCTAAACCTAACCAAATCTGAATCTCAAGCAGAAATGATGGTTGGTGTTCTGCAAAGGTGTTGACACAGGTCTCATGTAAATCCGGCAAGATTGTTGTGGCGGTTGACACAATTAGCCGGAAGGCCTATTTCCACAATCCTTCGATTCGACAGTAAGAACTACTCTCCATGAGGATCTTATGTACCTTATTCTAGAAGTTTCTCCTTATGATCTGCTCCCAATCTTCAAAGTATGGTTTTCACTCGTTCACATATGAAGGCTATTCAGAAGCTCAAGATTGATATCTAGAATATCAAGAAGAACAATACAGGCGAAGTTTTTAAATCTCTCTTGGTCGATCGTTCAACGCTTATCTTGTGGCAACAACTACATCAGGAAGAAGTCAACTTCGTGGATGATCTTTGACATACCACCGATCAATGTTCCCTTTGTTTTTGATCGTACCTGAAGTTCCAATCAACTCACACGTTGTGTGAATTTGTCAGCCACATCAGGGCTAAGGACTTTTAATCATGTGGCAAGCATCTTGTTATGTCAAAAGGTTGAAGCTGAGCAAGTTCCTTTCCTTGATATGGTGTTGAACCCATCGGTTCATCGTGGTGGCGTCAAGTAACAACATGTTATTCCGTAAGAATCTGATAGACTTGGATGAAAAGAGCTTCCTTCGTAGTTTGCAATCAGGTGGATAAAGAAACTATGGTTCTAGAGATCAAAGTTTTCTCTTCTTGCATCATTCGGGTGACCTCTACGAATCACTTCCAGGGTGTACTCCATCAATGTTTCTGCACCATCTTCTCATCTTGGTCCTCTATTTAACAAAAGAGTACCTTCATCGTCAAGTAACTCAGTAGCTTGGTTTTGTTGGGTAGATCTACCGTAATGGGACTTGCCCTCAAGCTGTTTAGTTGAGGTTTATCTTCTAAAGTTCTTGACGAATCTCAACCTATTGAAAACCTTCTTCCTCTGAGGCTCAAAGTCTTGTCTAGTTCGTGGTCTCAATCTTTCCTGAAACCGTTGTTTATCAACTTGAACCTTCGACTGTTCCCTCTGTTACCTTGACGTGTTTCATGTTTGTCGACTCAAGAGTGTTGATCATAAACACTCCTTCCATGAGTTAACCATGAGATACTCGATCTTGTGAAGATCAATCTTTTAGAGTGTTTCCCTCTTTTCTTCCGTACTGTTGGATGCAGATCCCGAAAGAAGGAAAAGACGGATCTTCATGATGTTATGGAGAAACTTCTTCGAGAAGATAACGACCCCCACGAACAAGATCGTTGAAGTTTGTTTAATCCTTCCTTCTCTTTTTCTCCTAGGAATCTCGGACGAGATTTTTGTAAGGTGGGTAGAGTTGTAACAACCCATGTTTGTAATAAAGTAACTATGCATTCATGAACATCATATATTTTTCACTAAGAAATTTTCGCATCTTAATTAAAGAGTAATTTGTCAAAAATGTCAGAATCTTCCCCTAATTTTTTTAAATGTGGTTCAAAATTTCCAAAAATTCAAACTAAAAATATGGGGAGCTTTCTTATATTAATAGGAGCCTCCATGATTTTTCCCACTATTTTTGGGCTACTCTAAATGTTCCTAAAAATTACCAGAAGTTTCTGTTTTATTTTCACAGGGACTTGTTTGTAATTTTTGGAAAACCTCAAGGACCATTTTGCAAAATCATCTTGTCCTCTTACTCCAGGCAGGCGCACTGCTCCGTGGCCGTGCTCGTCATGGCCAGCTCCTCCTGCCTGCCTGCTCGCCTCCCGTGCGCGAAGATAAGCTCAGGAGAGCCGTGCACATCTCTCTCTCCCTCCTCACTCGCTCGTCTCCCTCCATCCCTTCCTTCTCGCTCGCGCACGGCCGCGCTACGGTCATCGTCGCCGACGCAAGCCGCCGCCGCTCCGGTCCTCCCCTGACAAATCGAAGGCCACAGCAAGCTTCGCCGTCGCCTCCTCTTCGTTCCTGCCAAGTCTCGCGAGACGGGACGCCCGAAATCGCCGCCAAATCACGCATCTTCCCCGTGGCCGGCCACCGGCCGCCGTGCTCGATGCCGCCGTCTCAGACCTCCCCTGCTTCCTCGGACCACCGCGTCGCGTTCCTGGTGAGCTTCTGGTCCTCCAGGACCCCTTCTCCCTTCCCCTCTCGCTCTAATTTGAGCTCCCCGTGCAGGTCGCCGCCTCCGCCGCCAAACAAGGTCACCGGCGTAGCTCCGGTGACCATTTGGTCACAGCGCCACCACTACCAGGTTCCCTGCGACGCGTTGCGTCGAGCGCGACCATCCGCGCGGTCTCTCTCGCTCCAATTCGACGGGTCCGTGATCAACAGGAGCAGTAGCTCCATTGATGACGTCAGCAAGTGACGTCATCATGGGCCCCATTCGTCAGAAATTTATTATTTTTGATAAATCTTTTCCATAATTAATAAATCCCTGACAGTGGGTCCCATTGTCAGAATTTTAATCTTTTCCAGAATTTCAGAATTTGAATTAAACTTTGGAAATTCATAACTAATTCATTTTAAACTAGAAAAATATGTTTAATATACCAAAATGTTCAGAAAAATGTAATCTGTCTGTTTGTATCAAATTCATGCATGTTTTACAACTTTTAACCATGTTTATTTAGGAGAACAAAATAACCCAATTTATGGATTTATGGAGTTTCTCCAAATGCTATTTTGAAATGTATTTGGGCTCCATTTAAAATGATCTCCATGCTCAGATTTCTACTTCAAATAACTTAATTATCATATCATACATACTTGAATGTGCATTGCATTATGTCATGAAGTGATTGTTGTTTTCATTTCTTTCCGGTGTTTTGGTTCTTCTCGGTAGAACGCGGATACGGGATCGAGATCGAGATCAACAACAACAAAGACGAAGACGAATACTTGATCAACCGACGATCAAGTCCAGCACCATATTAACAAAGATCTATTATTATTGGTTAGCACAGCAAGGCAAGCATAACCTCTTATCTGCTCATATATGTGATTTCAAAGTATTTGATTCTTATATATGGCATATGATTCAAATGTGCTTTTGGTCAGCAGATAGAGTTCTCCTATCTAATGCATTGCCCAAATATCTTGATCCACTGCTCCTAGCAACCCTAGGTAGTGCTTGTGCGTGTGTATCGCCAGAGCCTTATATCTGTTGTGCTTAGCCATGCTTAGATTTGAAAATTTTGTTTCATCGGATGACGGATCAGAGTTGATAACGAATTTAGCATGGGAGTATGATGTGGTAAGATGAAGTGATATGTGTTAAACTTGCCTAAAGGCTTTGGTGGGAGGCCACAGTTGTGGTGTCTTGTTCCACTAGCCGCACTTAAGACCCGAGTTCTCGTACCTTGATCCAAGCCTGAGCGTACAACCACACGAGGCCCTACAATGGTTCCCTCTCGACTAACTAACTTGCTTAGATCGACCCATGAGCCACATAGTTCGGGTGTTCATTTGCCCATACGCATTGAAAACGTTTTTGAAGGAGGAGGAGGAGGTGCATAGAGCATACAGGAGCAGCCAGGGTTGCTTGAGGACGAACTCTCTGGTAAACCAACCTTGCCATGCAACAAACGGTTCCGCGTCGGAGAACGGCCGTCTCACGATGGCGGGCTTAGACCTTTTGGGTGGCTCATGGAATAGGTCGACGTAAGGTAATGGTCGTGGTCAACCACCCTCTGCCGGCACCTCTGAGGAATGGTGCTAATGATCTGGCATTAAGAGTCGGCTGGTACGTGTGGCAACATTGTGCACCCCTGCAGGGTTTAATCTATTCGAATAGCCGTGTCCACGGTTACGGACAACTTGGAGTTAATGGGCGAGATCATAGATAACATGATCTTAAAAGTAAAAATGCCAACCCGGTGTGTTGCTGGTGATGTCTCAGATGGTGCTATTTGATCTATAGAGCTGGTGATACACTCTCTCTTATTTCTTTTATAACTTCTGAGTAGACGACTCTTCTTATCACGGGTTTTAGAAAGAAAACTTGCTTTAGCAAAGAAACCGTCATACATGCTCTCTGAACAAGCAGATATATAATAGGTTAATTAAGTCTTGTTGAGTACATCCAGTACTCATCCTTGCTTTATTTGGTTCAGGTGAGCTTCATCACTCCGATAGTGGTTCCTACGTTGACATCGACGAGTAGTTTGGGGTTCCCAGGTGGCAGCTTGGGACGTCTCGGAACAGCTGGTGTCGGGAATGTTTATTTAAAGGCCTTTAGGCCATAATTTGGATCTTGTTGTTTAGAACAACATAATTTGCTTTCACTGTGTGATGTAATGTTGGGTCGTGTGACCTCTGTTTGTAATATCTTCTACCTTCACTCTGTTATGAGTTGTAATATAAGTACTTTGAGTCATAGAGCCTGTGATGTGCCAGATGTTCCGCAGTCTTGGTATCTCTATTATACATTGATAGTTGTGCCTGTGTTATGGCATCAATTGAGGTGTTGTGTTGCCGATGATCCATTTCGAGCAACGCCTGCCAAAGGTTTTGGCCTGGGAGTGGTGTGCCCAGTAACCTTCGGTTGTATCACATGACCAGTGACACACAACATCTTTGTATAGTTCCGGGGTCAGGGCGCTTACATCCACCGCCGAAGATGGTAGTCGACCGGACGCGACCACCGAGCACACCAGTCCCCGATAGGTCCGGTCGGGCCCGCTTGGCCCGTAAAGCCCCCTTGGGGGCAAACGAATCCTAAAAGGCTCCGGCTGGGTCCAGATCGGGCCCGTGAAGCCCGTTGCCACGCTGCAACAGGCCGGCCGCCATCGCTGCTGCCCCTGCACCGCCTACCTCGCCGTCCGCTGCCAAACGCGCTGCAGAAGAGACCGACCCAGCCCTATCCAGATGAGCCCGTAGGGACCCACACTGGGCCCAGGGCTAGATCTGGGCCAAGGACTCGATCCGGGCCACCATGGCTGGGCACGGCCGAGCTCGCGAGCGAGCCGAGCCTCCCTGCAGCTCGCCGTCACCCGCTTCGCTGCGCTGCCCCGCAGCCCCGCGTGTGATGCCGCCGCCACGCCGCCCCCCGCCCGAGACCGGACCAATCACCACCGAGAAGCACCGCCGCCTAGAGGTTGGAGCCCCGCCTCCTCCAACCAGGTGTGGGGAAGGACAGGCCGCCGCCGTCGACCGGGCCACGCCCGGCGGCCTCTGCCGATGGCAGCGACGGGAGGGAGGCGGGAGGGAGGGGACCGAGCGGGAGGGGGCCGAGGCAGCGGCCGGTCGCCGCGGGGGGCGGCGTGGCCGCGCGAGGGAGGAGGGGGGAGGGAGAGGCGGCGGGGGCCGACCGCCGGCGGCGGCTAGGGTTAGGGTTGGAGCTTGCGGGAGAGAGGAGTCAGGGACAATTGGTTTCTCCCCTCAGAGTTGAGTGTAACAGTTGAGGGGTTAATCTGTCGGCATTATCGTCTTGGAGCTATATACTAGTCGAAAACTAGGAGAAGAGAACCGGGACTTGCTAGTGATCCAAGACCCGTAGGAAGATGATGATATCCGTCATGCATACTTTTTTTTTCGAAAAGGGCAACCCAGCCTCTGCATCGATTGATGCATGCGGCTTTTAATCCGTCATGCATACAGTGCTAGGTAAACCGATTTTTTGCAGTGCCATCAGGGTCATACTATCTAGGAGATTCATAGGTATGGGAGGCATCGGGATTATGTAATGTCCTCATTCGCCTGAAGAAACTCACCACCTAGTGTTTGCCTCTTCCGAGCAGAGGAGGTAAACCACATCTCCTCTTAGATCTGGATGCCGTGGGTGTTCCCTTTGTTCTCGTGGGCTGAGAATGTTGCTAAACTTTCTGTTGAGCTGCAAAAAAAACTGAACTTGTGGGATCTAGGGAAGTAGGGAATCATAGGCTCGACATCTTCCGAAAGAGCAGTCTGTCGGAGACAACTGGTCACAGGTGATCATGGCGTCGCGGCTCCACTGGATCATGGCACGCCGGCGGCCGCTGTCCTCGAGGAGGTACACGCCCTCACTGAGTGTACGAGATGAAAGAACCAGTAGGCACCTCACAACGTAGCCAGGATTGAGTCAGGCCCTAGACCAACACCCAAGCTACAGTGCAAAACAGTACTAAACAGTGCTATTGTGCTACAGTCAACGAAGGATTAAGTTGCCACGTCCCAAGCCAAAGCCCATGTAGCCTGGTGCCTGGCTACGCCCCTGTTTGTATGGATCTCCTGAACAAGAAAAAAAAAATCTTATCTTTGTCGGCCAGTAAGTTTTCAAATCTAAACAAGCCATTGCCCAAAATATGAGGACAGATTGGGTCCATATCTAGTGTACGTGCAGCTGAAACCAAACCGAACATATATCCGTTCTTTGGTGTGTCATCTGAACGAACGATCAAAATAGAATTTGAACTCGTCACTAAATCATGTCACAAGTGGGATGAAATCTCTAACAAAGAATTTATCTTTCTTCAGAAAATAGAGTTTGGGTTTCTAAATTCCAAGAATTCCGCAACAAGATTCAGCAGAATGCTCGTGGTCTCCACCTTATTTGTGGTCGTTGCCATTGAATAGCTAGTTTCAAGTCTGACCATGCTTTCTGTTTATGTTTATGGTGGTTTGTTCTAGGCTGTAGCCTCTTGTTGGTTTGGTTGCTTGGCTAAGGTCTGGTTAATGTTATGTAAGACGCTGGGTTTTTGCTTTCCATTATAAAAACAGCCATTTCTCTAAAAAAAAAATCCAAGAATTCCGTCTTCACACCGCAAGAATTCTCCTGTTTCTTAGACTTAGATCTCTCTGTTTATCTTGTTATTATACAAACTTACAATCCTGGACAACTACCGGGAAAATTGTTTCTTGGTGACAACAATGCATTGTACTCTGTTTCAGGGCTCTGTTTTGTATCCTTTTACCGTTAACACAAGTGAACCAGAGAAGTTTTCTAGACTCTTCTATCCATGAGACCATGTGTCCTCTATTTGTGGGTCGTAGAGACAACAAAAGCCATAAGCCGATGAGGACGCGCAGTGGCGCGATGGTTGGGTTGTGGCAGTGGCCACCCCACCCGCCCGAGCTCGACTCCCAGCGGGAGCAAGTTTCGGGTGCCTCACCTGTGGGCTACTGTTCACTAGGGAATGTGCCCGTACTGTAGCTACACTGTAGCAAATACACTGTAGCTGTACTGTTCAATAGGGGCAGTATAATTCTTTGCTGGCCTCTCTCAGCACGCGTTCGAGCCACAGCGATAGGAGTCACAAAACGCGTGGGGTTTGTATAGATCTGTAGGTCTTAGCTTGCACACTAGGGTGTGTGTGGTGTTGTGTGCGTGCGTGTGGTGTGAGTTGGTGTGTTAAGTTCGGATACTACAGCTGTACCAATCCAGAGGCATCAAAAAAAAAAAAAAAAGCCATAAGCCGATAACCAGGGGAGCACTTGTCCCCTTTGTCTCACTCTTTAGTATTTAAGTTGTTTTCTGAATGACACAGGCATAAAGTTGTTTACAGCAAGGGGCTAAGGCGTGTCAAGGGTTGGCCGAGAGATGTTTGATCAAGCCATAGGGCCTCTTCAAGAATTTGTTCTTTTTTCTCTTAAATAAGAAAAGACCACGCTGAAGGTTGGTGGATCAAATGCTATGTGATCAGAGAAATGTGATGTACTTCCGAGTACAAACAGTTGGTACGAATTTTAACTGTGGTTTTCCTCATGCATGGGGATATAATGTGGAGGGAAACCATGTTCCAGCTGACCAAAGCACTAATTCCAAGATGTGTGATAGTAACATCTGGCTCAGCTGAAGATATAGTCTTTGAGCTATATATTATTCACCCTGTTCATAAAAAGATGTCTCAATTTTGTCTGAATTTATATGTATACATACATAATTTAGTGTGTAGATATATGTAAATTTAAACAAAGTTGATACATCCTTTATATACGGAGGGAGTAGTAGAAAACTAGGAGAAGAGAACCGGGGCTTGCTAGTGATCCAAGTCCATAGGAAGATGATTATATCCAGCATGCATACAGTGCTAGGTAAACTGATTTTGCATTGCCGTCACAGTCATACTATCTATAGCAGATTCATAGGTTTCGGAGGCATCGAGATTAGTCCTTATGCGACTGAAGCAACTCGTCAGTTAGTGTTTGCCTCATTCGAGCAGAGGAAGCAAATCGCACCTCGTCTTCCATTTTGATTTAGTTCCGGTTGCTCTTGTTCTCGTGTTTATGTTTCGCGCTCCAGGCTTGTAAACAAAGTTGAATCGGGGCGCGTGCTTGTTTCTGGCGGTTTGTTTTAGGCTGTAGCCTCTTGATGATTTGGTTGTGTTAGCACTTATTTTTGGCAGGTTGTCAACTCCAGTTTCAGGATTCGCCCCGGGAAGGATGTCTTGCGTATCGCGTTGGAATCTCCCGGGTTGCAGAGTATCTCCCGGCACCGCGTGTACACGAGTACGTATTCATGTGACGCGTTTCGAACGCAACAGGTTGCTTGACTAGGGTCTCGTTAATCTTATGTAAAACGTTCTCTGTTTTTTTCAACCTTGAAAACAGTAGGGGAGCTCCCTACTACGTTCTCTGGGTTTTGCACCCAGCGGAACCTCTTGCTTTCTATATAAAAAAAAACAGGGTCGTCGTTCTTTTCTCTAAAAAAAATCCAAGAATTTTGTCTTCACATCACAAGCATTTAACTGTTTTTTACACTTACCTCTCTCTATTGCTCTTGATACAATCCTAGAAAACTGCCAGGAAAATGGTTTCTTGGTGACAACAATGCATTGTACTCTGTTTTGTATCCTTTTATTGTTAAATTGGCGTACAAACTTCAGTTCCTTGGGGCGACATCCACTTCTATAAGATCGTGTGTTTGGTGAATTGGGTTTTGCCAAAAATGCTAATTATTTGCGTGGCTCATTCTCCAACATCGGGTATGACGACGGATAGACTCGCGAAGAGAGGTTGGCCAAATTGCGGTCTTTGCCAACTTTGCAAGCAAGCTCACGAGACCGCATCGCATATTTTATTCCAATGCAGCTACTCGATTAGAATTTGGGGGAAAGAAATAAAAACTTGGATGGGAGCCACGGAAATCACAACCAACTTTTGGGTCTCCATGGCCTCGGTTCATGAGTGTTGGCACTCTCTTGCCCTCGTAACCGGCCACCGTCGCAAAGGCATCACATCACTTATCATTGTTCTCACTTGGGAGATTTGGAAGGAAATAAACGCAAGGGTGTTCTGACAAGCCTCTTCTATGGCTTTTTATGTCGCCGCCAAGATTAAGGTGGAAGCAAGAAATTGGGTCACCACCAGGACGAAACATTTGAGTAAAATCATGCCGCGACTATAGGCTTTGGTAATAAGGGGGCGAGAAGGTTTTCTTCTCCTCGGATCCCGGTTTAAGTTGTAACTTGTCATTTTTAACTCCTTAATTCACGAGATGAGGCAAAGATTTTGTCTCCGTTAAAAAAACAAGTAGAACAGAGAAGCTTTCTAGACTCTTTTATCCGTGAGTCCTCTATTTGTGGGTCATAGAGACAACAAAAGCGATAAGCCAATAACCCAAGGGAGCACTTGTCCCCTTCGTCTTGAGTATTACATTTAAGTTGTTTTCTAAACGCACAGGCATAAAGTTGTTTACAGCAAGGGGCTAAGGCGCGTCGAGGGTTGGCCGAGAAATTTTTCATCAAGCCATAAGACCTCTTCAAGAATTTGCTTTTTCCCTTCTTAAATAAAAAAACAACAACAAGACCGGAGGGAGGACTCCACCCCGGCTTTGTCATTAAGGTAGAAGTGAGAACTCGAACCCGGGACCTGACCCTTATGCGCATATGCACGGCTACCACTAGTCCACGGAAGAGTTCTCCCCTTCTTAAATAAGAAAAGAACACGTTGAAGGGTGGTGGATGCTATGTGATCAAAGCAATGTGAGATGTACTTTCGAATACAAACAATTGGTAAGAATTTTAACTTGGGCTTGCCCCGTGCTAGGTGATATAATGTGGCGGAAAACCATGCTCCAGCTGACCAAAGCATTACTTCTGAAGATATGGTGCTAGTAACAACTATCTCAGCTGAGGAATATATAGTCTTGAAACTATATAAAAAACTGGGAGAAGAGAACCGGGGGCTGGCCAGTGAACCAAGACCGTAGGCAGATGATGATGTCAGCTGGCATGCATACAGCACTAGGTAAACTGAATTCGACGTGCCGACAGGGTCATATTATCTAGCAGATTCATAGGTTTGGGAGGCATCGAGATTATGTATTGTCCTGCTCCAGTTGATGCAACTTCCCAATTAGTGTTTGCCGCTTTCGAGCAGATGTGGTAAACCACACATGGTCTTAAATCATGATGCGGCTGGTGTTTCGTTTGTTCTTGGGCTCAGCATGTTACGATACTTTTTTGTTGAGTTGCAAAAGATTGAACTTGTGGAATCGAGGGAAGTTGGGAACCGCAGCATCGAAATGGTTCCACGGAGGAGCCTGTGGGAGTCGACAGTGCTCTCAGGTAATCGTGGCGCCACAGCTCCCACTGGATCAAGGCATGCCGGCGGAGGTTGCACGCTGAGGTGCACGAAGAGATGGACCGTATGTACCTCACAACGCAGCTCTCTATAAGCCAAGGTTGAGAAGGTTCACGTTGTACGCAACCTTGTATAGATTTTTTTTCTCAACAAGAAAAAAACTTATATCAATGGCCCAGTAAATTTTCAAAGCTAAACAAGCTTAACCCATTCCCAAAATATAAGGACAGGTTGACTCCATATCTAGTATTCGTGCAGCTGAAACCAAACCCAAACGCGGATCCAACATATATATGTGTTCATTGGTGTCCCATCCGAAGGAACGTTGAAAATAGAGTTTAAACTCGTCACTAAATCAAGACACAAGTGGGATCAAATCTCTAAAACAGAGAATTTAGCTTTCTTCAGAAAATAGTCTGGACTTCTATATTCCAAGAATTCCGTCTTCACACCGCAAGCATTTTCCTGATTTTTACCCCTAGCTCTCTCTATTGATCTGGTCTCAATCCTGGACAACTGACAGGAAAATGGTTTCTTGGTGACAGCAATTCCTTGCACTCTGTTTTGTATCCTTCTACCGTTGATACTACAAGTGAAACATATAAAAAATTCTAGGCTCTTCTATCCATGAGACCATGAGTCCTCTCAGAAAACAACAATTTGTGGGTCGTAGAGACAACAAAAGTGATAAGCCGATAACCCACGGGAGCTCTTGTCCCCTTCGTGTTCAGTATTACATCTAAGAGCATTTACATAACAACAAAAACACTCATATTCAAATGATACCCATAGAAGCCCAGAGAGGAGAATTAACGTGAACGCTAAGAGTCGACTTACAATTGGGAAAAGAAAAGAGGAAATACCTATAAACAGAAAACCGCGCCGAACATGTGGTGCACCTTGGTGAAGAACTTGATCGGATGGTGGTGGCGGCCAGAGAGGCGCGCACGAGGTGGCGACTCTGGCCTCTGCTTCTTCTTCCTCCTCAGCTGGAAGAACTGCTGCATTATCTCTGAGCACTCAGTGGAGAGTACACCACGCCTTACGACTATCTTCGGATGGAAAGGATGGACAGGCCCAGTGGTTTGGTTCTGGTTTGCAGGATCCAGTGTGCTTGTTTGCCCATCACCAGGGAAAAGCCTATAAAACAAGTGCAGCAGTTTCTTAAGTTTTCCTGTTCATCTGTGATGACATAAAGGATTGACGAGGATATATGCTTATAGATGAAAGCCCTTGCCCATTACTCAAAGGAGTCCACATGCACATGGTTTAACTCCTATAGAACTATTTGAGGTGATTTAATCTCATGTCTCAACTGGAATTTCTAACTACAGTTTTCATCTAATAGTTTCAGATTTATCAAGCTCATTTGCGTGTGAGACTGATACTAGCAATAAAATGTAAAGCCAGAGCATAACAAATATTTTGATAAAACTGCAGCCATTTCCAAATACTATGGACCAGAGTGGAAAATTTTGCTAGCTAACGAAAGCTAACTATGGGTCACCGGGTTCTAGGCAACTATGAAGCCACGCATAGCCAGTGGATACACCATGCCATCGCCCTCCAACCGACATGTATGTACAATCGCACCCCCCCTGGGTTCAATCCCTGGATTCAAGTCCTGATGGACTTGAACTTGGGTTGCTATTCATCATATTACCGGTGCCTCCCGCATAGTTTTTATTCAAAAGGAAAAGCATGTTCTACTTTGAAGATGATGGTGTGCAACCAATAAATTACATGGATGGTGTGTGTCTGCGTAGAGGGGGAATATGAATTGGATTTTCTCATTTAACTGAGGGAAAAGCAGGAAGTGACTAACTACGGCGTAGCATCTGAGCAATAACATCATCTAGGGAATTTAAATAGCCATATGAATCGTAATAAGAATTTTTTAAAGGCAAAATATTGTGGTATAACGAAATGAACAAATCTGATATTTTTCTATATATATGGTATACTTCCCATACCTAACCCAGCTTCCATCGGCTCCAAGAAGCTTGTTCGGGGCACCCCATACCACAGTGTCAACTCTTGCTTGAAGAATTGCACCAGCGCACATGGCACAAGGTTCCAACGTCACATAAAGTGTTGTATCCTGCATTAGTTTTGATTAGCAAATTTGCGGAAAGGATGATACATGTGTACATGAGTCGAAAAATTCATCAAACTGAAGAATTTAGCATATATAATTTTCAATGAAAATTTACTTGCGTATAGAATCTCAAAAAAGAAAGATAGCTGGCACATTGCTTTTGAAACTGAAAGGCAATAATCGTGCTGAGTAACAAAAATAATTTGAAAAAAAAATCCCCATGTTCAATTCCAAAATATCTAGTTTCAGATGTTTTTTACCAGATAAATATAAACAATGAAATTAATATAATATATAAAAGGAAATGACTTAATAGGAGGGCAATGGATTATCTTGCAGTGCTTTACAGGATTTAATAAGAAAAACAAAAAAGCTATTGGATGTGAAATAATACCGCCAGGCGCCACGTCTTTAGTTTGGTAGAAGCTTCTCTTATACAAACAATTTCAGCATGTGCAGTTGAATCCCTAAGATCTTCAACTCTGAACACAACAAAGAGACAGAATAATAAGCAAAGTGAAGATTTCATTTTTTTTACCAACAGTTCGGTACATCATATATACTACTTACAGATTGCAACCACGAGCAATTATTTCTCCATTATGTACTAGCACAGCTCCAACTGGCACCTCCCATATATCTGCAGCCCTCTGAGCTTCAAGTAAAGCCTCCCTCATGAATAACTCATCAGTCTTTCTCTGTTTAGCATCATGCTGGTATGCTTCTTCCCATTCCTCAAACGTCTCCTTCAATACCTGCTTATTTCTCTGAATCTTTCTCCTGTTCATTTCAGCCTCTTTTCCCTCTGTTCTCATAAATTCAGGAGCCATACGCACAACATTCTTCTCCTCCATCCCAGTGGGACCACCAGTAGGCAATTTCGTTGATTCTAACGAAGCAGATGGGGTATGTTCATGTGGTATCATTGTCTGGGTCTGAGGGATATGGTAAGGAGTTATAACGACTGAAGGTCCATATTTCCAGCTACCTGAATCGTCAATGCGACCAGCTTCCTCAGCTTTTATGGTCATAGAAGAGGTGCCGGCTGAAACTCCTTTTCCAGCAGAAGCCTGAGCTGTGATCCTGGATGAACTAGCAGCTTCATCTTCAAGTGGCTGTCCTATTGTGACATCTACCAAAGTTGATATGCTATCCTCAGCCGAGCGTCCCATGGTATTTCCTTTGGGTGATGCACCCACTTCAGAATGGTTTGCCCTCTCCCCTGAAATCTGCACACCATCCTTGGAAACTGTCGATACAAAGTCTCCTTTGGATCTACCTACTTCACGTACATTGCCAGCTGCTGATATTTGCAAACCTTGTGTGCCTTTAGGCAAGCTTTCATCCTTTTTTGATGCTACTATAGATTCTGATTCTCCGCTGTGTGACTTCGTCAACTGATGATCATTTGTTTTGATACTCCAGTTTCTCTTTTCAATGCTGTCATTATCATGCCCCTGACTTGACAGCCAACCCTCCGTACTCTGAGAATTACTGGATGAACTTTTCTTAAATGATTTGTTGCTAGATTCATGAGATTCACCACGCTGAACCCAACCAAGGCGGACTATATCTGCAACATAGGACCAAAGTGACTTGTGAACTTTTTTAGCAATAGCAGTTTCATTTTTGGGTGTCTGAGAGGCTGAGTTTGCACCTCCATCCGCAGAGGACCCTTCCTCCTTATCGGCCGTCTTAAAGGTCTCTTGGGAAGTAGTACTTTGAACATCCCAAATCTCATCTGATGGTCCCTTCATTCTGGACCTGGATGAAGATCTCGTTATACCTTCCATTATGGACTTCTCATTTTTCTTTGTTGAAGTAGTATCGGCAGCTGAGGTTCCTCTTTGGAGCTCACCAACAAATTGCCCTACATGAAATGAAGATGATTTCTCTAATCGAGCAGCTGATTCTAACACGCTTTCATTGACAGACTTTCTGGCCAATGAATCACCTGGTACACTTTCTGTTGCAGTAGTTTCAGTCCTTTCTAGTATTGTTCCTCTTTGCTCCATATCCAGATTAATGGTAGATGCCTCTTCGCTGCTCTCAATCTGCAAACTAGTAGTATCTTTGTTATCAGAGATTCTGCGGGTGCTTGCCTGCTGCGAGTTCAAAGCCATGTTATGCTTCATTAATCTCCCGGTTTCTTCTACTCTTGTCAGTATTTCTCTAGAGTCCTGAGAGGATTCAGAAAATCTGGTCCTTGCTTCATCACTTCTCTCACTAGAGCCTTGTGTAATTTGCAGATCACTCTTGTCATGGCTATCCCTAGCCTCCACAAGATTGACAACGGAAGTCCTACGAGCTTGACTGTCAGTTCGGTTATGTGAATTGCTAACTACAGTGCCACTAGCGTGGTTCTTAGTAAGATCAGTTTGTCCCTTCACACCGCTAGCAGTATGTACAGATGAGGATGGCTGAAATCGATCACCTATTCTTGTTTCGATATGGCTTTCTGAAGTACTTGTCATAGCAGCATTGTTAGTACGGGCCTTACTAAGTTCCACTTGTTCTTGCATCTCTTTTGTGCTGCCAATAACTGAAGCCGAGTGAACTTGACCATACATTCCAGTGTTATGATGACTCTGTGAACCCGCAACAGTTGCCCTATCGCTAGCAATGACCTTGTTTTGATGGATTTGCTCTTGCTGGACCCTTGCTCGTCAATGAGACTCATGTTAGAAATAGAGTTAACATCTGATCTTGTTTCAGAATGATTTTGTGAGTTCCTCAACATAGAAATATCACTAGCACGAACTGTGGAAACATCAACGTGTGTAACATTCTGCACATCTATGTCTGTTTCATGTATCACCTGCTGGTTTACATACCTCTTCTTGTCTCTTACGATGTGAGTTATATTCTCTATGGAAGTAGATTCGTCGTCAATGTCCATCTGGTTAACTTCCTCATAATTTCTCTGTGAGTGAGAGGCCCTGCTAACATTGTGACTACTGTCCATCTTTATGTCTGTGAGCTTTTCTGAGTTTTTTCTCGAGTCAGTGAGTGTGACCACCTGCTGATCCACCTCGACATCATCATGCCGATTAATTTGTCTTCTACTGTCACTAGCAATATTTACAGAACTTTGAAGGGAAGATGACTTATTATCAATGTAGTTTCTTCTATCTTCCTGGTGATTACTCAGCATTGCTGAATCCAGTTCAGTGTTGTTACCTCTGACTTCTGATGTCTCCATTATCCTCTGTGAGATCCTATTTGATTCATTTCGTTCTGCTACTTGCTGATCTACATCTCTACGCTGCTTCAAAATGGAAGAGTTCTTTGAACTGGAATTCAAGCTTGTATCATCCTCAGTTACAACCTTAACATCTTTTGTTCCCGTCCTAGAATCTCTTACCCTGACAAGCCGTGCTATCTCATGATCGTACTCATCTTTCTCGTCATTTGATAAACCAACATAGGAAGAATAACGTCGGTCCCTCTCTTCGGATGTCTGTGCAGCTCGTCGGTCTACATTATCATCCCACCACACCCTCAAGGATGTATTCTCCCTTGCAAGACTTGCATCAACAGTGTTCCTTGAACTCGATGCCTTCTGTGAGTCATCCTTATGAAATGCAGACGCAGAATTCTGAGACCTACCACGTGAGTAGTGCTTACGCTCAGCAATATCTTCTTCATCATCATAACACTCGTTATCATGCCAACGGCGTGACCCCAAGGGTGAAACATCCTCCTCCCTGTACTTCTTTCTCCCTGTGTTCCGAATTACAAATCGTTCATCATCATTTCTATGGCGCCTCCCATCTCTTCTCACATCATCCTCATTGTCAGTTTCAAAATCCATCCTCTCTGTTCTCCGATCAAATTTTCGGTCATCCTCAGTGTACCTGCCAGCTCTCTGTCTTCTAGCATCAAACACATCATCATATTCAGAATCCCTTCTTTCTCTTCTCCGATCATATTTCCTGTCATCCTCACTGTATCTTCTAGCACCAACTTCCCTTGCATCATCAAAATCAAACTCCCTCCTATCTCTCTCTTCTGTCATCTCCCTTCTTCGCCTCGTATCCTCTTCGTCGAGGTAGCCCCTCTGCCCCAACCTCCTCCGAGCAGACCGAAGACTACCGTTCACATCCCTAGTTTCTCTCCGCCGGCCACTGTACTCACCTTCATCATAGTAATCATTTTCCACACCCTTCCTCCGACGGCAATCTCTGCATCTATCATCATCTTCTTCCCCTTTTGACCTCCTCCTCAAGCGGGACTTGCCTGGAAGCTCCCACTCAACAAGATCACATTGATCCTCATCCTCTTCCTCTTCATCATCCCAATCATCATGGCATTCCATCGAACACCTTCTGTGCGGCCACTCACCACCATCATACTCCCACACCTCCTGCCGCACCGCCCTCGCCAGCAACCTCGGCGCACCCCGATTTCCACAGCTAGTCCCAAAACCTACCCTGGCACTGCCAGAGCTGCCACATCCGCACCCTCGCCCCTTCAATCGCCTGCAAACCACTCCAAGATCCGACCGTCCGGTGCGCTGCCCACAACACCCATGCGCGCTCGCCTCCGATTGCCAAGGAACGTGCTGCGGATACGATCTCGCATTACCGCCTCCGCCGCCGCTGCAGCAGCAGCGAGCGGCCGCACGCCGGTGGCAGCCGTGCGGCGGATGCGGCGGGGGCGGGGGCCGGAGCCGGGCGGAGAGGAGGAGGAGGTGGGCCGAGTGGCGGAGGAGGTACCCGTCGAGCAGAAAGCGGGGCGAGAGGTGAGGGTTCAGCGGGACCAGCTCGCAATGACCGCCGCCGTCGGCGTCGTATTGCTGGCAGTGATGCGACGGGAGGTAGGAGGAGGAGGAAGAATGGGCTTGGTAGGACGGCTTCGCGGCCCTCAGGGTGAAGGCGGCCGCGGAGTAGGAGCTGTACATGGCGAGGCGTGGCGCGGGAACGCGCGGCGGCCTCCGGCGGTCCGGTGCTCCGCCGCCGACCGGCGGAGAGTTGGAGGTTGGAGAGAGTGGAGGTCGTGTCGCGCTGCGGGACTGGATCGCCTGTGACGTGGCGTCGTGGGTTGTGACCGGAATTTACGGGACGGCGAAACTTTGGATCAGATTCAGCCGCAGCATGCTTCTGTGCGGTACGATTGGAGGTGGACGGCTCGGATCGAGTGCGACTGTGGCTGACACTGGTACAGACAGCCACTGTGCCGGATTAGTGCATCGGACTTCATTAAAACCACCACCCGAGCACCAGCAGTTTAGCAGCTCGGATTGCGTGTTGGTGACTGTTGTGCTGCTGTCTGGCAAAGGTTTCTTTCTCCAAGCCATGGGCCATGCGACGACAAGATCAGAGATGTGGATGTCACGTGGGTATCATGCCCACGTGTCCTCACGGTTTACTCTGTTTTTTTCGAGTAAATTACAGAAACATACCACAATTGCCGGCCAAACCACGAGTCAGTATCAATTTTGGTGATTTTTTCGTGTCAGTACCATTCTTGAGGCGAAGAGCAACAGACGGCGCAAAAAGGCTGGTTTAATCTGTAGATGACATTCTGACAGGGCTGGTCCGCTTGTCAGCGCTGACGTGGCCAAACGGCCGTTAGACGTACCCGTCCACACACCCCTTCTCCGCGCTGGCAGGCGGGGAGGACTTCCTCTGCGCCGTCGGCCCGTCCTCCGCGCGCGCCGACGCCGTCGACATGCGGTGGTGGGACCTGTCCAAGAACCCCGGGAGGCCCAAGCGGGTGTACCTCGGCCCGCCGCTCCGGGCGCTCGACCCCAGCGGGTACCGCGTCTGCGGGGTGCACGCCAGCGGCGAGCTCCATTGCTGGCGCTGGCGCGGGATAGCCATCCCCGCCGGACTCCGTTTCGTCGCCGTCGCCGTCGGGAAGGGGTTCGTGTGCGGCATCGTCGCAGGCCAGCCCACGACGCCGATCAGGTGCTTCGCCAACGGCACAGAGAACATCGAGGCCGTCCGCGCCGCGCCGCGAGGAGGGAGCTACAACGTGCTCGTCGCGTGCGGCCAGCGCGCGTGCGCGCTCTCCACGGCGGGGGTCTGTCGTGCTGGGGTAGCGGCGCGCCGGCGCTGAACGGCGAGAACGTCACCGCCGGGCTCGCGCTGGGCGAGAGCGGCGTCTGCGGGCTGCGCACCAACGACACCATCCGCTGCTTCGGCGACGGCGTCGCCGCGCCGCCGGACGACTTCGCTGGCTTCCAGTACATCGACGTCCAGGCGCAGGGGGCCGCATTCTGCGGCGTCCTCATGGCAAACTATTCCCGGGTGTGTTGGGGAGGCCACAAGTTCAATGCCCCCAACCGGCTCGTCTTCGACCGCGTCCTGCCAGGCCTGTGCGTGCTCATGTCCTCGTGCCAATGCGGCGTATTGCCGGGCTCCGCCAACCTCTGCTCCGGTGGCCGGTGCATCTGCGTGGACTGCGCTTCCGAGCTCAACGTCGAGACCCCGAAGGCAGCGGCGCTACCCCCGGCAAGGCCAGCAGCAGGAGAAAGATCATTATTTGGGTCGCCGTGGCAGCAGCTGCGTTCCTTCTGCTGGTAGTGGCATTGCAGTTGGCGATGTTCCTATGGTGTCGCCGCCGGCGCCATCGCAAGGATGAAACAGATGATCTGGGCGCGCTGCAGTCGCTGATGCTGCCGCGGCTTGGGTCCAGCAGGAGCAAGGGGCCAGGCAGCGTGGTGGAGCATTTCACGCTGGACACTCTACGCGTGGCTACGGAGGGTTCGACGACGAGCGTCGGATTGGGTCCGGAAGCTTACCACGAATTGAGCGGCGTCTAACGGCCGTTTGGCCATGTCAGCGCTGACAAGCGGGCCAGCCCTGTCAGAATGTCATCTGCAGATTAAACCAGCCTTTTTGCGCCATCTGTTGCTCCTCGCCTCAAGAATGGTACTGACACGAAAAAATCACCAAAGTTGGTACTGACTCGTGGTTTGGCCGCCAATTGTGGTATGTTTCTGTAATTTACTCGTTTTTTTTCTTGTGAACTGGGGTTACTCTGTGTTAATACTCCCGTTTAAAGATGACAATTTTACACATGCATACGGTACCGCATGTTAGGATATGGGCACTTGGGTTGTACCCGAACCCTCCCTGTTAAGTCGTGGGTAGGACACGTGTATAGCTATACCCTACCTGTTATCCTACATGTTATGTCAACATGTTTATTTAACCATGGAGTTCCAACATATGCATCCCGTTATTTAGTTGAGATAATTGTCAAGTACTCTTCCTAAATATAAGATGTTCTAGACATTTCACATGTTGACTGACATGCGTGAACATACACACTTAAACATGTGTAGATACATGCAGATGCGTGTGAAACTGGAAAATGGCTAAAACATCTTACATTTAAAAACAGAGGGAGTATATGTTATTGAACTTGAGATAAATGTTGTTTTGTTAACTACGATATCGATGAATGTAAAATTGTGAATAACTTATATACTATTTGATCTACATGTTGGGTACCGAGCGGGTATGGGTAGGGCTAAACATACCATGGGGTACGGGCATAATCTTGGTAACTTGGGTCATCTCAACATGGGTTTCCCAGCTGGGCCAAGCTGACATGATACATGTTGGGCTGAGATTTTGTTGAGTGTTTGGTGGCCCGGGTGTGTTGGGATAGGATGAGAAGAGATGTTGTTTGGTAGCCTGCACATGTGGAAACATGCTGAGACTAGATTCCAGTAATTAAATTTACAAACAGATCCACAAATTTACATCTAAGACCTCAAACAAAATAAAAAAAACAATCAGCTCCTTGGGCCACCCATCCGAGCTTGCCATGGGAGAGCAGCTCGCCGGCGGCGTTTCTTGTGAGCTAGGGTGGCGGCGCGAGGAGGTAGCACTTGTAGGCGGCGGCTCCAGGCGCTGGGGCGGCGGCGAGGGTCGCTCGCAACGCCGGCGTCCTGCTCTGCGGCGGCGGCGGCGGGCGTCGCTGGCGGCGGTGATATACGCTGGGGAGGCGGCGTTCGACATTATGCGGCGGCTCCAGGCGCTAGGAGGCGGCGGCCGACGTTCTCCAGGAGGCGACGCATGCCTTTGTGGCGGCGCTGGGCGGCGGGGCGGGTCGAATCGGGTGGGGACGACGGGAACAACGACGAGAGTTGAGGGAAAGAGAGAAAAGGGTGCGGGGGAAATGGGAGGATTTTTTGGCCGGGTGGGTGGCGCAGAGCTCGGGTGGGTCCCACACGTGGGATTTTCTGTATGAGCCGGGCAGGGCTGAGTTGCGAAGCTCAATCTAAGCTTCTCTGCTCGGCCAGGCTGAGAGCAGTTTTCGGGGCGAGGTGGGCATGGCCCAAACGCATATACAGGCTACCAAACAACTAAAATCTGGGTGGGTGGAGATTTTCTCAGCCCACCCGGGCTACCAAACACGCCCTTACTATATACTATATGGGTATGGGTATGGATTGCTCTATCCGTACCATACCCTACCCATTATCATCCTTACCCGAGTTCATTATTATATATTTTTTTAAAAATTCAAAAAGACAGGCATCTATGTAAATTTTTTGATACGTATCAAGTCGATATTAAAATATCAAAACAAATATAATAGTGATTAGAGAGAGTATATATTTCTTCTAATCTTTGCACGGTCACTTTTCTAGCGTACAAAATGCTCACGCCTCGCGTTTGTTGGATTGATTCACGTGGAAGGGATTATTTTAGAAGGCGGCGATTTGGGTAGTAGGTGCAGATGCACCTATTACGTAAAACATTTTTAATATTTTTTCAAAATGTCAAAAATTATATTTAAAAAATCGGATATGCATTAGAACATTTTGTGTTAGCACAAAAAATGTTATGGAGAAAACACATTTTTTTATGGCCTGTGCAAAAAAGATAAAAAAATCGTATAAAATCATTTTGGAGCGTCTGGATTTGTGTTTTTTGCACAGGTCACAAAAAATGTTTTTCTTCATGTAACTTTTTGTGCTAACATAAATGTCTTGAAGTATGTTCGAAATTTTTATTTTTATTTTTTCTGACATTTTCAAATTTGTTTTTTGGGCAGTGGGTGCATCTGCACCTGCTACCCAAATTTCCAGTTATTTTAGTTATGACAGACATGGAAAAAAGTAGTGCGCTATAGTATATCTGAAGAGTCTACACTGAATTTTAATACTTTTTACTTTTGATCGCTATGGTGCTATTGGCAAAATAGGAAGATATACCATGCTAAAACATCATATCGTTAGCGCGCTATTTTTTCTCAGTCCAAATGGTCGAGTTTTTTACCTTAGGACTTAGGAAGAAGAAAAGTTCCTTACTGTAGTGATGAACTTCGATTTGTTGGTTTCTCTTCTGAATTTGCAAATTGCATTGCCAATGCCGATGATTCTGAATAATTAATTTTTACGATTGTTTCCTTGTGGATGTTGATGTTACGCTTCTAAACAATTCGAGAACAATTTTTGTATGTAATCATTCATATGTACTTCTAGTTGAAATCTTTACTTTTAGCTATAACTTGTATTTTTTTCGAAACGCTATTTTAAATATAGCACGCTATTTTTTTTTTTGCAGGAATATAGCACGCTATTAACAAGCTATAGCGTGCATAGCATCTCTGACACTGTGTTTGGTTGCATAGAATTGAGGCATGGAATTGAATTGGACCAAAATTCCAAATCCAAGATGGAAATGAATTGGCTTCTAATTCGATTCTGTTGTTTGGATGTCTATGGAAATCGCTGTTGGAATCAAAGGGTGTAACCAATTCCAAATCCTGTTTGGATGTGCAAACCATGGAATTTGATGTTTTGTTGAATTTGGACAATTTAAATTTGTGTATATGTATAAAAACATTTACATTGTTTATATAACATTTTCCACACATAATAAAACCTTTAATTATTCGGAATAAACCAGAGAATTATATTCCACACATAATCTTTTATTTTCACACAAAATCAGAGGAGCGCGTGGCCTGAGGGATCCGGCGGCCGGTGGTGGCCGGAAGCAGAGGCCACAAAGTGTCAGGGCCGTGAGGGAGCCGGCGGCCGCGCGGTGGCCGGAATCTCCTGCGGGCGGCGGTCGCGTGGTGGTCGGAATCTCCTGCAGGCAGCGGCCACGGGGCGGGCTGGAATCCTCCAGATCTCCTCCAGGCGGCGGCAGGGGTGGGTGCACGCGGCGGAGGTGGGCACACGGCGGAGGCGGGTCACGCGACGGAGGCAGCAGAGGCGGGTCGCGCTCCCTCACGCGCGACGGAGGCGGGTCACGCGACGGAGGCAGCAGAGGCGGGTCGCGCTCCCTCACGCGCGACGGAGGCGGGTCACGCGACGGAGGCAGCAGAGGCGGGTCGCGCTCCCTCACGCGCGACGGAGGCGGGTCGCGCTCCCTCAAGCGGCGGCAGGGGCGGGTGTACACGCCGGCGGCGGCAGAGGCGGGACACGCAACGGCGGCGGGCCGGAGACGGGAGGGAGCTCGGGGAAGAGATAGAGGGAGCTCGAGGGGAACACGGGAGCGAGGCGGGGAAGGAGCGAGCGAAGCGGTTCGCTCGTTTCCGAGCGATTCCGAGGTGTGGAGCTCGGAAAGTTGGGACGCCACTGACGAGGTGTACCCTCATCAAATCCCATGGTTAAGGACCTAGGGTTGAGATTATGGGGAGAGAACGTGGTAGTACTGGTAGTTTCGTCGGCTGACAAGTAGAGGCAAAGATTTATCCAGGTTCAGGCCCCTCGGGTGGAGATAAAGACCCTACTTCCTGCCTGTCTGTTATTGATCGTGTGAGATTATGCGATTACAAGGAGGCTCCGGCGAGATGTCGATCTCGCAAGAGCTTTGGTGGTTTGAGTATGGCTTGGTCCTAAATCGGCACCCCTCCCAGCCTTTAAATAGGCTGGGTCTCGGGAGTTTATAACCGACCTAGTTTACACATAAGGAAAGTATAAACCGACTATGTCTATGTCTAAACTTGGAGTGTACTCCATCTTGTTGGGCCTCTCGTCTTGGGCTTCGAGTTGTCTCTTCGCTTATTGGGCCTTTAGTCATCACGTGCACCAGGTACCCTCACGGTAGGGTACCCGAGATGAATATCCTTGTCAGCCACTTTACACATGACGATTCGGCGCTCGGAATTTCGGCAAGTTTCCACGTGAGGATTCCAAGCGCGAACCAAACGGAAGAATTCGCAAAATCGACCCAAATTCCAATTCCATGCCTCAATTCTATGCAACCAAACACAGTGTGAGAGGCCGCGCCATTTCTCTTAGCACGATATCTTTTACCTTGGTACAGTCACTTCCATCCAAAAGCGACGTTTCAAATTTCGAGAAGTTGGTCTTTCTTTTTCATTTCTCTCCAAGCGTCACTCCTCTCTTCTTCACATCGTCTCCACCTCTAAATCGGCTTTCGTCGGCGGCAAGACCCATCTAGCAGCGGGTTGCGTGGTGAGCTCGACCGTCGACTGGTGTGTCCATTTGGCAACGTGGGCCAGCGAAGTTTGCTGAATCTAGATTGGATTTCTAATCTCAACTTTGCAAAATCTAGGGTGGGTTGCTAGACATTTGTTCTTTTCTTGGTGTCTTTATTTTTTCCATCGTAATGCTGATATGAATATCCTTTATTTTTTAGCAAATCAATTATCAATATTGATGCAAGTTAATGGTGGAGCAAGCTAGATGTGACGAGATCTTTTTCTTCGAGGTAAAGACCGTCTGGAGTTTGGACCGCAAAGTTCGTTAGCACTTAGCAGACAGCCGAATAGAAAATGCCACAAATTCCGTATCCTCTTTCCTTCTTTCCTGGAATCTAAGTTGCACAAAATCAGGAAATTAAACAAATCTAGCCTAACCAAGATACGGAATACGTTGCGTGAACAAGTTGTCGCCGCCGGTGATATCTGCAGCTTCATCATCGCCGCAGGCAAAGATTCGACGGGTCCTCGCCTCCTCTAGGTGCCGTTCTGGCACTAGAAGGGGTGGGGACCTCGGACCTGCGCACGGCGCTTTTCGAAGGTCCTTAATGGTAAGCTTGGTTTTGGTCGTCATCTTCTTCATTAATGGAGATGGTATCGTCTGCAATAAGTGATCTTCCACGCTTCGTTCGACGGCGAGATATCCTTCCCGACGTCAATGGTGGCTTTGGAAGATTAAGTCTGTTTAGGTATGCTTCTTCAGATCTTGCTTCGCCAGATCAATCTTGGATTGTTTCTCATGGTTGCCGCGAGGAGGTTTGACCTCGCAATATCTATCCCGGCTACTACGTCTTCGGCAATGGTGATTCGTTCTCTCGGCTCCCAACGACGTCGACAAAGTGGTTCGGTTATTTGTCCTTGGAATATCAGTGGTGGTGCTCTTGCCGATGTTGCTTGATTAATTTAATAGCTGCGTGCGTGCACAAAGCCTTGGCATTGCGGCTCAAAATTAAAAAGGGAGAACCTTCAGTGGTATTCACAGGTCTGTGGTTTGCTGGTGTTGGCGTTGTTCTACGGCTGCCTTCAGAAAAGTACAAGATTGTGTCATGGATGAACAAAGAGCTTGAATATCTCATAGATTTGCTAGTCTCTTTTAGTTTTGTTTTTGTAATCGATGTAATCGTGTACTCTTTGCTGGTTTAATATACGTGAAAAAATTTCAAAAAAAAAAGTTCCATGTTTTCCGACTAATTATTTTGGTCGTTATGGATTCGTTTCCATATGTAAATTTTCTTAAAGCGTATAGACAGTGACAGAATATTTGAAAAGAATACTGAATGTGTTAGAAATATTTCTTTGACCGCGTTGTGTGCAAGAATATGTACAAAAAATATCTGTTGTTAATCATGCAGTGCATGTGGATCGACTGATGATTATTTGCAATATTTTTCAATTGATGCATGCAGATTAGTAATATTTTTTCATAGATGCATGCAGATTAATTTCAGCATTTTCCCATCAATGCATGCAGATTATTTGCAATATTTCCATCGATGCATGCCAAAACAGAAGATCTATAGTGTGATCCAAGGAATTTGCTGGTGATAATGCAGTACCCATGCCGAGATCCAGTAAATCTGATGCATGCAATAATAGCTAGTACATAATTAGCTTAACAAAATTCAAGGATTAAACATAATGTAAATGTGTTGTGAGGTGTGGAGGGGAAGGAGGAACCTGTAAACAATATGCTTGGAGTGTTGATGAAGCAGCACTGACACTAGTATCCAGTCAACAAAGCGTGAAAGCGCGTCACGTGATGCGCGGCACAGACAATTAAGCATACTTCTTTAGTATTTTGGTCACCACGTGATGCAGTGGCTGTCCACAACTTATTAACCAGAGACGAGCTTCCTGCAATCCTGCCTGCGGCAGTAGCACACTAGAACTCGCGGCCGGCCGGTCAACCCCTGAAAGCACACACCATTGTTAGCTGCTGCCGCTGTTTCTGAACATTGTAGCATGCAGGTCCCCGCGAAACACCCATTGCAGAAGCTCCGGCTGGTTAACACCACGGCGCTATCCCTCCCGGCGATCATCGTCGTCCTCTTCATCGTCACCACGCGCCTCCGCGGTTCTTTCTTGGACACCTACAGCCCAACCCCAACGGATGCTGTACACCATCTGTCCAGGAACTCCACTTCTGCTGTTGCCGGCCGGGTGGTGCCCGAGGGATGCGACATCTTCCGGGGCGAGTGGGTGCCGGACGACGGCGCGCCGTACTACACGAACCGGAGCTGTGCGGTGATCGAGGAGCACCAGAACTGCATGAAGTACGGCCGGCCGGACCTCGGGTTCCTCAAGTGGCGGTGGCGGCCGGACGGGTGCGAGCTCCCGCGGTTCGACGCCGAGGGGTTCTTGCACGCCGTCAGGAACCGGTCCATGGCGTTCGTCGGGGACTCGCTCGCCAGGAACCACATGCAGTCCCTCATGTGCCTCTTGTCCAAGGTAGGTAATCAATTAATCAGCATCAATTCTAGCTCAAATTCGTTCCAAGTTTCAATTGTTTCTTAGGAATGGCGGTTTAATCTGTTTGCAATTGCACGTGGAGTACCCGAAAGACATCTCCCCGATCAAGAACCAACCATCGGTGACATTCTACTACGAGTCGCACGACTTCACCCTCTCCATCTACCGCTCGCTGTTCCTCGTCAAGTCCAACCTGTCGGACCCTGCCGACACCGACCACGGACGCTGGAACCTGTACCTGGACGAGCCCGACGAGACCTGGCTGCCGTTCGTGTCCGGCTACGACTACATCATCATCTCGGCGGCGACCTGGTTCTCACACCCGTCCATGTTCTACGAGGCCGGCGGCCGCCTCGTCGGCTGCCAGTCCTGCCACGTCCCCGGCGTGCCCGAGCTCACGCTGCGCTACTCCCTGCGCGCCGCGTTCCGCACCGCGCTGCGAGCCATCGCGACCCTGGAAGGGTTCACCGGGACGGCGATCGTGCGGACGCTCACGCCGACGTCGCACTTCGACGGCGGGGACTGGGACAAGGGCGGCGACTGCCGGCGGACGCGGCCGTACGACGGCGAAGCGCGCCTCGCCGGGCTGGACCTCGACTTCCACACGGCGCAGGTGGAGGAGTTCAACGCGGCGAAGGAGGCGGCGAGGGGGACAGGGATGAGGATGATGCTGATGGACGCGACGGCGGCGATGGTGCTCCGGCCGGACGGGCACCCGAGCCGGTACGGGCACTGGGCGCACGAGAACGTGACGCTCTATAATGACTGCGTGCACTGGTGCCTGCCCGGCCCGGTCGACGTGTGGAACGAGATGCTGCTCCACATGCTACTAGCTAATTGATTGATAAATCGATCGATCGATATATGCGCGCCTTGTCATGATGTGTCCTTCCAAGTCATCGCTGCTCGTGTTTCTGGTTTCTGCTGTTGCCGTTGCCGTTACCTGCTAATCTTTGTCATGGGAATGTAGGCGTTGAATGGTGGTAAAGATAATTTGTCTCGTTTGCTAGGACTTCAATTCCATAGTTAGTCCATGTTCCGGGAGAGCTGTGAAATGTTCTAGCATCCTTCTCGATCGGTCCATCCCAACCTCTATATCATTTCATTTTATTTGGTAAGTGAAATGATAGGATTACAAATAAGAATTGACATATCATATATTACGCATTTGCTGAAATTCAAATAAAAAAAAACTTGACAGCCAAACATATTGGGTATGGAATCATAATGAATTTCATGATTCCGGCTCAAAATGAGGGCTACCAAACGACAAATGAATTCCATGATTCCGCCTCAAAATGAGGATACCAAACGACTTATTATTATATGCTAAGAGGTAAGGGGGCTGGAAGCCTGGGAAGCACTTCGTCCTCGCCAGGTAGAACAACTGTGTGCAAGACGATCTTAGGTGGGTGGAACGAAACAACGCTGTGTTTGCCACCATGCATTGTCCACCCCGCGGTGCGTGTCGCCGCCGTTCGCCGCCAAGTAAGGATGTAAATGGTGCGGATAATTTCTGCCCCAAATCCGCATCCACATCCGTTTTTGAGGATATGGTATGACATTTTAGAAATTCGTCGGATACGTATTCTCATCCGGATATTGGTTAAGCGGATATCCGATGAATATGATGGCAGATATGGTATTGCTATTATCCGACGGATGCGGATTATCCGTTTTTTTTACGGATTATCCGACCTTTTCAATTAGAATTATCCGATTAAATGAGTTAAATCTGACCGGTCATATTATCATATCACTGAAATTAACAACCATCTTCACCGAGCAAAACCACTACTTAATTGCATATTATGTTATTGTTAGCGTACTGTGTCATTTCCACTAATCTGTGAGGTCCTCAATTTACACACACAAAATGTTCTACTTAACGTGTGTAGAACTATAGATTCAGTATGTACGTGTGTCCAACTGAGGTACAAACCGTGGTACATACTCTACTATATTTTGTTCCTATTGTTTGGAATGGTGAAATTATGTCTTTTGTGTGTACCCGACAATCTTGTCCGTTTCCGATCCAAATCTTATCCATTTCCAATCCGAATCCATAGTCCGATATAATCCGCGTTTGAATCCGTATCCGGTCATTATCCGCTCCACTTTGAATCCGACGAAAAACTATGGTAAAGGATATAGAGAGAGCATTATTTGATCCGATCCGATCCGTTTACATCCCTATTGCTAAGGCCCGCTATGCGACATCTATCTCTATGAGAGATGTGCCCATCTCCTGGTCTTGCGCCGCTGCCAACAACTGCGTTGCACCGCCTCTATTGCAACCGCCCGACGCCGGGTGACTCCTCCCTCGCACTCCTCCTCTCCGGCTGACCGGCGTTGGTCGCCCTCTTCTCCGGCTGACCCTGCCCCTTTAAATGGGCCCATATCATCAGACCACTAATTTGATCGATCAGAACTAAAGTACCAAACCGAAATTCTTCGAAAACCAGTTGCAAGAAAAAAACTTTCGAATCCCACGCCCACCCCTTTTTTCCCCTTAGAATCACGTCCACCCATAAGTTTATTTTAGCATAGCCCATCCCCATAAGTGTGTGGGCTATGGACTCCATAGCTTGGCCACCCAACTAATTCTCCTCTCTTTCTTTCGGCCCACCTTGCACCTGCATATCGCACCTGTTCCCGAGCTTTGTCTACCAGCTTCGGCACCGGCGAGCTAGGGCTTCGCACTCCGCCTCTCCCGCGGCCATGGCGTCCCACGACGACGACCAGGACCTCGTGGTCTTCGGCACGCCGATCGAGCGGGAGGAGGACGTCTCTGCCCGCAAGCGCCGCGGCGTCGCCGAAGCAGGCCAGCTCCGCACCCTCCCCGCCTGGAAGCAGGAGGTCCCTCCCCCCAATCCCACTCAATCCCCCTGTACCCTTAGTATCGGGATATATTCTTCCGCCTTCTACGGGGTCAATTGATGGAGCTTTGGTTGCCAAATAGATTTGAGCTATTGTCTCTATCGATTTCGTAGTTTAGTACTGATACCATGCTAGTTTACACATCTGGGCTGTTTATTGAAACCGAGTTGTCGATTTTAGGGGTTTAGAAGCAAATGCTCTTCAACTTAGGGTTTGTGGCGGAACTGTGTGGATTAAGAAATATTTTTCGAGATTTCCTTCTGTTGATCTTGTTAGGCAATGAAGATTTTCTCTTCTGTTAGCATTGCCATGAAGCTATTGACCATATGATTTACTCGAAGTGATAATACCCTTCATTTGTTTACTAAAAATGAGATAGTTATGGTACTGTAGGTGACGGACGAGGAAGGGCGAAGAAGATTTCATGGCGCATTTACTGGAGGCTTCTCTGCTGGCTTTTACAATACCGCCGGCTCAAAAGAGGGTATGTTGTCTTAGGCTTGCAATTCTAGTATGTGGAAGTGCCATGGATGAAAAAATGGATGTCATTTTGAACAATATGATCTACTTCAGGATGGACGCCACAGACATTTACATCGTCACGGAAAAGTAGAGCCGAGCATAAAAAGCAAAGCATATATAACTTTCTTGATGAGGAGGACATCAAGGTATGTAATACTTTTGTTCTTCTTCTACTGCTAACAGTATTGTATGGAAAATCTTGTTGATAGTCTGCAGTGATCACAGACTGTTTTGTTCTGTTTCAAATTAAGATACCCATTTGAATTGCTTAATGTTTTGGCATTCCAGTGCTAAGACAAACACATCATGTTAACAGTTACATGAAAACGCTTCTATTTTTCGCTCTTTCCCCCTTGGACAAGTAAAGTTTGGCTTATTAAACACGTTGCTCCATGACTGGGAGTACAATGATGAACAACAAGATTTTTTAACTTTCATCGTCCGCAAACAAGTTTGGCATGTGTAATCATGTTATTGCCCAGCTTCGAGCAGTTGGACTAGTTAATTAACATGTAACATTCATTAACTTCTGCCGACATCCATTGGTATGCATCGTCATTGTGGTTGTTCCTCTTGCTTGGAGAACAATGGTACTGCTGCGGTGCTGCGCCCATGCACTCCAGCAAGCATCCTCTGCTTTTTTCAACACCTGCCTCCTCAGATCTAATCAGCTACTGTGGTGAGGAGTTATGGGTGTGCTGAGGGAGATGAGAGGGTCTCGTGTTGTTTTCTGCTGTTGCGAGGAAGGAGAAGACGAGATGTGAGGTGTTGCGGGAATTCGGTCATGGGAGGAGTAATTGGGCTTTTGGTCTGCGAGGACGTCTTGTGTTGCATGGATAGTGGCCTATTTAGAAGAAGTCGGTGCTGTAATACGTGATCTCCAAGAGTGTCCTTTTTTTTGGCATGTATTAGTGATTTCTTGGAATAAGTATTTTCCATGAAAATGTGAATTGATCTGTTGACAATTTGGGCACCAATTGCAGGATATGGGAGGCAATGCCTTGGAAACATCCCAACAGTATGATACATTTGGTTTTACAGCTGCAGAACATGCGCGAAAACAAGCATCCAAGGAACAAAATGAGAGGTTAGATGCGTAACATTCTGTGCTATTAGTTGTATAACCGACATGATGCAGAGTTAGCTTTTGGGATGTTTGGTTGGCTACCAGACTTCGATAGTTGTTTGAAGATACTCATGGTTAGATTGTCACATATCTGTATGCAGACCATCAGCCATACCTGGACCTGTTCCGGATGAATTTGTGGTCCCTGCCACAACCTCAATTGGTTTGTTTCTCTCTTATTTATCTTTTCAACATGTGCATCCTTATATACATTTTTCAGATAAAAGTAATATGTTGACTTCATACGAGCAGGTGTGAAATTACTGATGAAAATGGGTTGGCGCCAAGGTCGTACTATCAAAGATGCACATGCCGATTCCTTATATGGTATGTATTTCATAGTCTTTCGTCCCAAACAAGTTGGGGTAGGCTAGATATGAAACCCTTTTACGAGGACTTCCTAGGAGGTCACCCATCCTAGTACTACTCTCGCCCAAATGGGTTTCATACCCATAGGACTGACTAGTTTCTACGTTGGCTCGCCAAGCCTATCACAACCCTTAGATATGAAGCCCTTTCACGAGGACTTCCCAGGAGGTCAGCCATCCTAGTACTACTCTCGCCCAAATGGGTTTCATACCCATGGGACTGGCTAGTTTTTACGTTGGCTCGCCAAGCCTATCACAACCCCCCTCCTTTACCCGGGCTTGGGACCGGCTATGTCTAGAAGACATAGACATAGGCGGAGTTAATCTTCCCAGGAGGTCATCCATCCTAGTACTACTCTCGCCCAAATGTATTTCATAGTCTGTTAATCTAAAATTGTTTCACAGTCATGTTTTTAAGGCGTCTTAGGCGGCGAGGCACCCTGGCAGTGCCTTGCAATTATGCCCGCTTTAGGCGTCAGGGCGGTTGGGGTTCGCCTTACCGCCTTAAAAACCATGTCCACAGTCGATATATGGTACAAAATAAAAAATTGTCCCATGCCGGCTTAAATGAAATATTTCATAAGTCCAGCCATTCCCATCCGAAGTGTGGCATTTAATCAGAACGCTCAATTACTACAGCCATGAATGTCCTGTTGTATCAGATTCAGCTTCAGAAAATCTGAGTTTACAAATGATCTTAGTGCAGAGTTATTACTTGTTCTGAAAAATTCACCCTGCTTCTGAAACAGTGAACTGATGGTTTCAAATTGCTAGTGTCATGTTATTCTCTAACTATTTACTGCTGGTACATACAGAATCACGCAGAGAAGCTAGAAAAGCCTTTCTCGCACTCTCTGGTATCAGTAATGAGGAACAAGATCAAGTTTCTTCTCAGAAATCTAGGGTGGACGAAAATGTTGCAGAATCGTTTGACGATATGCGTGCTTCTGGAAATACTCCAGTAAGTAGGACAAGTGTATCTTTCTACTTTATATGTTGCAGTCAATATATATCCTTGTTCAACTGTATGTGAGCATTGCTCTTGTAACGTTTCAACCTTTTTATTTTTCTGTGATCCTTTGGGAATTGGGATGCATCGACTTAATTGTTGGACATTCTTTCCTTCAACTTAGATGAACTTGTTGGAATATTTTCCTTGTATGTCCGAGATACATCTGTTTAGCGAGTGTTATGTTACCGTGCATACAGCGCGGCTTTTCCAGATGGAAAATATAGAATCTGATTTATAATTAAATTTAAAGAGCAAGTGCTTTCATACAATTATATTTTTAGCTCCTACTAATTACTGTTTCTAAACCTTCTCATAGTTCTGCTTTGAGGACTGAAGAACTAGCAACACTATAAAAGACAAATGAATTAGTATCTAGACACGACTTTTTGGGTGTAAAGAATGTGAGCAAAAGTTTTCATTTGCATAAGAAGTTTGTTTTACCACTGCAAATGTGCAGTGTCTTGGGTTCTGCCCTAAAAAAATGCTTTTACCACTGCGAAAAATGATATAGAAACAAAACGGGAGTGGCCAGAATGAAACCCACGATTTCTCTGGGACAGGATCAAGATGACATACATTTGAAATCTATTTATTTCCTTTAGTTTGCCTTAAGACACTGTTATAGCATGCATTGACCTTATTAATCAATAACATCCATTTAAATACAAACCATGTAACCAATCACTCCCTAATTGTGTATTGGTTGACTCTGGAGGCAACCTCAGTTTGAACTTTTCTGCTGGACTTGGCTGGAGAGAGTATCTTGCATCCTATTTCCATGGGCCTGCCTGCGCATGCCACTAAACACCAAATTCTTTCACCCTCGGGCCTGCTCTGAGGACTGCACCAGCAACTACTAGTCATACCATAAGTTATTGTTGCCCAAACAGTGTGCCTGCAAGTGCTAACTTTTTTTCATATTAATGGTTGCTTGGTACATTAGCCATTCACATTAAGAAAATATCTGCTGATCTGCCCTATATGTTTAGGTGTATGTACTTCATCCAAAGGAAGATTTACATGGTTTAGGTTTTGACCCATTCAAGCATGCTCCAGAGTTTAAAGGTACCATAGTCTGACAGAGATAATCATTTAAGAAATTGCACAGCTTGAACTCAGCTTTATTCTTTTTGCAGATAGGAAAAGGTCGCAGAAGTCTGTAAACAGGGACAGAAACAGAAGTGATGTTTCAGTGAGGGGAAGTCTCCTGATTTCTAACTGTACGATAGTCATGTTCCTTTTGTACCATTTTCTATTTTGTTGATATTGCTTAGGTATGTCTGGGGCAAAAATCGTAACTAGTTGTTCGATCATCAGCAGGACAATATGCTCCTGGCTTTGGAATTGGAGCACTTGAAGAGCTTGGTGTTGAGGATGAGGATATTTATGCATCAGGTAATTGATTAATATTCTGGCCAATATATAAACTACCTAATGTTAATACAAGAGGTCTTGATGGAAGCATACATTGTTTTTGGGTATGTTGCTTCTTACTGAAATGCAGTAGTGCGTTATGGTAGATTCTGAATATACAATTGTTATTTTTTTGTACCTTTCAAGATGAATATACATTTATTTCTCTTAGGATGTTTGCTCTCAAATGAAAGTTTTTGCGGTTGTGCATATTCAGCTTGACGAGACTTAGTAGGCTTGTTTAGTGTCTAAAGATTGTATATCTTTTCTGTAAGACTGATTGATCCTTTGATATTTCACACCTACCGTTCTATCCTAACATTTGCTGTTTTCAGGTTTTTCTTATGAACTAACAGAAGTTGATATCGAGCCTTCAAAAACAGCTGGTGATAGTAAGTTTAAACTTGAAGACAGGAAGAGAGGTGTCTTTCTGAGCTTCAAAATTGCCTCTAATTCGGAGTACAAACTTGAAAGGTTACACTTCTTGTTGATTCATAATGGATTAGCTTGGTTTTTTTACTTGCTTGAACTTCGGAGATATGACTTGTTTAAATCTTTCTTTTGCAGTCGTTATGTTATTTTTCTCTGGCTATTTATATTTTGCTACAGAAACCTGTTCTATAATTGTTGAGTTGGATCTATTGATACCAAACTGCCTTCCAGTATATAGATGGAAGAACAAAATATGTGCATAACATGAGGTCTAATTTGGAAGCTGCATTTCTGACTTGTGAACATTTGTACAAGCAAGTAGTAGAGAAGTATACCATTTAGCGAAAACCAATCAGGGCGACTCGCGGCTAATCAGGCGACTTGGGAGGACTATACAGCGACTTTGGTCGACTATACAGCGAGTCGCAGGGGTCGGCGAATCACTTAAGTCGCGACTCAAAAACCTTGGTTTCATCATTGGGTCTCACCATGTTAGAGGCCACATTATTGGCATGCTGAGTGCGATTAGCAAATAAATGAAAAAGATGACAGGGCGCACCTGTTAGCTCCTGTACATGTATATACTCAATTCCATATTTCATCCTGCACATTAGTATAGTTCACCCTAGGACCAAGGCTAGTTGACTGGTTTCATCATTTGGGTCCTCACCATATTAGAGGCCACATTATTAGAGGCTGAGTGCGATTAGCAAATAATTGAAGAAGATGATAGGGCACACCTGTTAGCTCCTGTACATGTATATACTCAATTCCATATTTCATCCTGCACATTAGTATAGTTCACCTTAGGACCAGGGCTAGTTGACTGGTTTCATCATTGGGTCCTCACCATATTAGAGGCCACATTATTAGCGGCTGAGTGCGATTAGCAAATAATTGAAAAAGAGGATAGGGCACACCTGCTAGCTCCTGTTTATGCATATACTCAATTCCATATTTCATCCTGTATATTAGCATAGTTCATGTGCGGCAGATTGATTTGTACTCAATTCCAAATTTCATCAGCTATCTATGTAAATCCTATATCATTATGATGATTTGGTGACCTTATCACTTTTCAGATTTCATCCTCCTGAGATCCCAGCTGATTTTGATGGCCACCACAAGTTCTCAAGTCCAATTCAGGCAGCTGATAAGTTTTCTGATCTAGCTCCTCCTGAGGTTCCTCCTCCAGAAGACACTACCTTAAGATTATTGATTGAGGGTTGTGCTGCTATGGTTGCTCGTTGTGGGAAACATATAGAGGATTTCTACAAGGAGAAAAGTAAAGCAAACCCACAATTTCTGTTTCTTGATGGAGGAGATGGATGTAGCTACTATGCTAGGAAGTTATGGGAGAATCAGCAGAAGTTTATTGGCCAGCAAAGACCTGATACTGTGAAGTCAAAGCCTTCTTCTGACAAGTTAACAGCCGAGAATCGTGGAAATATTCTTGGTGAAAGGCCCCTCGATAGAAGCTCCAAAACATCTAGCACATCTTTTTCTGCAAAGGAAGCTGTTCAATTACAATCAAATCTTGGTGACACCTTTGTCAAGCCAATATCTCTTGTATGCCTTTATATCGCATGGTTTTACCAATTATTCTAAGAATTACCTAATCCTTCTCTGATTATGCAAATTTATTATTGCTTTTTAACAGGATGGTGTACCAGAGTCAAAGAAGCCTTTTAGGAACGAGCCTGCAAAGCAAGCAAGGTTTGAGCAGTTTCTGAAGGAAAAATATCAGGGAGGTCTTCGTCTTGCAAATCTTGTACCTACAAGTTCTATGTCAGAGGCAGATCGTGCTCGTGAAAGACTAGATTTTGAGGCTGCTGCAGACGCAATTGAAAAAGGCAAAGAATATAAGGCTATAGATCCTTTATCAATATTGGGTTTGAACGAGCAACGTTTTGTACCATCAACTCAGTTGGAGGTAGGGTATCTTATTTGGTCCCATTAGTATTGTCTTCTATTTTTTCACACATTGATCCTTGATGAATCAATACAGAGCTCTGCAGTACCCCAAGATGAGAAGCCCATGTCTCTACCGAGGGAGGAGTTTGAATGGCGTCCTTCACCATTACTGTGCAAGCGTTTTGATATTGCTGATCCTTTCATGGGGAAGGTAAATTCGACGGATTCTATATGATCTGCTTATGTATTTGTTAGGCAAGTATGATGGGCAAATGAAGTATAAGTTAAGTACATATGATACGGAAAATAAGCTGTCGGATATTTAGAAAAGGAATAATGTCGCATATATACATTTAATAGGCGGAAAGTGGTTTTTGCTCCCGAGCTCCAGCGATCCCTCTAGTTTAAAAAATTCAAAAATTATATTTAAAAGTTCCAAAACAAATCTGAAAAAAATCATGCATGTTCTCAATGATTTATACTACAAGCTTGCAAACTATCAATGCAAAAATCTTTATATTATAGTCTACACAAAAATGACAAAATTTGGAGATTTGAAACTACAACAATCAGATCTATAAATTTGTCATTTTTGTGTAGGTCGGAATACAAAGTATTTCACATTGTGATTTTGCACTTCTATAGGATACATAATCGAAAACATGCATGATTTGTTTCAGATTTTTTTGAAACTTTTAAATATGTTTTTCGAATTTTTTAAAGTAGAGTGAGCACTGGAGCTCGGGTGCAAGAAATCTCTACTATTTAATAGGAGTGTACTCGTGCAATTTCCCATTTTTGCACACCATAAATATAACCAGCTGTAAAGTTCCCCTTCAATTTGCTATTGACAGTTTTCGCTGTTTAGCTCTGAGGCACTCTTTAATTACTGATTTGGTAGCTGACAGATGTATTAGTCTATAGCACTCTTACTCTACTTTGTTATTATTTGGCTCCGAATTGAATATATATTTTAAAATGGCACTGAAGGTGGTAACTGACCATGCATGTTGTATGTGCAGCCAATGCCTCTTCGAAGACCAATAAGCAAGATGGACAACCTTATGTTTATGACAGAATCCACTAAAAGGACAAATGATGACGTGAAGAGCTCAAGTGGGATACCACAGAATGCTTCTGCTGGAGGAACAGAACAGACAGAGTCAAATGAAACTGCAAATGACCCTGATATTGTGTCGAGCACTATGCAGAGACCTGTTGATCTTTACAAGGTAACGTGTATCCCTGATCCCCTATATACTTATTATTCGAAACATTGATCAGAAGTTTAAGTGGAATTAAAATATACCTGAAGGAATATCCAGTAAAATGGCATGTTTGACTTTGCTGCCTTTACTATGATTTCAGGTGGGATGGGCATACCATCTGTCCCGTGTCCCATCCCGGCAAAATTAACCCAGTTGTCCCGTTTAAAATAGCCACTAATCCCGTACGGGTTTAACGGGATAAACCCACCTACTCCCACGGGACTCCCACCTACCCCGCTAGTATTCCTCTTAGTCTTATCTTCTCACAGTAACGACGAGACCACCGCCCCCTCCTAGTCCTCCATCCCCTTGCTCCGACTGATGCCGCCGGCGACGCATGCCTAGCACCGCTCCTCCCAAGCTCTTCCCGGCTCTCCGAGTCAGCTCTGAATCAATCTCCCCTCAAAAAACAAAAAGCTCTGAATCAATCTGTCATGGTGACCGGGGCTCCTGCGCCTACCGCCGTTTCCCTTCTGCCGACGCCGCCGTGGACGCGGGAACGGAGGACGCGCTGCTCACCGCGGCCTTGCTCGCGAGGCTGGAGGTCCCGCTGCGCCGGCGACCCTGACGCCCTCGTCGCCGGCTTCTTCGATGTGGCCGCTGGCGCCGCCGTGCGCAGCTTGCTCGCGCCAATGTGTTCTTGAAGGGCACGGGGAGACGCGCTCGCGAGGTTGGAGGCCGGGCTGCACCGGCGACCTCAACATCCTCGTCGCCGGCTTCTTCGACATGGCCGCCGGCGCTGATGCTGTTCTTGATCGTTCCCGGCCGCCACGCTCGCAAGGCTCGAAGTCGGGCTGCGCTAGCACGCCGGCGACCCCGACGCACCGACCTCCTGGACGCCGCTGGCGCCGACGTGAACCCGTCGGAGAAGAGGACCTTGTGCGCGCCGCCGTATGCGACCTGGACCTCGGCGCGCCGCATGGGACGGTGCTAGGCCTCCGCGTCGTGGCCTGGTACGACCGCGCCATCGATGAGTGGTGCGCGTGTTCGAGGATGTGTGCCCGCACCGCCTGGCCCCGCTCTCCGAAGGCCGGATCGACGACAAGGGCCGCTTCCAGTGCATTTACCACGGCTGGTGCTTCGACGACTGCGGCTCATCCCAGTTCATCCCCCAGGCGCCCACGGATTCCGTCCCCGCTCTCCAAGCCAGCTGCACCGCTTTGTTCCTGCGTATTCTGTCGGCGCAAGAATCCACCACCGACGCTCGCCGGCGGGCAGTCCGTCCGTCCAGGGCCGTCTCCTCCCAATCCAGCACATGCGCGCCTGGAACAAGTTCTTGACTCCTTGGCAGATGGAATGATCGATCGTTACGTAGCAGCGGGATTTAGACGGGACAATCGGGACAGCCCGTTAAAGCCCAACAATAATTTTTGTTTTTGGGATAATGGGTTGTGGGACGGTGGGATAGGTGGCTTAATATTTTTGGTGGAGACGGACGTCCCAGTCCCGTCCCACTTGCAACCATAGCCTTTACTTTGCGCTCAAACTTAAAATGACCTGTCTAATAACATTCAAATTGCCTCCTGTATTGAACAGTCCGCCAGTTTGCTCTTCGATGAAATACTGGCACGTCTGCACATGAAAAACATATCAGAAGTCACAATACTTGGTCTCATTTGAAAAGCAAAACATGTACACGATTTGTAGCAAACATATATAGAATGGATTCCATATAGGGTGGTATAGCTACCCTTATATTTGCCCTTAAACAGGTTGCTGTGCTGTAAAAATAGGCTTAGATACCCAGCTTTGTATGACTGATTAAATATTAAAATGATTAAAATACTTAAATATCGCTTATAAAATACACCAAGTATGTGACGTGGTCATGTTCCTCTCAAGGAGAAAAAACTCCAAACTTTAAGTGTGGAGAAAATTTTACATCACCTAATGCCATCTCATATTATTTTCAACATAGATATTGTTAAACAATAACTTAGTATATAGCATATGCACGCTGTTTGTCGGAACAAGACTACACAAAAGTGAATTATGATATAAGTATGTTCATCTTATATGGCCCACAAAACTGGTACAGTGCAGTTGGTTGCACTGTGTGATGCTGGAGGTGGGTGGGGAGTTTGAGCCCAGGTGCCCGTACAGTTTCTCTCCCAATTTTGCGTCGGTAGGCAGTCCTGTAGTCTTTAGGAGCTGATGCAGTGGCATAGAATGCCCTGGCTCGTGGTTCTTTACCACTGGATGCAGACCCAGTAGCCAATATATCTTATTCCCTCACTATATAAAAAAGGACAGACCCAGTGCTAGAAGCTCCCACATCAGGTGGGGTCTGGGGAAGGATTATACGAGTCAAGCCTTACCCCTGCAAAGTGCAATGCAGAGAGGCTGAGTCCCCTCTCTATATAGTGGTATAGAAATGGATAGAAAATTTACTGGAGGGTTTAATGGTTTATGATAAGCTAGGGTGCCATGTCTCTCCAGTACCAGCTTGTTTATTGTGGTTGCACTTCTTTATGCCAATGGCAGATACTTGTATGGCAAATATGCTGAGGTGCCATGCCATTTGCTGACTAAACACTTCTTTGTGTGGTTACTGCTTTTGACATATTTTTGTAAGACCGTCTGAAACATTAAGAATTGCGAATGGCAGGTAAAATGGATTTTGCTTGAAATATAGAAGTCAGTACTATTGAAAAGAATATGGAACATGAATGTTGTTAGCCAGAAATTGGTATTCCATGTGGGAATCATGTCTTCTCGTGCAACAATGTCATTTCTGTACTCAGCTTTCCCTTTAATAAATGAAATTCTTAGTAGATGCAATGCTTCAGAACTTAAATTTAACCATATTTATCTTTGTAGAAGAATCAATTTATCTGATGCCAAGTATGTATGGCTTCTGATAGTTGTGTTACTCTGATGAATTCATACTTTATTAGGATTTGCCCAGTTTTTCCTTGAAATCTGAGATGTTGGTTTGTCAGAAAAGTTTGATATTTGTTTAAGCTCCCTCTCGTAAAGCCTCCAGAACAGCTAAACATGTGAAACATAATCTGAATGACTACTTGCGGCAGTACCCCATCTTGAGAACATGCAAGAGTTCCATAAATTGGAGTTTCCAAACTCATAAGTTTTATTGTACATTTAAGTGTAGATATTCAGATTTGCTTGGCTTCTTGTCGATATCTTAAATGTGGTATTTATCTGAAAAGTTGGAATGTTGTTTAGGTTTCCTTTAAGCCCGCAAAATATACCATGTTTAGAAGAGCTTAAGTCTAAGCCTACGAGTGCTTAAGCTGCTCCACATGTGGACGTAATGCAAATGTGGATTTTCAACAACTATTTGAGCATGCCGACTTTCTATAACACGTGAAAATAAATGTATATATGACATGCTATACAAGTGTACATATGCATTTGCAAAAATAAGATCATCTGTGTACCGTAACAAAAAGACAAGAGGCGATAACTAGCATATCAACTATGCGTGCAGCCGTGCACAAAGTTCTTTTCTTACATTTCACGAATGGTTTCTTGCAAGTGCATTTGGTATGGCATGTTGTGCAGCCGTGAAGTTTTTGCAAGTGCATTTGGTATGGCAAGTTATGAACAAATTGCATATTTTATGATGGGTTGATGCAGGCACAACTAGTTGCTGATTTTGATTCCGCAGTTTCCGTTATTATCTATTAGAAAATGGTTACGGTTGACTTGAGGGTTCTATACTTTTATATTGACTAGTTATTTGTTGCGTGTTCCAGGCTATCTTTTCTGATGATTCAGACGATGATATGGATGAACCTCTTAACAGTAAACAAGTGGATCCAGTGAAGACGAGTGAAGGTGCCAACATGGCTCTTAATCGTCTTGTTGCTGAAGATTTCCTGGAATCTTTGGGTAAAGAACTGGGGTTGGAGGTTCCTGCAGAAAAACCTGTCCCACCACCCAATGTCTTATTTAGATCTGAAATCCCTCCGGCAGCTGATAGAAGTGTTTCTAGGAACGTAAAGACAACTACTGTCAGGGAGATAAAGGAGAATGAGAGTCCTTTTAATATGATGGAAGCTGACAATGCAAATGGTGACGGCCCTTCATCCAACATCGGAAAGCTTGATTTGAAATATGAGAAGCAGGAGCACAGAGCTGAGAAAGGCCGGTCACACTCTTCACATCGTCAGATTCGGAGTGGTAGCACAGACTCTGATACTGATGTTGAACGGCATAGGAGTAGGAAAAGAAGATCACACCATAAAATTCGGAGTGCAACACCAGACTCTGATTCTTCTGATGAACGGCGTAGGACTAAGAAAAGGAAGTCACATTCAAGGCATAGAACAGGCCGGAGTAGAACTCCTGATGCTGATTCGTCCAGTGACAGCCAAAAGAAGAAGAGAAAACGCCAGGAGAAGAGGAGTCGCCGGACCCTCACACCTGATATTGATTCTAGTGATCATGAACACAAGGAAAAATATACATCTAGTAGTAGAAGATCATCTGATAAAGACAGAAGTAGGAAGCGTTCTAAACACCGTAGACATAGAAGAGAAGACCCAGCATAATGTTCATGGATACCGTCAGACGAGCCAATGGCTGGAAAGGATGGAGAATTCACAGTAGCTTCTCCAGTCTGTCAAAGTATGGTCAACTAATGTACAGTGTGCGCATTAGTTTCCCAAGGGCCTTTGCTTTTTAGTAGCACCTGATTGTCTGGCATTCCTGTCGAGCAAGGGAAAGTAATATACAGTCTGTTTTGTGTTTCAGTTACACATGATCAAATACATGAGTCACCCAGAGCAATTCAACGTAGCAGCAGTAGTGGCTGGAAGCTTGTTGCACATTAAGTAGTGATATTCTGATGACAAAGTTTTTGTATGTGGAGTTTCTGTCGTGATCATGCATCTACCCGTTGTTGTTTATGCCTTGTCGTAAACCTTTCCGTACGGCAGCCTCTGAAGACGTTGCCTTGTAAGATGTAAATAGGAAACATGATAGGAAGGATGTACTAGAAGTGTCTGAAGTTTTTGGTTAACCTGTCACACTGTGTTGGGCTGAGAGCCCGGGACAGCAGAAGTTTGCTAGTATCATTTCTGTGCGCTGATGCAGTGCCCTACAAAACAAAACAGACACTTGGTAAAAGAATTTTCAGAATCCATTCTGGCGCTGTTAAAAGCTGGAATCCGTCGTGCACCTGTACGTAAACAGGGTAACACGAGACCACCAGAAGATCCGAGTCTCGGGAAACACTTTGCTTCTTGCATCCCCGAAAATGGAAGCACTTGCTTCTTGCGTACTCCAGCACAGCAGGTGTAGTATGATGAGTCCGAGGAAGTGGAGAAGATTCCTGGGCAAAGAAGGTTTGTGTTGCGAGCGACGCACGACATGCATCATCATGGATGCCATTCCAATATTTCCCCTGTAGGGCAAGGCAAAGGCAGGCGTCGCTTTCGTCATGGATCTCTCTTGCCAACAACTTTTTTTTTGACGGTAAATATGCATTATTAGAAGAAGAAAAATTGATCCTGTTAATCAGAGAAATCGGACCCAAAAACCATACAAAGCGCGACCGCACTGCGACGTGCGACGTGCCGGCCTCCGCGTGCGTCGCCGCCGGTCGCGGTCGCCGGGCGTCAGCACCGCCGACGGGGATCTGTCTCTTTTTCCAGCAGCATCTATCTGTCCGACGCGGTACGGAGAGCTGCGAGAGCCTCGTGTTGGCATGATTGGACTTTACGTAGTACTCCTACCTATAGTAGTAGAGCACAAGGCGGATAAGCGTTTTTGTTCCTCCTGTGGAAGGAAACAATCCAGTCTGATCTCCCTTTTTCATTCCTTTGCGAGGAAGGAACGGTTGTTTAGCACCACCACATATGTACGCCACTTAACCCTGCTGCCCTTGCTTTTAGTTTGCGCTAATCAAGTTGCTCATGTAAGCATGTTATAAATTCATCTACTTTACCTTTCCTGTGTTTCAAACGACCACTGAAGGAAACATTCATGTATTCTCCAATCCGTTATTTTGCCATTGCATCCTATCCTATACCTATGACTAGTCCTATTTATTCATTTTGAGATCCTATAAATCAAAGGAGGCCTTATCCACCGATAGCATGCAGTATGACATGTGGGACCAATGTACTAGTGTCTAGAGAGAGTATGTAGTATGTACACTTGTGTGAAACCCTAAGGCAGCCTCACTTTTCCTCTTCATAACCACCACCTTTGTTAATTGTAAATTTTGATATATTGTGTTGTTGTGATATATTTTGTGAACTGTCATTTATTTAGCTTGTGTTGGGAGGTGTTGTCCAATTTTTTTCAATCAATGTCGCAAGCTTAGTCGGGATGGGGAACCCGCTGGTTATTTGATACCCGTTGGGGACATGATGGTATAACAACTGTCCCCTGATAGTTAATGGGGTGGGGATGGGAATAGTTTTGTTAGACGGGGATGATTTTGGTTGAGTTATAACCAGTGGTTAGTGTCTCCATTGCCACACTTTGTTTCTTGTGTTCCTTTTTCCATTTCTTTTGCGCCCATCGAGTAGATTGTGCCTTTCCCTAGATACATCTGTTGTAGTACTGGATATCGTTTAGGACACTCCAGCGCAAATTACGCAAAACGAAATTTAGGACATACTAGAGGTTCAACAGATAATATATAGTGCAAACTCGAACACTTGTTCCAGTGATGGCGACGACTCTTCTACGTGCCCCCTCAATAATTACAAGCATATATAGGCCGTGTTTGTTTGACTTTGGAGCTCAATCATTTTGCGATTTGAATACGTAAGTGACAGATGTATTTCGATTTGAATTATTGGGTGTTTTCGTGATGACAGCATGGTTCTCCTGTAAGGATCACGACCGTGATGTGCGACCTCCAGCGTCGTCGGCCAGAGTCAAGTTAAATACTAACACGTAGTAGGTTGTTCCTAAAAACGTAGCCCTGAAGGAAAATGCCCAACTTGGAGAGTCTTCGTCAGATAAGACTTAATTAAATCCCCTAAAAACAATCTTAGCAGACGGTGTGAGGTAGCAGCCTGGCTAGCTGCTAATGTGGTTCAGACTACGGACTCTAGTAGGTCAAACACTAAAATGGTTAGTCGCGTGCACCTTGGGTCTCGTTTATTCTTTTGAAACAGGACCTCATGCCTTCTTGAGCAGTGAAAATTCACACACCTGTGAATATCAAATATATATTGTAGTAGTAGTTTCAGGAAGAAACAAGGAAAGCAAAACCCTCAAATGTTTTTCTCTTCCTTTCACCGGAGTTAAAACTCTGACAATAATGTTTGGACATCCAAGTTCAGATTTCCCCCAGTTTGTCCTCATTGATCGATCACTTGTAACGGACACAACTAGTAGAGAATATCATACGCAAACACAACTAGTTTGAGGGCTTGGCCGCCTTTTGCCATGGCTTGGTTTGTAGAACTCTCGAAACCTCTTCTTAATTAATGAAAATATCAAATCTTTTGGCTCGTTTTTAAAAAATCAAATAGTATTTTCCTGAGGAAACAAGGAAAAAAATCCTCGAATTATTGGTGTTTTCGTGATGGCAACATGGTTCTCCAATAAGGATCACGACCGTGATATGTGAGCTCCAGCGTCGGCCGGAGTCAAGTTAAATACTCCACGTAGTTGGTTAGCTTAGCAAAACAAGTGGATCGTTTTTTCCCCAAAAATGTAGAGTAATGTTCAAGGAAAATGCCCAACTTGGAAAGCCTTCGTCAGACAAGAGTTAATTAAATCCCCTAAAAACAATCTTGCAGATCGTGTGAGGTAGCAGCCTGGCTAATGATGTGGTTCAAACTTCGGACTCAATTAGTAGGCCAAGTATTAAACTAGTTATTCGCGTAATCGTATTATTTTTTAATCTTGTACCTTTTTGATTGAAACAGGACCTCTGGCCTCTTCTTGAGCAGTGAAATTCGCACACCTGTGAAATGTCAAATACAGTAGTTTCCTGAAGAAACAAGGGAAACAAATTCCTCTAATGTTTTCTCTTCCATTCACCAGAGTATAACCCTGAAAATAATGTTAAGACATCCAAGTTCACATTTTCCCCAATTTGTCCTCATCGATGGATCACTTGTAACGGACACAACTAGTAGAGAATATGATACAGACAAAACAGATAGGTGATTGTTACGTGTGACCTATTCCATGTTGCACACCTGTGAGGGTAGTGGTAGCAGGTTGATCTAGTAGGTGCTTGTATCGACTATTCGGCACACAGAAAGCGACGTCGAGAAGAAGATTTCCCGACTTGTCGCCGTCCATGGCGTTTCAGGCCAGTCCGTAGGTTTCCGAATGAATGCGAGAGAGGAAGTCTGATCTAGCAGCTACTATTAATTGAGCCCATTAAACGTGACCACCACAGCACATGCTTTTGCGATCAGTTCTCTTTCTAGAACAGCTGAAGACGGTGCTCAGAGCTAGGATCCTTAAAACGGCAAACCGTAATAACGTTTCGAGATACCCCTTAAACCGCTTTTGAGGTAATTCGCGGCTTCCACCGGAATAGACCCGCTAAAATCGTACCGTAAAACCTCCGTTGTAGCGGATTTGCTCCGGCGGAAGCCACGACATACGGCAAAACAAATCATTTTCGACATAGTTCGTAAAACTTGATAGTAATCTAATAATTCTACCATTTTCATAAACTTTACAATAATCTGACAAGGCTATCACAATAGTTTATTATCCCAGATCTTGTAATTTTGCTACTTTTTATGAAATTTAATCCGACCTATCTGCTTTAAATCTCTGAGACGAAATCTTTGCTCTATGAAATCCGTTTTCATCTCGGCATGTATCTCCATTCCCTCTTCCAAAGACATGTTATCAATCGGATCTTCTTCTTTCTTATCATGACTATTCAAACTACAAAACGAAAAACCAAAAAATACTAAGCAATACAAACAATTTGACACACAATCGAAGACTAGAGGAGATATTTGACCTCTCAAATTCTTTCGCAAGCATGACGTTGTATCCAGTGGCGGGAGGCGTGGTGTCGAACCCAACGGCGAGAAGCGTGGGAGGCCCGAATGGAGCCGTGAGATACCGGAACCTTTGGGTGATGGGAGTGGGAACCCCATGAGGATGCCCGGGCGGCACGGGGGCGAGGAGATCGATGGTGGCGGCGCGCTGAAATGTCCCTCCGGCTCCGGCTAAGGGGAGGTGGAGTATGAGAGAACCTCAAAATCAAGCCGCGCGAACCGCGTCGCGTATGTGCTGGTTTTGAAGGCCCTTTCCAGATATCCCTAAAAAAATCCGGGTCAATATGTCCGGTGATTCGACTAAACATACGATGAATGTCACTGTGCATCCACGGCGACTGGCTTGCACGGCGGCCGCCACGTATGCATCTGCCACGTCGTGATCCAACATTTTCCACGCATAAGCGCTGGCATGGAGCTTTCTGACCGCGACGTCGCACGGCACACCTCTACCTTTCTTTGTCTCTGCTGTCTGTGACGTACGCCGGCACACGTACGTATGCTAAACCCAGCCTTGTTGTCCATACGCACGTTCTGGCTCGCATTTCTATGTGGATTAACTCATAAACAAAGAGAAGATCCTGCACTATGTTCTCTAGCTGCAACATTTGGCTGCGGCTGCCAGGCAGCGCAGGCAAAGGATATTCTTTCTCCCCTGGCTATTCTCCTGTTGGATACCTTGCCTCTACCTTTGTTTGGGGGAATTTCCTTTCTTCTCGCTCAAGTATATTCTGTAGACTGCGTGCATCATTTTGATACAGAGTTTACTAATTTTGCGAAGAAAAAAATTGAATTCTTGAACGCTTTTTTCAGAGTTCTCAGAATCCATCCACGCGTTGGAAAACGTTGTAGTTATTCCCGGCTCCGAATTACTCGGGAGCATGTATAGGAGCGTCAACGTAGACCGTTCCTTGAGTCCTCGGGTGAAATTGCAATGGAACTTCCAGAGTCTTGGCGTCTCGATCAGGTAATGTAGGTTTGTGCAAAGTCGGTCAATGACCCTACTATTCCTCTTTTGTTCCGACGTGGTGGCGTGCGACTGGTCCTTCTCTTAGTTTCCACAAGAGGCCATCTATATCACCGACCATGTACTGGCTAGATTTGAACTACGCGGTCCCCGTGAACATAAATATCAGCACCTGTACCACCTATGCCTGGTTACATACGTTGAGATGTTTGTTTTTCTATGGCAAGTGACTCCAACGGGAAATTACTAGGTAAATGTCGAAAATGACTTTGGCTCCCAGATACTGATCCCTTTATTTGTTTAAAAATTAAGAAGTATATTTACAAGTTAAAAAGAATACGGATAGTCAATGATGCAGTCTACAATATGCAAATCACATTAAGAAATTCTTTATATTATGGGCTACACAAAAAAATGAAAAAATGTTGTATGCTTTGGAGATTTGAAAGTGTGTATAACTGTGTACTCATAAGTCATATCCACGTATTTGTCATTTTTCATAACTTTGAATATAAATTATTTAAAATTAAAGATTTTACATGTTTGCGGTATACATCATTGACAATATGCACGATTATTTCCAGATTTTTAAAACTTGTAAATATGATTTTTGTTGTTTTAAAGAGATCACTGAAACTCGCGAGTCAAAAAAAATCTGCTTTCGGTAAATGTAAACCATGTACATGTAGAAGAATGTAAAAAAGGTGCAGTTCTGATACAAAAGCCAAAAAAAGGTAACAGGGTTTCCGATATTTTAGCACCGGCCTCACCGTTGAAGTGTCCGATTCGTTTTATTTGGAGACGCTGCAAAGCATATTGCTGTGGAAATTACTCCAAACACAATCCTCCCCACAGTCATCTAGTGTAAAACCAGAGTTCACAATTCCTTTTGTGCTTAAGAAACAGAAGCTGTCGATCACTTTTGTTGGTTTTATAGCTCTTCACAATCTGCAAACAGTTGTACGTAGACATCACAAGCTAAAAAGGCAACAGTGGCATATAAGATCCTCCAGTGATAGTGGCATGTTACACGTACGTACGTGGCTGAACCAATAGGCCAAGATCCAGGAAACCTATATAAGATCCCGTGCTCACAGTACGCTTTCCTTCTTTCTTACTCGTCGTTGCTCCACCTATACTCTAGTAGAGAAATACTATCATCCCATGAAACATTTGCAGTATACCTCTGAAAATTCTATTCAGTATGTGGGGGAAATCTATCGGAAAGTGTTTTTTTCTCCCGGGTTCCGGTGATCACTCTATTTAAAAAATTCAAAAATTAGATTTAAATTTCAAAAATCTGAAAAACATCATGCATGTTCTTAATGATGTATACTATAATCATCCAAAAATCTTTATATTATAGTCTACAAAAAAATGATAAAATTTCGAGATTTGAAACTATGTATTGTGTTAACTATAATCAGATTGTAATTTTGTCATTTTTATGTAGGTCGAAATACAAATTATTTCACATTGTGATTTTGCAGTCTATAGAATACATTATCGAGACCATGCAGTTTTTTAGATTTTTAAAACTTTTAAATATATTTTTAGAATTTTTTTAAAATAGCGGGAGCACTGGAACTCTGGTGCAAGAAATCTCAACTCAGAATCTATGCTTTAGGGACTACCAGTAAATTCTCAAGATATGGTGATATGCATAGAGGATATATCCTAGAATACCATTCTCTGCATGCTACCATGCTCTCAACGTAACATTTTTGTTTTGGTGCAGATGATCGCTAAAACAATCCAAAAAATAATATTACTTCAAATTTCCCAAATTTTATCAATCTATCATCTTACCAAATTTACGTAGTTTCAATTTGTGTCTAGTAGTTTATATAAAAGCTGAGAAAACTGTAAATTCTGCTAAACATAAATCGAGAACAACATTCGTCCTCCCCGTTTTTCCACATTGGCAACTACCCCTAAGCATTTCTAGAACTCCAGAAATAAACTCTTTTCTACAACTAAAAATTGAAAAGATAACTACTTATACATTAGTGGATCTAAGTATATGCTTACTTCAAGGGCATATACCTATTGAAGCTCACACCGAGCAAATTGGAATCTATGAGATTATCCATCCATGCTCTATAGCTATAAGTCGTTTTCAGGCCTAGTATTTGGCAGTCATAGATGTTATGGTGACGTAAGGGCACATATTGCGGGGCGCTAGGAAATAAATACCGGCAGTTTTGCCCAATTCCCAGCCATTTTTTAAGCATCGACGCATATGTAGGCGCGTGCTTGATTTTTAAGTGGAAATTACTACTCCCAGGCGACAGACCCTTGGTGTTCCGCGTAACCACCTAATTAAGCGCCCCTCTTAAGAGGCTAGCGCTGTACATGGCCTAAGGAACGAAGAATTGGTCGAACAGCTGACCATATAGTAGTTTCCTCTGTTCTTCTTTTTGAAGTTTATAATTTCCTCAAAGGGCAGCTGTATTGGGCACTCCACAGTTCCATTAGTTGTTTAGTCAGCTAGGTGAATCACCTCAACAACTGTACCCTTCCTGCAGCATCATGGTAACTATTTTTATAATGTGTCGACCTGTCCAAGGAAATATACAAATGTGTAGGGCTGTGCAGCGACCGAATTACGGGGGCTTGCAATCGGCACATGAGTTAACATTTTTTTAGATAAAGACCATATATTAATATCACGAAGATACCAATTACACCCAAACTCTGCAACAACGCGTGCCCTAGCGGCCCCACGGATACACACAGCTCAGAATAAAAAGAAGAATTACATGAGTTAACATGGGTTCGGAGTTAACAGCGACATTCCTCCCTGTCTTAGATGGAAAGGATATTCTCATTTTATTTACTAAAGCATTACTGATCTGGAGGTGACATACTAATCAATGAAGAAAGATGACAGTACTATCACACTAGAAAAAACTTATTGACAAGTAGATCCTGTGCACATATTTGCATTGTAATTCTACAAGCCTCAAAGAAAAATTACCGTCTAAATGCACCCAGTTGTAATACACCTAAACTGATAAGGTACTAGTACTTAAAGATTGAACCTCGAAAATAATTATTACCTTCTTTTTTTTTAATCTAAAGAAACAAATCATGCATAAGGTTGGGACGTCCAAACACGACAGGACAAGTGTGTCTATTTAACACAACATGTCGGTATCATTAGTCGGAGTTTTGGATAATCTCTGCTAGCTAACCAACCAAAGGATCGATGTAGACTCTTCTCATTTGTAAACAGAACAGACGAGGTAGAGGTAAAGAGAAGAATTTGGTTTCTTACATCCATTTCATTTTCCGTTACAGCACTGCATCCGCTAGAACATTTCATTTCATTTGGAGCCCCCACCGCAAAAAACAGAAGAAAAAAACCTCTCAGCCTCGCCGCCGTTAGAGGAGACCGTCCATGGCGGTAGCGGAGCATGCCCAGTAAGATTTTTTTTTCCTCCGGTCTTAGTTGTGTCTATCCCATCTATATATCTTGCTAATGTGTCTGCTGTCAACCAACCTAAACCCTCCCACGCGAGGAGATGCCGCGGTCGGTTATGAGGAGATCCCAACGCCGATTTTCGTCCCCGCCGAGCCTTGTGCGGGAGCGGTGTGGTGTCGATATGATCCCACGCGGAAAGAATCCTACTCGCAGCGGGGTCCTGGCAGCGAGGGTTGCGCGACACCATCGTATGGGTGGTGTGGCAGCAGTCGTTCTGATCTGATGGTGGCGCGAAAGTTTGGGAATAGAGGCGGCAACCTTATTCTTCGATGGCGGACCACCATGGCCTTGCGGATGACGCGACATGTACTACCACAACGTCTCATGCAGAGGCGTCAAGTCATGCAAAGTGGCAGAGACAAGGGGGGCTAGTAGGGGGCCTGCCCCCCACCTCCTAACACCATTGATTTGCTCTTAAAATTTATATGAACAGTGTAATTTTGTATTTTTTGCTCTAACCAGCCCCCTTAACATCTAAAATTAAGAAAACCTGCCTCCGCCCCTGGTTGTGCATGTTGCTGCTGAACCAAATATGGTGCAACACTGAATAGACGCGGGACTATATGGAACTTCCCGTCTTTCAGTATCTCCTCCAATAGTATCCGACAAGCGAGGCGTCGTTAGCAGGTCAACTGAGGATGGTAGACTCAGCTTTGTCGACGAGTATGCCCACTCATGTGAAAACACAAGATCCCTTATTAGTAAACATTGACGCATGCTTGCATTGTGCCCTTGTTAAGGTTGGTGGCTTAGCCTAGGATTTGTGTTCTTTTTGTTTGTTTTGCTATTTTACCATAAAGTTAGTGGGTAGCCTGTTGGGTTACTGTCGCGAGTTATATGACCTTGAGGTTTATCTTTTTTTGTCGACTTTGTTCGGCTTTGATGTCTGGCTTTGCGTTACTTCTAATAATATATGACCTTGTGAATCAATCGAAACAAGGCCGAGGGTTATCCTCTAATCGAAAAATACAAAATAAGTTTTTCAAACATTTACACATATACTTTTTACTGTTTACTTACTTTGAAAAAGAAAATAATAGAGAAACATGTTATTCATTTTCAATAAGAAATTGTAATATTAAAACAAAGATATTGCAATAATTGAAAGTTTTTAGCTTGCATATAGCAGTTGTCATAACGTTAAGTTAAAATAAAAATGTTGTTCATTTTTTCAGGAAGCATGCATATCCCAAATGCATAGTTACGAAAATGAATTAGAAAATTTGGACTCCTTGCTTGTGCATTTTGTGCGAACATTAACCTTTTTGTATCATTATTTTTTTGCGAATATTCTATGAAAATCCTCCAATCAAAAGAGACCCTAATTCTTTTTTTTTTGAATTTTCCAGTATATATAAAAGCAAAAAACCCGAGCTAGCAAGCCGCCTCATTAAAAACCCTCCAGTCCCCTTAGGTACCCTGGTAGGGAAAAGAGTGCGTCTGAAACTTGCTAGCCCCTATAGTTCGAACATAGTTACATCATGGATTACATCAGGGATAATAAAACTAGGGGATCACCATCCCAACTAAAAGAACTATCAGATACATAAGCTTCGCGAGCTAGGTTGTGAGCAACCATATTTGCTTCCCTGATGCAAAATTGAACTGTAATTGATCCAATTCTCGACGATATCATAAAGCAATCAGCTAGGACCGATGTGTGAGGGCTCAAAATTTATGTATCTCCATTGTAGGCTTGACAAAGCTCCATAGAATCCGTTTCAACCGTCACCTTGGATAGGCCTAGAGTTTCCAACAGAATTAACCCTTGTTGGAGTGCCCGAGCTTCGGCAGTAGCAGCATCAAAAAGATTTGTTAAGGGCCAACCGCCACCAGCAAGGGCCTCCCCCTTGAAATTCCGGAGCACTGCACCAGCTGCTCCCGTCCCATTAGAGTAGAACGAAGCATCGATATATTCAACTTGTACGTACCTGGTGATGGTTTCGACCATTGTACCACTCTAGGTTCTTTATTTGGCTTGGCTCCTTGGTAGTTAGCCGTGATGGCAAGAACTGAAAAGGCAGATTGGGGTGGAGACGCCACACTTTCGCCCTTCACCGCCTCCCTGCGCTGCCACCAGATGTACCAGGAACCGACAGCAACTGCCTCCTTAAACCCAATCCGACCCAGCCTAGGAATATTTGGGCCATTGTCACGAAAAAGAGCTTCAAGCACAACAGAGCCCGATCTGTCAATCAGAAGCAGATCGTCAATCACCTCTAGGATACCCATAGCATTCCAGACTTGGCGTGCCCGCAAACTAAGAAACATTATGTGCTTGATATCTTCCGGCCCTGTCTTACAAACTGGGCATTGTGGTGACGTTTTGATGTGTCTGTCCGCTAGAATCGCCAGCCCCGGGATAGTTCCATGTAATGCTTTCCAAACAAATATTTTGACCTTAGCTGGTACCATCAGTTTCCAGACTATATCCCACACAGGATTAGCAGCCGATGTTCCTCTTCCCTCTGCTTGGTTCGTCCGATGCCCAAATGTATGTGCCCATTGGGCATAATAAGCAGAACGGACTGTATAGGAGTATGATTTAGTTAAATGCCATGCGACGAAGTCCTCAGACAAGTGTTCACTCAGAGGGATCTTCAGGATTCTAGCCACATCCAAAGGATTGAAATTTTCCTTTAGAGTTCGCTCATCCCAAGAGTTAGTATGCGGATCAATAAGATCATTAACAGTGCATAGGAGGGAATGGCCTTTTGGAGTAATCACCATCCTTGAAGGGCTCCCCGGCACCCAATGGTCCTCCCATATGTTGATCAAATTTCCAGATCCCACTCGCCATATATGTCCTCTCTTAAAAGTACTCAGAGCAGCAACAATACTTTGCCAGGTAAAAGAGGAACCGTTCTTAGGGCCAGCCTTCAGAATTGATCCATTAGGATAATACTTTGCTTTCAAAACAGTTGCACAAAGAGAATCAGGGTTAGATAAAAGTCTCCATACTTGTTTACCTAGCATTGCCAAGTTGAAAGAGTGGAGGTCCCGAAAACCCATGCCACCATCCTTTTTTGGTATGCACATCTGCCACCAAGCCATCCAATGCATACGCCTCTTTTCATCAGTATCCCCCCACCAAAAACTAGACATAGCATCCGTCATTTCTTTGCACAGTTTCTTAGGAATTTGAAACACCGACATCGCATAAACAGGAATTGCTTGAATAACCGCCTTCAACAAAATCTCTTTTCCTCCAAGAGATAAGAACTTTTCATTCCAATTTGAGAGTCTTTTAATAATTCTTTCGAGCAAGTGGATGAAACTATCACTTCTATCCACTTCAACCATGGAAGGTAGACCCATATATTTGTCATTTAGTGCCTCTGTCATAATATTTAGCTTGGCACAAATCTGTGCCTTCATCTCCACTTGCACATTAGGACTGAAGAAGATGCTACATTTAGCTTCACTTACTAATTGTCCCGAACTTGCACAATATTGGTCAAGAACCTGTCTCAACGAGGTTGCATTAATCATATCCGCCTTCATAAGGATTAAGGAATCATCAGCAAAAAGTAAATGAGAGACTGATGGTGCATTTCTGCAAACCTTAACACCTTCAATACCACGAACCTCCACTTTATGAGCCAGGAGACTTGACAGTCCCTCTGCACAAATAAGAAACAAATAGGGTGACAATGGATCACCTTTCCTTAGCCCCTACTAGGAATAAACTCATTCGTCTCTTGATCATTGAATCTGATTTTATAGGACACAGATCTAACACAAGCCATAAGGAGTTCAACCACACCATGATTGAAACCCAACCGAAGAAGCATACCCTCCAAAAATTCCACTCCACTCTATCATAAGCTTTGTGCATATCAAGTTTGACTGCACAGTATCCCCACTTCCCCTTCTTCTTATTCTTTATTGTATGCAAACTCTCATAAGCCAACAAAATATTATCCGTTATCAGTCTTCCTGGAACAAATGCACTTTGGACAGGGGAAATAATATCATCTAGAACATGCTTCAAGCGGAGAGCAATCATTTTTGAAATCACCTTATACAGAACATTGCACAAACTTATAGGCCTAAATTGAGTAATCTTTTCGGGCTCATCAACTTTAGGGATCAAGACAATAACTGTATCATTCCAACCTGGAGGGATTACCTTATTATTTATGGCACTAAGAACTTCTGCTGTTAATTCGGCCCCCAGAATATCCCAACATTTTTAAAAAAATATAGCATGTAAGCCATCAAGACCAGGAGCTTTCATATCACCAATGGAGAACAAGGCCTTCTTCACCTCCTCTTTAGAAAATTGTTTAAGAAGATCATCATTCATTTGATCCGTGACTTTGGGAGTAACCTTTTCAAATATGGATGGATCTGGTTCATCAACTTCTGTTGAGAAAAGTCCTGCAAAGTACTGCGAGATCAAAGGATTTAGAACCGAATTATCATCTTGCCAAACGCCAGCATCATCTTTCAGCCTCTTAATTCTATTCTTTTTCCTGCGGGCACTAGCAAAATTAGGAAAATAGTTAGTGTTCTTATCTCCGTGCTGGAGCCAATTCAGCCTGCTCCTCTGGGCCCATCGGACTTCCTCTTGCTCCAGGAGAAACTCAATTTCCCGGGCCAGTTCTTGCTGAATGCGGACATTGTCATCCATTAGTGGCCCAGAAGCAACCCGCTGCAGGTCACGCTGAACCGAAGCTAATTTTCTCTGATCTTTTCTCAAAACTGACCGATCCCACGAGTGTAACATCTTGTGCACCGAGGCTAGCTTGGCAGCCAAACCCTCACCTTCTGCATGCCTTGAGGATTGAGCCCACGCATTCTCCAATACTTGCTGAAATTGGGGTTCCTTCAACCATTTTGCCTCAAACCGAAGAACGGATGGGCCAGCAGCAACATTTTGTTCTTCCCCATCAAGACACATGAGAATATATAGGGCGGTGATCAGATCTATAGTAGTCCATATTCTGTAAAACCGCACCTCCAAAGCGATCCCTCCACGCATCATTCGCAAGGGCTCGATCTAGGCATTTTCTTATCTTTCCTCTATGCCAGGTAAATTTTCCCCAACATAACCACAATCCTCCAATTCACAATCCTGAACCGCACTTCTAAAATCTTGCATAAAGTGTTCTAGTCGAGGGTTGCCCCCCTCCTTTTCAAACTGATAAATTTTTTCGTTCATATCCCCCATTACCAACCATGGGAGCTGGACAGCTGCATGCAAATCACGCAAAGTTTGCCAAGTCAGGTGTTTATCTTGCCACCGGGGCTCGCCATAAATCCCAGTGAAGCGCCAAACACTAGCTTAGCTATTACCCACAAAAGCATCAGTGTAGTTATGGGTTTTGTACCTCAGAGTCACCATTACTTCTTTCTTCCAAAACAGCACTAGACCACCACTTCCGCCATCACTACAGCAGACCTCCTTGAAATCCATACCAAGTTTACGACGAAGACATTCTGCAGGCCACTCATCTAGATGGGTTTCCGACAAAAAGATGATATCCGGACAACACTGCTTTATTAACTTTAGCAGTGCCCGGATTGCCATGGTCTTCTTCAGACCACGACAGTTGTATCTTAGGATCTTCATTGCATCCGGTCAACCTCACTGTCGGAGGTTGCCGATATCTCTATTTCATTTGTGTTGTCACCGTCAGTTACCTTTGTCCTCTTCGGCTGCTGAATTTTCTCGGGAGTAGAATTCACACTCAGCCCCCCATCCGGTACAGTACTTTCCTTTACCTTTGCAGCGAGAACTAGAGCGTTTGAGTTCTCGTCGTCACCCTTCTGTTTGGGTAACATCTCACCTGGCTCATAAGTAAGCCTCTTCCTTGTACCAGCTGAGTCCTTTTCAGGTTGTTTTCCATCCACTAAATTCTCCTCGTCACTATCAGACCTGTCCATTGCTCCCCGGCCAGCGCTATAGGTAGAAGGTGCTGATCTCCCACGCCCTCTGCCCCTGGACGGCGCACGTCTAGCAGAATTTTCTCGGCCTGACTCCCGACTACCACTCCAGCCTCTACCACCATCCACCAATATGAAGCTTCCCCATTCCAATTTATTAACATCGTGCTCTCCTGTCCCGCACTCTTGGTACATGTAGGGATATGCGCGACAGAAAATCAAAATTTTCTCTCACATGCGGAAGCAACACTCAAAGATCTTATCTAAGGAGATGCAAGTAACGGGAGGGTAATCAACATACCCTCGAAGAACACGAGTGTTGGACGTTTGTCACAACGCAGCTTGGTGTAGACCTTGATGCGGTTCACTCCGATCAGCACCACAACGAGCGGTGCCTCCAAGATTTACACACGTACGGCTCAGCAACGTCTCCTGTTCTTGATCCAGCAAGCTTGAAGGAGAAGTAGATGGGATCCAAACCAGCAGCATGACGGTGTGGTGGTTCGGTGAGCTCTCACACGGGCAAGGCTTCGCCAAGCCAAGACCACAAGAGAAAGGAGCAAGAGGAAGTGTACCAGCTTAGGAATCAATCCTTATCTTTCCCCAAATGGTACCCTCCTTATGTAGGACGTGGGGAGGAGCTGTGAGGCTTGCCTCCTAAGCTTGGAGCTGGCGGGCCCGGGGAGACTTGGTTGCTAGGCCTCCAAGGCTTCTCAACCAAGGAACCAGCCTCCAAGGCTTCCCCGGAAGGAACCCGTCTCCAAGGCTTCCCCAGGATGGAACCCGTCTCCAAGGCTTATCCACGAAGGAACCTAGCTGCCAAGACTTCTCAAGGAAGGAACTTGGCTGCCAAATATCCTAAGTGGGACGTTCGGGATAGTGGGCCCCACCATGGGACCCACTGGAACATTTCAGGAAAAACCCCGATACAATATCGGTTAATTCCTGAACCTTTCCGGAACCCAAAAACCACATTCCTATATATGAAACTTTATCTCCGGACTCTTCCGGAGCTCTCGTGATATCCCGGATCCTATCCGGGACTCCGAACAACCTTCGGTCTCACCATTATAATTATCCCAAAGCTACTCTAGCGTTACCGAACTTTAAGTGTGTGACCCTACGGGTTCGAGAACAAGTGGACATGATCGAGACTCCTCTACGATCAATAACCATTAGCGGGACCTGGATGCCCATAATGACTCCCACAAGTTCAACGAAGATCGTTATCGGTGTGAACCACAATGTCAACGTATTCCATTTCCTTTGTCTCACGATATTTTACTTACCCGAGATCTGATCGGCGGTATCACCATACCTAGCTCAATCTCGTTACTAGTAAGTACTCTTTACTCGTTCCATAATACAACATTCCATGTGGCTAACTCTTTAGTCACGTGCTTGCAAGCGATACCGAATGTGCATTACCGAGTGGGCCCAGAGTATATCCTCCATCACACGGAGGGACAAATCCCAGTCTTGATACATGCAAATCAACAAGTACTTTCGGAGATACCTGTAAGACACCTTTATAGTCACCCAGTTACGAAGTGACGTTTGAAGTCCCCAAGACGTATTCCTCAGTACCCGGGATAGACATAATCTCATGGTCAAAGAAACAGGATACTTGACAATACAAGACATGGCAATATATACTTATTGATCCGATCAATATTGCTATGCTTGGTTGGGTCTGTCCATCACGTCATTCTCCAATGACATGACCTCGTTATTAATTGACAACTCATGTCCATGGTTAGGAAACCATAACCATCATTAATCAACGAGCTAGTCTAGTAGAGGCTTACTAGGGACTCTGTGTTGTTTACATAACCACACATGTATTAGGTTTCCGGTTAATACAATTATAGCATGGAGAATAAACATTACCATGAACATGGAAATATGATAATAACTCTTTATTATTGCCTCTAGGGCATATTTCCAACAATCTCCCACTTGCACTAGAGTCAATAATCTAGTTAACATTGTAAGGATCTAACACCCATGGGCTTATGGTGTTGATCATGTTTGGCTAGTGGAAGAAGTTTTAGTCAACGGGTCTGACACCTCAGGTCCGTTTGTATTTTGCATATCTTTGCGTCTTCACGCTCCACTCATTCATAATGATGTGGAATCAGCTTTGTATATGTTCGAATCTCTGGTGGAACCTTAACTCCTCGGCATTAATTATGGAGCCAAACATTGTCTCACAATGGAGCTCCATAGCTTTACCTTCGTCGGAGCTACACCAAGTTCAGTTACGAACTTTTGATTCAACACCCTGCGATATACTCAGCTATCATTGTAGAATTCGTCACAGTGTTAAACTTTGGAACACTTCCAAATCCAGCATGGAACTCCTTCCAGCTTACTGCGTCTCCGAATAACCAGCAAGTTTGATTGAGATCGATAATCGTCAGGATTAGTCATGAGTCTAGCATCGGTGTAACCCCTTACAACGAGCTCATCATGACCTCCATAGAACGAGAAACAACTCCTTAGTCCTTCTCAAGTACTTAAGGAAGTTTTTCACTGTTGTCCAGTGATCATCATCCATGATCACTCTGGTATCTGCTCATAACACTTATGGCATAGGACACATCTGGTTGTGTACATGTTATGGTATGAATGATTGATCCAATCAATCATGCATTCTTGCTCATCATGTGTCGAAGACACTGAGTCTTGCTCAACTTCAACCATATGAACATGGTAAGAACACTTCTTGCCTTTTCATACCGAACTACTTCAGTACTATGTCCATGTACTCTGGCTTAGCCATATTAGGTATCGGAATCTATCTCCATAGATCTTTATATCCAATATGTAGGCATCTTTGCTTTAATCATTCATAGAAAACTATTTTCAATGAAGATTTAGCTGTATTAAGAAAATATACATTATTTCAAATCAACAATATGTCTCCACATAAAGTTTTAGAAATATTTCTCGGCGCTCCCACTTACTTTCTTGAATTCTCAAGCATCTTTGCCGTCCACGATGAAGTCAAAACATTTTAACACTTCATCTAGGCAAATATTCCAACTCCGTCATGCTTGCTTCAGTTCCATAAAATGAACTCTGAAGTGAGCATACCTTTCTAGCATTATATGCAACGACAAACCCTCAGATTGCATCAAATGCATGTCCTCGGTTAGCTTCCATTAGGAACGCTGTTTTGAAGTCCATTTGCCATATCATATATGTAGCAATTGCTAGATTTATCCGAACAGACTTTCAAGCTTGCTACGGGAGACAAATCTCATCGTAGTCAACTCTTTGAACTTGACAGAAACACCTTTCATAAGTCAAGCTTCATGGATGTAAACATCCATATCTGTTATAGATCCATATACGTTCGTAGGGACTACCAAGTTCCAAACTTGATTTTCGTAAATGGAGTCTATCTCGGATCTCATGGCGCCTAGCCATTTAGCGGAGTCAGGGCCCATCATTGCTTATGTGTAGGTAGCAGGCTTATCATTGTCTAACAATAATATTCCATCCGATAACCATTCTGGTTTCGGGTGAGTCCTACTACATCTTCATGGTTCAGCTGCTGGCTCGACTGAAGTTACTACATCACATGTAGAAGCTTCCGTATCAGTCAAAGTGAGAAACTCCGGAACCTCTTCCGATGCGCCACTCTGACCTGAAGACGAAGATTCACAATCTCGTCGAGCTGCACTGTCCTCCCACTCATGTTTTTGCAAGAAACTCTTTCTCGTAAAACACACATTGTTCCTGACAAACATTTTGCCTTACGTGCGGTAGCCGAGGAATACCAAAACATTTTTGGCATAACCAACGAAGAAACAAAACATATCCGTTTTAGGATCGAGCTAATAGTAAACTCCTTTACATATGCATCGCATCCCCGTGCCATATCTCATATGGTGTCGTTCAAACGGATTTAGATGGCGCTCTTTTCAGTGTGTAAGCGACAGTCTCTAAAGCACAACTACAAAAGATAATGGCAGATTAATAACATCATCGATCTCACCATGTCAAAATAGGCTCGATCACGTCTCTCGGACACATCATACACCTATGGTGTTCCGGGTGACGTAAGTTGTGGAACAATTCCGCAACCTTTCAGATGTTCGCTAAACTTGTAACTCAAATACTTATCTCCGTGATCCAATCATAGAGATTTTATTTTCTTGTTACAATGATTTCCACTTCATGCTGAAATTATTGAACTTTTCAAAAGTTTCAGTCTTATGTATCGTTTGAACATATACTCATATATCTATTCAAAACATCCGAGAAGGATATGAAGTAAAAGAATCTACTGCCCACGGTTACACTTCTGTGCCACATACATCACATGTATGATCTCCAACAAGTTAACCGTTTGTTCAACATTGCCTATGAACGACGTCTTTTTTTAGAGCGTTCACCGGGGAGAGCACAAAGGCTCCCACCTGAATTTTCATTTATTTTTCATACGAAAAAAGGGTGAAATCCCTTTTATGACCGAGAAGAACAATGGGGGGGGGGGGGGAGAGGGAGACATCGCCACGGGGTGGGCGAGCTCGAACAAATAGAGAGAGCACCGGGGGCTACGGCCGTTCAGGAAGTAAGTAGGTTAGCCAGAGATCGATATCTGCTCGGCGTTCCATGGGGAGGCGGGCGCGCCAAAGAATCGCGTCGTCACGACAGTTCTTGCGCGCCAGGGCGAGGGAGGGGATGAGCTTGTTGAAGACCACACCGTTCCGGTGTTTCCAGATGTGCCATAAGCAGAGGAGCCGCAGCGTCGACGCAGTTTGGGGCGGCGCGGACGCGGGCAGTGGGCAGCGGCCGGCGTCGGCCACGGTGCAGGGCGTGGCGGGCGGCGAGCCGAGGGCACCCCAGAAGCTCTGCGCAAAGGGGCAGCCGAAGAAGAGGTGATCAGCGGTCTCGAGCGGGGCGTCGCAGATGGGGCAGCCGCTCTCCGCCGCGGTGAGGATCCCTTTGCGGAGCAGGTTGGCGCGGCACTGCACCCGGCTCTGAACCAACAGCCAGGCGAAGAACCGCACACGCGAGGGCGCGCAGTTGAGCCAGACGAAGGCGTACCAGCTGGGCTGCTCGCCGCCAAAAGTGCAGAGCTTGTAGAGGGAGGAGGATCGCAGCTTCCCATCGGTGCCGCCACAGAGCGGAAGGGTCCGTTGGTCAGCGGCAGCAGTGAGGCGGGTGTCGGCGATGGTGGCCAGCAGAGCACGGCGTTGGGCAGCAGCCTTGGAGGAGAGCCGCGGCACAAGGACGGAGTCGAGGCCGGCGTCGATGACGAACCTGACGGTGGCGCGCTGCTTGGTGCAGTGGGAGAAGAGCTCAGGCATCAAGCGCGTGAGCGGGCCGGCTGGCATCCACGAGTCCAGCCAGAACGTTGTGCGCCGCCCGTCCCCCAAACCAACCCGCGAGATGCAGCGGTAAAGGGGAAGGAGAAGCAGGAGAGCGTTCCAGTGCGAGCCGCAGAGCGGTGTGCCTTGCCTTTCCTCGTCCAGCGGCGCACCGTCCAGAGTCGCCCAGACCCACCGTGGCCAGGACTCGTCGACGGCGGTGTGAAGCCGGTGGAGAAGCTTGACCTGGAGGCAAGAGTTCTGGTCCACGAGCGAGCGCACGCCGAGGCCGCCTTCCTTCTTAGAGCGGCAGACGAAATCCCAGGCCACAAGGCACTGAGCTCCACTGACGCGGTCCACGGCAGCCCAGAGAAACGCGCGTCGCAGCCTGTCCAGAGCGGCGACCACGCCGGGAGGAAGGGTCAGCGCTCCCATAGCGTAGGCTGGGAGGGCGTCGAGCACCGCATTGAGGAGGACCAGCCGCCCCCCAGGGGAGAGCAGCAGAGCGCGCCACCCCGAGAGGTATGTGTCGACATTGGCGATGAGGGGAGCGAAGGCGGTGAGGCGGAGCTTCTCGGCGGAGAGCGGCAGCCCCAGGTACGTCTGGGGAAAACCCTCAACCCTGCACTGCAGCGCATCAGTGATTTCGGCGAGGACGGCCGCGTCGACGTGCATGGGCACAAGAGTGCTTTTCCCGTAGTTGATGCAGAGGCCGGTCGCTCGCTCGAAGCGCTGGAGGAGAAGGCGCAGCCGCCGGGCAGAAGCGCCATCCGCACGGAGGATGATGAGCGTGTCATCAGCGTACTGGAGCACTGGGCACGGCGCGTCATCAACAAGAGGGTGGAGCAGCACGTCGTCGGCGCAGATCAGGCGCTGGAGCACGTCGGCGACGATGAGGAAGAGGTACGGCGACAGAGGGTCGCCCTGCCGCAGCCCGCGCAAGCAGCGGATCCATGAGGAGGATGGCGGAGCGCGAAGAAGCGAAGAGCGAGTCCATCCAGTCACACCAGAGGACGGGGAAGCCACGAGCGAGCAAGATCTCCGGAGGCTCGCCCAGCTGACGGAGTCGAAGGCCTTGGCGAAGTCGAGCTTGAGGACGACGCAGGGGACTCGCCGGCGGAAGCAAGTCTGGACAAGCTCGGTGGTGTAGATGAAGTTCTCGGAGATGCTCCGCCCGGCGAGGAACCCCGTTTGATCCACGGCGACAATCTTCCCGATTTGCTGCTGGAGGCGCGTGGTGAGAGCTTTACAGATCGCTTTGACCGAGCAATTCTGCAGGGAGATCGGCCGGAAGGCAGCCGGAGCCAGGACACCGGCCTTCTTGGGGAGGAGCACGACGTGGGCACGGTTGATGCGCTCCAAGTCCACAGCGCGGGAGTGGAAATTTTCAAACAGGCGGAGCAGATCGGGGGCGACAGTGGCCCAAGCAGCGCGGTAGAAGCTGGGCCCAAGCCCATCAGGTCCAGGCGCGCTTGAGCGGTCCATAGCGTGGACGGCGGCCTTGATTTCTTGGGCCGAGATGGGCCCAACAAGCTTGTCCCCATCCACCTTAGGCAGGCCAGCGTACAGGTCGTGGAGACTGAACTCCCAGGCGACGGGCGGCGCACGGCCGAGCAGGTCGCGGTAGAAGCCGTGCAGCGCCGCCGCCTTGGCGTCGTGGCTGGCCACGATTGCACTGTCGACGTCGAGGGCGCGAATGCCGTTCCGGCGCAGGCGCTGCGAGGCGCGCGCGTGGAAGAAACGAGTGTTCTCGTCCCCTCCACGATCGCGCGGAATTTCCCGTGTTGCTTCCACCGGGCGGTGCGATCCAAGACGAGAGCTTCAAGCTTAGACCTGCAGAGCACACGGAGCGCAAGCTCGGCGCCAGAAAGATCACGAGTTTCCTCGAACAGATCAAGAAGGTCGATGATAAACTTGCAGTTATTTTCAAGTAAAGGGTTGAAGCGGTGGGAGCGTTTCCAAACCTTGGCGGCCGAGCGGAAGGATTTCAGGCGGGCAGCCAGGTCTCCGGCCGCATCGGCGATCAGCTGAGGAGTGGACCAGGCGGGCAGTGTGGAGGGGAGGAAGGCGGGGTCAAGGAGCCAAGCATTTTCGAACCGAAAACATGCAGTGCGTGGGATGGAGGTGGTAGCGGTGACAAGGAGAGGGAAATGGTCGGAGGTGGGTCGGGGGAGCGAGGTGAGAGAGGAGTTAGGGAGAGCGGAGTTCCAAGCCTGGTTAAACAACGCTCGATCGAGTCGAGCAAGGACGGGAGTATCTCGTTTGTTGGACCAGGTATAGAGGCGGTCGAGGAGAGGGAGCTCGAAGAGGGCGAGGTTGCGGATGGAGTCGTTGAACGCAGCGGCAAGGGCGGGGTTGAAGTTGGCGTTGTTTTTGTCGAGAGGGCTACGGATGAGATTAAAATCTCCTACGATGAGCCAGGGGAGGGTGAACAGAGGGCCAAGAAGCTCGAACTCGGCAAGGAAAAATTCGGTGAGGGCGTGGTCGGCGGGCGCGTAAACGTTCGTGACGGCGAAAGTGAGGCCGGAGAGGTTGGAGGAGAGGACAGTGGTGAGGCAGAAGCGGTCATGGCGCGAGGAGGAGAGAGTGAACAGGTTGGGGTCCCAAGCGGTGAGGATCCCACCCGAGCTCCCGATCGCGTCGACAGTGACGAAATCAGAGAGGGGAGCGGGGAGGAAGGAGGTGGCGGTGGGCCGGTCGACAGCGCTAAGCTTCATTTCTTGCAGACAGAGGATCGAGGGGGAGGCAGTTGAGATCGCATCACGCACAATGGGCCGTTTCGTAAGAGAGCCGAGCCCTTGGGTGTTCCACGATTCAACAACGAGGTTACGGAAGGTACTAATCATTGCAGATTACAACACCTAAGCAGTTACAGGGGGTACAGGGGAGGGGAAACTCGCACACACACACGCAGCAACAAGGGAACAGACAAACACTACACGGGGAGGGAGCGCCGTCGTGCACAGATCGACGGAGGCTGCGGGGCAGACTAATCATCAGAACTGGAGGGCACCGAGGCGGAGGCACAGACAGTGGAGGTGAGGGCAGCGATGGCGCGCTTGCGCAGCGGCTTGGAGCATCCCAGGACACCATGCTTTTTGACCTGCTTCTGCAGGGCGGCGGTGCAGCCGCCAAGAGAGTCGCGGAGGCTACGAAGCTTCTCGGCGCGGGCACCAACAGGCTCGAAGAACGCCGAGGCTTTGAGGGCAAGGCGAGAACTGCGACGCTTGCTGTCCACGTCATCGTACGTGGGCGGGAAAGGGGCTGGCTCGTCCTCCACAATCTCGGTGATCACCACGCCATGGCGACGTGTCAGAGACAGGGGGGCCCAGAGCCCAGCGAGCCGGCCTCATCCGCAGAGGGCAGCCCGCTGCACCACGAGAGAGTGAGGGAGGAGGCCGAGGAGTCCGACGAGGCAACGCCCAGGACGCGCACCGGGGAGCTGGCCACGCTCTCCAGCATGGCGAGGATAGCGTCGTGAGCAAACACCGCATCGTCGAGCCCACCAAGGGGCGCGTCGCCAGGCGAGTTGTTGTCGGGCGCGTCGGCTGGCGGCATCAGGGGCGGCGCAAGGCCGAGGCGTCCCTGGGGGCGAGCGAAGGAGGGGGGTGGCTTGTCGAAGAAGGGGATGTACTCGCCATCCGCGCCGAAGAACTCGGAGGCGCGCCACACACGCAGCCTGCGCAGATGGACGAGCCGCGACCCCCAGGGAGCACGCGAGACGAGGACGTCGGGAGGGACAACGATGCCATCATCGAGAAGCACCATCGCCTTTACCAGCGCATAGTCCCCGCCAGAGAGCGAGGTTGGGTCGACTTCGAGAGCTTGGCCGAACTTGGCAAAAGCCACAGCAATGCCCAGGGGGTTGACGTGCTCGGCCGGCATGCGCTTGGCGACGACGAGCGCGACGAACTTGGAGCGCATGTCGCAGGGGATCCTTTTGAAATGATTCGCAAGCGTCAAATGATTCATAATCAAATAACTCCAGAAATTCCATCACTATGGAGCCTCTTCATGTGATTCTTTCCAATATGACTTAGACGGCAGTACCACAAAATGTGGAATTCTAATCATGAATCTTACGACGTTTAGCGCCAGTGTTATAGATGTATTTTGTTACTTGTCAAGATTTCACCAAATCCTGAATGTATGACGACGACCGTAGCAACTATTGCTTTGTTCTTGTCACACACCATAACATCCTTTGTTGGTCTCTTAGGCCATTGTATTTCTTGCATCGAGTTGCAAACAAGAGCAACCGACCTGGTATCCTTGTGATCAACAATTGGTCACTATACCCAAGATGTACGTTGTTTGACCAACAAACAATACATCAATAACATGTATAACAATTATACCTGAGCTGGACATTTTCAGACTTTTATTTTACTGCCAGATTCTTTCTGTAGTTCCTCTTCTGCTTTCCCCATGTTTGAAAGTTTTACCATCATAAAATGATTGGCGTTCTTCTAGATTCCACTCTTAACAGTCTTTTAAGCATAGTGATCAAATCACCCATACTGTTTTCCATCTCAGTCATGAACAATTCATGAGAATGCTACTATTGCACGGAGGGAGGGAAAACAAGAATACTATCAGTGCCCAACTAGTTGGGGTTTAGGACGCCAAGCGTCTACAACATTGACATGTACCTAGACAATCTAGGTATACATGTTAACTCACTGAATTATCCTTGGTCATTTGCACACAAACCAATCTTTTGATATCATATATCATTCAACCATTGGTTGTGTCTGAAACAATTTCAGCTCCTGAATTGTCTCTCAGACACTCAGTGCTCAAAAACATTTCTGAGGTTTGAGTTCCACTGAGGCAAGTATGACATAAGATGCTAAACTGGAATCAATGCTCTTAGATCACATCTATATATGCATATCTCATAGATCATATCTAATGACATACATTGAGCAGGAGGGTTACCAAAAGTTTGCAATAGGACTAAATCTTAACTTGATACTTTTGAGGACAATCCTCACAGTACGGTACTAGTCCGTAAAGATAATTACCAGATATCCAACAGTTTAATCTATCTCAATCAATCAAGCCTAGTGGTAGTTGAGAAAACGAATGCCATTGACTACAATGAATGATGCAAATACATAATTTGGACTATGTTCATGATAAAGAGTTCAGCGTAATCAAATTACCAAGTGAACTCCCACTTAAACCAACATCCCTCATAGTTGTTAAGTGGAACACGATCCAAATCCACCACACCAAACTCCGATCATCACGTGAGCCGATGTAGCTTCAATGGTGAACATCAACCATGTTGATTCGTGTTTAACCTTTCGGTTCTTGTGTTCCGAGGCCATGTCTGCACATGCTAGGCTCGTTAAGCTAACCCAAGTATATCTGCCTGTGTGCCGAGGCCATGTATGTACATGCCAGGCTCGAGCAACACCCGCTGTGTGGAACGTAGAATCCATCACACCCGATCATCATGTGGTGCTTAGAAACGAAGAACTGTCTTGGCGGTGGCATACTTGGGGAGAACATGATCTTAATTTTGAGTGAGGGATCATCTTATAATGCTACCGTCGTGCACACGCAGAATAAGATGCATAAAGGATAAACATCACATGCTTAAACAATGTGATATGGTATAGCCCTTTTCTTGCGTCTTGATCTCCATCTAGAACGCACGGCATGATCTCCATCATCCCTCCAGCAAGATGCATGGTTGCCTCCACCATCACGTTGCATCCACAACTATTGCTAACTCCTTAGCGATAAAGTAATGCAATTACATGGCGTATTAAGTTGACACGCAGGTCACAAAATAATAAGACAACCATTTGGCTCCTGCCGGCTGCCGATCTCATGACATGCAGGTCACAAAATAATATTACAATCAGTGTGCATCTCATACAACAAATATTGTAAAATTGGGCTATACCAAATCACAACCACCCCTGCAAAAACAAGTTAGACGCCTCTCCCTTGATTTTTGCAATTTTACGTGGCTTCTAGGGGCTGCGTAAGAACCGTTCTTACCTACGCAAAAACCATAACGCTGATAATACAAGTTGCTTATTAACTTCTATAAGCCCTCCATTGTAAATCCGGTTTCACTATGATAAGAGCGACAGACACCCGCCAGCCGCATATGCAAACCAGTTGCATGTCAAGTGCAGAACCGGTCTCAATCCGAAGACTGTAAAGTTGGTCCGGGCCGCTGCATCTTACCATGCCACAAAACCAAGAAGTACACGCGAGAGGGTAGCAACAATAAATATCAAACGCCACACAACTCCTTGTGTTCTATCCGTACAAAGCAACTACGCAAAGCACGACTCTGATACCACTGTAGGGATATGCGCGACAGAAAATCAAAAATTTCTCTCACATGCGGAAGCAACACCCAAAGATCTTATCTAAGGAGATGCAAGTAACGGGGAGGGTAATCAACATACCCTCGAAGAACACGAGTGTTGGACGTTTGTCACAACGCAACTTGGTGTAGACCTTGATGCGATTCACTCCGATCAGCACCACAACGAGCGGTGCCTCCGAGATTTACACATGTACGGCTCAGCAACGTCTCATGTTCTTGATCCAGCAAGCTTGAAGGAGAAGTAGATGGAATCCAAACCAGCAGCACGACGGTGTGGTGGTTCGGTGAGCTCTCACACGGGCAGGGCTTCGCCAAGCCAAGACCACAAGAGAAAGGAGCAAGAGGAAGTGTATCGGCTTAGGAATCAATCCTTATCTTTCCCCAAATGGTACCCTCCTTATGTAGGACGTGGGGAGGAGCTGTGAGGCTTGCCTCCTAAGCTTGGAGCTGGCGGGCCCACGGGGAGACTTGGTTGCTAAGCCTCAAAGGCTTGTCAACCAAGGAACCAGCCTCCAAGGCTTCCCCAGGAAGGAACCCGTCTCCAAGGCTTCCCCAGGAAGGAACCCGTCTCCAAGGCTTATCCACTAAGGAACCTAGCTGCCAAGACTTCTCAAGGAAGGAACTTGGCTGCCAAATATCCTAAGTGGGACGTTCGAGATAGTGGGCCCCGCCATGGGACCCACCGGAGCATTTCAGGAAAAACCCCGATACAATATCGGTTAATTCCTGAACCTTTCCGGAACCCAAAAACCACATTCCTATATATGAAACTTTATCGCCGGACTCTTCCGGAGCTCCTCATGATATCCCGGATCCTATCCGAGACTCCGAACAACCTTCGGTCTCACCATTATAATTATCCCAAAGCTACTCTAGCGTTACCGAACTTTAAGTGTGTGACCCTACGGGTTCGAGAACAAGTGGACATGATCGAGACTCCTCTACGATCAATAACCATTAGCGGGACCTGGATGCCCATAATGACTCCCACAAGTTCAACGAAGATTGTTATCGGTGTGAACCACAATGTCAACGTATTCCATTTCCTTTGTCTCACGATATTTTACTTACCCGAGATCTGATCGGCGGTATCACCATACCTAGCTCAATCTCGTTATTAGTAAGTACTCTTTACTCGTTCCATAATACAACATTCCATGTGGCTAACTCTTTAGTCACGTGCTTGTAAGCGATACCGAATGTGCATTACCGAGTGGGCCCAGAGTATTGATACGTCCAAAACGTATCTATAATTTTTGATTGTTTCATGTTAATATTATGACTTTGACACTTGTTTTTATATTAAGTTTATGATTTATTTGGACTAACCTATTAATAGTTGCAAAAGTGCACAATGTTCTTGTTTTACTCTTTGATGTGTACGAATTATAAAAAATACAAGAGGAAACCTTGTTGGAGTCGAATTGGGACTTTCCTGAAATCTGTCTGAGAACTTTTTACGAAGATTCTCCGTTTGACCCTCGAAGACGACGTCAAGTGGAAATCCAATTAAAGAGAAAGTTGTCACAATTTTCCATACGCAGATTTTAAGCCCGAGATCAACCCAATCGGAGTTCGGACGCGGCCTGTAGGCCCGTTTTGGTGGAACCCTAAAAGGGGTGACGGAAATCCGAGAGTCCATATAAAGAAGGAAACCCTAGGTCGTGAAGAACCCAAAGCCACATTTTTGCCTCCCCCATGGATCCCATCTCCAAGGGGGAGGGCTCCCAAGAAGCCATGAAGGAGGGAGGCTAAGGGGCGGCGCCCCCATGATGCCGGCGGCGGGGAAGGAGCTCGCCGCGCCGCCGCCGCCGCCCTGCGCCACCGCGCTACCTCTCCGCCGTCTTCACCGCCATCTCCATCACCAACTCCTTCTTGTATTCAGTGGTTCATCCTCCACAAACCTCTGTACCGTCCTATGTAAACATGTTGTTTGATGCTATAATATTTATCCTATGATCTATGACATGTTTGTGTAGTTTATTTGTCTTTTGATTGCTTGGTTGAATGTCTTTGGTTCATTAGAGTTGTATGTTGATATGGTACTGTCCTTTGGTGTCCATTATACTTGTGCGCGCATGGATCAACATCACGGGGTTGGTAGTATTTGTAAACGAAGGGGGGAGTCCTGCCGGAGTGACAGAAAACTAAGAGCGCGAACCGGTTAGTTACACGTATGGGAGTAAGAGGACCATAAAGTTAAGGCTATGGTTGGGGAAACCTTAATGCATTGTTAGTATTCGCGGATGCTTTCTAACAATCCAATCATATAGTACTTGTAATCCCAAATAGTGGAGTGCATGTATATTTAGCCTCTCCCACATAGAAAACTGCATCGAAGACAATGAACCCGATATATTCGGTAATTAATCTTGGACAAAGCCATCACAATTACCACCACTTTTCCACACTCATGGTACTATTAGTTTATGGTTACTTAGTGTATTTTATTGCTGCAGCACTAACATTTACTTTCTTGTATTTATTATCTCGCAAAGCTATCTCTCATACCCGTATTGTTACTCTAGTATTATTTCCTAGATAAAGTAAACGTTTAGTGTGCGTAGAGTTGTATCAGTGGTTGATAGAACTTGAGAGAATACTTATCCTACCTTTAGCTCCTCGTTGGGTTCGACACTCTTACTTATCGAAAAGGCTACACGCGATCCCCTATACTTGTGGGTTATCAAGACCTTTTCTGGCGCCGTTGCCGGGGAGCCATAGCGTAGGTGAATATTGTGTATATACCTCTGTACATAAAAATAAAATGCTAATTATAGTCTCTAGTTAATTGAAAGTTGATAGTTTTGCTTTGCTGTCCAGAAACAGATTTTCTGTGCTCCACCGTATAAATGTTTAAAATCACCAGAACGTGATCTTGATCTGAAATTTCTTGAGTGCAAAGTAATGCTTATTATCTTTCTTTCATTAGACTAACTTTTTGTGATTTGAGTTACGTAGCTGTCTCGAAAAATTCGATCTTCACCGACTGTTCAATTTAGACAGATTCTGTGCTTCACTGTAAAAATCGTGATAAATCTCAGAATAGTATTTTGACCTGAAATTTTTGTGCGTAAAACTGAGATTATGATCTGCCTTTCATTAGTTAAAAGTTTTTCGATTTGAGCTACTTAACTATCTCGTTGAATGCCATCTTTACGGACTGTTCAGTTTTGACAGATTTCTTTGTTTATTCAATATTGTACTTGGTGTTGTTAGTTTCATTAGTTTTTCGACGGACAACGGAAATCATGAACACCTTAGTATATACAGTGGCTAATGTTGAGTAAAGATTATAAAACTTGTCAATGCTTGAACATGAGTGGATTTTATTTAATGAGTACTAACCCTACTAATGAGTTTTGTGAAGTTTTATGTGGATGTAGCCTATAAGATCTAATCAATATGGTGATATAAGATGAACAAGAAGACGCAAGAGCTCAAGCTTGGGGATGTGTAGGTGCATCCCAAGAACATATTCAAGAAGATACAATCATCTAAGCTTGGGGATGCCCGAGTCATCCCCCTATTCATCAACTAACATGAGGTTGTCTCGTTCATACTCTATATTACCCGTCCACATGATATGTATTGTCTTAACTTGTATTATAATTGTTTTTATATGTCTTGGTTTTACCTTCTTTAGTTTTATTAGGATCTTTATTTGGTTTTTATTGCTTCTTTACTTTCACTTATAAATTCAAAACAACAAAAATATTTTCTTTTGTTTTGCTTCTTTGTTTGGTTCTTTATTTTGATTTTATTTGGTTTTTACTTTTGATTTTTATTTAGAGTTTTCCTTGCTGTAGCTAGCATGTTTAGGTCTTGCTTAGCCTCTGGTCTTTTAGTTTATCAAAATAATGTACCAAGTTTTACCCTTTTAGCTTAGTTGATGCATATGTAAAAAGTGATTTTTGTTTTCGGTATCTACTGCTCATTGCGCGATTTTTCATATTTTACTGGAAACTCTAAAAATCACGTAAAAATTACTGATGTTGTATCACCGAATCCTCTGCATGCACAAAAATTGGCTAAAATTTCGGACATGTTTAGAGCACCTAAAAATTACGTTTTCCAGCTGCTGTTTTTCTGGACAGATTCGACTTTTATTGCAAGAGTGGCCTCTTTGCGTTTTCATTTGATTCTTAATGGTTCTTACCTTTCATTTAGAAGTTGGCCATTTAAGCAACCTTTCTGTAACTTAAAACAAAATTTGATTTGGTTTAATAGCAGCACTTTGGAAATATTATGTATTGCAATAAGTGCCTAGCTAAAAGGCGTTAAAGAAAAGCGCTTATGGGAGGCAACCCATTATTTTTATTTCTGCAATTTTTCTTTTCTTGAGTCAAGGAGTTTGTTTACTTCTGTAGCAACTCCTTTGTATCTTTACTTTCATGCATTGTTGTGCCAAGAGTAGTCTCTAATGATAAGATGTTGCTAAAATTTTGATTGCTGCGCAGGAACAGATTTCTGCTGTTCACTGTACGAAATTCATAAAATCACCAGATTGTGAATTAAATCTGAAATTTTTGTGCGTAATCCTGATATATGTATGCATCTTTCGTTAGTTCAAAGTTTTTCGATCTGAGTAACGTAAGTGCCTCGAAAAAATTCGTCTTTGCGGACTGTTCTGTTTTAGACAGATTATGTCATTTATTTTGCATTCTCTCTTTTACTAGTGTTGAGTGGAATTCTTTTTTGGGTGGAAGAGCTTCACGTAACATCAGTGGCTGTAGCTAATGTTTAAAGTAACGGTCATATTGCGTCCTTACAGAACATGTGAGTTTTTGATTGTGCACTAACCCTCTAATGAGATTTACTTTGAGTTTGGTGTGGCGGAAGTTTTCAAGGTCAAGAGAGAAGAGTGATATAATAGGATTAAGAAGAGTGAAGAGCTTAAGCTTGGGGAGGCTCCCATGGATCTCCCCAGCATATTTCAAGAAGACTCAAGCGTCTAAGCTTGGGGGGATGCCTTCTTCATCGTCAAAATTATCAGGTCATCTCTAGTGAAACTATATTTTAATTCTTTCACATCATATGTGTTGTTCTTGGAGCGTCTGTATCTTATTATTTATTTATCTTAGCATCAAACACCGTTACATTAATAAGTTGATCGTCACATATTTTATTTATCCTCTGTTTTCAATGTTTACTTGGTTAATGGATTATTTGTTGAAACTTAAAAATGATGTGTGAATAATACTGTTTAGTAGTTTATGTTTTCTTATGGTTAGTCTCAACTAGCTAATAGTGCATATTATGTTATTTTGATATTAACATGCATTGTCCTGTTCATAAGATGGTATGGAATTGTGGTATCCTCCTCTGAATGATTTACTTGAATCGACTTGGCACATGCTCACACATGTTCATGACTGAAAAATAAAAGTCAATTAAGCCTTGATGATCTATTTTGCCTCAGAGTTTTAGTATCATTTTTATGCCTCCGTTAATTTTATTCTGTCGCAAGTATGATTATGACGGTTATTGCTCTCTTGATTGTCGCTTCCCAGTCTATTGCTAGCCTTCACTGTACTGAGCGGGAATGCTGCTCGTGCATCCAAAATCCTTAAAACCAAGTTATCCCAAAGAGTCCACTATAAATTCCTATGCATGGTATTTCAAACCATTCCAAGTAAATTTTCATGTGCTACCTTTAAAACCTTCAAAATACTTCTCATTTTGTGACACTGTTTTTAGCTCATGAGGACGTAGTAGTTGGGTTTGTTATCTTCCATACTAAATTAAGTCCCGACTTGCATGCTTCATCTGCTCGTCACTAATTTTGCAAAGAGCTGGTTAGACCATTATAACATCTAAAAAGTAAAATAAAATAGGCACTCCTCCATGGTATGAGATTGTTGGCAGGCACCCGAGGATTCGGTTAGCCATGGTTTGTGAAAGCAAAGGTTGGGAGGAGTGTCATACTATATAAAAGTGCATGCTATAAATGCCTAATATCAATAACTCGGAACCGCTCTCAACTTGTTTAGTATGGAAGATAACAAGAACTCTATTACTGATTCGTTGACAGGAACAACCACCTCCCAAAACAATTTTTATTTCTGTTTTAAAAATAAAAAGCTCTAGCACATGTTAATCCCTGCTTCCCTCTGCGAAGGGCCAATCTTTTATTTTTAATGTTGAGTCATCATCCTTTCTTTGAGCACTTCCTCGAGAGCATAACTGTCATTCTTAGTGTAATGTGCTTGTCCCAGAATACGGTTATCTGCGGTATAACTATGATGCTTTTACCTTTGATATCTTTACATCTAGTCTTCACTTGAACTTCAGAGGTGCCTTGGCATTTATGTTTTGCTCCACAATTAAGGGCAAGCGAGATACCACTCTATCATGCTTTATTATGGTCATTACAATCTTGTTGATGTTTATAAATTTCATGTTATAAGCTCTTAGTTCGTTGATACTTTTCATTAGGTAACATGATTGCTAAGTTTTATTATCCATACATCATGCAATTGTTAAAGATCTGATCATAGCATTTACAATCAAAAATTATTTTTTATCATTTACCTACTCGAGGACGAGCAGGAATTAAGCTTGGGGATGTTGATACGTCCAAAACGTATCTATAATTTTTGATTGTTTCATGTTAATATTATGCCTTTGACACTTGTTTTTATATTAAGTTTATGATTTATTTGGACTAACCTATTAATAGTTGCAAAAGTGCACAATGTTCTTGTTTTACTCTTTGATGTGTAGGAATTATCAAAAATACAAGAGGAAACCTTGTTGGAGTCGAATTGGGACTTTCCTGAAATCTGTCTGAGAACTTTTTACAAGATTGTCAGTTTGACCCTCGAAGACGACGTCAAATGGAAATCCAATTAAAGAGAAAGTTGTCACAATTTTCCATACGAAGATTTTTAAGCCCGAGATCAGCCCAATCGGAGTTCGGACGCGGCCTGTAGGCCCGTTTTGGTGTAACCCTAAAAGGAGTGACGGAAATCCGAGAGTTCACATAAAGAAGGAAACCCTAGGTCGTGAAGAACCCATACCACGAATTTGCAGCCACCAAAGCCACATTTTTGCCTCCCCCATGGATCCCATCTCCATGGGGGAGGGCTCCCAAGAAGCCATGAAGGAGGGAGGCTAAGGGGCGGCGCTCCCCCATGATGCCGGCGGCGGGGAAGGAGCTCCCCGCGCCGCCGCCGCCGCCACCGCGCTGCCTCTCCGCCGTCTTCACCGCCATCTCCATCACCAACTCCTCCTTGTATTCAGTGGTTCATCCTCCCACAAACCTCTGTACCGTCCTATGTAAACATGTTGTTTGATGCTATAATATTTATCCTATGATCTATGACATGTTTGTGTAGTTTATTTGTCTTTTGATTGCTTGGTTGAATGTCTTTGGTTCATTAGAGTTGTATGTTGATATGGTACTGTCCTTTGGTGTCCATTATACTTGTGCGCGCATGGATCAACATCACGGGGTTGGTGGTATTTGTAAACGAAGGGGGAGTCCTGCCGGAGTGACAGAAACCTAAGGGCGCGAACCGGTTAGTTACACGTATGGGAGTAAGAGGACCATAAAGTTAAGGCTATGGTTGGGGAAACCTTAATGCATTGTTAGTATTCGCGGATGCTTTCTAACAATCCAATCATATAGTACTTGTAATCCCAAGTAGTGGAGTGCATGTATATTTAGCCTCTCCCACATAGAAAACTGCATCGAAGACAATGAACCCGATATATTCGGTAATTAATCTTGGACAAAGGCATCACAATTACCACCACTTTTCCACACTCATGGTACTGTTAGTTTATGGTTACTTAGTGTACTTTATTGCTGCAGCACTAACATTTACTTTCTTGTATTTATTATCTCGCAAAACTATCTCTCATACCCGTATTGTTACTCTAGTATTATTTTCTAGATAAAGTAAACATTTAGTGTGCGTAGAGTTGTATCAGTGGTTGATAGAACTTGAGAGAATACTTATCTTACCTTTAGCTCCTCGTTGGGTTCGACACTCTTACTTATCGAAAAGGCTACACGCGATCCCCTATACTTGTGGGTTATCAAGTATATCTCTCCATCACACGGAGGGACAAATCCCAGTCTTGATACATGCAAATCAATAAGTACTTTCGGAGTACCTGTAAGACACCTTTATAGTCACCCAGTTACGAAGTGACGTTTGAAGTCCCCAAGACGTATTCCTCAGTACCCGGGATAGACATAATCTCATGGTCAAAGAAACAAGATACTTGACAATACAAGACATGACAATATATACTTATTTATCCGATCAATATTGCTATGCTTGGTTGGGTCTGTCCATCACGTCATTCTCCAATGACATGACCTCGTTATTAATTGACAACTCATGTCCATGGTTAGGAAACCATAACCATCATTAATCAACGAGCTAGTCTAGTAGAGGCTTACTAGGGACTCTGTGTTGTTTACATAACCACACATGTATTAGGTTTCCGGTTAATACAATTATAGCATGGAGAATAAACATTGCCATGAACATGGAAATATGATAATAACTCTTTATTATTGCTCTAGGGCATATTTCCAACAGTACCAATGTCCAAGAAGGCCACAATGGCCACAAAAAATAGGAAGCTTCTCATACTGTACCTGGTAATATTCCTTCTTCTGATTCTTAGTTATAGACACAAATCGTGATACCTTCTTGTGAACATCGATTCGTACCTTGATCCGAACAATTCGCCCTCAAAGCCCGCAGGCAGGGTTATCTGGACTTCCTTCACCTCACCAACAGTTCTGCACATGCCTTTGATGATTTGCTCTTTTAGATAATTGTCTGCAAGTTTCAAGACACGAGCCCATACCTCTAGCCTATCCAGGGTAATCCCCCTAGGGTTTTCGAAGCCATCGTATTCCTCAATGAGCAGAGCTTGGCCTCGGAAGAGCCACGGGCCTCTCTTCATCGCCATGTTCCAATCAGCTAGGCATCCAAACTGGACTGTGAACAGATTGTTCTCAATCTTCCTCCACTTTACTTCCTTCGCCGGGTTCCAGGCAGATCGCATGTCACCATAAAGAGCAGTTGGGCTAAAGCCCTTTGGCGTGTGAACCCTAGCAATGGCGAGCCACTTCGCTGCCACCGGCTCCTCCATAACCTCCTCCTCCCAGATGAACTCATCTTGCTCGTCCTCCAGAAGATCTTCCACCACATCCGATCGCGGTTTAGAAACACCGCTCGCCTCGCCAGGATCTCCCATCTACGCACTGCCCCAAAGCCTAGGTAGCGCCGGGGCTTCGGACTGCGAGATCACGTCGGGAATTGGAATCAGAAACTCACGGGGGCGAGATCGCCGCCGGAGGACAAGAAACCCTAAATCTGTTAGGGGAAAAAAAGCATTATAGTATCCGGTAGTTACCGGTATTGTTTAGATGCTACGTTTAAGAGACCCTAATTCATGCTATCTTATTGATAGGTAGAATGATATAATGACTTGCCTAACAATAAGATTCAGAGAGATTTTATTAAATAATGATAATAAACAAAAATGGTCGAATACAAGGTAGGTAAATAACATAGTACACACTTCATGTCAAAAAAAAGTACACACAAGGAAGAAGAAAAATAAAATCATAAATGGAAAGATAGAAAGGAAATCTAAGTGAAAAGATAGAAAGTAAATCCACATCTACGCGTAGGCCGTAGCGCGAGCCAGGCGGGGCAGTCCTCAGGACAGGGCGCAGCTGCGGCGGCAGCAGAGGCGAGGCCAACAACCAAACCGGCCAACCGAAGAAGGCCTCTCTCCCCACCACCCCCATCGCACACGTCCACGACTCCGCTCTCCCTCTGCTTCCATTGCATCCCCCGTCGCCCACTCTCCATTCCTTCTTCCTTCCATTGACTCTCCCTCTCTTCCTCCACAAAGCTTCGAGTCTTCCTCCCCTATCCCAAACCTTCCGCTTTTGTGTCCGCGTCTTTCGATTCCTTTCGAGCGCGCAAAGAACCCGAGTCCGTGCGGGTGTCGGTTCTGTTCCTTCCTTTCCCTGCCCGCCGCCGCTTCTTCGCGCGCATTGCCACTCCGCGTCCGAGAGATTCCTCCCTTGCGCGCGCATTAAAAAGTTTCTTTCCTGGAGACGTTTCTTTTCTTGGAGAGAAGAACGAACCCCGCTGCCCTGCCTGCCGCATGGATCAGGGTCCCCCTTGCAGGAGCCGCCTCGAGCTGGGATTCCGGGAGGCTTCGGGCGTTCGCTGCGGCGGGCAGAGGCGGGGGTTCCGGCCTGACGGCGTCGTGCCGCTGCGGCAGGGCGGGATCTTGGAGCTCTGTTGAGGCGTTTTCGTCAGGTGGGCGGAGTTCAGTACTCCCCTGTTTCTTTTGTGTGCGTGTTGCCTGCTTTTTTTAGGTAGGTGTGGGGGGTGGAGTCTTGTCGGGTGGGAGCACGCCCCAAATTTATTCAAGGTTTTTCTTGAATTTTCGCTCAAAATCTGGGCTGTTCTTGCTCAGAGGGGAGTCCAGTGGTTTGTACCTGATTCAGTGGCTGAATTTCAGATTCAGCTTAATAAGCCTGAGGCCAAAAGTTCAGTGTCTCAGCAGAAACCTGAACTTGTGAGCTCGCGGGAGTATAGCCTGGTGTGGTACTCTGACTGTTCTGTGTGAAGATGGCACGGGGAAGGAGGAAGCTGGAGAAGCTGAAGCTGAGTGCATTGTACAGCTTTGCGCTGTGTGCCAAGGGCTCCAGTGAAGATCAGTCGAAAATTGGGACGACGGGGTTCTCCCGAGTCGTCTACGTCAACGATCCAGACAGGCATGAAGCAGAGGGCTTCAGATATCCTCGAAACGAGGTGTCGACAACAAAGTACACATTGGTCACCTTCCTGCCCAAGTCCCTCTTTGAGCAGTTCCGGAGGGTGGCCAATTTCTACTTCCTTGTCTCGGGTGCCCTTACTTTGACTCGCCTCGCACCCTACTCGGCGGTCAGTGCGCTACTGCCATTGGCCGTCGTGATTACGGCGACCATGGTGAAGGAAGGAGTCGAGGATTGGAGGAGGAAACAACAGGTATGTTTCTGTTATCTCCGGTATAATCCTAGCACATATGAGTAGTATTTACTGAACCTTCTTTGATTTGTATGAATAGTATGTTGTGGTTCACAAGAACTTAGTATGTGTGATCTGAACTTTCTTCTCAAAGAGGTTTTCCTTTCTTGATGGTGACTGGTGAAAGGCTTTTTTTGGCATGATGAGACAAAGTAGTCAGGGAATTAAATCTTGAAGAGGTTACTTCCTGGATCAATCAATAAAAGGTCATAAATTGACTGGAAAATTATATATGGTTTTACTATTAAACTGTTAATTT